>CM064899.1:9328158-10530658 GCA_030347415.2 Decapterus maruadsi
GTAACAGTGTTTGAAAATGTTGGGCACCAAAGATCCGTTCCATTAGTCTTTGAAATGTACCTGGTGCATTACAAAGGCCAAAGGGCATGCGATTAAACTCAAACAGGCCAAACGGCGTGCAAAAGGCTGTTTTTGCTTTATCTCTCTCGGCTACTGGTACCTGGTTATAGCCACTTGCCAGATCCATTGTTGAGAACCAACGTGCCCCTGCCAGGGCGTCGAGAGACTCCTCTATCCGGGGTAGAGGGAAGGCGTCTCTGCGTGTCTTGCTGTTAAGTTGACGATAATCCACACACATCCTTAAGCGCCCATCTTTCTTTTTGACGAGGACTATAGGGGATGCGTATGGGCTGCAACTTTCTCGGATAACCTGGGTCTCTAAGAGCTGGTTAATATGGGCCTTGACAGAATCATAATCTGAAGGGGGAATTCTTCTAAATCTCTGTCGTACAGGCACATCATCTAACAATGGAATTTCATGCTCTATAAGATTAGTACAACCTAGATCCCCTTCACATGTGGAAAAAACTGCCTGATGTTTCTCAAACATGGACTGTATCTTAGCCTGTTCTGTCACTGGAACATTGCCAAGATCAAGGGAAGCTAGGGTGTCAGAAATGCTCTTCACCTGCCCTACCTGGGAACTCATGGTGGCCAGGGTATTCAATCCTGCTGGATTCTTAGGGACCTCGCTGATTTCTGAAGGTAAGCTCACTACCTGGGCCTGGTTCAGCATTCCTAGAGCACAGCGAGGGAAAAGTTTTGCATCAGTTTTACCAACATTCACAACTGGGATGTAAGCAGTACCATGATGCACCGTGACCATAGCAAGAGATACCAGCAAACCTGCAGGGAGGGCTTCAGGGTTAACAAAGGGTTCGAATAAAGCATGAGAAGATGGAAAACATTTTTGTGAACATGTTGCTGCCACCAATTTAACTGTCCCCCAGGTATATAAACTGGACGCTTTCCCCTCACCCTAGCAACTCCACGGGTACGTGTGGATGCTCTGGTTTGCACCTGGTGACACTTTTGGAGGGCTTCCTTCCAAGCCTCGGGAGCCTCTTGCACAAGTGGAACATCAAAAAGGGATGAAGCATATTGTCCAAACAACTCTGCATAACATTCACGTATTACATTCATGCCTAAAACCCCAGGAACACCTGTTTCAGGTGAGGACCCAGGAGGATCCTTGACGACTAGGATTCCCCTTTTAGAAATAACTGTACCCAACACAGAAACATCAAGTTCTACATACCCCACATATGGAATACTGAGGCCATTTGCTGCTGTAAGTTGTAACCATTGGCATGCATGAGGGGCGTTGCTAAAATGTTGGTGGAAAAAGGACTCCTTAATAGTAGAAACCATGGATCCGGTATCAAGCAGACAGTTTACTTCAACCCCACCTATGTTTACCATCACATGTGGACAAGGACTAACAATTTGAGAAAGAGACTGTTGGTCTACTGGATGACATGAGCCTGCAATGCCCCCTTCTGAATTGTGGCTCTGCAAAACAGAGGGCATTAGTTTTCCGACGGCTGATTTTGTGCAGCTGACCCTTGCATTGAATGCGACTGGGGGCGCTGCTGTTGAGGAGGGACCCTTGCATTGTCACAGTTACGGGCAAAGTGCCCTGGCTTCTGGCAGCGGTTACAGATTACAGGACCTGTATTAGAGGGCTGGGACCATCTGGATGAGTTCTGCAACTGCTGGAGGTGAGTAAAAAGCTGTTGAATTTGTTCCTGTTGTTTTTTTAGCATTTCTTTGATCTCAACCATATCACTTTGGGGTGGTGTGCTGTTGTGCCCTGACGGCCTAGAAATGTGGGTGGCACAGATAGAGGGGACTGAAAAGCTGCGGGGCCTACTTTCCAACTGCCTACCCTCTCTCTCCCATCTGATGGCTTCCCCTCGCACATCCAAAAGAGTAGCTGATGGTTTAGCACGTACAAATTGTTTTAAAGACCTACGAAGATCTGCATCATTAACATGTTCGACAAACTGATCCCTCAATAAAATGGCAGAGTTAGGTATAGCCTGAGGAGCATTTCTCATTATTTTCTCCATAAGCTCAAATAAAGCATGGGAGTAGTCTTGTAATGACTCACCCTCTAGCTGTTTTCTGGAGAAGAAATCCTTCTGTAAAGCAACATAAGACAGTGAACATCCATAAACCTCCTGCAGTATAGCCAAAACTTTCTCTGGGTCCTCACGATCTTGCTTAGGTCGATACTTTATTTCATCTTTGGCAGACCCCTCCAAATGATCATAAATAAAGTAGGCCTGATCTATGGGAGTTAAATGTCTGGCACGTATACTAGCACGGACCTCTTCAACCCATTCTACTACGCCTATACCCACGTTCCCCCTAAACATGGGACATTTCCTTTCTCTGGGGACGTAGAGGAGACGTTCAGAGGCTGAACCAGAGGCTGCACCAGGGGGGTTAAGAGGCTGAGGAGGTTCAGAAGAACCAGGAGTGGGGTTTGGTGGAAGGGTTCGGATCGTAGAGAGTTCTTGTGTAAGTTGTTCATTTTGGGCCCTTAGTTGTACCACCAAATCCCGTAAGTCCGGCTGTTCATCCTCCATATCTGAAGAACTGGGTAGTGTCTTAATTTAACAGCAAGGGCCAGAGTTCAGGACAGGAATGCAGGTTCCTTTCCAAAGGAGGTGCCTCTTGGAGAAGAATCCGCGGCCAACTGCTGTTTTTGCCCAAAACAAAAAACAAAAAAGAGAAAGAAAGAAAACACCACGCAAAAACAACAAAAGAAAAACTACAAAGTTACTTTTTTTTTTTTTTTTTAAAGGAGGGGGGGGGGGGGTCAATTAAACCAACCACGAGAGCAAATGTACTAGAAGGACACGTCTCTGCTTTACAAAATCCTGCCAACAACGCCAATTTGTGACCAGGGCAGCTATATACCCCAGACAATGCAACAACGCCACTCTGGGAATTTCACCCAGAGAATACCACACCGGTTCTTGGGTTAAAGTAAGAAGGAGCAGAGAGGTGCGTTTCTAGTTTTGCAAAAATATTCAAGTTTTATTTAGACAAAATTCACATTTAACTTGTTAGATTGTATTAAAAAATCTTGTTAGGAAAATATACTCCACTAAAACACGGGTGTTACTCTACTGGAGCATTTACCAGCAAGAAGGGTGTCGGGGAGGCCAACAGGAGTGGGGGGAGTGAGGGGGAAGGGGCCACCACCACCAAATACCGGAAAAAGGGGGGGTTTGCACGCAGACACACACACTGCAAAGCAAGAAGACACAAATTAGAACACAACAAAGTATTAAGCATGCAAATAAAACTTGAGGAGTGGGGAAACCCTCCACCTAGTGAGCCACCACCTGTAGGCCTATGACCAGCCCGACTATACTGGCATTAGAAAGCTCCAGAAAAGATAAACTCAATGTTGGTTTAAAGAAAGAAAAGAAAGAAACAAACAAACTTGGGTTTCAACTTAAAGACGATAATAAGTTATAAAGAAAACACTTAGTAAAACAAAGTAACCTTATTCACAAAATATATTTAACAAAAGGGCAAAAACAGCAGTGCCTAGAGCTCAGCTACAGCACCAGAAGCCGACATCACTTCCTTGTTCCTATGAGAAACATGCATCATTACAGAATATAAAATACTGAAAGTCTGAGTAACCAAAAATACAGGAAATTACAAAATACTAAAACCAATTGTACCTGAGAACTTCACATGACACAGCCACACATACACTCGATGGGTGCTGCACCAGACAGGGAAGGAACACGGTGACCAGCAGCTTAAATGCTCAGTCCTGCACCTGTATAAATGTAAGGAAAGTGCTAAGTGCATATGCTAGAACTGTTTCTAACAAAGAAAGGGAGAAGCATACCTTAACTAGACATCACTATTCATGGCAGTGCAGGGTCAGCAGAGGGTGAGGAGAACCTACAGCAGGCTGTTTGCAGCTACATTTAAGATAACCAGGAAGTGATCTAGTCTCAGCTGACAGGAATTGGCACTGATGGGGGGGTGTGGCCAAGCTGCCAGTGGAAGGAGGGGGAGCTCTACCTATCACACTTGGATACTCTGCTGTTCTGCACTGGTTATTTGCTATTCAGTGATTCTATCATCTGATGAGTTAGTTTCTTTTATTTCACACTGCGATCCTTTTCATCCTCCTGGCTGCATGTCTATTGTTTGATAATGGACTTGTTCCACCAGTGTTAATAAGAACGCCTTTCCTTGTTTCTCTTTTGTTTAATTGCCGTGCTTTTTGTTTTGTGAAATCTTTTGCATGCCTTTCATTGTTCTATCATCCGGTATATCTGGTTGGATGTGCCTACTGCATTTGGCACTTGGTTAGAACAGCTCAGGTCTCAGCTTTTGTTTTAGAAGAAAATAGTACTGTTTTGAATATCTTTGAAGTCATAGACAGAGGTTTTGAGATGTTTTATGTTCCAGTGGGTTGCAGATGCAATCATGAAGTTTGAGGAGCTATGTTGGTGGCATCAACTTGCAATTGCAATTTGATGCTGGTCCTAGGGCTGGACGATTAATCGAATTTTGATCACGATTTCGATTTTGGCTTCTCACGATCATGAAAACACTGTAATCGAAGAAAAACGATTACAGTAATGTGTGTATGCAAATGACTGCGCTGTAAACGCACAGTGAACGCACCTGTGTCGCATGCAGCAATAGCAGTGAGTTTGTGGATCAATTGTGGAACGAGCGATTGACAACATGGCAGAAAAGCAGCCTGAGACTTTAGTTGAAAAGAAAGGTAGGACAAGTTCGGTCATTTGGAGACATTTTGGCTTCAAATCGTCGGACGTAGAGCAGAAAGAAATTGTTTGCAAAGTGTGTCATGCCGTCGTGTCTGCACCCCCAAACATGTCGGACTATTTTGAAACAAGCCTTGGATAAAGTGCGCCCGTGTGGGCACTCAGATCAAACTTTCAATGTAGATACGCGTTCGCGTTCGTTCGCCGCATAGTCTCCAGCTGCATGGATCTGCTTCTACCGCCGGTGCTGTGTCGCCGTTTGAAAGGCGAAGGTGCGAAGGCAGAGGTGGGCACTGGGCACTGGGCAGCACCTCATGAACGCAGCTCAAACGGCACAGTGACGCTTTGATAAACACACCGGATCCGCGCTGGTTCACAATATCCTCCCGTATTTTAGCCGGTCGCTATCAGAGCTTCATTAAAAAAATTAAAAAAAACACTCTTGCGGTGCAGAACAGCGGAGTTTCCCACTGCAGCTGATCAGCTGGCATGTGGTCAGGGCGTAGCTACAGACCTGTCACTGTCACAGGTGCATTTCATTCTTATAGGACTTCAACCTCAAAGCTCTCTGTCCTCAGACAGCTCTGACCTGTCCCTGAACATCACACAGGGACAACATGGAGCTCTCTGTGTGATTGGTTAAGCCTACTGAGTGTTATTGTTTACATAGGTACAGTTAAATACAGTTTATCATCATAGTGGCAGGAAAGATCATTTCATCTGTGTATCAAATATTGTGTTGGTCAAGAATAAGTTAAAACAAAAAAAAAGTTGTGCAATAAAATGGTTAACAGTGATGAGCGCTAGATGAAATGCACTGTCCTTCTGATCAAAGATGGCCCATCAGATTTTGTAGCTACAGTACTGACCCACCCAGAATTAAAGTTCTGCCTATGCCAGACGTGATGTAGAATGTGTATGGTATTATAAAAGAGAAACACACTCCTTTCATGTGCTGTGATTTTCATGTCTGGGATTGTAATTGGGATGGATAGATATACTATGTGCCTAGCATTGGCCATGTATCCACTTTCATACAGAAATTCTAGTGTCAAAACACTCCAAAAAGCATCATTTGCATATTAAAATCACAAAAAATTTCTCCCCCTACATTGGTTTGGCTTTTCGGACCTTGTCACCTTTTTTACTCGCCGGAGTTTGCAGGTCTGTGCAATAAACACTTTTTTTTTTAAAGTGAATGAATAATCGTGTTTATTAATCGTGATTTCAATATTAATCAAAATAATCGTGATTATTATTTTTTCCATAATCGTCCAGCCCTAGCTGGTCCAGAGTGAATAGAAGAGAGGAATAATCTGTTATCAAATGAGAACATTCACGAACTCTGTAACACACTCATCACATAAGCCACATGCTCTCCCTGTGTGATGGCCACTCTGAGGACAAAGAGCTTTCAGGTTGAAGTTTATAATATGAAATGCACTGATGAGACTGTCCGAGGTCTCTGCTGTACATCTTGACCACATGTCAGTTGTTCAGCTGTAGTAGAGGAAAACTTGGCTTGTGCTTGAGTCATTTAAAAAACAAATTAACTCCAGTATAGTGACTGGGCTAAAAGCGTATCCGGAAGGACGCTGTACCACTGTCCTGCTGCATCGGTGTGGCACACCTGATGCTCAGAAGCATACCTGACGCTTTTATGTTTTTTTTTACCGGGATAGTTAGTGCTACATTCAGCCAAGCCTGAGACCAACATACAACACGTAACAAGTGTGGCGTTGTTGCTTTCTCTTTACATTGGCAGCCCCACCCCCCTTGTTTGCATGACAAATAACAATAGAGCATAATCACAGCTTGCTGTAAAACAGTAATGTATATCCCTCCCTGGACAAATTTCCATGTCGACACATAATGGAGAAAAACATGTTTATTTATGACTAAGCAGCAACAATCTGTTATCAATTTAGATTAATAGGATTATACTTGATATCACTAATTTGACTAATACAGGTTTCCCAGGGACAGTCCCATGAAATAAGATATAGTAAATGTTCACACAATGAGCAACACAGAACACAAACTTTACCTTGAATAAAAATGGTAACATCAAATAAAGCAACAAGCCCATATAATATGACCCTGGTAAAAATATGTTTGGTCATTTATTTATCACAAATTTTTGAGTTATTCTTAATTTTGTTGAGTGAGATTATTTAAAAAAAAAATCAAATCATTCAAATGAATAAAACTTAATAAAATAAAAGATACCACCATTAAAAAACGTCCTTCCCCAAACAAATGAGAAACTAACAAAAAATGTACTGAGAAAAAACACAGTTAAATACCTCAACCATAATTATATCTAATCAGATTTATATATTAAGCATTCACTTCAAGACAATAAATGTTTAGAGTAAAGACAAAGTCAAATAACCCTAATCACCAAAATTACATCAGATTTCCATGTTAACACACACGATTAAAGATTAAAAACTAATATTACATACCCAAAATCCCCAACCACAAATTCACTTTGTCAGACTCCTTAGTGCTCCAGTGTCACAATCATATATAAATTGTACTTTTGTTTGCAGATTTTATTTTCCTCTCTTCAAAGCTCGGCAGAACAGTAAATGTGGTTGACAATTGGATAAAACAGAGCTTTGAAACTCAATATGTCCACTTTCAGTTTCTGACTTCAGACTGTTAAAATTACCCTGAAAGATGGTTCACAACAGATTTAAATTAGGGCAGGTTTTTCTGTACAAAGAGTGATTTAGTTTAAATGTGACACATACAGCTACAGGTGGAAAATGTAGTCTAAAAGAGCTCATGAAGAAGTAAAAATAAAGTTAAAAAAATAAAATGTCGTAGTTCATCCTCAGTGATGCTCTTAATTATTTTTAATCAATGAGTTTTAGTTTTAATGTATGTTCCTACGTCTTGATCTGAATTATTTCACTGAGCGATGAGTTCTTGGTCTTCACCCTGTATGCAAACAAAGACAATGCAGTTAAGTAGCCTACATTAATAAGGGGAGTAGTGCAGTTTAGAGTTTACATGGAGAAAGGTGAAATTAGTGCTGGGCATAGATACATTTTTTAAATCTAGATTAATCTCACTGCAATCTTGGAGTTAATCTAGATTAAAATGGCTCATTTAAATTCTGATGAAGGCACTCAAAATATGTAGTGATGCATGAAAAATTTCTACCGATTTCTTTGAGGATAATTCCTTATCGCGCGATAAGAGTCTCGCGTTAACGCAGCACGTTAACGCCGTTAACGGCCCAGCACAAGGTGAAATACATGGTAACTGAAGCAGGTCACAGGAAAACTGACTTTAAGAGATAGTTAAACGCTTTACTTTCAAAATAAAATGGCTAACTGCAACATCAGAAGCTGTCAGACACAGCATGTAATGGCTTGTTATATCCCCATCCTAATGTTCCTAACTTAACCTATGCTTAAGCACCTTTTTTTAGCATTACCTTTTATGGATTGTGCCACTGTTCAAAGTGCTCCTCAGCAGCCAAGAGACTTGTTTCATCATTTTTCTTGAAGTAAATCCTGATAGACCACTCTGAAAAGTACACTGGGAGAAGCCTGGACACCTAAGAATAACAGTGGTTTGAGAGGAGAAATGTCAGAGACTTACACAGGGATAAATATACAATAACAGCTCAGGCGAAAAATAATTAAAGGGTCCATTATTTGTTGCAATTGCTCTTGTTCTGACCTTGTCTGTGTCGATTCGTTTTGCATTGTTGGGATCTTCTTTGCTGTAGAAATACACGTTCTTGATGGGGTCCTTCTCACCATCCCCATAATCAAGAGAGGTGACCTAAAAGAGGAATTAGAGATGGACATAATTTTATATAAACTTACACAACAGAGAGTCAACAAAACTCAAGATTTTATTAAAAGTGAGGTAATAAGACAAAAACCTTACCACAACTGCAAAGTCATCTGCAGTCAGCCCATTGTCATTATCCGAGGTAAAGCTAGCATCCCAGTCCTTCTCCACCATCTGATGGAGAGGGAGAGAGGGGGAGAAACCAAAATATGGCAAGAATATGTCCACAAAAAATCAGTTATTTAGATTTTTTAATTTTATTTTTATTTTGCTGGACTCCAAAAAAAGATTTTGGTGGTCAAAGGTTAAGGTTAATGTGAACTTTACAAAAGTGTTTTAAGTCACAACTTCATACAACAATGATGACAAAATCTCATGCAAAAGGTTGAACAGGGATGTGTCTGAATTCTGATCATCTCTATGGGACACAGATTTGTTCAAATAACATCAATTTTCACATCAGTATAAAGCAGACATGCAATGCAACACAGACACAAAAACGTTGGTGCACACCTCAGTCATTTCTTTAGTCTCAGTCAGAATTTCTCCTACACACTTGTAGAGGTCTCGGCTGATGATCCTGTTGAGAATCTCTTTAGCCTCTACCATGTCTTGGACGGTAGAGGGAGAGTAGAGTATTTCTTCAAACACTTGATCTACAGAAAAATAAATTGGGTGGAGGACAAGGTGAGTTGGAACAGACTATTTCATTCAGTGTTTCACCACCATTAAATAACTTACATTATAATATTACAGTGGTTTGCAGGTATTATTTTATATCAGTCATAGCATATTTGTTCCTGAAACAAAAACTGTGTTTTCTGTTGCAATACAATGATAGAGGCTACCAAACTGTCTCTCTGTGCAGGTGGTACTTTATACAGTATATTTTTATTATGTATCCTGTCCACTCACTGTATCTTAATATTGTTTAATCAAGAGTTGTCAGTATGAAGTGATATCTGCTGACCTGTCAGTTTGGTGTAGGCCTCCATGTCATCTATGACTGTGGAGATCTTGAGGGTATCATCTGCTTTTAAGAGGGCATCTCTGATCCTGGATAAACACACCCAACATATTGTGACTTTTGAAAGTATTTTTCTGTAGACCATATAAAAGAGTAAACCATGATAAACTGGAAATGACCTTCATCAGAAAGAAGACTAAGAATGATATAAAGTTACAACACAAGGTACAAGCGTAGGTACTTACATGGTCTGTATGAGGCTGTTCACCTTGTGCTGATAGGCTTTTCTGTGGAAATTGCATCTTGCATAGAACATCTCATACAGATTGTGCACCTCCTGTTCAGAGTATTGGCTATAGGTTAGTCACAACTCACTAGATTAAAGTATTGTTGTTTCATGTCCAACTAAACCCTAACAATAGCAGCAGAAAAGAAAAGAAGAAATGCAACAGTAACTTTGTTACCACCTTGTCTCTAACACAGATGTGCCTCCTCCCGTCCACCTCACACACTCTGGCAAACAGGAAGAAGCGGTGATGGTCAAAGTGGTTCTGGATGCCCAGGTGGTGGCAGTCCCTGAGGGAGAGAGAGAGGATATGAGAGGAGAGAGAAAAACACTCATCATGGTCATCCAAATTAATGCTGCATATTGCAAAACAGTCAAGAGAGTATTTTATTTGTTTAGGAGTATCGATACATTTTCAATTCATTACTGTGCATTAAAAAGTGAATATTTCTCGAGCAGCTCACCTGGCAAAGTAGTCAAACTTGTCCACATCAATGTTGTTTGTTTTGTTGGCCACAATTTCATAGAGGAAGGACATGTCCTTGCCTTGACGTTTTTTCGGCCACTGTGGAGATGACAGAGCAACAGTGACTTGAAACACTGGCTGACGTAGCAATGATGATACTGACTTCATAACACAACATTCACACCAACAAGACTGACAGGTACGCTACCTCCTCTCCTTTCTCCAGAGCTTCTCCAGTCATCATCTCCTTGACGAATGTTATGTCCTCTTCTGGCTTCAGGTTGTACTGCTTCATCACTTCCTTCAAGTTATTTTTCTCAACCATGTGGTCAAACATCTTTAGAGAATTCTCCTCATGCTGTAACATACATAGACCTGTTTCATTTACCAGTATATGAGTACAATAATGAACATGATCACATTTTCAAAGTGAAAAATGATATGGCTTCAGCTGAAACATGACAAAATACACAGAACATGAATTCTTGTCTAGCCACTCCAGTTTGTCCATCTGTGGTCATAATTCACATAATAACCATGAGTTATAGTAGTGCATACAGCCTGCTTCTAACACAGACATACAACACTTACATCCCAAGCTTCTTAGTAAATAATAGTGACAGGAAAAATCAGGCTCTGGAGGCTCTGTGAGATGCTTTTGTCTAAATATTCAGTCATATTTCAAAGAGAACAGAAATAGTTGGACTGTTTCTTACCTTCCACTTTTTACCATGACGTTCCTACAGTATAAAAACAACATCATTATATTGGTATATTCATATCCCAATGATTAGCTTCCTGCTTGTAGCTTTTCTTCTACATACGTATATCTAATCTTTGTTATTAAATAGTCAATATTTCACAGAGAACAGAAATAGTTGAACTGTTTCTTACCTTCCACTCTTCACCTTTAGATGTCTTGGGGATGAACATTCCATCAAACAGATGGGAAAAGGGCCCATGTCCTAAATACCCAGAAAGAAATACAAAATAATCTTATCAGTCAAAAACTGCCATGATTAGATCATTATTCATTTTAAAATGTGTGTCACTCACCCAGGTCATGGCAAAGACCTGCAATTTGCACACAAAGGATGTCTTCCTCAGTGATGTTGAGTTCAGGCTGCTTTGATTGTAGAGCTTTTGCAAATTCTCCTGCTAAGTGTGCCACTCTGTTCGACCACACACGCACACCCCCACACACACACACGACTAACTTAATTTTTTTCTTTTATTAGTGCATTACTGGAAATAGATGTCTTTCAACATGGTGCGATTGCCATTAAACATTAAACAGACACATGTTTGAAAACACACAAACATACCCAATTGAGTGTTCAAAGCGGTTGTGGCAGGCTCCAGGGAAAACATAGTAGGCCGCTCCAAGCTGCCTGATGTGTCGCAGTCTCTCAAACTGAGGTGTGTTTATGATTTTGACAAGAAGTGGGTGTAACTCCACATGGCCGTGGATGGGGTCATTAAACACCTGTCAGGAATCAGTAGAATAAAACACATGCAGTTTGCTTATTATCCACAAAAGTGGTGTAATTTTCTTTACTGCTTCCTATGTTTCCTTTTTGACAGATGACTCGGCATAAAGCAGAAACATGCACCATAACATGGTTGTGAAGGTTCATTCATTGACCCTGCCACCTAATATTCATTCTACATGTGTTGTTTATTTCCCTTTTTAGTCAATGTCATTTCTGAAGGTAAAATAACCCAATTCACTGAGCAGATTTTCTGAGCTGAAGTGTTTCCTTGGAGCACAAAAAGTGATGAACATGGTTGGGACATGTTTTGTTACAAAAGTTGCTCTAGTAAGTTGGTTTGATAGTGTTATATACATTTGCAGCATTTTAGCCAAAATAATAATATGTTTCCTACGTTTTCTTCTCATCAGTCTGTTTTTGCAACACCTGACTCTGTCACCATACTGAATAACCTGTGATGTATACATTACCTTGTGCGGCTTTTTGCTCTGTGGCTCAGTGGTACTGTGCAGCATTTTCAGATGTTTACAAAGAAAGACAAAAATCAATTGAAGAGATAGGTTAGTTGACTAACTAACTCTTTCTAGTAATGAGCTTTTTATATACCTCCTTTCATCTAATTATTATCCAAATGTTGTGGACCGCCACTCACCTCTTTCCTGGTTTCATGTGTGCATCATCATCATCATCATCATCAGCAGCAGCAGCAGCAGCAGCAGCAGTAGTAGCAGCAGTAGCAGTAGTGAAATGTCTGATAACAGTGATCTTTTTGTCTGTGTAAAGAGGAAAAACTTAATAGCAGTACTGTAAAACATGACATTCATTATGAGAAACAGTCTTAATATTGTAATTTCTCACAACACAGAAGCATAAAGAATGTCCTGTGTTAAAGCACCTCTGCTCTACCATTTATTTAATCTATCAAACCAGAAAACCAACCTTGAAATGTCTTGATTTTTTTCTCATACAGACGCAACTCATTCTCTCTATATTTTTGGTAACCTTTAAGCATTTTTTGGGGGGGCATTTTTGCCTTTTTATGGATAGTATAGTTGAGAGAGAGAGAGACAGGAAACGGGGAGGCAGAGAGAGGGGAATGACACGCAGTAAATGGCGCCCGACGTGGGACTCGAACCAGACGCCCCACCTTTAAGCATTTTCACTGGAAATTGTCTCTCCTCTGTTTTTCTTGGTTTTTTGATGCTGCGAGAGTCATGTGTTGGACGTTCAGCCATGTTGTTGATGCAGAATAGTCACATATGATGTTACTGATCAGGTTTGACCTAGACAAAAGAAACACAGGCTGTGAAAAATACCTGGCTGCTCCATCTCTAACACACAAATCAGACCGGTCAGTACAATCATAATGAGGGCTCTTGATTGGTTGAACAACAAAAACTATTCAAAACTTTGAATTTCCAAAGAGAAGACAGAACAGGGAAAACAACAAAACAAGATTTCGGAAAACACAGCACCCATGGAAACATTTTTATATTCTATATAACATCAGTGTTTAAACCTTTGTCACCCTTGTTCCAGAGTGCTACCCTAGTGCTAATTATGCAAATAATCATAAGCATTTTGAACACAAAAAATGTACATTTGTTAGTAATGCTCCCTGATCATTGTCTGTACTCACTGTATGTCCAGCGTTGGTCTCTCCTCTTAATATTTGATACAGTATGTGTTGGTTGTTTGCTCTTTAAATCAATGAAGCTCCTCCCACACTCCCATCACAGGTAGCATCAGCAACAATGTAACTGGTCATTGACACATTGTCTGTGTCCTTGTTTGACATCATTGAATAGTCATACCATGTTTGGGTGTGTCTATTTCAATGCAGTTTTATTTTGGTAAACCAATCACAACACATAGATAATGTTTAGCACTGTCACCATGGTATCACTAGTTTCACAGGTAACAGGTATTCCTCCACAACCTGGGTTATAATATTAGTTTTGGGTGCAGGTTTGGCCTTAAAAAGGTACCGGTTTCTGCAACGTTATCCTCTTAGAGCCTACCTGTTTTAATCATCCTCCTGGCTCAGTCTTATCTGCATCACTGTTATAACTCAGTTCTTTGGTTAAGTAAGAACAGGAGCATACCAAGCTAGTTTCTTATCATTTGTTCATTATTATTGCATATTGTTGCATCTCTGTATGACTGGAAGAGGCTGAACAGACTGATCAAGAAGGCCATCATTAAGAGAGAAGACCCCTAGACTCAGTGGTGGTGGTGGTGGTGGGTGACAAAGAGGTGATGGCTAAGCTATCAACCGCTGCCACATCATGCATGACACTGTAGCAGCACTGAGCAGCTTCTTTAGTCACAGGTTGCTGCACCCACATTGTGTGATGGAGAAATATTACAAATATTTCCTTCACGCTGCTGTCACAACACTGCACTTGATAGTCCACACACACCTAGACATTTAAATTCACTTACATTCACAAGTAAACAGACAAAGGGCTGGGGTTTTATCCAGCACTGGTCTCTCCTCTTAATCTTTGATATGTGTTTGTTTGCTCTTTAAAGTCAATGATGCTGCACACTCACATCACAGGTAACAAAGTAGCATTGTTGCACTGGTCAGCATCGTCTGTGTCCTTGTTTGACATCAGTTGAATAGTCATACCATGTTTGGGTGTCTGTTTCAATGAAGTTTTATTTTTGGTTTACCAATCAAGCACGCCAAGAAAAACACATAATGTTTAGCCTTGTTAGTCACAGGCTGCTGCACCCACATTGTGTGAAGGAGAAATATTACAAACATTTCCTTCAAGCTGCTGTCACAACACTGCACTTGAGTTGGTAGTCCACACACACCTTAGACATTTAAATTAACTTACATTCACAAGTAAACAGACAAAGGGCTGGGGTGTTGTCCAGCACTGGTCTCTCCTCTTAATCTTTGATATGTGTTTGTTTGCTCTTTAAAGTCAATGATGCTGCACACTCACATCACAGGTAACAAAGTAGCATTGTAACTGGTCAGCATCGTCTGTACACAGTACACAACTACACAATATTTCAGTCATATTGCTGCTTCCCTTATGTCTTTATTGTAAATATCATTGCTGTTCATTGTGAATTTCTTTTTTTAATTGGGCAATTTACAGTAGGTTCCTTCTTTGGATACCCCTCTGTAAACATAATTCACTGCATGATGCTCAGTGACACAGTCACAAATGCAAAGCAACACAGAAACTCAAAACATAACCATGACATCATTTTGGTAAACCAAAAGAGATCAGGTTTGAATCCCAGTATTTCCATGTGATGGGTGAGCTTCTATATTTCACACTGCAGTCCTCTTCATGCTTTTTATCCAGCTATCTACGTGTCTTTTGTTTGATAATGGACCTGCTACATCAGTTTTAATAAATGTGTTCTCATCATTTGATTTCTTTTTTTTTTTTTTTTTTTTTTAATTGAAAATATATAATACAGAGAAACAACAACAAAAAACACAAACTAACAGACAAGCAGATCTAACAAACAAACAAACAGAACAACAAGACCAACAACCCCCCCCCCCCCCTAAATAAAATAAAATAAAAATAACAATAACAATAAATAAAATTAATAAATAAAAGACAGCAATCTATCTTCATTGACAGTAACAGTATTAATAATAGTCAATACAATAATAGATATTTATGAGATACTCCTCAGCGTGCTCGTTACCATAAATACATCTTCCTACCCAAAAAATATTACACAATACACAATACAGAAATCCCAGTCTCAACCAGTCATATCGTATGTCATATGTCCCCTTGAGAGAACTCCTCCAGACCTGAAAGTAATGGAAACCAAAATTCTTGAAATATATGACTACATTTATATTTTTCCAAAGTTAATTTTTCTAATGGTAAGAATGCTGAAACCTGATCTGTAAAGTTCTTAAAAGTTGGAGGGAAATCATCTTTCCAAAATAGGAGTATACATTTCTTTGCAAAATATGTTATCATAATTAATATCCTGCGTTTTTTTGTATCTGTTTGAAAGCGTACTAAATCATTTAACAAATACAAACTAGGGCTTAAATCTAATTTTATTCCTAAGACAAATTGTGTAAAGGAGTGAATTGATTTCCAAAACTTTTGTAAACGATCACACTCCCAGAACATATGTATAAATGTCCCTTCCACCTTTTTACATCTGGGACATTTTGATGAGATAGTTTTGGAAATTTTATGCATTTTTGTTGGTGTCAAATATAGTTTATGAATGAATTTAAAGTTAGATTCCTTAATTTTGTTGCTGGTAAATGGAAAGTATATGCTTTGGCAGATACTTAACCATGTGTCTTCTTCCAAGGTTATCTCTAAGTCCTTTTCCCATGACTTCCTTATTACTTGGAAAGATGACCTACCTCCTCTTGAAAGAATGTTGTAGAATTCACTTATTTTCCCTTTTATTGTTTCTGAGGACATTAATATATCTTCTATCTCAGATAGCATAAACTGCAGTTTGTCTGCTTTAATAAGTGAATGGACAAGACTCCGGATTTGTAAATATTTAAAGAAATCTTTGTTAGAAATATTGTACTCCTTTCTTAGATCGACAAAGGGTTTTAATTGCCTATTTGGATTAAACAGGTCTTTAAATTGAATTAAACCAGAGTTTGTCCATTCTCTTATGTCGATCTTTGTTTGAATGTTTAAGTCTGGATTTTGGTAAAAAGGTGAGTCCACAGAAGTACAAGAAATGATACCGTACTTTTTTTTACATGCTTTCCATGTTAGTATTAAAGACAGAAAAACATTTGTCCAATTCATTTAACTTCTCAAAATTGTTTATGAACAAAAGAGAAACCAGAGGTAAAGGTTTCAGCAACTCTGTTTCCATCTGAACCCACAGGGATTCCTGTCTCCAACACCCATGATACCATGTTCCTTAACTGGGCTGCCCAAAAGTAATATTGCAGATTAGGGAGCCCGAGACCTCCCAAAGGTTCCGGCTTCATCAGAGTCATTAAACTAATCCTAGATTTCTTGCCATTCCAAATGAATTTTGAAATACAGCAGTTTAGTGATTTAAAAAAGTCTACAGCCAAAAAGCATGGTAACATCTTATCATTTGATTTCTGACACATGTATGTATGTTTGCTCTGTTTAACCTTTTTAAGCCCCTCCCACCTTTACATAGGTAACATTAACAGCAGTGCTGCCAGTCATCACTGAGTGCTTCCTTGTTTTTCTTTTGTTTAATTGGCATTAATTTTCTTTTGCAACATCTTCTGCATGCCTTCTGTGCTTCTTTCATGTGGTACATCCTGTTGGATATGTTCCTGTTCATTGTACTGTGTCTTCTTCTGTGAGGCACTTATTCATTCGTTGTGTGTGATAACTCTAACCCTTCAAATGGCTTCAAAGTTAACAAAAGTTAACACATTGTAGTCACTATTTCATACTTCTTCCATGGTCTGATAACAGATACAATAAAATATTTACAGTATTGAGAACTGTTTTATTGGGAATGTTGCAGTATTCAAATGTACTATGTGAGGTCAGGGAGCAGGAGTAAAGCAAACAGATAAAAGGCTGAAACCAGAGTGTAAATACAACCAGATGATGCCATTTGTCAGTGACTCCACCACCTCATTATTGATCTTATACCTAGGTTGTACTAATCTTGTTAACCTCTACCATTTCTGTAGACTGTAGATGGACTCTCTCACTCACTGACCATGGCACTTGTTGTAGCTTGTTGCTGCTACTTGCTGTTCTGACCAGTTCTGTATTTTATGATGTTGTATGATGCAAAAAATACAGCTATGTTTTATTCATTTATTTCAGTTGATTAATGGAGAGTGGAGTTCACCAGGCAGGACGTCGGCCTGCAGAGTCGCACAGTAAGTAACAACCCCCCCACCAGAAATTAGGCTAAAACAAAATTAGTGCAAAATTAGAACTAGTCTGGTCAAGTCAAGTCAGTTTGATTTGTCAATTTATTCACATGTGCAGACATACAAAGGAATTGAAATTTCGTTTCCCACTGTCCCATGCAGACAAGTATAAAGACAGGATGGGACAAACAATAAACTAGTGGAGCAGATAACAGAAAAATCATGCAAATTATGATACAAGCATGAAATTTGGTTTGGTTGTTCTCTAGGGCCTATAGGAAGTAATCACATTGCCCTCGGCAATGCCCCTTGCGTTCGGACTGAGTGGCAAAACAACCTCCCTCAGTGTGCTGGCGGATAGCGGTGGACAAATTTGCATGCCGACACATGATGGAGAAAAACACCTTTATTTATGACACAGCAGGAACAATCTGTTATCAATTTAGATTAATAGGATTATACTCGATATCACTAATTTGACTAATCCAGGTTTCCCAGGTACAGTACCATGAAATAAGATATAGTAAATGATCACACAATGAGCAAAACGCAGAAAACAAACTTTACCTTGAATAAAAATGGTAACATCAAATAAAGCAACAAGCCCATATAATATGACCCTGGTGAAAAGATGTTTGGTCATTTATTTATCACAAATTATTGAGTTCTTAATTTTGTTGAGTGAGATTGTTTTTTAAAAAATCTAATCATTCTTAATAAAATAAAAGATACCACCATTAAAAAACTTCCTTCCCCAAACAAATGAAAAACTAACAAAAAATGTACTGAGAAAAAACACAGTTAAATACCTCAACCATAAGATTTATATATTAACCCACATGATGAAAGATTACTTATACCAAATATCCCAGATCCTCCCAACGACAAATTAAGCATTCACTTCAAGACAATAAATGTTTAGAGTAAAGACAAATTACCCTAAACACCAAAATTATATCAGATTTCCATGTTAACACACACGATTAAAGATTAAAAACTAATATTACATACCCAAAATCCCCAACCACAAATTCACTTTGCCAGGCTCCATATGTTAGTGATTCAGTGTCACAATCATATCAATTGTACTTTTGTTTGCAGATTTTATTTTCCTCTCTTCAAAGCTCTGAACAATAAATGTGGTTGACAATTGGATAAAACAGAGCTCTGAAACTCAACATGTCCACTTTCAGTTTCTGACTTCAGACTGTTAAAATTACCCTGAAATATGGTTCACAACAGATTTAAATCAGGGCAGGTTTTTTTTTTTTGTATAAAGACTGATTTTGTTTAAATGTGACACATACAGCTACAGGTGGAAAATATAGTCTAAAAGAGCTCATGAGGAAGTAAAAACAGAGTTAAAAAAAATAAAATAATCTCGTAGTTCATCCACAGTGATGCTCTTAATTATTTTTAATCACCTATGAGTTTTAGTTTTAATGTATGTTCCTACGTCTTGATCTGAAGTATTTCACTGAGCGATGAGTTCTTGGTTTTCATCCTGTATGCAAACAAAGACAACACAGTTAAGTGCATTAATAAGGGGAGTAGTGCAGTTTAGAGTTTACCTGTAGAGAGGTGAAATACATGGTAACTGAAGCAGGTCACTACTGCACTGGAAAACTGACTTTAAGAGGTAGTTGAACGCTGTACTTTCAAAATAAAATGGCTAACTGCAAGATCGGAAGCTGTCACACACAGCATGTAATGGCTTTATGGACGACTGCACCACTGTTCAAAGCCCACCGCTCCCTCACCCATGTCCGCTTCCTCCTCCTCCTCCTTTCTTCCCCGCTCTTCCCTTACGTACTGTAGGTGACATGAGTCCGTTGTGCCACATCGAAAGTAGTCTGTATGGCCGCTTACAGTTAAATTAACGATTCCTCGAGGCAGAAAAAAACTCCTCGGACCATTTTTTGTAATAGAGTACTCAAATTACTCGAGGAATCGTTTCAGCCCTAATGAGTACAATAATGAACATGATCACATTTTCACGACATGACAGAGAAAAACCCGCCTTTTACTGTATTTCACACATACACACAGCAGAAAGAATCTGTAATAAAATGAGATAAATTGGATTATAGTAGTTGATACCACTAACTTGACTGCCTCAGGTTTTGCAATATAGTAAATTTTCACACAATGACCAAAACACAGAAAACAAACTTTGCCTAAAAGCATAATTATTACCAATTTTGACCAATCACAAATTATTACATTCTTATTTTATGTAGATTAATCATTCAAATAAAAGACACCACCAAAATTAGCAATAAATGAATTGAGAAAAAAAAACCTCAACCACCAAAATTATATCCAATAAAATTTCCGTTAACACAATACTAAATATCAAAATATTGAATGTTCACTTTAAAATCGTCTTGGCGGACATAATGAATTTATGGCAAACAAACAACGCATGTCTCCAAAACTTATCAGGTTTCCAGGATGCTGAGTGGCCTACTCATTTCATTGTAACAATTGTCGATGAGAACTGGTGTCAAAAGGGAAAAAAATAATCGATCGCACACACTTCATGATCGATTACCATGGCAATGAACGAAGATTTTTTTTTGGGTGAGCCCTAATTATTACGCATGTTGTTAGTGCCTCTGTGTCACAATACTCAGTTGTACTTTTGTTGCAGATTTAATTTTCCTCTCTTTAAAGCTCTGCAGTTGAGAAATAAATGTGACTGTTGGATTAAACAAAGCTCTGAAACTCACTGTTTCCGCTTTAAATTTCTGACATAGACTTTTAAAGTGACCATGACTGATGGTTCACAACTGATTTATATGAGGGCAGGTTTTTGAAACAAAGAGTGATTTACCTCAAATTTGACACATTCAGCTAGAGAGAACAAGCTGATGAAAACATGTGTTTAAAATGTTGAACCGGGTTTAATTAAAGCTATACAGAAATGGCCGTTTGTCCCGTCTGTCGCGCCGAGTTGTGCCGAACTGCAACACGACTTTACCCGAGTGAGGAATGCGGATTTGATTGGTCGTTACCAAGCGGGTGGGATATTCAAAGCTTGGGGCGAGTCCGAGCTCCGTGTGTGTGTGCGTGCTTAGACGTTTGAATGACGGATGACAGATCCAATATCAGTGGCTTTTGAATCGTGAGCAGGCTGACGTATAATCCGAGCGCCTGCATTGTCCAATACGAAAAAAAATACAACACTTTCATCCCGGATTTACTCAAAAATAGAATTTTGCACAAAGTTTGGCCTCCATCGTCTGTTAGATGAGTTTTTACATTTATTTTACGACCCAGAGTGGGATAAACTTCAGTTTTCTTTTCTGTACACCTTTAATGATTCATCCTCATCTTCAGGTTTTGGACTGCTTGTTTTCGCTGTTGGCCGAATGATGACTCCTTGGTGTTCATCCTGTATACAAAGAAAGCCAACACAGACAGTGTATTAATAAGAGTAATGCAAAGTTTACCTGGTGAGAGGTGAAATACATGAAGCAGGTCACTAGACTCGCTAAAATCTGTATGTTTTTTTATTAGGGCCCGAGCGGCGAGGCACTCGCCTAGGCGAAGGCCCTATTGTAATTGCTTTGACAACTAGGATTATTATATTCTCCCTAAAAACGCATTTTTGAGGGCCTCAACATGCCCCAAAACGCGTGAATTTTGGCATGCACATCAGGCCTCGCGAAAAATTTAATATTTTAAAGTCGTTGGAAATGGGCGTGGCCAAATGGCTGAATAGCGCCCCCTAGAAAATTTGAAAACTGAATAACTTTGTGTGTGTTTCACCTACAAACATGAAATTTGGTATGCTAATAGATCTCATCAAGACGCAAAACAAAGGTCCCAGGTCCCTCGCTCTCAGACCAACAGGAAGTCGGCCATTTTGATTTGAAATTTTGACCTTTTTGACCTATCTCCTCCTAGGGATTTCGTCTGATTGACTCCAAACTGGCTGGCTACCTTCTACATGCCAGGCTGACCTTATCTTGTGCGATGCATGTCTGTACGTCAAAGGGCATGGCTGCCATTAAGGAAGACATTTTGGCCACTTTTGTGTTCGACGCCACTTCACTTGGAACGGTTCTCACGCCAACATACTTGATCATAGCCACTTCAAACTTGCTGGACAAGATGATGGCTTCTTCCTGAATAGTCTGATGTATTAACTACTCACGTCACTCATAGCGCCCCCCCAGTGGTAACCGGAAGTATACAGGAATTATGCTAACATGGATTAATCCTAGATAATTCACCACATCAGCTTCGTTCCACCTCAGTGACATGCGAAACAAGTCAACAAAGCTACATTACGAACGCTGCGAGGCCACGGCAAATAGCCCCCGTGTGGCGGCGACAGGAAGTGCGGTCCACCCAAAACGAACTCCTCCTAGGGGTTTCACACCATCACCTTCATATTCGCTACAGATCATCCACAGACTGCCCCGAGTACGGCTTGTGCTCTACAGGTCTGTAGGTCAAAGGGCGTGGCCGCTGTGGCCGCCGCCATCTTTGATGTCTCGCCATGCAACTTTGAAGTGCTATCACGCCCACAGATTTGATCGCAGCAGCTTCAAACTTGCTGGAGATAATGAGGGCGTGATCCTGAACAGTCCAACATATTATTTTACTATGTCGCTCATAGCGCCCCCCGGTGGTAACCTGAAACGTCAAAATGCGTTGAAAATACGAACTTGACCAAATCGACGTCATTTCACTTCAAAAACATGCTGAACAAGACGGTGAAGCTATGTTGTGAACGCTGTGACCATACGAGCAACAGCGTCCATGTGGTGGTGCTGTGCCTGTCGCCCCTCGCCATGAAATTACGTTTGCCCCTTTGATGGCTTTAATAAACTCGTATCATCATGAAAATTAATACACAGGTCAAGGGTGGGATGGTCTTTGATCTGATAGGGCGATGCCCGTGGGCGGGGCCAAATGCCTCTACAGCGCCCCCTTGAAATTTTCAGAAACCCCTCCCCATAGGGGTTTTTTTGGAGTTGGAACATGAAAATCAGTACACATGTGTAAGTTGTGAAGGCGAACAAAAAAGTCTCTTGCACCATTGGTCTACTCCAAACAGAAAGTCGGCCATTTTGTCGTGATTTCCACACTTAGTACTTTAATCAACTTCTCCTTGGGATTTTGTCCGATTCACTTCAAATTGGCTACACAACATCTCCAGACCAAGCTGAGCTTATCTTGTGCTTTGCACGTGTGCAGGTTAAAGGGCGTGGCCGGTGGGGCGGGGCCAAGTTCAGTACTTCAGCTAAAAAGTTTGAAATGCTAACACGCCCACAGATTTGATCGCAGCAGCTTCAAACTTGGTGCATATGATGAGGGCGTGACGCTGAACGATCCGATATATTACATTCATATATCGGTCATAGCGCCCCCTGGTGGTAAGCGAAAACGTACAAAAATTCGTTAAAAATACGTAGTTTACCAAATCAATGTCATTTCACTTCTAATACATGCAGACCCGTATGGTGAAGCTACATCATGAATGCTGTGACCGTACGAGCAACGGCGTCCATGTGGTGGCGCTGTGACTGTGTAACGTTCCAATGTCCAATTACGTTTGCCTTTTTTGTGGCTTTAACTAGGTCATGTCGTCAATTTTTCATCACCAGGACAAGAATGCCAAGCTCTTTCTTTTTTTTTCAATAGTCACCATGCAATTACGGTTGCTTTCCATGCCCACATACTTGATCGTAATCACTTCAACATTTACATACGTGGTCAGAGGGGGCGTGGGTCGCCGAGTGGTGTGGGTCGCTGAGTGGCGTGGAGCGAGGGCCCGTCATCGCCGCTTGCGGCTTTAATTTGTTATTTGTTACTCTTTGTAATTTCGTATTGCTGCTATGTCTCGTGCTGCTGACCTTTTTGGCCAGGTCACCCTTGGGAAAGAGATCCTGATCTCAATGGGCTTTTATCTGGATAAATAAAGGTTAAATAAAAAATAAAATAAAAAAGACTGCACTGGAGATTAATTTAGTTTTATTTGTTGACTTATGTGTAAGAAATATGAAATGTAACTGTAAATGTAATATCTTGTGTGCCTGTCTTTATCTGTATCTGCTGCTGTGACTGGGACGAATGGGAATTTCCCTCTTGGGGGATTAATACAGTTTTATTCTATTCTATTCTAACTGTAGCTTCTCTGTTAAAAATTAACAACCAAAGAAAGATCAGAAGATGTAATTCATGGTATTGCTTGTTCCTGCTCAGATTCCCAACCTAATACTTGTGACTCAACCTATATAACCCATTTTTTCAGAGTCAGCTCTAAATATTACCTTTACTACAAAGTCCTTGAACACCTGCTCAAAGTACTCCTTGGCATCATCCAGATTCTTGTCATCCTTCTTTTTATCATTTTCTCTTTTTTTTAAGTAAACCCGGACAGATCCCTCCGAGAAGTGCTCTGGGAGAAGCCTGGACACCTGTGGAGAATAGGCAGCTTGAAGTTTGAACTGTAGACTTGGCAGAGGCTAGGAGAAATATACACAACAGCTCATGAAAAGCATTTAAGTTATTGTTGTCACTGCTCTAGTTCTGACCTCGTGTTTGGGGATTGGTTTTGCTTCTTTAGGTTTGTATTTGCTGTAGAAATGCACTTTACTGATGGGGTCATTCTCACCATTCCCATAATCGAGACAGGTAACCTAAGAGAAAAACGAGAGCTTGGCTTGTTTTATATGTCGCAGTGGAGAGTCAGAAACATTTTCCTAATCAATAATGATTATTACAGTAATAATAGTTGGGTGACAAGACTAAATCCTTACCACAAGTGCAAAGTCATCCTCTGTTAGCCCATCTATTTTAAGAGGACTGTTCTTCCACTGCTCCTGCTCCTGCTCCTTCCACTGCTTCTCCCAGTGCTCCTTCACCTTCTGAGGGAGGAGGACAGAGAGCAAGAAGTAAGAGGAACAAGATTGGAGAACAGACATGTTCATGAACTTCATGTGAATTTATCCATGTTAATAAACACAGGATTTCTGGACACACACACACACACACACACACACAAATTGTCAGAATTGTAAAGCAACACAGTCACAAAACCATCATTGCTCACCTCAGTCATTTTCTTATTCGTGGTGACAACTGTGCCCACACAGTCGTAGAGGTCTCGTTTGATGATCCTGTTGACAATCTCTCTTGCCTCTTTCAGTTCATCAGAGGAAGAGTGGAGGATATCGTCAAACACTCGATCTACAGACAACAACAGTGAAACGGGGAAGAGGAAAGGTTAGTTAGAACAAGGATTCAATTTTTTGAATTTTTTGTAAATAAGTTACATTGTGTACACAGTATCTTAAAGAAGATATCAGCGGAATGTTTTTGTTAATATAAGTCCTAAATAGTCCTATTTTCCGTCAGCAATCACTTACATGGAGTGTTTCAGCCGTAACACGAGTCTCTCCGTCACTCTGCTCTGCTGTAACTCAAGGAGAAAATTTTCCTTGTGGGATACAAGTGTTATCCAATGAGGAGAGAGAACGGCATGAAGGGCTGTGTGTGCAGCCAAGGGATGCGCATGAATGTGGTCATGTAGCACGAGGACCAATAGCTGCCTGACGAGGGCGGGGGCTGCTAACTCATGGTGCGTTCAAGGAAACTCGTAACTTGTGTTTTTCCTTCCTGTGAAGTCATACCAGTTTGATCTGGTACGAGTTCACGGATCGGAAGTTACGAGTGGTCGTTATAGTGCACTTTCACAGTCAACAGGACGGTAAAAACACGAGTTACAGGTTGCCTGGAATGCTACAAAGTTGTAGTTGTGACTTGAAGCTGTAACTTACGGTTTCAAAAGCGTGCCTTGAACGCAGCATTAGCAAAAACGGCCGAACCGCTGATATCTGCTTTAATATTGTTCAATCATGAGCTGACCTGTCAATTTGGTGTACGCCTCCATGTCATCTATGGCTGTGGAGAGAGTGAAGATCTTCCCCCCTGAGCCCTCAATCTTGATGTGTTTATCTGCTTTCAATAAAGCATCTGTGATCCTGGATAAACACACACAACATGTTATAACTTTTGAGAATGTTTTTCATGGACAAAAGATAAAACTATGAAGCAAATGAAACAGAGTTAATCAGAAAGATGACCAGAGATTAATGTAAAGTGTGTAGATTACTTACATGGTCTGTATGAGGCTGTTCACCCTGTGCTGACAGGCTTTTCTGTGGAAACTGCATCTTGCATAGAACATCTCATACAGATTGTGCACCTCCTGTGGAGAGTATTGACTGTAGGTTAATTACAGTATCAGTATCAGACTGAAGGATTGTTGTCTGATATCAGACCAAACCCTAACGCTGCAAAGAAGAAGATATGCAGCAGGTCCTATGTTACCACCTTGTCTCTAACACAGATATGCATCCTCCCGTCCACCTTAAACACTCTGGCAAACAGGAAGAAGCGGTGATGGTCAAAGTGGTTCTGGATGCCCAGGTGGTGGCAGTCCCTGAGAGAGTGAGGATATGAGAGGAGAGACAGGCACCCATCATGGTGAGATGTTAGTCACCCAAATGAATGCTGCATAACTAAAGAAATAGTCAAGGGTGTATTGTAATTGTTTGGGGGAAATTATACTTTTCTGTTCATCATTGTACATGTATTTATTTAGTTCATTTCGGGCATGTCAATTAATCATCATCATCACACATCATCTTGATCCAATAATACAATACACATGACCGAAAGGGAAAGCGGGAGAAGCAAAAGATTATTTAGTCCCGCCCCCAGTACTCACATAATGAATCTTCATCTTTTCTTTGACTTCTGCATGTTATATTTTTGACATAACATTTTTCCAATATTAAATACATTAACATTAACAAGTGGATATTTCTACAACAGCTCACCTGGCAAAGTAGTCAAACTTGTCCACATCAATTTCATTTGTATGGTTGGCCACAATTTCATAGAGGAAGGACTTGTCCTCGCCTCGACCTCGCCACCGTGGAGATGAATCATTCACACCTGCAGGACTGTTGGCTACCTGCTCTTCTTTGTCATTCTTCAGAGGTTTTCCAATCATCATTTCCTTGATGAATATTATGTCGTCTTTTGGCTCAAGGCCGTACTTCTTCATCTCTTTCTTCAACTCATTTTCCTCAACCATGTGGTCAAACATCTTCACAGAATGATCCTCATGCTGTAACATGTACAAAAACATAAAAACATAACATAAAAGACGCATTTCATCAATATACAGTACTGTGTGGAAAAGTATTTGCCCTTTTCTTAAATTAATTATATTTTTTGCATATCGGTCACACTGACATGTTCAAGATCATCAAACAAATTTTAATATTGGACCAACATGATCCAAATAAAAGAATAAAAAGCACTTTTTAAATGACGATTTCAAACCTACCTGGCTTGATGTAAGTAATTGTCCGTGTTGTTAAATCATGAAGATAAACCACATGTTTTGGAAAGCTTAGTACAATTCACTATCCACACCCAGGTCTGATCACAAACAACAAGTTGATATTTTACTGCCTTAATAATTGTCATTTATATCTAACTGATTAGCTTCCTGAGTGTAGCACCTTCCTGTTTTTTAATGTATGTTTAATTTTTGTGGTTGAATATTAGGTCATATTTAACAGAAAACAGAAATCGCCAAACTGTTTCTTACCGTCCTCTTTTCATCTGGACGTGCTCTGGGGATGAACATTCCATCAAACAGATGTGAAAAGGGCCCATGTCCTACATTTTTCACAACATACATGTTGTATTTGAAACAGTTTAGGGGAACAATCCCACGCTGTTAAACAATTACAACTCATAATATTTTTACAAAAATACTGCAATTAGATCCCATTTGCTTTTAATGTTTGCTGTTATATAAATATATATAATATTTTACATTTTAAATTATATTAAGTATTATGTTAGTAACCCTAATACAAATAATGAGTTGGACAAAAGTAAAAGTAGATTTTCTGAAATCATTGCATCATTAAACGTGTGTGTCACTCACCCAGGTCATGGCAAAGACCTGCAATTTGCACACAAAGGATGTCTCTGTCATCAATTTTTAGTTCAGGCTGCTTTGTTTTCAGAACTTGTGCAAATTGTCCCGCTAAGTGTGCCACTCTGTTACAACAAGTGCAAAACAAATTTCAGGATGTTAACTTTGATTTTATTCTTTCATCAGGTGTTTTACTGCAAACCATTGCTGTTGAAAATGTCTGAAAACACATGGACATACCCAATTGAGTGTTCAAAGCGGTTGTGGCAGGCTCCAGGGAAAACATAGTAGGCTGCTCCCTGCTGCCTGAGGTGTCGCAGTCTGTCAAACTCCCGTGTGTTTATGATTTTGACCAGAAGTGGATGTAACTCCACGTGGCCGTGGATGGGATCATTAAACACCTGGGAGAAAATTACAGAATGAAATGTAAACACATTCAGTTAAAGATTATTATTATTATTATTATCCAAAGGTGAACAAGTATAACAGTTCTGTTGTGTCCTCAGCATTCAGTGAACTAGCCTTCAGTCTATCCTGCAGGTATTCTCATGCCTCCTGTGTCTTCTGTGCTGTAGACTGATAGATGACTCAATAACAGAGGAGAAACATGCACCATAGTGATTATACAGTTGTGGTTCATTAATGGACCCTACCACCTTACACTCTGCAATCTAAGGAAACATCCAAATAGACAAAACACAAGACAATCACAAAAACATATTCTGCAACATGTGCATGACAATACTACATAACATAACATAAAAGAACATACTGCAAGTAGCACAGATCTTGATTGAGGTGTTTCTAGGTATATTTGTATGTGTTTTTAAAAGTTCCAGTAGGTAGAGGCTGGGTGTTTCAGTGTGTGATGTATGGTCAGGTGCGTTTTGTATTACCTTGCTTTGATCTTTTTTGGTACTGCACTCAGCATGTCTCCATGTAACAAACAAAAACACATCAAGTAAAACAGTGGAGAGGCAGTTGAAGAGGGAAAAACAATGTGGGCAAGTTTACTACTTTTTGAAATGTATGCTGTATTGTGCAGGAGCCACTCACTTTTTGAATTTTTGTATGAAGGCAAGGCATGAAGTGATGAACACTGATCTTTTTGCCTGTAGAAAAGAGCAAGGGTGTGGGTGCAGGTGGACCACAAGAGGTCATTTACAGCAAATATGTGTTGTATTTTCTAACTGTGAAAATACTCTCTGTTTGGTCAAATAGTTTGTATCAAAGTGACCAGAACTGGAAAAACAGGATGGTTGAATTTCCTGCCATTCTTCATTAATCCCAGTAATAAATTGCATATTGAATCTGTCACTTTAAAATTATGATGGCATGATTGAATTATCACAACACTAGACTTAAGAGCAATGAAAGCCCACTGATGACATCCAGAGCTATGTAATAACTTCTCTTTATAATTCTTAATCAAATTCTTAATTAATAAATCAAAATGAGTAGATGACATGTATTAGTGGAAATTCACTTACCCAGGTTATGGCAAAGGTCTGCATTTTGTCTGTCAGTGGTGTCAAGTTTAGGCTACTCGGAGTTTACGCAAATTCTCCTGCTAAGATCACCTCCCTGTAAGAACACACACACACACACACACACACACACACACACACACACACACACACACACACACACACACACACACACACACACACACACACACACACACACACACACACGATAGTGAAATCTAAACTTCAATGGCGCTTTATCAACAAACTTTTAAGTAGGATCATACATTTTCTACAATGAAACATTCACATCTACTTTTAAGTGTATGTGTATCTGTGAGATCATACATTTCTCACTCAATGCAGTTAGTAAGACATGTTGTCAGTCTTTTCTCTTGATCTCTGATATTTGTTAGCCTCGTAAACCAGCCTCCCCCGGAAATGCATTTCATTTCATTTCACAGGGGGAGTCTGGCCTCATCCCCGTTGAAACCGTTTCGCCAGAAATCGGCCGTCTACTGCGCCAATCAGCGTCGCCGCTGTGATTGACACAGCACGTTGGCCAATCAGGGCCTGAAAACATCACTACATGGACTGAACTCACCTACAACAAACATGGCGGAGCGTCAAACAGCGGCGTAAAAACAGCAGTAAGGGAAGTTCTAAATGAAATACCATCAATTACAGAACTTAAACAAGAGCAAGAGTCGGCGACTCAGCGCTTGTTGAGTTTCTTGGAGGAAAAGATGTTATCGCTGTTCTTCTTCGGTCCCTGATTGGCTCGGTAGGCGGAGTGTTTTGGCGAAACGGTTACAACGGAGATGAGGCCAGAATCCCCCTGTGAAATGAATTAAATGAAATGCATTTCCGGGGGAGGCTGGTTTACGAGGCTAGATATTTGTATGTTGATTCTCTAAAACGCTTTTATGTCCCAGTAGTATCATTATTGTCACATTTGTTTCCTTGATTCACTGATTCACTCAAATCTTGTTAAACGATATACAATGTTGCTCTCTCTTCAATCAGTCCAATTACATCCTGGTGTCTCTTCAAAGGCATTTTAGCTCGCAGAGATTAATACAGTGTTTGTTTTAGTGGTGCATCCTATAACATTAGTGTTTAAACTCTATTGTCACCCTCGTTCCAGAGTGCTACCCTGGAGGAAAACCTTTGGGAAAAACAAGCCTACTCTCTTTTATTGCTACCCTGGCACACTGGAGCAACACTATTTGAAATACAACCCTGCTTTTTTTTTAACACTGTTACTATGGGCTCATAGCAACACTGATTTGACACAGAGTTTGTCTTGTGAGATATCTGGGCATCAAAGATACAATCAAGTACTTGCAGCTTTTGCTATGTTGCCACTGGGGCCAGATCATAATAATGAAGACATCTACGACAATTATGCAAAATCCCAGCAATGAAATTCAATCCTTCAAGTTTGGTGGCAGCCACAGGGCTACAGCATTTTGAACAACTGACTGGTTAACACCTGTTAAGTTGGCTGCATCAAGTCAAGTCACCTGCATGTAGCTGTGGAATCACACACTCCACCACCCTAAATATTTCTTGGTCAGAGGATGACTTAACAACTTTACATATTTCACTAATGTGACCGGTTATTTTCTCATTTATTGTCTGTACTCACTGATGTGTCCAGCGTCGGTCTCTCCTCTTGATCTCTGATAGCCTATGTGTGTGTCTGCTCTTTTAAATCAATGAAGATCCTCCTCCCACACTCACATCACAGGTAACATCAGCAACATTGTACCTGGTCAACATTGTCGGTGTCCTTGTTTGACTTATAGTCTTACCATGTTTGGGTGTGTCTGTTTCAATTAAGTTTTATTTTAGAAAACCAATCAGGAAGCAAATCAAATGTTTTAAGAAAAGAACATACATAATGTTTAGCACTGTTACCCTGGTATCACTAAGTTCACAATTTTTTACCATGTAGGAGAGAGGTATTTGTCTATACAACCTAGTTTGTGTAATATTAGATTGGGATGTGGTCCTGCCTTAAAAAGTTACTGGTTTTTGCAATCTTGTCTATCCTCTTAGAGCCTACCTGCTTTAAATTCTCCAAGCTCTTCCTCCTTGCTCTATCTTATCTGCTTTTGTTTGATTGCCATGCTTTTTGTTTTGTGAAATCTTTTGCATGCCGTTCATTGTTCTATTATCAGATGCATCTGGTTGGATGTGTCTACTGCATTTGGCACTTGCTCAGCTCTTGCTCAGCTCTCAGCTTTCGTTTTACAAGAAAATAGTTTTGATTATCTTTTAAGTCATAGACAGAGGTTTTGAGATGTTTTGTGTTCCTGTTGGTTGCAGATGCAATTATGCAGTTTGAGGATCAACTTTGTAATTGCAATTTGATGCTGGTCCAGAGTGACTGGAAGAGAGGAATAAAAGTGTTTTAGTGTGTCTTTCTTAGGACCAGCATGTCATTACGGTAGAGAAGTTTACAATTTTCAGTTATTCTTTATAGTTGAGCATTGTCTCCACCCTGTGTCCTCAGTAGAAAACAATAGTGTATAATCTCCCTGGTGTTGGACAGTTTTGCATGACAGAGAGATACACATTAGGATTATAGTAGTTCCCATATACCCATTATGACAAGACAACATGACATGACACAGTCAACAAACTTTACCTTAACTACATTCAAACATACAATAAGAGCAAAATGAAGCAACAAGCGACAAGCCTATAAAATATAACCCCCCCAAAAATGTAATGCAATAATATTAAAGTATGTGATATTTTTGGATTTTTTAAAATCAAAAATCAAATATTGCTTTCATAAATACGTATTTCACTGAAGTGGAATCACACCCGCATACAAACGAGAGCTTTCTCGTACCTTAGAATGAGTTGTTACAAGTCAAGGGGGGTGCAAGGAACCTTGGCTGCCATGTTGAATCGCCATTTTTTACGTTCAGTGTCAGCGTGGCTGTAGGGAACCACAAACTCACCTCACCAGAGCTTCTGCGCCTGTTAAAACTGTCACCACTGTGTAGGCTAGTGTGAGGAAGGACGGAGGCACTGGTGTTGCCTTCAGGTGCAGTCACCTGAATGACGCCGTCGGCAAACCAACAGGATGTCATTTTACTCGACGAGAGAAAGACGGTAAAACGTGGGTCGGGTAAACAATACGACGTCACCATGACAACGTATTGTCACGCCTGTATTGTTTTGCCTCGTGCTGGCGCACCATTTCTTTACATAGAGGCTTGTTTATCCTGTTAAATGCAGCGTCTGTTGTTTTTCTGGCTTCTGCCCGAGTTTACATAAACTCAACATCAAGAATACGTTCCGATATGCAACCGCACCGCTAGATGGGGGTAAATCTCACATACTTATTTGAAAAATAAGGTACACACACACACACACACACACGCGCGCACACACACACACACACACACACACACACACACACACACACACTGGTCAGGGAATCCACTGTAATTTCACACCAGTCGCTCGTCTTCAATAAGAGGTTATATTGACTGCTTAACACCTGTTATGCTGGCTGCATAACATGTTTCTATCAGTAATGGTACCTGATGTTATGCTCTTAAAGTTCAACCCACACTCACATCACAGGTCCCATCATCAGGATTGGTCAACATAGTCTTTGTCCTTCTTTGACTTCATTTTAATAATCATGAGATGTTGGCTTTGTTTGGATCAAACCAATTTTTATTGAAAGAAAACTAAGCACCAACAACACCATCTGTGTCCTTGTTTGACTTCTAATCATTTAATCATCATCATTGGTTTTATCCACACAAGTGCACTTTTATTTTATAAAACCAAACAGAAAGTAAAAATGTTTTTAAAAAACATACATAATGTTTAGCACATTTACCAATACCATAGCATCACTAGTTTAACAATTTTCTCCAGGGGAAACAACCTGATATTAATTTGGGGTGGGGTTCTACCTAAAAAAGTGCAACCTTGTCCATCCTCTTGGAGCCTACCTGATTTAAACTCTCCCAGCTTCCTCCTCTTAGCCCTGTCTTACATAAATCATTGTCCTAACTCAGTTCTTAGGCGGCAAAGTGGACCTATAACTGTACAATAGTTCAGTCATAGGCTACTACTGCATTTTGTCTAGACAGAAATAAACAATGAACAGCAGCAATGTTTTCATAATCAGATCTGATTATGAAATCTCATTGCTGTTCATTGTTTATTTCTGTCTTTTTAATTTTACACACATTCATACTTAAGGGGGTGCGCATGTGTGTGAGGTTAATGTATGAATAATAATAATAATGATCATAACAATAAACTTGTACCAAGACATGTATACATGCACCAAGTGATTCACATGAGAAGATACAGTAAAATGAACATATCTACAGTAACAGGATGTTTATACCAAGGACTGTTATGGGATAAAAACCATGTAGAGGATTACAGTGTGAAATATAGAAACTTAGCCTACTCATGGGAGAACTGGGATTCAAACCCAATCTCTTTTGGTTCATCCACATGATGTTGTGATTGTGTTTTGAATGAGTGTTGCTTTGCTTTCATAAGGCCTCATACTGTACCTTTAAGCAAATGAACAGCATAGAGCAGAGGAGGCACCAAAATTGCCTCAAGCCAATATGTAAATTAGACGACTGGACGACTGCTAGTACTTTTTTATCGAGTGTTTGTTTCCATGTCTTCATCTTAATTTCTTGGCCGAGCCTTGATTTCCTGGTTTCCGTCCTGCATGCAAAGAAAAACAACACAGACAAGTACATTAATAAGAGTAGTGCAGAGTTTACCTGAGAGGTGAAATACATGGTAAGCTGGAATAACATTTTTTTCTTTTACCTGTTCTCATGAGAGGATTGTAACAATGTGATTTGTTCTTGATCAATAAAAGTGTAGCCTACATAGTATATCTCAAAACTCTATTGATCAAATCCTTTCCAGACATATCACTGTGAAAATTAAATTACAATTAACCTTTATAATAGGAATAAAAAGAGGGATGTGTCTGAAAACAAAATAATTCCAACTTTATGGGCAACCGTGTACATGATAATTGAGGGCAGGTCACACTGCACTGGAGCTCAGGGCAGTTTTATTTGTCTTAGTGATAGAAATTTGACATTAAGATGTAGTTATAGCTTTTCTTACAAAAATTAAATGAGTAACAACCAAATACACATAATGGCTTGTTACCTGCTCATATTCCCATCCTAATGCTTGTAATATAACCTGTGCATAATAACCTATGCTGTTATTAACAGACAGCTCGAGATATTACCTGAAGTATTTCAAAGTCCTCATTTTCACACCACTGGCGAAAGTGCTCCTTTGCAGCCCCCAGACTCTCTTCATCATTTTTCTTAAAGTAAACCCTGACAGACCCCTCTGAGAAGTGCTCTGGTAAAAGCCTGGATACCTGCAAAGAATAACAGCAGTTTAGCAGAGGCTTCATAAAGAAGCAATATACACAACAGCTCATGCTAAGGATTACTTTTTTTTATTGTCACTGTGTTAGTTCTGACCTGGTCTCTGGGGATTAGTTTTGCTTTGTCAGGTTCAGACTTGCTGTAGAAATGCACTTTACTGATGGGGTCATTCTCACCACTCCCATAATCGAGAGCAGTGACCTAAAAGAAGAGCAAGAGATGGCTTTTATTTTATAGATGTCACAACAGAGATTAAGAAACATTTTCCAAATTAATAATTATGAACAAAACAAAAGATTTCATCAAAATTAGCTGGTTAAAGCTAAAACCTTACCACAAGTTCAAAGTCCCCTGCTTTCAGCCTGTCCTTTTGACCAGTACTCTCGATCCATTGCTGCTTCACCCTCTGAGAGAGGAGGACAGAGGGCAAGAAGTAAGAGGAATGAGAATGGATAAACAATTTGTAGGGTTAAAAATGTTCATGTCCATGTTAATTCATTTTTTAGGGGGATTCTTCTGGACTCAAGAATGAACTGATTAGATTTGGGTGATTAAATGTTAAAGATCAAGGTTAATGTGACCTCACAAAACAGCTTTCAGCCATTAGGGTGATAAAACACAACAAAACAATCATGACAGACGCACATACACACACGACTGCTGTGATAGGCAAGAAATGTACAGTACAATACAATTTTTCAGCCACAGACTGAGCATAACATTTGGGTTTGTTAAAACATATTTTCAAAAATATGATTTGAAAATACAGCATTGTCGTTCACACCACAGTCACATGTCACCATGTAAAACATGTAATGCAATACGGACACAAAAATATTATTGCACACCTCAGTCATTTCCTTATTCATGGTCACAATTGTGCCAACACACTGGTAAAGGTCTCGGTTGATGATCCTGTTGAGGATCTCTTTCGCCTCTCTTAGGTCATCAGAGTAGAGTATTTTTTCAAACACTTGATCTACAGAAGGCAACAGTGAGACAGGGTGGAGATCAGGTTAGTTGGAACAACAGCTCAGGATTTCACCAGTAAATAAGTTACATTGTAACAGTGGTTTAAACATTACATTTTAACGTACTTATTAAACGCAATCTTAAGTGATAGAGGCTGTCTAATTAGCTAATATGTATCCTGTCCATTCATTGTATCTTAATGTTGTTCAGAAATTAGCTGATATACAGTAGTACACTGATATCTGCTGACCTGTCAGCTCGATGTAGGCCTCTATTTTGTCTTCATCTATGGATGTGGAGATCTTGAGGGTATCATCTGCTTTTAAGAAGGCATCTGTGATCCTGGATAAACACACCCAACATATTATGACTTTTGAGAATATTTTTCAAAAGACCATACAAAAAACTAAACTATGATGCAAATAACTTTAATCAGAAAAAAGACCCAAGACCCACCTAAAACACAGGGTACAAATGTAGGTACTTACATGGTCTCTATGAGCCTGTTCACCTTGTGCTGATAGGCTTTTCTGTGGAAACTGCATCTTGCATAGAACATCTCATACAGATTGTGCACCTCCTGTGGATATTAATGCCTGTAGGTCAGTTACAGCTCATCAGACTGAGGGATTGTTGTCTGATATCAAAGCAAACCTTAACAACAGCAGTAAAAAGCAAAGAAGAAGAAATGCAGAAGTAACTTTGTTACCACCTTGTCTCTAACACAGATGTGCTTCTCCCCGTCAACCTCACACACTCTGGCACACAAGAAGAAGCGGTGATGGTCAAAGTGGTTCTGGATGCCCAGGTGGTGGCAGTCCCTGAGAGAGTGAGGATAGGAGGAAAAACACTCATCGTGATGAGTTTACCAAATCAACCAAGTGAATAATGAAAAAACAGCCAAGAGTGTGTTGTAATTGTTCAGAGGAAATGACAGTTCATCATTGTACATTAAAAAGTGTACAATAGCTCACCTGGCAAAGTAGTCAAACTTGTCCACATCAATACCATTTGTTTTGTTGGCCACAATTTCATAGAGGAAGGACTTGTCCTGGCCTCTACCTTCATATGACCGCTGTTGAGATGACAGAGCAACAGTGACATGAAACACTGGCTGCTGTAGCAATGATACTGACACCGACATTCACAACGGGTAGCCTATAGTACCTGCTCTCCTGTGGCAGGCTCCAGAGGTTCTCCAGTCATCATCTCCTTGATGAATGTTATGTCCTGTTCTGGCTCCAGGTCGTAGTGCCTCATCACTTCTTCCAAGTGATTACTCTCAACCATGTGGTCAAACATCTTTAGAGAATGATCCTCATGCTGTAACATACACAGATTAATTTCACTAGTACAATCAATGTTAGTGATATACAATGGAACCTCTTCAATCTTTTTTTAATCTCTTTTCCATCAAGAGTTTGGCTTTGACTATAAAACCAAGACTAAAAACTCTATTGTTGTCAATTACAGCATATTGCAGCAGTAATGGTAATCAATAAACAACATGATCTTCATTTCTTTTTCTGTCACATAATCTTCTAGCTGTAAAAGCAGTCATCATGATATTCTTTTTTCTGTCACATTGACAACCAAATACTGACATGTTCATGTCTTTGCTAATTAATTAACATTTTTATCTCACTGAGTAGCTTCCTGAATGTAGCTTGGCTCCCCTTTGAATTTTACTTTTTTTTTGTGATCGGACATTAGGTCATATTGCACAGAGAACAGAAATAGCTGAATTGTTTCTTACCCTCCAGTCTAACCCTGGACGTGCCTTGGGGATGAACATTCTATCGAACAGATGTGAAAACGGTCCATGTCCTAAATATAAAACAAATTAAAAATGATTTAATCATGACTGTTTGTTCTTCTGATCCCCATTTTTAACAATTACATTTGATCATATTTTTACAAAATTCCTGTAATTTACTTTTAAAGGGGAGCTATGCAAGTCTGATCACATTTCGCTGTTTGGCTAACCCTCCTCCCTCCCCCCCTGGGCCATGTGTACTGTATGCTTTCAACGAAACGAGCAAGCAATCCATGGTGCGGAGGATAATGTTTTATGCCATACATTTTATGATGTATAGGCTTTATTTGTGTAAACTTATCTGTCATAAACAAGAGGTTACGGATTACGGGTGTGTTTTTGTTGTGGTGCCACTGAGATCCAGGTTCGCAGAGCTGATCTTGCAAAGTTGATTTTGGCACAGGGGTGGCTAGGTACAGTAGAAGGCAGAGAGCCTCTTCAATATTTGCTGTTGATGCAATTTTAAATTCTGATGAATTCAGCATGAAGTAACCTAATGCAAATAATGAGGTAATTTTGACACGATTTCTGAAGTGAATGCATCATTAAATGTGTGTGTCACTCACCCAGGTCATGGCAAAGACCTGCAATTTGCACACAAAGGATGTCTCTGTCAGTGATGCCAAGTTCAGGCTGCTTTGATTGTAGAGCTCGTGCAAACTGTCCTGCCAAGTGCGCCACCCTGTTGGACCATACAACAGGTGTTTTACTGAAAACCATTTTCCATTTCAAAATGATGTGGTTACATACCAAGTTACCACTGAAGGTTGTTGGACATACCCAATTGAGTGTTCAAAGCGGTTGTGGCAGGCTCCAGGGAAAACATAGTAGGCCGCTCCAAGCTGTCTGATGTGTCGCAGTCTGTCAAACTCACGTGTGTTTATGATTTTGACCAGAAGTGGATGTAACTCCACATGGCCATGGATGGGATCATTAAACACCTTGGAGAAATAATAGAATAAAAAATGAAGACATATGTCCAAAAGTGAACTACTTCAACAGCTGCATTGTGTCATCCAGAGAGTTCAGTAAACTTCAGCCTTTGGTACAAAAAAATTGTTGCTGTATCACCATGCATTTTACTGAAAACTGCAAACATTGAAGAAATGTGGCCCACTTTGGATCACCACTTTTTGTCACCCCAGAATATACTTCTGTTGTCCTCTGTGTCGCTTAGAGCATCCTTCCTGTCAGTATGTTTTTGTAAAGTTCCAGCTCTGAATGTGAATGATGTCTGATCAAGTGCATTTTATGTTACCTTGCCTTCAACTTTGGTCTGTTGCTTGAAGATACTGCACAGGATTTTCAGTCACCATGTCACAAAATGACAAAAATGAAACAGAGAGGAACAAGGGAAGAAGTGACGTTGATTAAAGCAGAATTCAGTGATCCGGTCGTTTTGGCTAATGCTGCGTTCCAGGCAGGCTTTTGAAACCATAAATTACAGCTTCAAGTCACGACTTACGACTTTGTAGCGTTCCAGGTAACCCATAACTCGTGTTTTTCCGACCTGTTGCCTGTGAAAGTGCACTATAATGGCCACTCGTAACTTCCGACCCGTGAACTCGTGCCAGATCGAACTGGTATGACTTCACAGGTCGGAAAAACAGGAGTTACGGGTTGCCTTGAATTAGCAGCTCCCGCCCTCATCATGGATCTATTGGTCCTTGTGCTACATCACCACATTCACGCGCATCCCTTGGCTGCACACACAGCTTCATGCCGTTCTCTCTCCTCATTGGATAACGACTATTTAGGACTTATATTAACAAAAACATTCAGCTGACTTATTCTTTAATCAGTCAAAGATATACAGTATAAACACATTGCACTTCAACTTAATACTTCCACGTCAAAGGAATTAGTTGTTGTTGTTTTGTTTTTTTAAACAAATATTCTTTCCATTCATCGTAGTTACAATGTTACAATTTTTTTAGATACAGTCTGGCTTGACAAGGGGAGACATTCACCTCATACCCAGTCCTTTTGGCTCAGGATCTGTTGGATCTTTCAGCCTGGCAACAGTGATCTTTTTCTCTGTATAAAGTAGTAAAGAAGGAAAGAGTTAACAGTGATCCTATGCTCTTGATATTCATTCATATTTCATTCTCCACATCACATAACCAGAACGAATGTCCTGTGTTAAAGCAGCTGTCAACTGGCTATATTCTTAAGGCCAAGAGGTGTAACCAGTGGTGTGACTTTTTGAAGGGCAGGGGCGAAAAGGAAAAAAAGGGCACATAATAGTGCATCCTTGCCACTGAAGAGAGCACTTTAGCACGCGTTTTGGCTTCCCTGAGGGCACTTTAACATGCGTTTTGGCCCCCAAGAGGGCACTTGAGCACACATTTTTGCTGCCATGAGGGCACTTTAGCACATGTTTTGGCTCCTAGAGGGCCCTTGAGCACACATTTTTGCTGCCATGAGGGCACTTAAGCACACGTTTTGGGTCCTAGAGGGCACTTTAGCATGTGTTTTGGCTCCCATGAGGGCACTTCAGCGCGCGTTTTGCAACAATTGCCCCCCCCCCCCATGTAATGAGAAAACTAACCTTTAACTATTTTTTGCCATCCTTCCAGGAACTGACACAATTCCTCCTCTTTCCATCCCTCACAGTCTGATGGCAGCTCCAGGGTCAGTGTTGTCGTTGGCATTTTGTTGCTGTCAGAAGATGTTTCTTCCATAGAACGTTTTCTCAGTTTCTCTGCCATGGCTGATAATGCAGGATACTGTAGTAATGTCATGTTTGCTTAACACAGTTTATGAGGACAGACCAGATTTATTGCCCAGCCACATGCTGGTCACTCTAATAATCTACGTCTATTGCAAATGGAACAAGATTTCAGAAAAATCAACCTACAAAAGTGAAGTGAAATGACACCAGTCATCCAGCATAAAAAGTTAGATATGCTGAGATATGCTTTACAGTCTGTGATCCAGTCTGAGCCATGATCATTGTCCGTCTCACATGTTATACGTTTCATTTATCCCTAGTTCACAGAGAGTGTTTGTTTTATTGGTGCCTTTGTCACCCTTGTTCCAGAGTGCTACCCTGGAGGAAAACCTTTGGGAAAAACAAGCCTACTGTTTAAACACTGTTACTATGGGCCCATAGCAGCAGTGATCTGACATAGAGATACTGTATCTGGGCATCAAAGGTGCATTCGTGTGGTTAGTCATATGTTCAAATTCTTTTGCTATTTTCGTCACGGGGTCCAGATGATAACAATTGAGGCCTCTGATAATTATGCAAATACTCATAAGCATTTTGAACACATACACACAAACTTGTACTTTACTGTTGTACTTCTATCAGTAATGCTACCTGATGTTGAATCATTGTCTGTACTCACTGTTTTGTCCAGCGTTGATCTCTCCTCTAATCCTTTTGTATTTGTTTGCTCTTTAAAATAAATGGAGCTCCTCCCACACTCCCATCACAGGTAACATCAGCAGCAATGTAACTGGTCAACATTGTCTGTGTCCTTGTTTGACATCAGTTGAATAGTCATAGCATGTTTGGGTGTGTCTGTTTCAATGCAGTTTTATTTTGGTGAACCAATCAGAAAGCGCACATAACAACACATACATAATGTTTAGCCCTGTTACCATAGCATCACTAGTTTCACAGGTAACAGGTATCCCTCTACTACAACCTGGGTTATAGTATTAGATTTGGGTGGGGTCCTGTCTTACTGGTTTCTGCAACCTTGTCTATCCTCTTAAAGCCTACCTGTTTGTCTATTTCAATGCAGTTTTATTTTTGGTAAACCAATCAAGCACACCAAGAAAAACACATAATGTTTAGCCTTGTTAGTCACATGTTGCTGCACCCACATTGTGTGAAGGAGAAATATTACAAATATTTCCTTCAAGCTGCTGTCACAACACTGCACTTGAGTCGGTAGTCCACACACACCTTAGACATTTAAATTCACTTAAGTGAAAGTGAAAGTACACAACTACACAATGTTTCAGTCATATTGCTGCTTCCCTTATGTCTTTATTGTAAATATCATTGCTGTTCATTGTGAATTTCTTTTTTATTTAGGGCAATTTACAGTAGGTGCCTTCTTTGGATACCTCTCAGTAAACAAATAAATCACTGCACGAGGCTCAGTGACACAGTCACAAATGCAAAGCAACACAGAAACTCAAAACATAACCATGACATGATTTTGGTAAACCAAAAGAGATCAGGTTTGAATCCCAGTATTTCCATGTGATGGGTGAGCTTCTATATTTCACACTACAGTCCTCTTCATGCTTTTTATCCAGCTATCTACGTGTCTTTTGTTTGATAACCTGTTGCACCAGTTTTAATAAATGTGTTCTCATCATTTGATTTATGACACGTGCACATATGTTTGCTCTGTTTAACCTTTTTAAGCCCCGCCCACCCTTTAATAGGTAACATTAATAGCAGTGCTGTCAGTCATCACTGAGTGCTTCCTTGTTTTACTTTTGTTTTATTAGAATTATTTTTCTTTTGCAACATCATCGGCATGCCACCATGTGGTACATCCTGTTAGATATGTTCCTGTTCATTTTACTGTGTCTTCTGTGAAGCTGATCCCATTTGTCAGTGCCTCCACCACCTCATTATTGATCTTATGCCTAAATTGACCTAATCTTGTTAACCTCTACCATTTCTGTAGACTAGGTGGACTCTCTCACTCACTGACCATGGCATCGTTCACACTTGTAGCTTGTTGCTTGCTGCTACTGACCAGTTCTGTATTTTATGATGTTGTATGATGTAAAAAATACAGCTATGTTCTATTTATTTATTTCAGTTGATTAACGGAGAGTGGAGTTCACCAGGCAGGACGTCGCCCTGCAGAGTCGCACAGTAAGTAACAACCCGCCCACCAGAAATTAGGCTAATACAAAATTTAGAGAACTAGTGGAGCAGATAACAGAAAAATCATGCAAATTATGATACAAGCATGAAATTTGGTTTGGTTGTTCTCTAGGGCCTATAGAGGGTAATGCGTTTATGTCACATTGCCCTCAGCAACGCCCCTTGCATTTGGACTGAGTGGTAAAACAAACCTCCCTCAGCGTGCTGGCGGATAGCGGTGGACTCAAACTGGAAAAAATATGCAGTGTCTTCATTATGTGTCCACAGCATGCCATAAAATAATAGTAATCCGACACATGATGGAGAAAAACACCTTTATTTATGACACAGCAGCAACAATCTGTTATCAATTTATATTAATATGATTATACTTGATATCACTAATTTGACTAATACAGGTTTCCCAGGTACAGTCCCATGAAATAAGATAAAGTAAATGTTCACACAATGAGCAACACAGATAAAAATGGTAACATCAAATAAAGCAACAAGCCCATATAATATGACCCTGGTGAAAATATGTTTGGTCATTTATTTATCACAAATTATTGAGTTCTTAATTTTGCTGAATGAGATTATTTAAAAAAATCAAATCATTCAAATGAATAAAACTTAAAATAAAAGATACCACCATTAAAAAACTTCCTTTCCCAAACAAATGAAAAACTAACAAAATAAATGTACTGAGAAAAAACACAATCAAATGAAATACCTCAACCATAATTATATCTAATCAGATTTATATATTAAAGCAGATATCAGCGATCAGGTCATTTTGGCTAATGCTGCATTACAGGTTTCCAGGCAACCCGTAACGTGTGTTTTTAAAAAACTTCCTTTGCAAACAAATGAAAAACTGAAATGTACTGAGAAAAAACACAATCAAATTAAATACCTAAACCATAATTATATCTAATCATAACAGAGTTATCAGGTCATTTTGCCTTGAACTGCACCATGAGTTTAGCAGTCCCCGCCCTAACGTCATGGATCTATTGGTCCTGTTGCCTGTCCTATAACGCCACCATAACATTGAACGCGCATCCCTTGGCTGCACACACAGCCCTTCATGCTGTTCCTCTCCTCATTGGATAACACTTGTATCCCACAAGGAAAATTTTCTCCTGGGTTTACAGCAGAGCAGATTGACGGAGAGATCCTTTGTGAAACACTCCATGTAAGTGATTGCTGACAGAAAATAGGACTATTTAGGACTTATATTAACAAAAACATTCCACTGATACCTGCTTTAACCCACATGATGAAAGATTACTTATACTAAATATTCCAGATCCTCCAAACGACAAATTAAGCATTCACTTCAAGACAATACATGTTTAGAGTAAAGACAATGTCAAATAACCCTAATCACCAAAATTATATCAGATTTCCATGTTAACACACACGATTTAAGATTAAAAACTAATATTACATACCCCAAATCCCCAACCACAAATTCACTTTGTCAGGCTCCATACGTTAGTGCTTCAGTGTCACAATCATATCAATTGTTCTTTTGTATGCAGATTTTATTTTCCTCTCTTCAAAGCTCGGCAGAACAGTAAATGTGGTAGAAAATTGGATAAAACAGAGCTTTGAAACTCAATATGTCCACTTTCAGTTTCTGACTTCAGACTGTTGAAATTACCCTGAAAGATGGTTCACAACAGATTTAAATCAGGGCAGGTTTTTTTTTTTTGTATAAAGACTGATTTTGTTTAAATGTGACACATACAGCTACAGGTGGAAAATATAGTCTAAAAGAGCTCATGAAGAAGTAAAAACAAAGTAAAAATAATAAAATTATGTTGTTTAATCCTCAGTAATGCTCTTAATTATTTTTAATCACCAATGAGTTTGAGAATGTATGTTCCTACGTCTTGATCTGAATTATTTCACTGAGCGATGAGTTCTTGGTTTTCATCCTGTATGCAAACAAAGACAACACAGTTAAGTGCATTAATAATAAGGGGAGTAGTGCAGTTTAGAGTTTACTGTACCTGTAGAGAGGTGAAATACATGGTAACTGAAGCCAGGCACAGGAAAACTGACTTTAAGAGGTAACGTTTTACTCTCAAAATAAAATGGCTAACAAGATCAAGATCAAGAAGCTGTCACACACAGCATGTAATGGCTCGTTACCTGCTCATATCCCCATCCTAAAGTTCCTATACTTAACCTATGCTTAAGCACCTTTTTTAACATTACCTTTTATGGACGACTGCACCACTTTTTAAAGTGCTCCTCAGCAGCCAAGAGACTTCCTTCATCATTTTTCTTGAAGTAGATCCTGATAGACTTTTCTGAAAAGTGCTCTGGGAGAAGCCTGGACACCTAAGAATAACAGCGGTTTGAGAGGAGAAATGTTGCAGAGACTTACGCAGCTCAGGCAAAAAAGAAAGCAACTGTCCATTATTTGTTATTGCTCTTGTTCTGACCTTGTCTGTGTCGATTCGTTTTGCATTGTCTGGATCTTCTTTGCTGTAGAAATACACTTTCTTGATGGGGTCATTCTCACCATCTCCATAATTGAGAGAGGTGCCCTAAAAGAGGAATGAGAGATGGACATATTTCCATAAGATATTCCACAACAGAGAGTCAGCAGAACTCAAGATTTTATTAAAAGTGAGGTGATAAGACAAAAACCTTACCACAACTGCAAAGTCATCTGCTCTCAGCCCATTGGGATTATCCAAGCTAAAGCTAGCATCCCAGTCCTTCTCCACCATCTGATGGAGAGGGAGAGAGGGGGAGAGTCAAAAATATGGCAAAAATACGTATGACCACAATAATTTGGTATTTAGATTTTTTTTTAATTTTGCTGGACTCCACAAATTGATTTTGGTGGTCAAAGGTTAAGGTTAATGTGACCTTTATAAAAGTGTTTTAAGCCATTAATATAATAAAACTTCATACAACAATGATGACAAAACTTCATGCAAATAAACAAAAGTTCCTGATGGGACTCAGCTTTGTTTAAATAACATCAATTTTCACATAAATATAAAGCAGACATGCAATGCAACACAGACACAAAAACGTTGGTGCACACCTCAGTCATTTCTTCAGTCTCAGTCATAATTTCTCCTACACACTTGTAGAGGTCTCGGCTGATGATCCTGTTGAGAATCTCTTTAGCCTCTACCATGGCTTGGACGGTAGAGGGAGAGCGGAGTATTTCTTCAAACACTTGATCTACAAAAAAATAAAAATAAGGGTGGAGGACATGCAGATGAGTTGGAACAGACTATTTCATTCAGTGTTTCACCAATAAATAACTTGCACTATAATTGCAGTGGTTTGCAGATATTATTTTATATCAGTCATAGCATATTTGTTCTTAAAGCAGATACCATCGGCACGGCCGTTTCGGCTAATGCTGCGTTCCAGGCAGGCTTTTGAAACCGTAAGTTACAGCTTCAAGTCACAACTACGACTTTGTAGCGTTCCAGGTAACCCTTGGCTCGTGTTTTTACCGACCTGTTTTCTGTGAAAGTGCACTATAACGGCCACTCGTAACTTCCGACCCGTGAACTCGTACCAGATTGAACTGGTATGACTTCACAGGAAGGAAAAACACAAAGTACGAGTTTCCTGAACGCACCATGAGTTAGCAGCCCCCGCCCTCGTCATGCATCTATTGGTCCTCGTGCTACGTCACCACATTCACGCGCATCCCTTGGCTGCACACACAGCCCTTCATGCTGTTCTCTCTCCTCATTGGATAACGCTTGTATCCCACAAGGAAAATTTTCTCCTCGGGTTACAGCAGAGCAGAGTGACGGAGAGACTCGTGTTTCGGCTGAAACACTCCATGTGATTGCTGACGGAAAATAGGACTATTTAGGACTTATATTAACAAAAACATTCCACTGATATCTGCTTTAACATGAAACAATTTGGTGGTTTTCTGTTGCAGTACAATGATAGAGGCTACCGAACTGTCTCTCTGTACAGTTGGTACTTTATGTATCCTGTCCACTCACTGTATCTTAATATTGTTCAGTCATGAGTTGTCAGTATGAAGTGATATCTGCTGACCTGTCAGTTTGGTGTAGGCCTCCATGTCATCTATGGCTGCGGAGATCTTGAGGGTATCATCTGCTTTTAAGAGGGCATCTTTGATCCTGGATAAACACACCCAACATATTGTGACTTTTGAAAATATTTTTCTGTAGACCATATAAAAGAGTAAACCACGATGAAGTGGAAATTACCTTTATCAGAAAGATGACCAAGGGAATGATATAAAGTTACAACACAGGGTACAAGCGGAGGTACTTACATGGTCTCGATGAGCTTGTTCACCTTGTGCTGATAGGCTTTTCTGTGGAAATTGCACCTTGCATAGAACATCTCATACAGATTGTGCACCTCCTGTTCAGAGTATTGGCTGTAGGTTATTCACAAGATTACATCACTAGACAGTCATTAGATTAAAGGGTTATTGTTTCATGTACAACCAAACCCTAACAATAGCAGAAAAGAAAAGAAGAAGAACAGTATGCAACAGTAACTTTGTTACCACCTTGTCTCTAACACAGATGTGCCTCCTCCCGTCCACCTCACACACTCTGGCAAACAGGAAGAAGCGGTGATGGTCAAAGTGGTTCTGGATGCCCAGGTGGTGGCAGTCCCTGAGAGAGAGAGAGAGAGAGAGAGAGAGGGGGAGGATATGAGAGGAGAGAGAAAAACACCCATCATGGTGAGTCACTACCCAATCACCCAAATGAATGCTGTATATTGCAAAACAGTCAAGAGAGTATTTTATTTGTTTAGGAGTATCGATACATTTTCAATTCATCACTGTGCATTAAAAAGTGAATATTTCTACAGTAGCTCACCTGGCAAAGTAGTCAAACTTGTCCACATCAATTTCATTTGTATGGTTGGCCACAATTTCATAGAGGAAGGACATGTCCTTGCCTTGACGTTTTTTCGGCCACTGTGGAGATGACAGAGCAACAGTGACTTGAAACACTGGCTGACGTAGCAATGATGATACTGACTTCATAACACAACATTCACACCAACAAGATTGACAGGTAGACTACCTCCTCTCCTTTCTCCAGAGCTTCTCCAGTCATCATCTCCTTTACAACTTTTATGTCCTCTTCTGGCTTCAGGTTGTACTGCTTCATCACTTCCTCCAAGTTATTTTTCGCAACCATGTGGTCAAACATCTTAAGAGAATTCTCCTCATGCTGTAACATACATAGACTCATTGAGTACAATTATGAACATGATCTTATTTTCAAAGTGAAAAATGATATGGCTTCAGCTGAAACATGACAAAATACACAGAACATGAATTCTTGTCTAGCCACTCCAGTTTGTCCATCTGTGGTCATAATTCACATAATAACCATGAGTTATAGTAGTGCATACAGTCTGCTTCTAACCAAAGGGGCAGTTGTCGGTCTGAGAAGTGAAGCTCACTTCCGCGTTCAAAAAACTGCAATCCCCACGGATTCCTGTGGGGGCTGGTGTCAGAAAGCAACATGTCTCCATAGACCCCCATGTTAAAATTGCCGACTTTACATCCTAAATAAACATGATCAAAGCCTGGTGTCAGGACTTTTTTTGGTCTCAATTGATAGTTTCTCCCCCCGCACACACTCTGAGGGGGGTGAATTATTTTTTAACTTTACCATTTTACTGTTATTAGGTTAAGATTCTGGCCAATTAGGGCACGGAAACGTTGAGTGACCCAGAGAGTGGCCCAGAGACAGGCTGCTTCGAGGCCAGTGGGTGGGTTTTTGGCCGGCCAATCCAACATGGCGCTGTCCAGGCCGCCATATTTGAGTCACAAAAACGACCATTCTTTTTACAGTCTGTACTTCTAACACAGACATACAACACTTACAGCCCAGGCTGAAAAATCAGGCTTTGAAGGCTCTGTGAGATGCTTTTGTCTATAAGTCATATTTCAAAGAGAACAGAAATAGTTGGACTGTTTCTTACCTTCCACTTTTTACCATGACGTTCCTACAGTATAAAAACAACATCATTATATTGGTATATTCATATCCCAATGATTAGCTTCCTGCTTGTAGCTTTTCTTCTTTATACGTATATCTAATCTTTGTTATTAAATAGTTTATATTTCAGAAATAGTTGAACTATTTCTTACCTTCCACTCTTTACCTTTAGGTGTCTTGGGGATGAACATTCCATCAAACAGATGGGAAAAGGGCCCATGTCCTAAATACCCAGAAACAAATACAAAATAATCTTATCAGTCAAAAACTGCCATGATTAGATCATTATTCATTTTAAAATGTGTGTCACTCACCCAGGTCATGGCAAAGACCTGCAATTTGCACACAAAGGATGTCTTCCTCAGTGATGTTGAGTTCAGGCTGCTTTGATTGTAGAGCTTTTGCAAATTCTCCTGCTAAGTGTGCCACTCTGTTCGAACACACACACACACACACACACACACACACACACACACACACACACACACACACACACACACACACACACACACACACACACACACACACACACACACACACACACACACACACACACACACACACACAGTAGTGCATTACCGGAAATAGATGTCTTTCAACATGATGCGATTGCCATTAAACATTAAACAGACACATGTTTGAAAACACACAAACATACCCAATCGAGTGTTCAAAGCGGTTGTGGCAGGCTCCAGGGAAAACATAGTAGGCCGCTCCAAGCTGCCTGATGTGTCGCAGTCTCTCAAACTGAGGTGTGTTTATGATTTTGACCAGAAGTGGGTGTAACTCCACATGGCCGTGGATGGGGTCATTAAACACCTGTCAGGAAGCAGTAGAATAAAACACATCCAGTTTGCTTATTATCCACAAAAGTGGTGTAATTTTCTACACAGCTTCCTACTGTATATTTCCTTCTTGACAGATGACTCGACATAAAGCAGAAACATGCACCATAAGTTGGTTTGATAGTGTTATGTGCATTTGTAGCATTTTATCCAAAAATAATATATTTCCTACATTTTCTTCTCATCAGTCTGTTTTTGCATCACCTGACTCTGTCACCATACTGAATACCCTGTGATGTATGATCTGGTACATTACCTTGTGCGGCTCTTTGCTCTGTGGCTCAGTGGTACTGTGCAGCATTTTCAGATGTTTACAAAGAAAGACAAAAATAAATTGAAGAGATAGGTTAGTTGACTAACTAACTCTTTATAGTAATGAGCTTTTTATATACCTCCTTTCATCTAATTATTATCCAAATGTTCTGGACAGCCACTCACCTCTTTCCTGGTTTCATGTGTGCAGCAGCAGCAGCAGCAGCAGCAGCAGCAGGGAAATGTCTGATAACAGTGATCTTTTTGTCTGTGTAAAGAGGAAAAACTTAATACCAGTCCTGTAAAACATGACATTCATTATGAGAAACAGTCTTGATATTGTAATTTCTCACAACACAGAAGCATAAAGAATGTCCTGGGTTAAAGCGGCTCTGCTCTACCATTTATTCAATCTATCAAACCAGAAAACCAACCTTGAAATGTCTTGATTTTTTTCTCATACAGACGCAACTCATTCTCTCTATATTTTTGGTAACCTTTAAGCATTTTCACTGGAAATTGTCTCTCCTCTGTTTTTCTTGGTTTTTTGATGCTGCGAGAGTCATGTGGTGGACGTTCAGCCATGTTGTTGATGCAGAATAGTCACATATGATGTTACTGATCAGGTTTGACCTAGACAAAAGAAACACAGGGTGTGAAAAATACCTGGCTGCTTCGTCTCTAACACACAAATCAGACCAGTCATTCCAATCGTAATGAGGGCTCTTGTGATTGGTTGAACAACAAAAACTGTTCAAAACTTAAAATGAATTTGAATTTCCAAAGACAAGACAGAACAGGGAAAACAACATTACAAGAATTCGGAAAACACAGCACCCATGGGAACATTTTAACAAGTTGATTAATCTTGATAGAAAGTAAATGTCTTTTTGTTTCCCATAACACCCCATGTACTTTACTCACTCCTGCTGTGTGGAAAGTGGTTATGGTGTTCATGCTACTCAGAATTACTTTCCTGCTTTTAACTTATAATTTAGAGATATGAATCCAGGGAATACTCATTAAAGCTATAGTGCGTAACTTGTGTCTGTAAATATCCATTTCACCCAAGCCACTACAAGAGGAGATGATACAACGCTAATTAACACCGTGGTATTTTTTACTATTTGTTCTTTTTGTATTTTGTGTCTCTGGCGGCATTCCCACGCTGGCGCACAGGAAATAACGCGTTCTACTCATTTTACCCATGGATATTATCTTATTATCTTGTAATAGATCCATGGTTTTACCTGACAACGAGAAAGGAGAGGAGAGGAGAGCGCTGCTAGAGGCAACATGGTGAAGAACCTTAAGAAGTGACCAAGAGAATCAGAAGTGGCCGTACGCCACATTGAGGTGCCAGCCGCATCGTTGTAATAACGCAGAAATCCTCTAGGGGGCCAGATAGTTGCCAGATAAATCAAATTGTATGTTTAAATTATATTTAAAGATGTTGATTATCAACATAACCTGGTAAATATTTCAAATTCAAATTTATTATGGGATAACCCCTTGAGATGTGTCATCTCGTCTTCCAGGGGGTCCTATACATCAAACAATACAACAATACAATACAATCACATACACACAACACAACACACAACACACAACATACACTTAAAGTGTGCACAACAGCTCCCAAATCCCTCCGGCCCGCCCCACCGTACACCATCAACCCATAATCTCATCACAGGGGCAAAGAAAACAAAAACAAAAACAAAACATAAATAAATAAAATAAAACTAGTAGCAACAACAGGGGTTCTGAAACAAGGACAACAATGAAGTCTTGAACATATGAAGGGAAGTGACAGATCTAATAGATGGGGGTAAATTATTCCAGTCAGAGGGGGCTTTGTGTATGAAGGCACGTCTGCCAATTTCTTTTGAGGTTCTTGGGACGGAGAAAAACAGCTGATGTGAGTGTCTGACAGAGTAAGGTGGTCGGTAGGGGACTAAATATTGTTTTAAATACAGTGGATAATTAAAGTGGACACATTTATAAATAAACTGAAGCCAATGAAATCGTCGCCTACTGTTAAGGGGAAGCCAGTCAAGGGTTTGATACATAATACAGTGATGGGTTCTATAAGGACATCTTAAAACAAATCTACAAATACTGTTAAATGCAACATCAAGAGAGCGTAGGTATTTCTCTGATGTGTTTTGATATATAGTGTCAGCGTAGTCCATTATCGGTAGTAGCAGTTGGGTAGAGATTCTTTTCCTTACTTGAAGAGTAAAGCAGTTTATTGACCTGTAAAGTGTACGGAGATTATAATTTATTCTATTTACTACGGATTCAATGTGTGTCTTGAATGTTAGTGTAGTGTCGATCCAAAGACCCAGGTATTTAAATGTGTCCACTTTTTCAAGAGGGGTACCATCATTAAAACAAACATACAATTCAGCAGAGTGATTGGCTAATTTATGACTGGTACCAAACAACATAATACATGATTTCTTTTTGTTTAATAGTAGTCTATTATGGCTGAGCCAGTCCTGTACATTAATAAATTCAGACTGCAAGCGTGTTTCCATTTCTGCTATATTGGGACTTGATGTGTAGAGGACTGTATCATCGGCATACAATTGGGTATGACAGCCAATGGATGATAAAGGAAGATCATTAATAAATATGGAGAACAGAAGTGGCCCTAAAGATGACCCTTGTGGAAATATAGCTTTGAAGGATCAATTGTGTTGTTCATAAAGAAAAATGCCAGGGAGTTGGGTGTTTTCAACAAATGCTGTTTGCCAAAGTAGATCAATAATGTGTTCACCTGACAACCAGCCAAAGACTTATGGAAATTTCTCTGACGAAAGACAAAATTAGCTGACCTGTGACAGCCCAGATAAGCACATTTTGCATATGTTTCCATATTATTAGATATTGTGGATTTGGAAAACTGAAATATAATCAAATCATCAAAGTCGTCTGCTCCCCCTTGTAAATTTGTCATTTTTCAAATGGGATGTTTTATTCATTTATTTCAGTTGATTCATGGATAGAACCAGGTTTTCATTAGCCAATTACCACACAATAGCTTTAGGCTTTGTTATGACTTATTAGTACTTTCAAACTGTCTTTTTTTACTGCAATAAAAGATTTGAACACTTCTTCCAATCTCTGTCTCACCGCAGGGTGGATACGAGGTGTGACCAGCTGATTTGATATTCATCTCAAACTCGACTCCTTTTTATCAACGCAGTCAGTGTTTCACAGCGGCAGGTATGAGGAAAGAAACATGCCCTCATTGTGTTTGTTATGACTCATCACAGAGGAGATAGAGTTATACAGACTTTTATAACAATTTGTACCTACTATACCTATGAGTTGGTACTTTGGGCCAATGACATCAAATGACCACAAGATGACACTGTTGCTCAAATCTTCGGGATTCAGTTTAATTTCCCTAGAAGTGATGCACTCTGTACAACAAATGAGGCTAACCATCTACTCCACCAAGTTGTCTTATGTAGTAACTATTGAGCTAAACCCAAAATTTTCACCATCAGAGATTAAACCCAACAGAGGGACACAGAGGAACTGTACAATCATGCCAAATATGCTCGCTATCTATGATGACAGATAAAGTTGTCTGCCATCTGTAGGATGTGTATCTAGATGTGTTTGCAACCAATCAAAAAGTTGAACATGTCTAATATTTTCGTTGGTAGCTGAAGCCTTTTTGCTGACGTCAGCAGGAATTTACGATGTAAATTATAGCGATACATTTGTCTAATCTTCAGATTACAGATAAGTCTGTCTCCTGATATGAGATTGTTAAGATCAGTTGAGTCTGTCACATGTACATCAAATGCTGCTGCCAAATGATATCACTGAGATGCTTTCTATTATGATAATAAAACTAAACTAATACAAGACATCCAAAATCAGGACATATTCCTCCTTCAACTGTGAAGACATTCTCAGGTGTAAGAAAGTTAAAGGACCTGAAATGCAGACAGATAAAAAAAAAAGAAGTATAGTGGTAAAAAGTTGATATAAATGTAATTATAAAGAAAATCAAACTTACAACTCAGGCAACGCAGAACTGGGAAAGTGAATCCATGTAAAGCTCAAGGACAAAAACCAGAAGTTCTGGGAGACGCAGGGGAAACATGATGGGATCAAAGGTAGAATGATGAAGGCAGAGGTTTACAGTAAATACAGAGAGCAATAAAACACAGGTGTAATACATTAGGGTGTGGCAGGGAATCAATGAGGATACAGGATGAAGACAGGACACCAAATGACCACAATAAGGAACTCTACTGTATTTTACTTTGATTAGTGAGAAAATATTTTTGCTGTTTAGAGCTCACAGATGGAGGCGTTAAGATGCTTTCTGTGTAGATGTGCATCACTTTGTTGCCTCATAGTTCCTGGAAGGTCAGATAATCTCAGAGGCAGCAACTACACACATCACAGTTGTTATCTGACCTGGCAGGGAAGTTTTTATTTTTTTATTTTTTTATCCTCAATGATGTGACGTGAACTGTGATATTATTAATCCTGATGTGATTAATAATAGTTAGCATTAAAATACCTAATGTCACATTTACATATTAAATATTAGTGCTAATTCATTTGCTAGAGCTAAGCAGTTAGTACTGTATTTGTAATGAGTGGTTACCATATATAGTTCTTGTTCGTTTTTTTACATTAGTGGAATTAAATACATGACAGTTAAATGGGTGCTGTTGTTTTATTTGAGCACCTACATCAACTATGGAGCCTGCACACCCTTAAAACTAAATTCAAGGATTCGTAGCCACAGCGTGTGGGCAAGGAAGCATTTTTCCATCGTAACGCCACTGTTCCCTAACTGCCTGAGCCCCAGTAAGCAGCCTAAGAACCAGTAAAGTCTGGCTGCTTTTGTTCACTCAACGGTTCTTTTATCCACACGTGATGGAACTGAAAGAAAAGCTTCTTGGCCAGCAAGACTTAGCTGTGAACCCCTTCCCCCTGGTTTGCATTAGTAATTATTGCAGATATTTGGAATACTTCTGTTGGCCATTGGGTCCATGCTGCTTAGGGCGCTGTGTGCTACTGTCAGTGTGATTGACAGGAGGCCCACACACAACTTAGGCACTTTAAGCTGCCATTACTAAAAGTTATCCTCTGACTATTAAAGCCAAGTCTTTCAATCTCCTGAACTCCTCAGTGAAGGACACCAATACTAGGATCACACAGCTTAATGGTCAAAAAAGAGAATTAAAAAATTACCTTATAAGATGGCACACAAGGGAGAAGTATCAAAAGTTGTTGCATCCTCCGTCAAGATAAACTCTGCACTTGGAATTCAAGTTGCTGGAACAGTACCTTTCCACCAGCAGTGCAATTCAGATCTATTACTCAGATAAACAGATAAATTTAAGTGCTCATAAGGTGATTATACCTGATGTAAAACACTAAACTGAAAAGTAACTTGCTATCTATAACTGTAAAATAAATGCTGTGTAGTAATACATGATTTCTCTCTGGATTGTGATACTGTACGTTCACAGGACATTTTGAGACATTTAACAGAATTCAGTGTATTTCCCCACATGTTCTCCAAAATTCTCAACTTTTTCCAACATTAAATTCAGAATTATTTATTGTGTGAACTATAGAAAAAAATCCATAATGATAAAATCTCTTACAGTAAGAGCAAATTTCAGTATGAATTGCATAATGGGGAAAATCTTTAATTCTTATTCCAGTCAGGCACAAACTTTGTCAATAGTGAACCTTGTATTTATATATCTACAGAAAACTACCGTCTGTTGTGCCTGAAAATGAAGCTGTAGGAGCAACAAGAGTCAATGAATGTGTATCACGTAAAATGTGTTGGACAAAAACAACATAAGCAGTAAGAACACATACTGCAGCCTGGATCACATCTTCCTGTTTTTTTTTCAACACCCGCTCTCCATCATCAACATGCAGTGTGTATATTAGCTACACATATAAACATTATATAACTGAATGGTGTGAGTGACGGAGAGATAAGGCTGTTTTGAAATGTCACCGTCAGACCTCTGGACTTCATCCACTGCTGACCAAGTGAATGAAGTGCTCCCCTGCCATCATTGGGCCATCAACGTTAAAGCCATTTGCTTATGTGTTGCCGCAGGCTGACCAGTTAAGTGATTGAAAACCACAAAAGTGGGAGGTATAAAGTAATCCCTATGTTTATGTCAGCCATACCAGACTTCTCTACATCTAAACAAGACCTGCAAGTGAGCTTTGCTTTGTTTCATCTTAACATTGTGAAAACTTGTGTGTCCAAAGTAGCAGCCTTTTGAAAAACAAGGACCTGATTCATTTTTGATGAAAAACTTTTAAGGCTATGTCATAAGTCAAAGAGATCTGACAAATGTATTAACTTGTAGAAGTAAAAGTTATCGTTGTCTCAAAGCATTACAATGCCTAAACATGATATGAGGTCTTTACTTGACAGCGATGATAGGCTCTCCATTAGGGAGGCCTGCAAAAAAGACTGTAGTATATTTAGTGAAAGCCAGTAAAGGAAACAAAAGGGACAGCATGAAGGCGATAGATCTATATATCCCTCTCTTTATACAAAATAATCAAAGTGACAATTTAAACTGAAATGAAGTACAGTATATTCATGAAATACTATCCCACTATCTACTATCTCAATTGTGTCAAGAGAAAAGGCGACAAAGGAGAAGTATTCAGATTGACATAATTTATTTATTTAAAAAAAATGAAATCCTTGAACAAAATGAACAGAATCCAATTGTCACAGTATGAAAACGACAGGTTTAAAATTGCATACGTCAAACATCCACAGCAGCTTTAGTGGTGACATGACAAAAAAAGAAGTGTGATCCATCTGTTGTTCACACTGTGTGTTGGTGCAAAGGAGCAAAATTGTGCACAGTGTAATACTGTGTAGAACAAATACACTCAGTAACATCGTGACATCAATAACACTGGACTTTAACCCCCCCTTTAAACATTTATAGACGGTATACCAACATTTGGTGAATGGTTTATGACACTATAATGTAGTTGTGCACAGATGTTTGTTAACAGCAGCTGTAACATCTCCTGCGTCTTCCGGGTGTATAAACAGAAAATGACTGACAATAGAGAAAAATACAACTCTTATAATATAAAATATGTTCTCATAAGAGTCCTTTTTTAAATACTTAAATTAATCTTTAATCTGCTCACAACTACATTTTAGTGACTTAAACACGATTCATTGAATGTTTATATAGTGCATACAAATGCTAAATGGAGTAAAGTGGTAGTTGGAGAATTAAAAGGATCACAACAGTTTAGTTCAGCAGGATTTGTCCTTGCAAGAGGTCTCTCTGTCTTGTTGTCTTGTTTATTGTCAGAACTGACACACTTCGTTGCTTGTGTATCCACACGCAGATTTTCAAAGCTCATCTGAATACAAATCTGTAGTAAAGTCTCAGAAAGGATTCGTTGTGCAGATGAGGTCAGAGGAAGTTCACGGATCACTGTCCACATCCAGGTGCCTTGTCAGATATCAGATCTCCTTTATGTGCCACTTGATGCCTCGTCTTTCTCTGTATTGCCTCAGAATAGTTAAATTGTTAAGGTTTAATTTATTATTCAATACAAATATGCCAAGAAATGGTGCTCTACATCGACAGTACAATGCTCAGGAGAGTCCATGTACTTGAGAAGCAGCCTCTCCAGAGTTCATTAAGTCTTTTCAAGATGGCAGGCACTGATCATCACAAAAATATGAAATGTTGAACTGGTGCAGAACCCACTTTTTCACCAGACAGATGTCTCCATCAGTCTTTAGGCTCATGTCAGTATTTCTTTCTGTCCCTCTCTGTCTCCAGGGTCGTCCTCAGAGCTACAGGTGCTGTGCTGCAGCCCCCGTGAGAACATCCTGCGACGGCTCTGGGCGCTGAGGTCCAGCAGGTCAAAGGAATCAGAAGAGAAGAGGCTGTCCTCGCTGACCACGCTGGAGGGTCGGCTGCGACGCCCCTCTGCGGCCTCTGCGGCCTGGAGCAGCTGCTGCAGAGCCTCCGGGAACATCGAAGAGGCCGAGGGGGGAGTTAAGTGGTGGTCATCAGGAAGATCCAGACTGCGAGAAAACTTGCCGTTACGTTTGAGAATACCCTTCCTTCTTCTTACCGCCTCTGTGCGCATGGTGGGACTATCTGCGGATGCTGGGAGGCAGCTGTGGTGTTTCTGATCACCTGTTTCGCCCTCTTTAACTCCTGCTCCGGAGCTTCTTCTATCTGAGGATGAGCCATAACATGACTCGCCTTCATACAAGTTCTTCAGTATCCCCTTCTTGGGCATTTTAGAGGAGGGCTGGCTGAACGTAGAGGCAGACGGCAAGCTGGTGGACAGGACCTCAGCATGCGTGTGGGCAAGTGAGTGTGTTCGATAAGGCTGGGAAGAACTGCTACATGGTTGAGAGGGAGAGTTTTCTTTAGGTTGGCTGTGAAAGACTGAGTCAAAACTTCTCTGTGGTTTCAGAATACCTTTGGGTTTCTTTCTCTCAATAGTGGAAGTGGAGGAAATCACAACAGAGGAGGCAGCTGCTGCACAAACACCACCGCACGCTCCCTGTGCAGTGTGGGGAATTGCATTCTCCTTGCGTGACTTCCTGAGACTCGACGCCGTTCCGCGTGACCTCCCTCCTCCGCCTCCCCCTCCACGATCGCTCTTCAGAGGTAAGCTGAAGTAAAAGGGGTTGTGAGAGCGTTGAGATGGGCAGGAGGAGTCTGAGGACAGGCACACTGGGTCCACGGTCATGTTGCCGGCAGCGGCGACCCGATTCTGCCAGTCGATGTAACGAGCCAGGAGGGGGGAGGGGCACTCTTGGTGCGGAGATGAAGGGCAGTCACACACACTCTCTTCATAACCCCAGTTCACCCACCAGTGGTTGGCTACGTCCTCTATCGTGGCTCTCTCATCCACTCGCACTGTCAACAACCAGTCGATAAGAGCGCAGGCGTCTGGAGGGACAGAGTCAACAGTTATTTATAGCGACTAACACAATGTCCAATTATCCAGACACTGGTAAGAACAACAACACATAAGCGACCACACTGGACACGCAGGTGAATAGAAGTGTAAATATAATGATGGACATTGATAAAGGTTTACCAGAGGGGGGGTTGGGTCTGTGGTAGCGACCTTGGCTGATCTGCTGAGTGAGTGTGGTGTGACTGGCCCCATCGAATGGCATGCTGCTGTACACAAGGGCATAGAGCAACACCCCCAGTGCCCAGCAGTCCACCTAGCACACAAACACATACACATGATGACAAACATGTCCTGCACGTAACTCTCAAAAGGAGGTTGTACATAGTGTTGTTGGTAGTTGGTGTAACCTAAGTATTCAAATGTAACATGCTGCTGACATTTTCAGATATTCAATTAATTATTGCAAAAACTGCTGTACATGCAAGACAAAACCAGTGCTTTAAAGCTACAGCAATGGATATTTGTTCATTTAAAAACATCATACAAATGCCATGTTTAATTCAAAACTGCAGCATGTACATTTTTCCCAATATATTTTAGTTGAAATATGTTTATATTGTAAGGAACTGCTGTGACCCAAACTCATTAAGGTTTTGATCGAGTGTGGGAGCTCACAGCTGTCAATCACTAAGTGAATGCACTTCTGGCCCACTACTAAGGCTTTAGGCTAGTGTTAGCTGCTAGAAGACGATGCTGTGACTAGATCTGCAGAGCTTATGCGTTATAGCTTAAATGAAAGACCCGCAGTGGTTATAAACAGTTTCCCATGAGGGAAGCAGAAATGGCAGCTTGTGACCCACCTCTGGCCCCTGGTATGGCAGCCCTTTAACTATCTCTGGAGCAGCATAGAGTGGACTCCCACAGTAGGTCTGCAGCAGACTGCCCCTCTGGAAATGATTGGACAGGCCGAAGTCAGCCAGCTGCAGATCAAGAGAGAGGAAGAAACCCGTCAATGCATTCTGTTTATGAAGCTACTAAATCATTCCATTTAACTGCTCTATGAAAACAATACGTCTGGAATTAAAAATGTTGATATAATATATATAATTCAAAGGTTTCACAGTCCAGCAGGTGGACCCAAATCTTTATATGTCTGTGTCGAGTCAACAAAATGGATTTATGTGTGGGACTGTGAGTCTCATTCTCATGGATGACGTAAGAGTCACGGACAAAACACTGAGTCCCTCATAAATTCACTTCATTCATTTCGACACTCACACTCATCCTCATGCAATCCACATTCCTTTTCACCAAGTGCACATAGCGAACCTTTAGTCATATGGCAAACAGAAAAACACAATAACTCAAAGCGATTCCTTTTAAAAGAGCCAAAAATAGGTGTGCTGAGTTTATGCCAGACTAAGTGTGAGTGAGGAAAGAGAGGAGAGCCAAAAACATCAGGCTGCTTACGCTCAACGCAACGGAACAATCACTCACTCGAGGCCGCGAGGGGCCATGCCCAAACACACCGAGGCTCCTCTCTATCTGAAGAGATTATTAACATGCGCACCAACTCACTATCAGCCCCTCTGGTGTTAAAAATACTCAACGTGACAGCTTTAGTTCCGTGCAACAGAGGCACAGGAAAACAGAGACCTCACAGATGGAAGATGACACCCTGTGTATATAAAACATCTGACTGTTGATATTATACCTGTACATATAGTGGCAGTAAGAAAGCGTAGATGGAGCATGTGCGTTGTGTTGTTTATACAGCTTTACTTTCTACATACTTTTGTGTGTTTGTGTGCGCTCCTCTCAGTGTAAATTCTCTTTCGCCACCAGAGATACATCTGTGCAATGGTCCTCCTGTATTCATGTAAAGTGCTCTGGCAAAGACATTCAGTCTTGACTGCTTGTATAAGACACTCTTTCTTCTAAACACACAAACGAATCCTGCACACGTGCCTTGTAGGTGCATGGACTATTGTAAGAAGTTGCAGTCTCTACAAACACTCTTCATGTAGGGGCAAAAATCTAAGCTGCCTTTAGAGTTATATTACTATATTATTATATATTTAGTTATATTATCGCGTGAAAATTTGGCACAAAGAGCCCAATCATCTGAGTGGGTTAACAGTTAGGACGTGTGCTCTTTTCATGTATGATCATTATTATGACTTCACATCAAGTCAATTCATTATCATTATTATTCCTAAATGTTGATCTGTGGCATCAAACCTGACCAAGACCCAGTGTTTTACCTAACATTTATGGCTGTCTTTCACACATGCCATTGAGCAGCTATTGTGCAGACATAACATGCCCATGCATTACACAAAGCCTCTGTCATTTCCTGCAGTGGATGCCATGAAAGGCGAATGTGGTGAACCTGAGGTTTGCAATGAATGAAGAGCTGCTGAGAGGTCTGCACGCAGTGTTTTCTTTTGTCAGAGCATACTTATATTAAAACCCTCCGATTGGCGCGATTGTCACTGGATTCCATGCATTCCCCTTTGGCCGTGCAAAGATCCCATATAAGGAAAGGAACGTCCAAATAAGGCTAAAAATGACCCCTGGGTTCTTTTTATAAGACCTGGCACTATGTTTGTGCTGGTTCAGTGTGCACAGCTTAACAACACATTGAAATGGCTGTGGGCAGAGAGTGTTCCAATGTATGTTCTGAATGTGCACTTTGTTTGCATTTTATTTCGAAGCTGGGAAAATAATCCAATCCACTGTTACCAAAAATATTCCTATCATCATTACCATGCTTATTTTCCTATTCCAAGCTGCTGCAGCACTCCAGCATGCTAAATACAGCAGCAGTGGAAAAAGATTGCTTCCTGAAACAAATCAGCCAATGTGTCATTAAGATGTACGTCATGTTCGAAAACAAAAAGTGAAATCTTCGGATGAGTCATAATAACCCATGATGCATTTGTCGCTCAGGCCAGCAATGATTTCTGCCAGAGGACATATCCATTTTTTATTCGGGGGTAAGTATCTTGTCCTTGGATGGAAACTTTGATTTTCCACAGCATGCGTGACCGTGCTTCTTTGGCTGGTAGGTAGGTTGCGTATGTGTTTTCGCTCTTACCTTCACATTAAAATCTTGATCTAAAAGGATGTTCTCCAGTTTGAGGTCTCGATGCACAACGCCGTTCTGCAAGAGAGCAAACATACACATGAGGTCCTGCACCGCTCCTCCCTCCTGTTTACAGTCAGATGTTTTGTGTGTTTTGTGTTTGAAACCTACGACTGCAGGGTCTGAAGTTTACAATACAAACCCAGCGTGCGGTGTGCACAGAGCGCTTGTCTTTCATTTTTAATTTTATAAGCGGTCACATTCCAGTCGGGCCTCATGTTGCAGGGCCATGTGTCTAATGTATCAGAGAGTCTTGAGAAAGGTTCTCAGATTGTTTAATCATCATCAGGCATGAGGAAGTACTTTGTTTGGGTTAATTAATCTAATGGGATGTGATTTGATCCCCTGATGGCATTAAGCACCTGGAGGCCAACGTGAAGCCACAGACAGCTGTGGATGCTGGCTGTAGAGCTGTAGAACATTTTGGACCCGACGGGAGAAAAAAAGTCTGTTGCAGGATCAAGTGTTTCAATGATTGTGAGTCAGTAGTGAATCATAAGAACAGACAATGCTGCTATAGATAACTGTGGCCACCCAGGAAGCTGTGTGACGCAGAGAAACGCTGCTGTTGGTTTCTCTTAAAGTCACTTGCTAATGAGACAGAGGGACCTCTTTTCTGTCGTTAATTACATCCTCCTCAGAACACTTAAGCGGAGGAAATGACCTTTGACCTTAGACATTATTAAATTGACAGTATGTCAGCTTGTATGTGTGTCTGCATGTGTGTGAGGCAGAGAACCAGGATGAAAGAAATCCACGTGGTAGACCGCGTTTCAGTCGTGCTATTTTTAAATGTCTGTGAACTGATTTGGAGAAAAGCGAAAACACAAAAAGAAAAGCATCGAATGACTGAACTGCTTTCATTCTTCTCTTGAAGACTTAATAATCCCTCCATGTGTCCTGCATACCTCTGAGGCACATTCAATAATTCATTCATGCCGGAACATTCATATCTATTTTGGGACAATATTCAAGGGCACGAGGAGCAGAAAATCCACCTCCCTGCCTACTACAAAGCTACAGGAGCCTGACGATAATCTCTAAATTTAATGTGAGGGATTCATGCAGAAACTAACCTGCTAAAATAAGAATGATGTAAAAAAAAAAATAAAAAAAAAAAGCCTTCCTGTAAGATCCAGCTCAGCTGACTGTAAGGTACAGATCCTCACTTCCACCGTAATGCACTTCTGTATTAATAGGATTTATGTATTTCCTTGATAATTCCTTTTGGTTTTATGTACACAACAATAAAAACAAAGAAACAAAGAAGAACTTGTTCCTTACAGTAAACGTGGATGGAGGGATGAAGCTCATTTAACAACGTGTTTGTGAAATGTGTCAGTGTGTGACTGTAAAAAACAATCACCGTTTAATGCGCTCTTAACCTAGAGAGATCTAAAAACTCAAGTCAAGTTTTTCTGCAGTATTAGGATTAGGATTTAGTGGATTTAGCGGTACAGTATTTGCTTGTGCACAGTTGAATGCTGCAGCATGCAATTCGGCACGTGTCTTTGAGCCCTTCACTACTTTATACTGTTTTCCTGCAATGTATTTGCAGAACCTTTGTGTGTCTGTATGTGTGTATTGACCTTGTGGCAGTAGTGGACAGCAGATGTGATTTGTCTGAAGATGCTTCTAGCTTCTGCTTCAGGCAGCCTCCTCCTCTCCTGGATGTAGTCGTACAGCTCTCCTCTGCTGGCGTACTCCATCACTATCACGATCTTGTCCCTGCTCTCAAACACTGCACAAGACACATTGACAATAAGTGATTAGGCAGGTGTGTTTATAATATGAATGTCAGGGGACATCTCAAATTTTCACTACACAACATTAATAGATGCCACGGTGCATCTTTACAGACAGAGACATGAATAATTAATAGGCTGGAGAAGGTTCATTCCCTCTGTTTCTGGAGGTGTTTTCTATCGCTCCACAGAATGTCGTCAAATGTTTACTGTATTTTTTAATCACTATAGTCTTTTCATCAGAATCTGTTTACACCAGAAATCTTGCACATTGTCGGCCATTTGTTTCATGAGGTAAGACTCTTACCTGATTAAGATTTGCTGCCCCAAACAATGTAATTAAGTAAAGAGAGTACAAGTGTGCAGGCCTGCTGGCTCCGTGTTAACATATGGATCCAGTGAAACATTTTATAACCCATCAACAGATTGATTTGGTAATGGTAATATTCTGTTGATGTGATGTCAACAAACAAACAGCTGATTCTCAACAGTGTTTTTAAAGAAATTCTTAGAGACTGGTTCACAAACACAGTGTGCTAATAAGTAGTGCACTTGTTGGAGACTGTTTGATAATACATTGGTAAGTATTTGCTTGTTCACGTGAGATCAACCTAGAATTGACCATGTCATGTATGCTAATGAAAGAATAGTGAGTCACACAATGCTGTGGTTCACTGATGAAATGTTATAACTTATTAGTTTTTGAACAACAAAGTGTGTTTATGGCACAGAGAGCGAAGCAAGGATTTGGACACATTGGGAATACTCAGATCAAATCATCAATCAATTCAATGTTGTTTTTTCTCTTCAGATGGGATTTGTCGACTGAGGAAAAAAATGTGAAATATTTGTGTTATCTCTGACATCTCACAGCACCTCCTCTGCTGTGTAAGGCACTCCAGATCGATTGATTCTGCATTAAATTTGTCTGATGTAATTTTCTGAAACGTTCAGGGCCTGAAAATCAATCTGGTGCTGAGGCTAATTCATAATTCACAGCTATATTTAGAACTTGTGTCTCATGTGTGTGTGTTTGCAGCCTTACCCTCATGGAAGCGAATGATGTTGGAGTGCCTGAGCGAGGACGTGATCTCGATCTCTCTCTGGATGTGGATCTTGTCCAGGTCGTCAGTGATGCGCTCCTTGCGGATCGACTTGATCGCCACCTGAGAGAATCACACAGTGAGTATGGAGACCAGACACGTGAAGCTCATAGCTTAGAGCACACACAGTTTGGTTGCTGTTGTGAAGTGAGGATGGTTAACAACAGCATTAGGGCAGTCAGTATATTGATGATAGTTTATACAACACTTGTTGTCCAACCAGTGCCCTCAAACACAGATTCCCCTTGATGTCATTCTTCTCTAAACCCTCCAGGTCACTCATTTTCCTCTTTCAATACGTTGTGTAACGCTGTTTAATCCACAGTTCATGTATCACTTGCACAGACAAAGAAATAAAGACACAGACAGCGTTGATACGACTACATTCGCACACGCACACACACACATTCACACATACAAATAAAATCTCTGGGTATTAGAGGTGATTATGTGGGTTTTAAAGGCTGGATGGTGAGAGCAGGTCTTCTGTGATCTGAGCTCGCTCAGAGGCAGAAGGTTGACAGCTGCACTGTTCACACTCTGTTTCCTTAATCCCAGGCACTCACTGTACCCCAATGTAACCCCCCAACCACCAAACACACGCACACACCACAGCACGCATCCCAGCAGGAGCTCCTAAATCTCTTCAGATGAAGTAACTGTCACCAAAATGGCTTTGAACCAAGAGAAGACAGACCACGATGTTCTTTAAGAAATGTCATATACTTAAAAAAAAAAAACACAGGACAACAAATAGATTAAGAGATGTGAGGTTAACAACCTAACGTAGCACTGAGATCACACCGTGAAATAATTCCGTCCCATGCGAGAACAGGCCTCTCCCTCGGGTCGCAGCTCCTGAATTCTCAGCTGCTGGAAAAAAACATCTACGCAACATCGGAAGACACAATTCGCACGCTCCATCAGCCACAACAGTTATGCAACACAATAGAGTACAAATGCACACCAGGGAACACCCGACACTGACCTTCTATTTACTGATGTGACGCAATCCAGCGAGGATGAATATTATTTTAACATTTGTTGGTGTTTTTCTTTTTATTGTTTGTATCTTCTCTATAATCATCGGCACACATGTCTGAGGATGTTTCTCTCACACCGCCAGGCTCAAGTGGGCCAGGTCAGAGATTATGCCACGCATGTTCAGTGGTTGTGGGCTAAATGGAGTATACCCAAGCTTGGGGAGCCATGCGGTCGCTTGCATGCATGCACGCAAATGTTTTCTGACCCAAATACCTGCTGGCTTAAGGGACAGCAATGTGAGGAGGGGAACGGGAGAATATATATTACGGTAAAGGAATGAAGAGGGAAGATGTAAGAGGCAGCTGACGGAGCAGGTGAAAGGAATAGAAGTACACTATGTGGTAAAAAATAAAAAATAGGACTTGTACTTTACTGTCAGCTCATGCACCCAGATGTGACATTAGAGTCTGATCAGCAGAGTACAGACAAAAGAGAGACACACTCTGGTCATTGTTGAGCCTTTGGGCATTGGGAGCATATTTCAAAGGGGCATGTGTGTGAAGAGGAAGCGTGGGCATGTGTGCGTGTTTGTGTGACTTCATCCTTGTGCATGCAAATACAGTATTGCTGCGTATGCGTCATGTCTAAGTATGACCTCTACAGTATCCTTCTCACCAACAATGTCTCATTGTTTGTTTGAATAATGGGCTGCGTGTGAGATATTGGTCAAAAACACCAAACTGTAACCGGACACAAGCAAGAAACATAAGTTGCTATGTGCATGAGTAATACCGGTGTAATCAGATATGCTTAACTGTAGAAGAACATAATGTGCATGCTATGATGTGACAGCCAATGCAAATGTACAGTATGTCCAGAGAGATAGTGTGTTGCAATAAGATTTCACCAGTCACAGTAGAATTTCTTTCTTTGCTTGCTTCATCTCATCTTCTTGTTTTATTTATTGCCCTCAGTACGACTTTGCTCACTGCACAAATCCTGAGGCTGCTGCTGACTTTTTGCATGTGTTTTGTGAATGTGTGACGTCACGGTTGAGATTGGGGTGACAGGCGGCCACTCGCCGACTTCCTGTTCCATTATTCCCACAGATAACTCATGCACGCACAAACGTACAGTGTGTACACATGTCCTAAGAGCCTGAGCATCACTACAGATTCCTGCTGCATCTGTGAAAGATTTAACAGCAGGATTATACAGGCTTCTTGCCAAAAAGATCCCTGACCTCATCATCCAGCTACACACATAAACACACACAGAGCCCTGAGCTGTCCCCGGTCAGAACCAGGAACTTCAGAGCAGCACAGTGTTTTGATGTCAGTGGGCTGCAAATTGGATAAATACACAAATGACAAGTAGGGTTGAATAACACTGCTTCCACTCACGCACAACAGAAAAGATTTAACAGCTAGAGAACAAAAAAAAAGACTCATCATGACTTATCTTCAAGTCAAAAGGCAAAAGGTAAAACTAAATCTGACAACCAGCGCCTTTAGAACTGATAATGAACACAGGTGATATCAAGGCTTTATAAAGCCACTTGCCAAGAAATAATCCAGCAAATATGAATTTGTAAAATGCACAAAATTGCTGTTTTTGTACTTCTTTCTTTTCCAGATTAAGGGAACAAAATGCAAAGAGGTGATTAGTAAATTTAAAGGGGTTTAAGGAGTTCTACATCAGTAGCCTGTTCCACCCACACCTTGCCATCATGGGATTTGGGGGTCTGTGTCTATCCACACGTCGTTTGAACCACTTCTTCCCTACTAAAATCCAGCCCCTAGCCCCAGTTGCTGGTTTATTTCAGTCCCAGTGAGTGAAAGTGCATTTCCCATTCTGCATTTTGTCTCAGAGCAGACTCCTTATTTTAGCACACAACAGCAAATCACACACCTGGCGTGTGTTTTTGATTGTAAGAAGATAAGAGAAAGTGTTAGAGACAAGTAGTGCTACGTCTGCAGGCTGGTAGCAAGTATTTTGATCTTTTCTCTCTGTCCCATTGTGCAACATAAAGTAAAAGCTGCATAGAGCTAAGGTAGTTGTGTAAGTTAGTTGTGTAAGATTGTTTTTAACAACATCATGATGCACATTGCGCAAAGCCAGAACATCTTAGAGTTACTTTTTTCATGTTTCAGTTTCGAGTCAGGCCCCCAGCCGCTGAAAGTGGCCCAGTTTACACAAGACCCTGCATCCCCTGCTTCCATTCCATCCTGTGCATTAGTCATGTTTCCCCCCTGCAGAACAGGCACTCAGGCACTTACAGGAACAGTCTCAAGTCACATTTTCCCTTCCTCCTCTTCTTCCTCCCTCCTGCCCTAAAACCGCCTCCGCCTCTGCCTTCTCCCAACACTCCAACAACAGCCCCCTGGTCTTGTTTCCAAAAATAATGTCCGTTTTGTTTCAAAGAATCCTAGGTATGTGCTGGCTACTGGCTCAATGAATCCAGCATTTTCCCCCTGTGCCCTACACACACTCACACACACATGCATGCGCACACACACACACAGCTAATTCTCTCTGCTCATATTCTTTCATTCGCCTCCTACTTGTCTACGGTCCTTCGCTCCCTCTCTCAGTCCTTTCTGTCTCGCCGATGGAGGTCTCAGAGTCAGACTGAAAGCTGCCAGAGGATTGGTGCCAGTCACACATCCACAATCTAAAGATTATCCCTATTATTGTGTGTTTGTTTACTAAAAAAACAGAAGGGGAATTTGAGCCTGATGGGGTCTCTGTCTCTTTGTGCTCAGATCACACTATAAGTGAGGGATTAAAGCTCGACTATGGACATAAACCCCACAATTATTCAAACTAATCTGGCACCATATTCTGTTTTAAACCTGGATATTCTGTAAAACTCACACCGATTGCGTCTGAGTGTTCCTATGTGCATGTGTTTGTGCATTTGTATTCACTGGGTTGCTGGTAAAGGGGGTCAGACTCCTATTGGAGGAGATCTATTGTAGTAACTTTATCCCCTTGTTCAAGTGCTGAGTGAGTCAGACCAAAGGCATCTCAGCCTGGCAGAGCTGAAAGCAAGAATTGGGTTCAGCATCAGCCCATGAGCTCACCCACAAACACAGGGAGAGACACACACAGACATGCACATGGCCCCCAGGAGTTCAACCCCACCTCCAGATTAATATTTAATATCTAATGGGCAGCGTTCTTGGAACAATCACATGTCAACAACACACACACACACAGAGGGAGAGAGATGGAGATTGCTGAAGACTACAGTATTAGCAGCATATCACATTATCTCTGTCAGGCTTTTTTATGGGTCAGCAGAGGAAGTTAAGAGGTCAGACATTTTTAGAAACAGGTTCATAATGATAGGAAGCACTTTGGCTGCATTTGATCCTGTATGATAAATGTTTAAAATGAGAGCAGACAGTGAAGCACAAAGCTGTGAAAAGCTCGTTTTGCATAATTTTCTCCAGTGCATCATCAGTCCTACTCACCGTCTTCAGACTCGCTCTCTCCACCGCCTTCTTCACTTTGCCGTAGGTGCCTTTGCCCAAAGTCTCCATCACTTCGTAGCGGTGCTTCAAGTTGTGTTTGTGCTGGTGCTTCTTCACCTCCATCGGCGCCGTGACAGACGGTGACCGCCTCGCCGCTTCCATTTCTGGGTTTCTCTGCCGTCTGTCCGCGCTGCAGTGACGGCGGCTGTCCAGCCTCGGCGGCTCGTCAGCGGCTCGGTGGCCGCTGGATGCCCCCTCCTGCAGACAACCGAGCTCGGAGCGGTCGCTGGTGTTCATTGCGCCTCTGCTGTCTGCCTCGCGTCTGCCCATCCTTTCTGCGCACTGCGCGCACCTGTCAGGAGCTGCCTTCACTGGGACTGGATCCCCAAAACTGGCTTCAACTTGTAACTAACGCAGCTGAAGTCAGGGGCAGGGAAGTTGCCCATGCAGATCAATATCAGAGCCTCGCATCTGTCTGACGTCTTGAGATCTCAGCAATCCCTCAAACTCATCCAGAGCAATCTGAGCAGCAGCAACCCTCTTTGCTCTCTCTCTCTTTAGTTTCACAGCAACAGGAGCGATGGGAACCACATGGTCCGGAGCGATGGGTGGAGCCTCTTCATTCCTGTGCCAGCTCTCATAGCAACATCCCGGCGAGTCGCGCTCACTTGGGATCATTGTGGGTTTTCCGACTGCTCATACTTGACCTGCCCAGCAGCAGGAGAGAGGATATGAAGGAATGTATGGAATGTCATGCGGATCAGACGCTCACCCTAAATCCACCACTTCAGTCACAGATGTTTGTTATGGGTGAGCTGAGAAAAAAAATAAATCCTGAAAAAGACTTTGAAGAATCTGGGAGGAGGCAGAGACTTTGAAGTCAGACGAGTAATGGTTGGTTAGACCACAGGATTAAATTCTTCTTTTTATATAGGCTATTTCTGAATTCACATATATAACAAAGAAGAAAGAAAGAGAGAAAAGATCACTCATAACATACAACTTGGAATCCATTTATTATCTCAACCTATAAAAACATTGTAAATATGATCGCAGGAATTCAAAAGAACTACACATTAAGACATTAAGCCTGTTTTAGTTTATCCTTCCTGGCTGTCCTGAAACTGACCAAACAAGAAACAACATAAACAAACGTATAAACAAACATATAGGCCTATCTAAACAAAAGATCTTATAACAACACCTTCAACTAATTCAACTGACAACCTTAACCGAAAACCTACAAATTTAGGCTTTACATCAAGAATTGGATCCTGCTGTCACAAATGTTATAAAGTCAATATCGAGTAATGACCTCCTCACATCATTCTTCCAGAGGTCAAGGGGTCAAAAAGTCCACAGCAAGAGTCCTTAAAAACAAAGCAGGCTAATCTGAAAGGCTCTAGTTACTAATAGAGTATAACCCATAAATTATTACTGATCTGATCACACAGACCATTATTGATTAATAATGGCATTGGTAATCGTTAATAAGTTCTCTCAAAGTAAAAGATTTTCAGAACTGTCATTATGGCTATAGGAGCAAGAAGACCATATGAACGGATCTGAAGGAACTGTGCATTACCTTCGGAGACATCTAGTGGTGAGGAAGCATATTGCGAACAAACTAATGTGGCTAAAGATTAAAATAATACTGTTAAAATATCCCAAAAATGTGCCTCCCCTCGTGCTTTGGAGACCTCATGGTGGGGACACGAATGCACTAACCCAATGATTTATAACATGACCTGTTAATGAGTCAGCTGTTAGGTGGAATTTGTTTCTCTAACCTTTGGACAGAGCCAGACGTGCAGCTTTCAGTCGTTAAGTGAAGCTAAACTAATTATCTCCTGAATATGAGTATCATGTATCATTCTTTTCAACTAATCCTCAGCTAAGAAATGATAATAGTAATATTTTAAAGTAATTCACTCTTAAAATGTCCACTAACACTCTTTCCACACTGTTAATCAAGTAGTTTAATAATTCTCATGAAAGTTATTTTTGAAGGTAAAGTTATTAACTGGTTGTTACAGTTTACAAAAACTAGAGATTGAAAAGAAAAACACTTTTTACACCTAACTTTAAATAAACACAGAGTCTTGTCTTTTTTAAAAGGCAACCAATTAGACATCCACATTTCACATGTTCATCATTCTTGCAATGGATACATGTGAAATCCCAGATTCAAGGCAGGTTTGGATACATTTGTGTGATGTTTAGAAGAGAGAAGCTGATTTCCCACATATCACAGCCCCTGGCATTGTTGCCCAGAGTCAGCAGGAGATGCATCAGGGTGCGAAGAGGTTTCGAGGATTGAGGTTAGCAACCAGACAGACGTCATAGCTGTCGTGCATGGCTGCTCGTCTTTCCACCACTGTCCACACATTGTCTGCAGGGTCCAGGAACAAAATCTCCTTGGTGATGATCTCATGACGGCCTGCAGTCAAGAGAGAGAAAGTATGTGACTTATGGCTGACCAAAATCTAATTTCCAGAGATACTGCGTCATCAGTGAGCTGGCATTCCCTCGCTCTGATCAGTGTGTCTTGTGTTTAGCAACAGGAGGCATGTGAGCAAACAGTCTTAAACAGATGGAAATGTTCTTGGAGACGAAGAGCGGGGTCAGGCAGATGCAATAACCCCCCAGAGTCAGCGGGTAATTGGTATTTTGCTTGTTGGTATCATTTGTGGATTACCAAACAAGAGCCAGGGCCTCTGCTGTGAAGGACTGTTAACAAAATGTCAATCATCTATAAATACAACAACACGACAACACCAAAGAACTGCAAAGAGAATGAAAAAAAAGATGCAAAATGACAAAAAAGAAACACAAAATGATTACAGATTTCATAGCCACTTGATAAGTCTGTCTCTGCAGGGTACTAAAACAAAACAACAAGCATTCAGTCACTGACCGGCTCCTTTGTAGTATCCACAGAGGTAGAGCTTTCCATCCACTACTCCGATATTGGAGGCGTTGGTTCGGAGGGAGAGCAGAGTCGTGGGCAAGGTTGGTCCTTCCCTCCAGGTGTCTGTTCCTGGGTTATAGATCTCCACAGAGCTCAAACAGCGACGTGACTGCCCACGATCCTCTCCATCGCATCCAATACCACCTGAAGATCACACACATTGTCTGGCTCCACTCCTTTTTTATACAGAATTAATACATAAGAAATAGAGTTGCAGTGTGCCTTAGACCTAATATGTAGATTTCTCCGTTGACGACAGCCGTGCCGCAGCGGTACCTGGAGTATTTCATCCTGGAGCACTCTCTCCACCTGTCCTTACCAGCGTCAAACTGGAACACGCGGTTACTCAGCTTGTCAGGCTCATCATCTGGCTGATGCTGTCGTAGAAGAGGGTAGGATTTAAGCAGAAGGAGGAACAAAAAGCTTAGAGCTCCTACTTTTAGGATCGTTTTAGATTAATTTGGATGTCTGGTGGCTTATGGTTTTGTTTGAATTATTGCAGGTTCTTTCAACCCATTTCTCTCACTGCCTCTGTTTTTTTCTAATTCCACCTGGATAGTTAATTTATAGCCCCTGAAAATTTCCCTGCACATTTGGCGTCAGGACATGTGGCTGTGTGGTTTCTTTGCAGGTTCCCCAGCTTCAGTTAGGTTAATTTGGTGACACTTGTGCCCATAGGTGTGGATGTGAATGTGTGAGGTTATTTGTCTACATGTCAGCCCTGTGATAGACTTGTGACCTGTCTAGGGTGTAACCTGCCCTCGCAGGCTTGGATTGGCTCCGGCCTCACAGGTACTCTGCACAGATGCATGGATGGACAATCAAAAGTCAGGAGTGAGTGAAAGTCCTTAACAATCAAAAACTTTGCAAACCTGCTTGATCGGCTCGATGTGGAAGAAATTTGATCAGGCTATAAACTTTCCAACTGTCACCACTGTTGATTCAGATGCTACTAAATCTTGATTTGTTAATGAAAGATTGTGCCAACGCTATTCCAGCTCCAAACCGATGAGAAAAGCAAGAACGAAAACACAAATATCGAAATTCCTCAAGTAAAGCAATTACATCTTTTCAATATTTTGTGTGCATAGATGTAAACCATATCACTTCTCTTTTATAAGGACTATACAATTATTGCTATCTATGAAGCTGTACCTGTGGTGTCCAGCCGCCCAACACATAGAGATGGTCGTTCAGGCTCACAGCAGAGTGGCAGGCTAAAGCTAGAGGCAGAGGGGCAAAGCTGAGCCAGCTGCCTCCTCTCTTTAGCGACCATCTCTCCACGCTGTCAGTGATGACATAGTGACTCCGCACCTTCATCTGTCCTCCTATCAGGTAAAGGGCATCGCCTACCAGCCCCAAAGCGTACATGTCTCTGTATGCTCCTGAACACACCTCCACCCAGCTGTTCTCCTCTGAATGATCATACCTGGAAGACACACAGGCATTTCAGATCTGGTTCTGACTGCACTGCCAGTCAAACATGTAGGTTGTTCAAATATGACACAATGCGCACACGCACACCTGTAGATATCCACCCTCTTCATCCTGTGTTGGTCGACTGCCTCTATTGCCACCACTATGTTGTTGTCTCGCGTCACTGCCCCTGCTGTGATCTGGCCTGTGCCTCCACAGCCCCTCAGTGGAGAGGGGATGTAGTAAGTCTTTCTAGCATGGGGGGCAAAGCAAAAACTGAGGTCAGCAAGTCCTCCACGGCGGGCGGGCACTCCTTCCTTGTTAATCCCACCCAGACAGAGCAGGAGGTCAGTGGTCTCCATGCCATAGCGAAGAGCCGGGCGAGGTGGAGCTGATGTCTCACAGAGACCTGAGGTCTGGAGAGCAGCATCAATCATCCCAAAGCACTCAGCGTCCCTCAGCAATACCTGGAAGATTAATTTACAGGCATTATATTTGATCAGTCTACTAATTATTTGTTAAATATGGATAAAGACTCTTGAGTTTTATCACTTGGCCATTCCCTCCTGTCTTTTCTTACTGGGTTTCTCCTCCTGGCTTTGCGAAGGAATCCCGGATCTACAAGCTCCAGCCGGACGCGCCTGAGTAACTCCACAGCACAGGCTTCGGCCTGGGAGTCCCCTTTTCGCTTCTCCACCCAACGAAGCACCAGCTCCAGGACCGTCTCCTCCTGTGATATGTTAAGGTCATCTGAGCCCAGCAGATCCCCAAGACTCTGGGCATCCAGGTCTAAGACTTCTTCTTCCTCACAAACCTAGAGACAGCAAAGATGTAGACTGATTAAAGACAAACTGGATATGGCTCAGTCATAGACATAGACAATGTCGGGATAGTACCTAAAAGTGCTGAAGTGAAAAACTAAAATATCTCAACACCTGTGTTGTGTGTAACACATTCCCATCTGCTGACATCTAGTGGCAGCAATAAGTTAACACCTGGAGAAATAGGCTATTGATGTTATCATCAGAGTTAATCTGCTCTATGCCGTTTTGTGATTGCAAAGGGGCCAATACAGTAATGAAGCAGTTATTTTCATTAATGGTTTTCAGGGTACATAGCCTACATTTTTTACACTTTATAATTGGTTTTGTCTTGGATTTATGAGCTATTTTTTATCAAACAGAGACAGTGTTTGACATGAGTTTTTCTAAATGTCTCACCTGTGCAAAGTGTTGGCAGAGGTATGTTAAGGCACAGTCAGCCAAACCAGTGGCCCCCAGGTCTCTGGCCCAGTGGTACAGACCAACACAGTTGGAAGGGTCCATACGCGCCTCCATGTGCCTCTGACACAACCTGAAACAGTAACAACAAGGAAGTAAAATATTGTACTCTTCCCCATACAGTTTGCTATTGTTTTTGACATTGATTACAAGCAGGATAACAGATGGTAATTTACACAATGACCTGAGCTATCACCATATAAATGAAAGTGCGATCAGTGTTACTTTATTGGTTAATGATCAACATCCTATTTCCCAGTCCCCTCTTTCTCCACCTGAAGGCTCCGTCCACATGGAGCAGAAAGGCAGCAGCAGCTACTCCCTGGATGTTGTCATTGGAAAGGGGAAGTTCGGCCCGGTACATGTAGCCCAGTAGCAGCTCCAGGCTCTGAGCAGGTGTGTCTCTAAGAGACACCTCTCCTCCCCGGGTTTCCTTAAGACCACATGTAAACATGGCCTGGGCACAGAAAATCACCAGGTTAATAGTGTATGAAACATTTACCATCCCAAAGCATTAGCAGACTTGCTGGTAAGAGCTCCACAGAATCCAAGCAACATCATTTTGTTTTACCTGGAAGTACGGGCTGAAGGCAGATAGCACAACCTTGTGGCAACGAAAGGGAATCCCCTCTGCCAGCAGCACCACATCGGTGAGCTCTTCAGACCCTCTCATCCTCTCCAGCTGCCTGAGCAGAATTAAGCTGTGCTCTGCCAGAGCAGAGTCCAGCACCTCAGGGTCCATGCACTCTTTTTTTGGATGTCAGCATAGAGAGAAAGCCTTTGGGGCTGAGCAGCGTAGAACACACAAGCGGAAAAATCAGAAGGAAGATAAATGAGGGATTCTTCCTATAACCATAGTGTACCAACCATAACCATAACTTCACATTCTTCAGATTTATTTTACCATGTGATCATACCAAGCAAAAAGAGACTGACAGCTGAACTTCGCTTTGCAATCTTTGTAATTTGACCTCAAACCGCAGCTGTGATCTGATTACAAATGTGAATGTACTGGGCAACTTGGAATGGAAAAACAAAACATTTTCCATAATGAAAATTAAAGGCTGAATTTACTGTGTAATTATGTTCAGTGAACTGAATCCGTGTGCAGAGTGCACATTCACAAATTCCACTTTACCCTTTTTTTCTAGATGAGCTATAGGATGTTTCGTTTAGTGTCTTACTGAAGATACACAGTCTCTCTCAATGATTTCACTTAAAGGTCCAGTGTGTAAAATTGTAACTTTGTCAATTGGGCTATTAGCCTACACACGGGACCTTTAATATGCTCAAATTACAAAAGGGTTATTGATAAATTGATAAGACTAATTTTTGAGACTATTTAGTTTTGTTTATTTAACAAAAACCTTTTTATCAGGAAGGCGCTGTTACAGTACTTCTACAGTCATAATTGGCCACTTCAGCTAAAATGAGAGGAGAGAGGACGAGAGAAACTTCTTAGATTGTGTATTAGTTCATGACTTGACTTTATTCGGAGACGCCTTATGTTGACCAGTGTCTTCAACTGGTTCCGCCCCTGAACAGCTGGCCAACCAACTTCCACACTTTTAGAGACAATAATGACATGAATGTGGGTGTGCCCAACACACACAGGTCACCTCACTCCAAGCAAACAAGCACAGGCAGTCCTCAGTCTGAGCATTAGCATGTTAGCATGACTTTACCTTAGCACATGCAGCAAATAGCTATACCCGTGGTGTCCAGGGCAATCCAGAGCCAGGATTTAGAAGTTTCTGAATAGAGATGACGTCGCCCTTGATATTACTATTCACAGGCTGTTGTATAGTTGGTTTTGTTTTTCTTTTGCTGGCAGGTCTGTGTTGTATTCTGTGTTGTCTGCTGCCTGTGGGTGGGGGTATTTGCTTCCTCACTGTTGGTTTAAAATAGACCAGCAAGTGCTGTGGTGTGTTCAGATTTCCACAAGCTGCAGTGCAGGCAGACAGTCGCTGTTTCACTCGTTCAAAACATGTAGGTTTCTCTGCGACAGGTTTAAAAGGGTTTGGATTGCTGCAGTGTTGAACACTCCCATTAAATGAAAGAAAGCCTCATCCAGTTTAAAAACCTGGTGCAAAGATTAGATGAAAACTGCAGCCAAGGTCACCAAAAACTGAAAAAATCACAGAAAACCGTTTTTCTAGGGATTTACTGTATATTTTGGTGAATTTACAGAAACTGCTGGAGGCTAAACCTTTGAGGCACATTTTATTGGCAATGGATTTCCACACAGTCAAACATTGAAAAAGATGCAGACACAATGCACATGATAATGTCTTAATAGTAAGGGTGTGTCTGCCGACTGGACAGGTTATTGAAGGTGACATCAATCTCTGCAGGGTTATTTCAGGCTAATTGTTGTCTGACGGTTTCCATGCACAGTCTGACTGCATTACGCAAGAGCAGGAGTAAAACAACGTGGTCCTTACAGTTTATGGACACTGCAGATTAATCAGTGACACCTGTGCACCGGATGCGTAACATGTGAATCGTGCTCACTTGCAGTGTTTTTAACTTGCTTGTGTTAGTAATGGTACTGTCACACTGCCAGTTCTTCATTGGGACCTTTGGCCTAGAACATGAACACCATAGTCTGCTGATGAAAATGCTACCAGTGCTAAATTGAGTGCCAATTTCCAAATATAACACCATTTACTGTGGAGCACCATTGATAACATTTTATAACTTTATAACTTTATGACTTATGCACTCACCATTTTTACCATTGTGAGCAGCATAATGTTGGGCGCTAAAAATAAAAAAATAAAAAAAGTAGCCTACTGGATGGGTCGCCATGAAATTTGGTACTAACAAGATAAACTGTAATAGATCTGATGATCTCCTAAAAAAAATTTTGGTTCCATCATTACGCCAAAACAACTAAAGTTCAAGGTTTTGTTTAATGGCTAATTACCTAATACCTGACTTTGGTGACAATCTTCATAGGCTGCTATGGGTAAAAATCTCCTCCATTGTCCTTTTCTTCTTTCTCCATAGCAATTTATAACTTTTTGTGGGCCTATTTTAAATGTTTTGAAAAGTGCAATACACATGTCAAAGACAAAAAAGTTCTGCCATCTCTGTCATTTTTGTCCTTTCCAAACTCCATTTACAACCACTAATGGATCTATTATTAGAAAGTAGGTCAGGAAAAAACAGACTTTGACTTTCAGATAGTGAGAAAATCTATAGCACCTAATAGGTTATCAAACACTTCAACTCTATCCAGGTAGTTAAGTGATTGATCTTATTTACCTAAGACTTAGGCTTATACCAGAGAAGGGGCAGAAGTATTACATGCCACAACAACTAAAATAAAATAAACTTTGGGGCGTCGCGTGGCGTAGTGGTTAGAGCGGGCGTCCCATGTATAGAGGCATAGTCCTTGCTGCAGTCGGCCCTGGTTCGAGTCCCGCGTCGGGCGCCATTTACTGCATGTCATTCCCCTTCTCTCTGCCTCCCCCTTTCCTGTCTGTCTCAACTCAGCTATCTATAAAGCCATAAATGCCCCCCCAAAATACTTAAATAAATAAATAAACTTTTTTTCCTTTATATGCAGCTTATATGCACAATATATGCAGCAAGTGCACATATGCACTTTCACCTTAATGCTGGGGTTGTGGCAGGTGTAGATCAGCTTTTGGGTGTCTTTTAAAAAGACACCCAAACTACAAATTATGATTTAGGGCTGAAGAAACAAACAATGGTTTAGGTATGAACAGGGAGAACTCAATAATGACAAACCTGTGGAAAATATTCCACTCTCCTCAGACAGGAACAATCATGAGACGTCACGGTTTCACTGTGCCCTCTCTTTTCCCTTTATCTTTACCTTTTACTATCTCACCAATGTTTGGTTTGGCTATATTCAGTCTAAAATCAACACAAACGTAACAGAAATATTTAGAAAATGTAAGAACACAGATAGGGTTAGCCTACACAAACACAAAGATGAATGTCAAGGTGGAAAAATTCACAAAATGCCTTATTACGATGTGAAAACTCAACAGCTTTAACTGACTTTTAGAATAGAGCATCTATGAAGTAATTTGATTTAGTTTAATTTTCATTTTTGGATAGAAATGATTTCTAACCAGGAGTGTATAGACTCCATTAGTGAAAAAATGTGCACAATTAGGTAATTGACAAAATTTTACACTGTGACAAACTACCAACTATGGTATAGGCTGACTGCACAGGGCACATCTCAGTTTTTATGCATCAGTTGTTAGCAGTTAAAATGTGACTATAGAGTAATGGGAAACTGGTTTTAACATGCAGCTTTAACCTCTCAAAGTGGTTTTATTAAAAAAAAAAAAAAAAAGTAGAATTCCTGGAAAACTATTTCTTGTATAAAAAAAACAATCTTACCTTTTACAAAAATGAGAATAAACAGAAAAAACAATGTCCATCAGAAATTTGTATAACCTCATACTCATACTTGTCTGGTTACATACTCAACCTTGTTCACATCTATTTTGATTGCTGTAGAACATTTCTTCTTTAATTAAAATAGAATATTATATCAGATTGTTTTGTGTGATCTGTAAATGAGCCGAGATTGTGGAAGGTTCTTCCAGTTCACACTATTTGTCCTTTTAGCTGTGCTTGCTCATCAAATGTTCCCGCATTTGAACAGCATAAATTTACATGTGTCTAACAGGAGCCACAGTTATATACGGTTAGTTATAATATACAAGACTGTTCTCTGTTAATGTCCAACACCCATCTCTAGCTGTTAGTCATTTCAGGCCAACAAAGAAAAACCCTGTGAGCCGGTTGTTCTTTTACGTAAATGCTGGAAACCAGTGATTGTTCTGCCAGTCATTAACAGTTAAATTTGGAACCACAACAAAAACATAGTTTTGTGCATTTATAGCACAAACAACATTGATGAGGCAGGAGTGAAGCATGTAACCTGGCTTTTGTATTCAATATTGTAAACAGAATGTACTAATTATCCAAGACAACACCCAAATGAAATAAAGAAAAAGAAAGTGCACGACATGAACATTTTGTCTCCAACTTTAGTCATCCTTTGTAAGCAAAGAACATCATTACACATAAACCATTAACGACCGCAACAAACGTAAGATGTAAAACATTAATGACACCACAAAGATGTGCAGGACATCCTCTGCACATGTACAGTATAAGTGGCTGTATTTTGCTCCCAAACAATTATTTGAAAACGCCTACCTGACTTATTCAGTTCTATTTCCTAAGCTCATTCTGAGGTTATAATTAATTTCAGTTTCATGTCAAAACAGATACTGGTATAAACAGGATCCCAACAGTCTTTCTGCATCACTTTATGTCTCAAAGTTTAATCAGTTCTCTTCTCACATTTTAACATATGCTGCCCAGTCTGAATTACAAGATAACCCGTAATCAATAATGAAAGACATTCTGACAAAGACCTTTTTAAAATTTAACCAGCTTAGCATTAACATCAAATAAACTATTTCAAGGAGCCCTGTCAGGAGTGTGACTGATGAATATGCCTCATTCGGTTATCTTGTTCAAAGGTAAATAGGTTTTTATTTACCAAGTTTTAAATTAAAGTGATGTGTTTGACCCTACAAATAATGTACAGACATACTTGTTCTGGTTTGATTTACTAATCCTCTCGTTAGTGCTTAAACCTCATTATGCAGCCCTATGCTGTTTGGAGCTACCTGCTAACTGCAGGTAGCTCCAAACAGCTATTATTCACACAGGACAAAATGTTTAGGCTCTATAGATGTAAAAATGTTACATTTCAATGATTAAAAAACCTAAAGATTCGCACAGATTTCACACACAAAGTTAAATCAGCTGGTCTGTTTTTTAACAATAATGATTGTTAAATTTGCGATTTCAAATTTGCTGTGCAGGAGGGAGAGATGTTTTAGTTAAGTCATCACTCTTTTTTTGGATCGCCACTTGCCATAAAACATACTTGGCAATGCCAGTAGCACAATGTGTTGCGGCTTTCATGCTGACACTGAACATGTTGTCACCTTATCTCGTGAGTGAGAAAGGTTCGGTGACCATAAAGATAAGATGTTTCAATCTGGTCCGACACAAACATGAGCAGAAAATTGTTATTGTTCAAAAATTTAGAGATTTGTGAGCATTTTAAAAGACAAGCTACAAACTTAAAAACAAATATCAGCAGCAGGTGTTGGTGTGTGTTTTTGTATATGCACTGCAGATTGTGTTAAACAGTGTTTGTCAGTAGCAGTGTTTCAGTTTGTCTCAGTGTCAAGATTTACCAGTTTTTACAGTTTTTTTAGTGTTTACCAAAGTCTGGCCTTTCAGCTGTAGTTTTCCCACTAAGTTAATCACTTGGCACGCACACACAAACACATGTACCCTCAGGTGTGTGTATGCAGAGCAGGCACATGTGGGGAGGTAGTTGTTCTCTTATAAGGGCAGGAAAGCACCGGTCACTCCCACAGTCCAAAAAGAGCAGAAGAAACAAGCAGTGTCAATCAGTAAAGAAGAGTGAGGCCGCTTCACTCCCACTTTGCAGAGTTTGGCTTTTGTTGCGCAACATACACCTGGAACTGACCTTCCCATTCACGAGGACTCTGCAGCAGAAAAGAGGAGCTCAAAGACCCACCGGCTGAATTTGCTCAGACAGACATGAACATGGAGGAGAAGGACTACGGATCTAGGGACTATGTTGTGCAGAGGGAGGTTCTGGATGAGGTGCGCCTGGATGAAGTGGCACAAAAAGGGACGTGGACCACCAAACCGCCTCTGGGTGAACGGGTGAAAGAGTCACTGAGGTAAAAATAGACAGGAGAGGACACAGGAGAGGGAGGTGTGACAGGCAAATAAGGAAAACAGAGATACACAATGACACAAACTGACTAACAGGATATATTAAGTTTGTTTTATTGTGCTTTTAACTGTCTGTGTGTGTGTATGTGTGTGTTTAGGTGGCTTTACTGTGCCTCTAACTATTGAATGAGCCATCAATGAGTGTGTAACTTGGCGTATGTGAAGGCAAACTGCTGTGTGTTTTCTTCGTTGAAAACGTTATTTCAAGGCAGAAGAGTGATGATCAAGTGATGATCTGACTAATAATTTCACGTGAATCATTTAATAACAACCGATGAGCAAAGTCCATCATCCATAATAATTATGTTACACACACGTGATATATTTTAGGACCCAATAAATTAATTCTGTGAATGAATAGTAGTAATAGTAACAATTTCCACAAGGACAATTTGTGCCGTTGAACTCAACAAGTAACATCTTATTCGTAAAACAACTAATATTTGTATAGGAATTCTCATTATTTGTTTATTTAAAGGATCTACATCAGCTGATGCCACGGCAACCAGGTCATCTATGGTACACTACGACACTGTTAACTGCCATTAGAAATAAACAGTAGCACATTGCCTGCCACCGTTATCCAGTGTATCTCAATTTTACAAGGCCAACTGATAAAAAATAACGTGGCCGGTGTTACAGTTCTCAGGTGTCATTTTGTTTTTACAAGAATTTAACAGAAAAAGACAAAACTCTTTGTAAATTATGTAGTTTTCCCATTTAAAAAAGGGTTTGTTGGGGCGGCGCGTGGTGCAGTGGTTAGCGCGGCCGCCCTATGTAGAGGCTACTACCCCTTTCCTGTCTATCTCACTGTGCTATCAAATAAAGGCAAAAAATATACTTAAAAAAAAGGGTTTGTTACCAAAATAAAAAAATTCAAATCCAGTTGGCACACTTTACTGAAAAGTCTGTTCTCAATGTTTGTGCACGTGCAGGAAGTGCCCACATTAGTCTTATGTAACTTGCACATTGGACCTTATCGAACACCAAATTATGTGTAAGCTCACAAAATCATTAAGCCACGTTTGAAAGTGAACAAGCTGATCGAATATGAAAACAACCTTCTGGTGCCAACTTACATTATTCTGCACACAGTGAAACTCAGACATGCAACTGATGAAGCAAATCTGAACAAACAAGTGAAGGGAGGGCATTGATCATCACAATACAACACAAATATGACATATTAAGACATTAATGTTGTGTATTTCTGGGATGACTGTTGCAGGTGTTCTGTGCCCAGGCTGAAGCACACAGTACTGAGCTGGGTGCCTGTTTTCGCCTGGTTGCCTCACTACTCCATCAGAGAAAATGCCATAGGGGACCTGGTCTCTGGCTGCAGTGTGGGCATCATGCATCTGCCACAGGGTTTGTGCATTTGTGTCTTTCAATTTGTCTGCAAAAAATACTTACCTGTGGATGTGGTATTTTAGTGCAAATCTGGTTAAAGGAGTAGATGAAAAAATATTTTAAAGTATTTTTGATATTATGAATCATCCAATTTGTCAGAAAAATAAAATGTAAACTAAATTTGAAAAAAAAAAAGTCAAAATCAAGTGGAGTCTTTTATCAAGTCACAAAGGTCTCCATTCCTCAGTCTGCCGCGCTACCCCTCCCCACCCCACCCTCCCACACACTTGTGCTATCAGGCCTCTCATCTGACTCTCAGCAAGAAAGCAAATAAACATCCTTCCCAACGTGTCAAACAGTTCTTTCAACTGCCAGAATGTAGAAACCTTAACTGACAGCACTTTTGTTTTGAATAAGGGACAATTTCCCTTTTAATGTTTCCACATTTGTTTTCTCCCAGGCATGGCATATGCTCTTCTGGCCTCCTTACGCCCTGTGTATGGCTTGTACACCTCACTCTATCCAGTGCTGGTGTACTTCATCTTTGGTACTTCCAGACACATCTCCATTGGTGAGTGGATGCAGCTGACACTAAAAAGGATGAAATCCTTCATGTTTATGGCTTTGTACATTAATGTCAGTGTATATGCTTGTGTTTCATTTGTCCAGGAACATTTGCAGTGATCAGCATCATGATTGGGAGTGTGACAGAGAGGATGGCACCCGACAGTAACTTCATGAGAAATGGCACTAATGGGAGTGTGGACTTCGATGCACGAGATGCCTTCAGAGTGCAGATAGCATGTTCCCTCACTGTCTTGGCAGGAATCTTCCAGGTGCGTGTGTGTAATGTGTGTGTCTGTGCATGAACTTCCAGTTTTTGTGCTGAGATTGACCGACTTTCTCTCTGTTTTCTTCCATCCTCAGATCTTGTTAGGTGTGGTGAAGTTTGGATTTGTGGTCACCTACCTGTCGGAGCCACTGGTTCGTGGCTACACTACAGGATCAGCGTGTCATGTATGTGTCTCACAACTCAAGTACCTGTTTGGAGTCTCACCGGGGCGATTCGCTGGGCCTCTGTCCCTAATCTATGTGAGTATGCCATACATTTATGAAACCAAAAAAAGATAAGATAAGATATACTTTATTGATCCCAAGCTGGGAAATTACAGTGCAGCAGCAGCATTACACAGACGCACAGTGAGATAAGACATAATAGAAAGGATAGGAACAAAAAGAACAAACTATACATAATAAAATATTAAAATATAAAGAACAAACTATGCATAATAAAATAGCAATAAATAGAATAAGATGTATAAAAGTATATACACAACAAAGCAAACAAAGCACTTGGTAGAAAGTTTGGTGAGGCTCAAAGTGTGATGATTTTGTTTTCAAGCTGATGCCGTTTCAGTAATAACAACTAAACTAAAACTTAAGTAGCTTAGTCACAAAGAGTTAGACTAAATGGCAAACACCACCACTGTCCTTCCTTTAAGTTTGAGGCTAGTAGCCAGCAGCTACTTAGCTTAGCTTAGCACACAGACTTGAGACAAAGGGAAATTACTGATTTTATCATCAAACTGACAAAAAGTAAACATAGTTCTTTAAGTTCTCTTTGAGGTAGGCCTAGGCTACTTTTGGGGGCTAACACTAGTTTGTTTACACTAAGGCCAACCACATGTGTTTAGTAACTTTGTAGGCTACTTGTATTTGGTAGGCCTTTCATAAATGTGAATGTTTTTTAACATAGACATTTGGGGGACGATTGTAACTCATATTTCACTTATGATTAACAACTATCTTATAATTGAAAGAAAAACCCTGATATTTATGAGACAATAGAACAATAGCTATAAAAATAATATACGAGTTTCAGATCTGGTAGCTGATTAAAAAAAATCTCCTTCTCCTATTCAAAATGTTTTTTAATAGGCTATCTTTCAGCATTTATAATATGAGAGGAATTGGAACCCTTAAAGATTTGCCTGAAAATCATTTAGTTTTTTTTTTTTAGATTCCGTCAGTGTTGTTGTAATTCATTGATAGCAATACATCCATGGCATAAGGCAAAAAAAAGTATTTGTTAATAGCTAATTCAACAAAATACAAGCAAATGTAAGTTAAAAAAAAAAGAACAAAAACCACACAGCTCAAGTTGTTGACCACAAGTTAACTTGTATACGTGATGTATATTAGTACGTGACCTGACTACGTGACATTTAACTTCCTGTTTCGTGGTGAAGATAACATCTGCTCACATACATGAAGACTGATGTTCAATATGACACTAAAATAATTTTATTGAAAAAGAAACTCATTATTTTTACATTTAAACATTTTACAAATTAATCTCCTAAATATTAAGATCAGTAAGTTATATCAAAAATATAAGCATATAAATATAAAAACAATGGCAACTAAATATGACAAACTTCTCCAAATTTAGAGTCACTTAAGAGCTGTCGTATTGTCCTTTTTTTTACATGTTCACACAGCTTTTTATTTGATAGGTAAAACTAATTTACTTCCTCTTTCTGCTTCTTCCCTCTCTTCTCCACTCTTTTTCTCACAGACTCTGCTGGACCTTTGCCGACTGCTGCCTCAGACCAAGGTGCCGGAGCTGGTCGTCAGCTTGGTGGCGCTCGCTGTTCTCATTGTGGTCAAAGAGCTCAATGCCTGCTACAGACAGAAGCTGCCTATGCCCATCCCAATAGAACTCTTAGTTGTGAGTTTTTCCTTTTTTCCCCATTTGCACAGCAGAGGTTCACTCAATAGTCCACCAGGGGGCATATGTGCCTCAGTGATCCTACCTACAGTAAAGGAAGGACTGTTGACCTTGTTAGATATTTGCCAATACGTGTTGTACGTGCTCAAAGTAATAATTGCCACACACACTCAACCAACATTGTTTTTATTTGAATAGTTTTTTTTTCCCTTCCACATTTTTCAACAGATCATAGCAGCAACAATCATCACCCACTACTGTGGACTTACAACTTCATATGCCATTGATGTGGTCGGAGAGATACCCAGTGGGTAAGTGAATGTCTGTGTATGAAACACGTAAGTCTGTCTGAACAAAAGAGAAAGAGAAAGCAAGTGGGAGAGGTTAGACTGAGGACAGACTGTTTTCAAGACAGAGAAGCACTGTGTGTTTCCTGGTTGTCTGAAATGCAGAGGTGTTGATCAGAAAAAGTCATGCATCCTACAAAGAAACTGTGTCACAGGGTGTGAGCTTGCTTTTAATATGATATTCATGGAATTCTGGTTTGGCCATTTTTTGTGACAGCAAAGGTTGTCAGTTCCTAAATTATTGAAAATGTCTGCAAGCACAGGAAATGCATAGACAAAAGAGGATGCTACTGCATGTGCAGATACAAGACCACTTGTCAGCAAAAGGTTACAGCTGCTGCTGTTTAAAGATTTCACTCTGGTAAAAAAGCCTGTTGGGTACATTTCTTTTAATGTAAAGAGGTTTTAACAGCCTCAAGGGAAATGTAAGGTGTCCCTAATGTCCCTGACTTTTCTTACTGTGCATGATAACAGTGATAAAAAAAAAAACCCCTGAACCATTCATGTTTTCCTCTTGCTTCAGGCTGAAAGCCCCCCAAGCTCCAGATACCGACTTGTTCTCACAGGTGATAGGCGATGCTTTCGCCATAGCCATTGTGGGCTACGCCATCAACATCTCCCTCGGCAAGACGTTTGCCCTCAAACATGGCTACAAGGTGGATAGCAACCAGGTGAGGCACAGACACACAGATACACTGTGGTTCTCACAAAAACCTGTCAGAGTTATACTTGGAGTCCCCCTTCCTGTCTGACTCACTGCTAACAGGCAAAACTTTGTCCTAATATTAGACTTTACTCTCTGCTCGCTCACAGTTAGTCATAACGGTCACATCAGTGGAAAAATTATTCTGTAAAAACGACCCGGTTCAAGCAGTGCCCCAGCAGCACAGCCATGAATAATTTAACAGAACCATGTTTCTGTTGGTTTGTTTCAAATAAATCAAGTCCAAGTTATTTTACTGGCCCGAATTACAAAAGCAGCTCAGACTCAGACTTTACAGTGTGACAGAAGCAGCAACAAAAAGCCTTTCTTGTCATGCTGATCAGATGCTCAGCACATTTTTCAGACGCTACATTTTTTATACTGTGAGTGTGTTTCTGGTTCTCAACAGCACTGTTTACAAATTGCAACTTTCCATTGCGGTTGTCTATATATAGATATTTTCTCCATAGTCCCCAAGTAACTAATTGCAAATGAAAAAATTATTTAGCTTCTGGCATATATCCTGATCAACTGAAAATAGATGACCTAAACCTTTCATGCAGTTGGCCAACGATGTATGTTATGCCAGTTATAAGTGCAATTTCTAATATTATAATACTGTACCTCAAACTTCTTCCTGCATAACACTATGTGACAAAGACATCTTGGATTCACCTCATAGTGAAAAAGCAGTTGGGGTTACATGAAGTTTGCATCTGACAAAGTTGATGAGATGTGATTAAATGGTAGAAAGAAATTATAAACATTGATATGAAAACAAGTGGGTATAATCATCATGGAGATGTAAGTATGTTCTTGATTGCTCATGCAGTCTCCTCTGATTATTCATTCTTTATGCCAAGCCACAGCCTAAGATTAAACTGCATTGTTTCCCCTTTACTTGTACGACGGGGTCATACCATCACTTTATTGGAAAAATGATTAATGCTCTCCTGAAAATAGAAATGGATGAAGGCAAAACTTGTCCTCTTTCCACAGCACTGTCTTAACATGCACATACAGATGTTTTTATGCTCTTAGTTTGGTCTGTAACACCCAGACTTACAATATTCACACACATGCACACTTTTGCTGAGGCATGTGACTGGGATCATTGTGGACAAAGATGGGCTGGGAGCACTCAGCCTCACCCAGAGCTGCCCTGCTAAATCATTAATGCCCAACAAGCTTTATGCAATCAAGTGTGTCTTAAATATGCTTGGCACTGCGCTCCCAGAGTGGCAGTGATGTGTTGAAATGGCCATAAAAACAGTACACTAGTGTTATTCATCTGACTCTGGAAATTGAAGGCCATGATATTTATAGTCGTTGGTCAATATGTCAGGATTAATGTCAAAGGTCGTCTGTTTTCCAGTCTTAATGTCCAAGCTATTCCTTCAAATCTCTCTTGCGATTTCTCTTTTTCCAGGAGCTGGTCGCTCTGGGTCTGAGTAACACCGTTGGTGGATTTTTCCAGTGTTACTCAGTGACCTCCTCCTTGTCTCGCAGCCTCGTTCAGGAGAGCACAGGGGGCAAGACACAAGTAAACACACACACAAACATATGTGCTCAAACATCATAAATAGCAGCATCTGATTACACCTAATCCATTGGTTCAACTTGGGACCATTATCTCCATGATAACCGAGTGTGTGTGTATGTGTGTTTTATCAGGTTGCTGGAGTGGTTTCCTCCATCATTGTGCTGATCACAGTTTTGCAAATCGGTGCTCTCTTTGAAGATCTCCCCAAGGTAACACCCTCACCCCTCCCAACCTGTGCCAACTCTCACTAATGACCAGTCTCTCTCTTCTGGCAGACAGCTTAATAACCAACAATGCTGTGGATATATGTGAATACATCTGCATGTGTGTGTGCTCCACAGGCTGTCCTATCTACAATAGTGTTTGTGAATTTGAAAGGAATGTTTAAGCAGTTCATGGACGTCCCTGAGCTGTGGAAGAGCAACAAAGTTGATCTGGTACGACTAAATCCTCTTGAAGAGTTATTCTGCTCAGTTAAATACTGTGTGAACCTTTCATCACCGTTGACCTCATTGACTGTCAGTGTTTCTGCTGCCCCCTAGCTGGTGTGGTTGGTGACATTCACAAGCACCCTCCTGCTCAATCTGGACCTGGGCCTGGCTGTCTCCATCGGCTTTTCCATGCTCACTGTCATCTTCAGAACACAGCTGTAACTACACCCCCCATAATCTTTCATTATATATTCATTTGTAAACATAATAATATTTGGATGAGGTGTTGCAGGACACTTATTGCTGTCATCTTAATACCTTTCAGACCCCGTTACTCTATCTTGGGCCATGTGCAGGGCACTGACTTGTACCTGGACACCGACAAATACAAGGAGGTAAGAAACTTCAGTTTATTTAGCCATGTAAATAGCCTTGGTTTTATTCTATTGTTTGACAAGGAGTGAAAGCTTAACTTTTCATTTTACAATCACAGTAACTTTAAATTTGTGCTTTATGACAAAATACAAAACTAATGACAGCAGCCCCAGCTGTAATTTGAGAGAATTGACCCTTTTATAGGAGCACTTTGGATGGAGAGACTCCATTCAGTCAAACAATGCATGGGGGAGATAGAAAGTGCAAGTGAGAGCAGAAGTGAGCGTGAGTCCCTGAACTCTTGTATTCCCTGCAGGCTAAGGAGATTCCAGGAATTAAAATCTTCCGCTCGTCCACAACCATCTACTACACAAATGCTGAGATGTACTTGGAGGCCCTGCAAGAGAAGGTGTGTGCAATGTGTGTCCCCTGTGTGTGTGCTGGCTTGTGTTTGATTACAAGATGTAATCTCTGTCTGCCGTCTACAGCAGCCTTAATTGCCTTCATTATCTCTCTCGACTGTCTCACTTTCTCTTTTCTCTCTTTAATGTGATCCGCTTTTTGTGCAGAGTGGGATTGAAATCGGGAAGCTGCTGACGGCAAAGAAGAAACGAGACACGCAGCTGAAGCGTAAACAAGAGAAAGAGAAAAAGAAAGCAAAAATCGAGGCAAAGAAACAAGTATGATATCTTAAATGACACATTCAGGAACAGCTTGAATAAAATCACTTGAGAATTTCAAAGTTACTAATAGTGGTTGTCACTTTTTCTCCCTACTGGCAGACAAAAGCAGCCAGCTGCCTCTCCAATGGCGCAGTCTCCTCGAAGGAGTTAGAGATGAATGAGAGGAAGAGGGGGCAGACACAAGCCAATGGTCCAACTTTAAGCCTGACAGAGACTTCTACAAATGGCTTCTGTAAAGGACAAGAAAACTGGGCTTACCAACATGACAAAACCGTTGAGGACTCAGATTCGGACACAGGTTACCCCGGCAATGGCAACATCAACCAGGTATCGCACCATGGCGATGAGGAGAAGGGATGGGCCTGTGGATCACACACACACAGCATCATCCTGGACATTTCAACAACCAGCTTTGTGGACACAGTCACTGTGAACACATTGAAAAATGTAAGCATGTTGACAATGCAAAAATATCAAATCACCTGATATGTTGTTGTTCATCTTTAAAACATTCTGTTCAAGGTGATCTAAACAAAGTTATGCCTATTCCTCCCCCAGATTTTCAGGGACTTTGGGGAGATTGATTTGAAAATCTATTTAGCAGGCTGCCAAGGTGAGTGGCACACCAGACAAAAACAGAGACAAAGTTAATGTCCTTAATGCTGAGTCAAGGCAGTGAAACTTTAGATAATAAATGCACCAAGGTCCCAGCCTCAGTGGCGCCACATCATTCCTTGTCTGACATGTCAGTCAAATATAAATATTTATTTCTATAATCTAAATGCTTGCCCTCTCATGGTCTCCCATTGTAATGCATGCCTTTCTGTCTGTCTGTTTAGCCTGTGTCGTGGAGCAGCTGGAATCGGCCGGTTTCTTCTCAGACTCCATCCCAAAGAGCAAATTGTTTGTCACAGTCCATGATGCGGTGCTTCATATTCTCAAGAAACGGGGGCAGACAGGCTTCATACTTGTACGTTCACCACTATGAATATTCACGACACTTTTGGCTGTAACTCTCTTATATCGCTGGTGTATATTCTGATCCTTTATCCCGTAATCCTCTTCATTTTTCAGGATGTTTCCTGCAGCACCCAGATGTAACCATTAGGGGTCACACTGTTCCAACTCTCACCCTCTTCCCCCTCCTTTTCTTGGGCTGCTGGCTGTTCCATTGCTGCTCACTACTGGTCGTCATTGTCTCTGAATGCACCACCTTGACATGGCGGCTGGTTGCCATGGAAATACAGGGAGCCGTTGCTGTGGCAACCGGCTTTTTATGATATTGCCTAATGAGATAGCCGGCAATACGTCATTGCAGCTCTCTCGCTCTGTGGTGAGTGTGTGAGAGACAGAGAAGGGGCGGGGGTTGAGTAGGAGAATGTAACATTGGACTAATAGGAGTCTGTATTTATAGCCTGTGTGAGAGACCAGAGAGTGAGAGAAAGGTTGACTGTAAGGGGAAACTCACTCATGAGAGGCGTTGTGAACAGACGGGCGGAGATGTGCATTTGTCTGTCAATCTATATTCTTGAATCAGTGCCTCCAAATGTCCATAATTAATCAATATAATGTAAATATTTGTCATTGATATGGCCCAGCCCTTCCTTCTGGGAGTGGTTCTTACATGATACAATACAACTCGTTTGCTCCCAAATCCTGCAGGAACGAGCTGAGATGCAGATGTGGTATAATAACTGTGTTATGTTTTCACTGAGCAGCAGCTTCTGAACACACTGCGGGTGTATTTATAGTCAGTATTCACACGTCTGATTCCTCTGACATCCGAGGCTCCCCTCTATATTTAGGATCCAGTCTCTTTTTGTCATCTATAATAACTATCTAGCATTTGTCAACCACTACATTATAATATATACATGTTTCATTTATATGGAATTGATTTGGAAAGCCCACACATATATTTGCTCACAGTAATTTTTTTACTTTCATAAATATGTGTAGGAAATGTATGTGAGAGGGTGGGGAATAGGATATCTACAAAGTCTACTAGATAGGTGCATTTACGTGCACTTCTGCAGATTGGAAAAAAAGAGTGCTCATGAGTGCTGGGCTATTTTGTCCCATTAGGACGAGCAAAAAATAATCTACCTGCAGTTTGTAATAGACATTTTTTTTTGGCTAAACCACTCCAATGTAAACACTATGAGATGTTAAAAAAACACATACTTGAGCGTACCTACTGCACACCGTGTTCACTTGCTGATAACACTTCTTAGCAACTTCTTATAAATGTTTAGCTATCAAATATCTCTTGGAGTTTATTTTTATACAGGTGTAAAAGTGTAACATTTAATGTGATTGAGCCAGGATATTTTCTGTACATAGCCACAGTGTGTTTTATAAATGAATGAATGAGACCATGTAAATAATAATAATAATAAAAAAAACTCACAGAAACACATAACATCCATCCTTATCTGGTCATTTATTGCTTCTTTCCTTTCATGGCATCAGGTCTCTTCCCCCTCCCCACATCCCCGTCTCCTGCTCTTTGCACAGTTCAATCTAGAGTTTCTCTCCTTCTCTTAAGGTGGAAATACTGATCATCATCCCCTCCAAATATTAACACTGATTCACAGACCCTACAATACACCGGATACTTAAGTTAGTTCATAACACATAGCTGGAAGTGGTGATGCATTGTCTCTTTTTGATTATTATTATAATTATTATTTTATTTTCATTTTTTAAAAATGGAACTTATTTTTTGTACAGTTCATTAAGAGAATACAGTTGGCAGAAAATGGTCAAATGCAATGCTACATGTAAATGAAGACAACCACTGACATGGTCCAACACACACTCCTTTTTACGGACACATGCACACACACAGTCTCACACACACTGGCGCCCTCTCTCTCACACACACACACACACACATTCAGACAATGACACATCAGCAGCAGATATGAGGTCTTTCATTTTGAAATTTTAACCAGAATATTTTGAGTTTCTGCTCACTCACAACAAAACAGCGTGTGGCATGTTGGGACTGATGAGGCTGTTGTAACCCTAACAGAGAGGCGCGGAGAGGGAAGATATTGCAACTACACAGGAAACAACACACTTACAGAACAAGACGGGACAGAACAGCACAGAGGCGGGGAGCGGAAAGAGAGGGGAGAGTCAGCGAGGTAGAGTCAGAAAGCAGAGCAGAGGGGAATTATCAGCCTGGGATGATATAGATGTGGATGTGTTTCAGTTCTTCTCCCATCTAATCTTTGGTCCATTTGTCCAGGGCTTTTCCGTTGGTTTAAACTGTGGGGTGCGTAACTAATCTGCACTTTGCTCTTACCAGGCCAATGTGGTTTGCATGTATTTTGAGAAATTTGTATGTTTGTGCATGTGTATGCTGATGTCAAGGGCGACCTTGGGTCTGTGTTCTGTGGGGCTCAGCTTATCAGATGACACTCTCAAAGAGAAGCGTATTCTTAGTTCCTGCAGGGGGCAGCAGTTTGGCCTCGCTCTCTGGGGCCAGGTACTCCAGATGATGTCTGCCCCAAACTGGGGTAGTCAGGTGTTGCCACCGCTACATAAAAAAATAAAACAAGGACATGATGGGCTGTTTATTGGATTGATGCCTCAGAACTCTGTAATGAGTAATTATGAAATCAGCAGACCAAATAAGGGAATGCAGTATCCAAGGAAACACATTCCTACTGATTCATCAACAATTACAAACAGACACAAAAGCACAAGAGAATATGTGCAAACATGCATGTTTGCTCTCAGGCATACTGACCTCCCGCAAAGATCCTTTGCAGCGCAGTAGTTTGTAGAGAACAGTGACGGGGATACAGAGCATTGAGGACAGAGCCAAGGCCCAGCCAAGCGCTTCACCCCACACGGGGTATGTGTACACTGTGTTGTAGGTCAGGGGCTTATAGTTCACCACGTGGAACAGGAACACTCCCTATATGCACACAAAAATGTCATATGATTTCACCTGGCAGGTCAAACTTAGAGAAAAGCAAGCACACACGCCCACATGTAGAACACGTACCACACAGACTAAAGGTGTGATGTAGGACCAGCACCACTTCATGTAGGGTAGGGGCTGATAGCCAATCATGCGTGCCACGTCGTCCATGAATCGGTCTGCGCCTGGTGGGGATGACACACGAAAACATTGAGATTATGAATGAATGAATGAATGAATGAATTGTGCGGGGGTTGTCTTGTTTGTGTTGTAATTATGCAGTGTTGCCTCACCATAGACCCATGCGATCACCACACACTCCCAGAAGGCCTGCCACAGCAGAGTGATGCCACTGGCAGAGTAGTAGTCAAACAGCTGGAAGACATACATCCCTCCCTGGCAGAAGCACAGACACCAGTCAGCATTAAGACTATATCCTGTTAATACTTTATGTGTGACCTATTTCTAGTCTCTGCTGTTTGAGCTTTCATTCCATTCCAGTAATGGCACTGGTTTGGTTTTCTGATCCCATTTAAGCTTTACACAAGCAAAGAACATTAAAATAATTTGAAAGCAAAACAATCACAACCTCAGGTGAAAAACTATGGCATTTCAACTAATTTCTGAATGGCATGGTATTCGGCCCATACGTTTGTTGGGTTATAATCTGCCTGTCTAAAAAATGACCGTATATCCCACGCTAATTCTGCAAAATTTAACCATTTGAGGTCTGAAACTCAGCTGTACCTCAGTGACCATGGACATGTCGATGAGGAAGCAGATTACACAGCAGATGGCCGCTACCACCTCTCGGCGCAGGGAGCCAAAGGTAGATGTAGGGGGTAGCATGTCCATGATTCCCGTTATCAAACCCTCCACCCCTACAAACTGAAAAAAAGAGTGGAGAGAGAAAGCACAAATGAGTGACAGGCCAACAAACAAAGGGACAGAAGGAGAGTGGCTGTCTTAGTGCCTGAGTGTGTGGACATACATAGATGTTATGCAAATATATTAATGTAACATACTATACATTCATAACACACTATACTTATAAATAACAAGAAAACAAAAACATATAAACAACATATAATTATACACGGATTTTCCATGTAGCTCACACAAACCCACGACTCCTCTCTAAGCTACCCGTCAACCAATCAATAGATGCACTGAACTGCACCTGACATGTTACTGACATTTCACAGGTGAGTGTGTCAGCTCGGCCTCCCCTCTTCAGTCTCCCAACACAAGATATATTTATATGTAACTTTGCAGAAATATGTATCAACCTCCAGAATGAGTCCAGCTGTGGAGCTATTTTTACACAATTTACTAGAAACGGCAGCACATGCATGAGCAATGTGGCTGTGGCAGGAAAAATAGAGAGATGGATGGAGAAGAAATGAGGCAGAGAATGGAAAGTGAGAGTAAATGAATGGATTGGAGAGCAGACAGACGCTCTCTGTGTGAATCAGACAGAAGCTCATTGACAAATCCCTGGGCTGTAAAACAATGGATGTAGGCACTGGCTCAAACAGACACACAACAAACAGGCTGCTAAGAAATGCAATGCTAAAACTGGATGTGATGTGTCTACACTTTTTGTGAGAGGTGAGAGAGAACTAGAGACAGAAAACTACTCGACATTACGTGCTACTGAATTAAAAAAACAAAACAGAAAATATATAGAAGCAGGGAATACATCACATGAGCATTAGTTAATCTAAAGTGAACACACAGTGTATGGCTAAGTATTACCTGGCTGTCTAAGCCCAGTATGAGCAACATGAAGAAGAAAAGTGCTGCCCAAAGCGGCGCCAGAGGCATCAGAGTCACAGCCTTGGGGTAGGCTATAAAGGCAAGGCCTGGACCTGCACATTAAGAAACAGAGTGGGAAGCATAAAGTATCATGAGCATACAGTATGGCTCTAACTGTCTCTAACACTGGCCTTTAGGTGCCTATGTCCTGGGGAATCTGCATTCTTACCACTCTCAGCTACCTTACTGATGTCCACGCCTTGCTCTGCAGCCATGAAGCCCAGCACAGAAAACACTACAAAGCCTGCAAAGAAACTGGTTCCACTGTTAATGATGGCCAACACGAATGCGTCCCTGCACAGAGATATAGAAGAGAGAGGAATAGAAAGGGAGGGGGAAAGAGAACAAACAGAATGACGTTGTGAGGAAAAAATGCATTATAATATGCTGTAACATGAGGCTCACATTAGATACTCAAGATTGACACTCGCAGCAGAAGAGATGGGCTGGCTGGGATGGTTAACAGGGGATCAATAGCAATTTCTCTGAAAGCTGCTCTTGTCTTTGAAGTTGGCAAGAGGACAGGAAGTAAACCAATGGGAAGTCTGTTTCAAGGTCTAAGAGGGTAAAGACTGAAAGGGAAACCCATGCTGGCTAATTGCTACATAGTATCTACATGGTACTGTATAGCTAACATCATAACAATGCATGCATTTATCAATAATTCATGTTGGAAATCTAATTCCCATTTAGGATTGAAGTCAACCAACATCGCTGTGATCTGGTTTGCACAGTGAGGAGTGACCTTTATTCTGATAAGTCACATTTAGTCTGCAACACTGGCCACGAATCCCTTCTGTAAATGCAACAGTTGCATGATGGTTATTATAAAACTGTTGCAACTTTGTTCAGCAGTAACCTTTACTCTATCTACGGCCAATAAACTCAGCCTATCAATCTGGGGCAGCGCTTAGAGGAATGCTTATGGATGTGGATAATAAACACCAGTGAGACTGGGTGTGTGTATTAAGAAAGTAGTCCACATCAAGACCACAGTTATTACATAACACGTAAGTGGCGCTGTGAGGCCGTATTGTCTCATTACATATCAGCAGACACAGTTGCTGGATGAAGTAAACTTTACCACTTGCGTAACACACCCCAAACATAACTTCTAGCACTTTAAAATGTATTATTGGGGTGGGGTTGTTATTGAACACAAATCAAAAGGGGTTTATCTGCCCTATAATCTTCATGACATGCTTCAGCTTTCATTAGTGTGCACTTCAACCTCAGGTGTACTTGAATGCTGAATGCAAACATTACTATACAATATTTAGCAGAAACCCAACAATTTGATGTCACTGTGCTGATCTTTTACCAACTTGGACCAACTATTTTTGCATGCAACTTTGTAAAGCGTGGCATGCAAAACCAAGTTAACCATTGGCTAATGCTGACACATGACCAAAGGTTTCTACTTTAGTCACACGGAAACTCCTCCTTTATAAAATTTTAAGACCATCCATCCCATGGTTCAAGATATTTCACTTTGGATCAAAGTCCTGGTGACATTATAATCCCTAAAGCTACATACTAGCATGGATAAAAAGCAGGCGAACAAGCCCATAAAACTGGGTCCTGAGTCCCTGATGTACTATACATTGGCATCTGAGAGCGGTTTATATACACATCTCCCCAGATATTCCTGGGCTACTTTAAGTGTGTGTGAGAAACAGAGCTGAGCTAACATGCCTCAGAATCTAAACTCATCTTTCAACTTCCAATTAAGGTCAAGGCAGAGAAAAAGTCAAATGGCAGGATATTCACGAGACTCCTCCTATAAGAGGCATTCCAAATATTCAAGCTACAAGTGATAAGATTTGTTTTTTTCAATTATCCCTTCTACTACTATGGAACTGACTACTTCATAAAGGTTTTAATATGTTTACATTGCCCTGTCTCTTTAGGGGAAACACATTTAGGATCATCAATCTGCCCACACAACAAAAATAGTGAGGCCAGCTGTGACTAAAAACAGACAATGGAATTCAGGTCCGCAGTACGCTGCCTTCTTCATTACGGGCCTGATTGACCTGCTACAGTACCAGTTACACTGTATAACACAATCTAATAAATAAGAGATTATTGGGCTGTAGGAGTCCTCCTGGAAACCAATTCAGTTCTATTTTTATCAGGAAGAAAATGACTTTACGCATGAAATGTGAGTAGTGTTAGAGGAAGACTTTGGGCCTTCAGTCACATTCAGTCCTGGCACCATAGTGTATTCATGTACTGTATATAGACTGTGGTTGCTTTCTTCTATCAGTGTGTGTAAATGCTTTTCTTCTGGTTTGTTTGGTAGCACTATGTATTCTGGCTGATAGTGTTTGTGTTGATGCTGGCCTTCGTTCACTGACTGGTGTCTGATTTTATGCTGTGTGTGTGTAAACTCACTGGTAACAGTTGTTATGGAAGCGGTTGTAGCTGCCCAGAGCAGTCAGGGCACCCAGTCCAATGGCATAGGAGAAGAAAATCTGAGTGCCCGCATCGATCCACACCTATCACAAAGGGAAACGTGAGTGATGTTTTTAAATTTTTTAACTTAGTTCTTTTGTACCCAAAAGCTTAAGTTGTACCTGTGCTTCACCAAGTTTAGACCAGTCTGGTTTCAGGTAGTAAACAATCCCATCTAAAGCTCCGGGTAAAGTGACTCCATGGGCCAGAAGAACGATCAGAACCAGGTAGGGGAACAGAGCTGTGAAGTACACAACCTACAGAGAGATGGAAAAAGAGGTCTGTGAAGTACATTTGTAGACAATGTATGACTAATTTGTAGGTTATATTTGGGGGTAGTGAGGTGAAGTTGAGTGCTATGCATTAACTTGCATTAAGTGAAAGTAGAAAACTCCAAAGTAAACTTTTAAACCCCTCACATTACATGAAGTAAGTACATAAAAAAAAGATGTGGTTACATGATGAATTTAACAGGCTAGCTGGAAAAGTTTAGTGCTTATCAACATGGTCTATCAGCTATGGTCAAACGTTTCAATGCAACTGCACCTAAGTATGTTTTTAGCACTTTGATTAATCAATTACCTGCTTTGCAAATACTCAAGTCTTAAGTAGAAGCCCATTAGGTCCTTCCTGTAGTAGATGTGTAATGGGCCCTGTCATGTTACTTTGAAGAAAAGGTAGGCCTGTAAATGGAAAGCCAGACAATTTGTAAACCTCCTGCAATAGCAGGGGTTTTTGGCAGACCTTTTCAGAAGGTAGTCTTTTGACAAGTTATGCTCAGAAAGCTGCCCCATGCTACCTAATAGAAGCATCAAGTCCCAGCTAAATCAGTATGGTAAAAGCAAAGTAGTGAGAAAGCACATATTTGCCTTGATCTAAGGTGAACATGGGCAGAAAAGCCCCTTTCCAGCTCTAAAACATCTACATGGTGGAAAGTTACTAATCGGCTTACAGCTGGCTGACTGGCTCAATCTCCTTCATTATTTTTTCCCCTTGCTCTATGAGCTGCAGCTACTCTGGAGACACAAGTATGCAAACACAGGCAGCTCCATATGCTACGAAACAAGGATGCATTCATTATGCCAGTGTATCAATGCAGAAACATTTAAAATAATAAGACGTGGACATCTTTTTTAAACAACTATGTGGAAATTACTCAGAACATTGCGTACGTGAAATATAACATAATGGGGATCAGTAGAAGATTATAGCCTGACTGGAAACTTCAGCTGCACATGTATATAAATACACGTGAGGAAAAAAAGTACCTATGCATATCAGAAGGCAATTAAGGAATACACGTGTGCTCATATTTTTTTTATCCATATGTGTTTCAGTCTAGACGCTGATCCTTTCACTATACCAAAGCTCCTTTGGGGTCAAGGGGCAAAACGCTGCATTTTTTTTAAACCCTTCACATGAAGCCATGCAAAGAATAGTCTGTACTCCATGAACCCTAATATTGACAAGAAGCAATTTATGCTCAGTGCAAATATGAAACCATAATCATCTGCACTCATTTCAACCCCAAAACACTAACATGTGACATTAAGAATCATGAACAGTCAGAAAAAACTTTACCTTGCCAGTAGATTTAACACCTTTCCACATACAGAAGTAAACAATGATCCAAGTGGCTATGAGACATAGCACCATCTCATAGCTGATGCCACCAGGCTCGTGCAGCCCACCAGACAGACGGAGCACTTTACGCCTGGGAGAGACAACAGAGAGATGTGTCCATTAGAAAAGATAATAATGGCATATCTGAAGAGTAAATTAGTGAGGGGAAATGCAAGTTGAACTACAGTTTGCGATTAGCACAAAAATGTATCATATTAAATAATATTTTCCAAGAAAGTGGAATTGCTGCTCTAATCCTCCACGACAAGTCAAGGCCAAATGAAGACATACTCCCAGAACTCGATGACTGGAGAGCGCATGCCCTCAACCTCTGTGCAGCTGCCGTTGAAGAGGAGCTGGGCTGAGGACAGGTTCAGTGGGGACGTAGAGGACAGGAGGTTGGACGGGGTGGCCGACTGGGCAGCACTGCGGTTGTGGCAGGAGCGGCGGAAGTCCTGTGTACAGTTGGGGGTGTTCCAGGGATGTCCACAGGTGGCCCAGGGCAGCGGGTTGGTGAAGGAGTGGAAGAGAAAGTAGAGGCCCCACACCAGAATCATAATGTAGTAGGTGTTACAGAAGAACACAATCACCATTGAGGCCAAGCCCAGACCTGGCAGAGAGGGAGAGATGAGATAAGAACAGGAATGTCATTTGTAAATATGTGGTGAAGAACAGTTACGAAAAACCTTTATTCAGAGAGATATAAATGTGCTCCATGTGTGTGAGACACATTAACATAAACAGAGATAAGTACCTTTGAAGAGGGGTGCGATGTTCCAGGCAGAGACCCCTCCTTGCTTCATGAACTGTCCCAGTGCAATCTCCAGGAAAAAGACTGGGATGCCCCCGATAAACACAATCAGCAAGTAGGGAATCAGGAAAACCCCTGGAACACACAATACACACATTCATCACATGGTACCTGAAGTAGCAGGCAGCCAGATGCTTTGTCTAACTGTGGGAAATACCCATGCACCCAGGAGAACACACAACAATGATTACCTCTGTTGCAAATGAAAGCTTCAGCAAGCTGTGCTTGTTTCACTGCAAACTAAATATTATGGTCCTTTTAATAGTATAATAATGGCTAATAGCGAATGGTGTCAAATCAGTACATTTCACAGTTGATTATATCACATATTTGGCTTCTTTCTCTTCAAACCGCTGCTATTTCGCAACAATATAATGGACAGAAAAAATAATGTCATACCACATCTAATATAACAGTAAAACTTTGCATAGATATGAGACTTCATTGTGCTTTATCACAAACGAATGTGTGATATGTTAACAGTGTTTTTGTTCTCTTCTTTTCCTTGTTTCTTTTAGATGTGATGAATAACAAAGGTTGTTGCAATTACATACAAGTCCTGGTATCCTGGTACAGTCCAATACCGAGTGAAGTAAAGTTATTTCAATTTGACTATATGAATGTAAATATGCAAATATTTTCTATTTTGGTAATTGATCACTGTTAGTTGGATCACATTATTCAGGTGTTAGGTTTAACAGTCTGACTCAACTGCACTGGTGTAAAGCAAGAAAAGTAAATAAGTTGAAAGTGCAAAACATTTAACATTTTGTCAATTATCCTGACTTTTATGTACACAACAGGCTCCGAATTCTCAGACCACCTTCCCGTTTATATGGTCTCAGAGTTTTGGACTCCAGTGTTTTTAAATGTTGGGAAATTAAAAGAGACAGAGAGTGCCAGTGTTTTCTATAAATAATCTCCTTTTGGATTCCCCCACTGTAGCAGAGGCTTGTTGTGATCAGGAATAGACAGTAGAAAATCACATGAAAAAAGGCGGCATGAGACTTTCAATTCACAAAATCGAATTGCACTGATTTGGTTTGAATAACAGTATAACTGGGTGATGCCACCACAGTGCGCAGATGGGAGGGAGTCACATGACCACCAATGACGCAGAGCAGAGAGAGGCTAAGAAGAAAGGAGGGAAAGATGGATAGATGAGAGGAGAGGGACGCGGAGAAACTGGGACAGCGCTGTGTTAGCGGAGGTACAACAAATACAGAAATGACACACCAAGGTATATGCCTCGCCGTCTCTGCAACTGTGCTATTGATTGACAATTTGTGCCTCATTCAGTCCATCATTCTTCATGTCATTCTCTGAGAGCTGAGGGCTGTAGCCTTATAAGGAAGCATTCGTGAGCAAGAGTGGAAGAGAGAAAGGGGTGGGAGATCAAGGGAGACACTGAGAGAGAGAGTGAAAGGGAGAGAGATGCAATAGGAGGCGTGAATGGAATGACTGTAGAAAATGCTTGCACTAACATACCCCAACACGTTGGCTAAACCATTGAGGAACTGCATCCTTAATAGGCTTAAGTAAATCCTTTCTAATCATAACCGGACCAGACACATCATGCCGTATAGCCGAGTTACAAATAAATAAATAAATAAACAAGAGCAATAATTCCTCGTATTCATAATACATTTATCTATTTACTGGCTCCAGTGGAGCATGTCCTTGATTCAAAAACAAAAAAAAGGTCTAACTCGGAGCTCCAGCTCTTATCTGATACAGTTGTTGTGTTACAAGGTGTACCCTGGGCTGGTCAAGGGCGTAAAACAAAGTATTGTAGCAAATGTGGCTCTGCTGACGCCGAGGAGGAGGAGGAGATGACGGGTACAGTCACAGGACTGTTATTGTGCGACATATCCATATGCCTCCTTATCAGGGGCAGAGTGGGAGAGAGAGCACCTTTTTATGCTACATGAGTGCTGGGCAGGAGCACAGGGGGGTGGACTGAGTGAGGCAGGCCATTGTTATATGATACCACAAGGTGGGTATCAGAGCCATGGGTCACAAGACACACGCACACATGAGGGGAGAGGGAGAGCTGAACGAAGTAACACCCACATACACACACAGTTACCCATTCAGTTTCATTTCCACCAAACACCTCATAAAAAAATAGAAAACTGGGAAGGGCAGAGATAAGACAGGCCAAGGCTGAAAGCTGCATTCAGGGCAGGTTACTATTGGACAAGCTGGCATAGATGTAATAGGAGAGGAGGATACATGAAAAGACAAAGGCAAGTCAAATAAAGCCATATACCAGTGAGGGCGCAGTGGGACTGCCATCGGGCAACTGGTACTAAGTCCGTCTGTTAACAAATAAAATGAAACCACGTGGGTGCACATAGCTTTTCAGCTACGTGCTCATGGACACGCAGTCCCGTGCTTTGTCTATACCTATGTCATGTGCCACAGTATTATGTTTATGCCATGCTGGCTTTTATTGCCCTACCAGGAATATGTGAGTTCATCTAAACTCTTATAAAATGTGTATAAACAAATACCAGAATATAAAATGCATTTTTGTCAAATTGTTCTAATACCAGCTCTAAAACTTTCTGAATCATGATCTGTTTCTTTAAGCTGCACAGCCACGACTACATCTCCCAGTGTGGTGGAAACTGAATCATTAAGCTGAGAGACATTCTCCTTGGCTTCATTTCAAACAACATCCATCACGAATAACAACGGGAGTAATCTAAGGACCACTGCACAGCGGTGGTGCAATATGTGAAAGTTTGTGTGCATGAAGAGAGAGAGAAAAAAAACATAACCTCACTATTTATCATGAGAAGGACTCTGTGAACTTTGCTTCCAAATTTACATTTTTTTACTCATTGTTGTTCTTTGAAAATATCAGGTTTCAGACCAGTGTTTCTGAAACTGGCTTAGGAAATTCTAGAGAGAAACATTTCATATGTTTACAGTAACATTAATCAGACTCAAGGCTCACCTCCTCCGTTCTTGTAACAGAGATACGGGAAACGCCACACATTGCCCAAGCCAACGGCAAAACCCACGCAGGACATGATGAAGTCCATCTGTCTGGTCCAGGTCTCTCTCTCCACCACTGGTACCGCCACGGCCCCATTTCCAGTCCCGGCTGCAGCCCCGTCCTGGGTTTGCGGTGGGCCAGCTCCTCCACCCTCACCACACCCTGGGCCCGCTCCAGGCACAGGCACCAGGGGGCGAGCTGACCCTCCACCCTCCTCCTCGGACAGGGTCCCTGCTTCCAGCTGGGGGAGACTGATTTCACCTGGACAGAAAAAGATGAACAAGGGTCAGATGAGATGAGGAAGAGGAACAGATTACAAGAGGAACTGAGGAGACAAGCGGGAGGACAAATGGAGGCAGATAAGAGCAGGAATCGATAACCTAAAATATCTTCACTCTTATCAGAAAAGACAGCAGACAATAGTCTAACAGTCATATCTAAAATATTCACATTCACAACTTTAAGTTACACGTCAGCGCTGGAGACAGATGAGCAGAGCCTCCTGGGCCAGACTTGCAGTGAATGGAAGAGGGAGGCTGACTGTGCTCCATTCATTACAATTATAGCATCAGTACAACCTTAGCCAGTTATTACCGACTTCCACAGAGCCATAACAGGGCTGAAATACGTCTCACTGTAGTTTTGTGTGTTAATTGCCTTTACATAATTATTATTTGGACTAAATTCATATTGCTGTTGCACTGCCTTCACTCCGGCATTCAGCTCCGTCCCTGTCTCATGGACAGTGATTAGTGTGCTGCGGTACAAACAGCATCGAGAGCTGGGGTCAAGGTATATCTCGAGCTCCTCTGTCACTGAACGCTCCTTTTCTGTTGCTTCTGTGTCACGCAGACACTGGTGAATGAACTCACACAGGCAGCTGCACAAACACAAATAAACGGCATGTGTCACTTCGTTATTGCCATTCCATGATATCAGTGTTGGCCGCTCAGCGCTGGATGCAAAGCAAAGCAGCTGAATCCAGATCAGAGCAGTTTGAGGGGGCGTGTGAACAGAGGAGGGGAGAAGAGTGGGGAAGGTACAGGATGTCAGCATCCACGGTGCAACTTAATGAGAGAGGATACCTGTGGTTAGAGATCATTATAGGATGGCTACACACTAAGTGACGATTTAATGTTTATCCAGATAAATTACTCCAAAGGTTAAAGACAATAAGAACAAAATCTATTGTTCTTAGACATAAATGGGGTCTATGTCAAGAATACAACAGTCATTACTCACATGTCAGTAGGAAACAGACTGGGGTATGAACATGAGTCATCTTACTCTGCAGCCAGAACAAGCCATAGCAAGCTAAACGATGATGCTCTCATAATAACTGAGGGGGGAAAAAAACTTCACATTGACTGATCAGAGGGATAAATCTCTTCTGTGCTGCACAGGGACACGTGTTCAGCATGAATATTAAGCTTGCAAAATGACGTCTATGTTCTTCTGTGGTTTGTGCTTAGATCTCCTAAGGCGTATTTATGATGTGATGAAGAGAGACCCAGACTGAGGCAGGTTGAGTGCAGCTGGTGTTGGGGCTGCTCTTCTCCCCCCCAAAGCATAATATCAAAGCAAGCGAGGCTGGGCTGCACTAATTCAGCAGCATGGTGGTTGAGTTTTAAGCTAATGGTTGAATCACACTGTAAATAGACTAATAATAATAATAATAGTGGTCATTCAGCATACTCACCTTGGCTGCTCTCTTCCAACTCAGGTGACATATTGTTGGGTAGCGGCACAAAAATATTTTTTATTTTTTATTTTTTACAAAAAAAAAAAAAAAAAAAGGCAAGCTGGCTGTTGGTTTTCGCCAGGAGCTGCTGAAGTTTTATAAATATGCCTGGCTTTAACAAGGCACCCGGCGGGCTCGAGAGAAGAGCGAGACACAGGGACGTATCGCCTCAGTTGTCGGCTCTGCGTGCTCCAGTTGTCTTTTTGGTTTTCCGAGTTTGTTATTTCGCCTTCTTGAAATAAAAAAAATCGCAGTTTTTGTGATTATCACACGGTGGAAACCCTCAGCTCAGCCAAGAGATGGAAATTTTTTCACAAAAGCGCCGCGGTCAGTTGAGCCCTTGACAAGAGGAGATTCAAAAGCAGTCGACGAAGCACTTGAAGGTAAGCCTGAAGAATCTCATGGATAACAGTTAAATGAAAAAGATAATGCGCCTTAACGTGAAGATATTTCTTTTGTTTAAACAGCCCAGTCAGAAGACCATGAACCTGTACGTGATGCCGCGGTTCGACCAGACGAAGAATGTGATCCGCTGCTCCACGGTCCGCTCGCCGTGACGGACGCTCCCCCCGCCTCCCTCCCACCGCCGGCTGACGTGATTGGCTGACGCCGGCCCCAGTGCAGTGCGCACAGCATCAGCAGCACAGCTCAGTCAAAATTAGAGGAGTCGCAACAAGGATGGGTTTATTTCACTTGCATACGTCCTTGACCTGAAATCACACAACTAACTGCAGATTTAAAAAAAGAAAAAAAAAGAAAAGAAAAACGAAAGAAAAAAAAGAAAGTCCGAAGTGGCGTCTGATGGCGTTTCGCTCCGTTTATTTGGTCTATATTTCGAGGACGAGGACTCCCTGCTTGGGGACTAGGACTAATGCTCTCTCAGGCAGTGCTGGATTAAGCTGATAGAGATCCCCAGGGCAAAATAAAAATGCTTTTGTGCACCCATTGACTCATGCATGGCAGTTTCATTATTGCAACCATCTGAAATGAGTTGATCAATCCACCTATTGATTTCCAGAAAATTAATCGGCATTCATTTTGATTAGTGGGCACTTGAAAAAACAAATTAAAAAAAACAAAAAATTCACTTACACCAGTTTCATTACAGTATTTACTCTACATATGTGTTTTTGTTTTTTTGACTGTTGGTTACATAATAGGATTTTTCATTAATCTTTGACATAGCCTACTGGGTGCAGCCCACACCTCTGATTTGATGGAACCATCACTCTCTCTTCCTTGACAGACTCATACTCACAAAATGCAATTTGATAAACCACAACTTTAAAACAAATGAGGTATAAATTAGATTGCAGAATTACATAATCCCTCCACAAACTCAGGCTACAGGGTAGATGCCAGATGGAGAAGCTGTCATGGTTTTTGTTTTACTTCACTGGTTCAAAGTCCTAACAGATTTTTGACAGAGTAATCAAATATTTTACACCTTACGGAATAAACCAGGGTGGGGTTTTACTTTTCCAATTTGGGATTCCAACTTTGCTCCAAGAAATGTAGTTAGGAATTATACATAATTATCCTTAGAGCATAGCAAATGCCCTTATCAACTCATTTTACTTTTGTTAATTTCTACTCCACTAAATGTATCGAACAACTGTATTTAATTTAAACTGATTAACAGCAAAATGCTAGTACACAGTATAGTAGCAAGATGAGAGGTGGCGTTCATGTCTAATAATTTACTTTGTGTGCATTCTGTTGATTATTCTTTTCTTTTTTTAACTGGTTCACTATACAGTCGTTGTCACTGCCACTTTACTCACAAGAGGCAGCATGTGGTTTCAAGTGTCCTTCACAGAAACAAGTGATTGTGAGGTTAGAGGTGCATGTTGGTGATTCTAAGCGTATATTCAGTGCAGGTGCCATCACCTCACTGTTTCAGTTATGTTATGTTCTTTCGCTTTTTAATGTTGGTGAGCTAACTCTGGAGGAAACAGCACTGACAGGAGTATTTTAGTGGGACAGTTGAACTTCAACACAATTATCACAATTCATGAGGTGAAGTAGCTCAAGTTCAACAGCGGATTATGATGCTGTATTGGTTATTGGGTGACATCTAGTGGACATGGTCGATAGCAAGAGATTTGCAACAATGATCTCACTGACACCATTACTTGTAAAACATTGCTTTATATATTTCATAACATAGAACAAACACAGTGACAAATTCAGTGCAACATCAAGCTGTAATAAATATGTTTTCCTTTAATTTAAATCACCAAATGGTGGTAATAAATAACACTCAAATAAATACTCTCAGACAAATAAATAATTTGGACTTGTGAGGATAAGAAACACCTAAGTTGGAATATCAAACACCTACGTTTGTATTACACCTGAAGAATTGAGCTCCCACAGCCAGTGTGATAAGTGATCTATTTGTCCAGTTTGCATTTTCAGTAGCAATTTAAATAAATTTTCATGATCAAAGCTCATTAACTCAGAGAGCAAAACCTGAAGAGCAGAACAGACATAAATGATCTCATGAAAATATCTCTCACACACATTCACAGATGAATATTATTGATATGGCTTTTAACAACAGACCTAATTCTATAACAATAAATAACACTATGCTGAATGAATTCAAACGGAAGGCAGGTAAGCAGGCTTATCTCTTACATAATATGTGACTGCATCTTCTCCGACTCACATTACAGTATCCATAGGTGTCAGTGATTCTGAATAGCTAAAATAATAATAAAATTTTAAGGCGCAATTTAATAAAGAATGGCATTCACTGTTAAATTCATATACTGTTATGTAAATAAACAAATCTTAGGGAAGCTGATGCATCTGCCCACCTTACGTCTATATTCTGTAAATCTATGTCAAAAATTCACCAAACCTATAGGAATGACTTTAAGTCAAGGTAAATATGCAGCAGTGGCTTGAGAGATATAGTGTAATGCAAGACAATTACTGAAAGGAGAAAATATCTGGGGATGTTATTTTGTGCAATGCTCATCTCAACTACAGCATCAGAGATAGTGGGAAGGTCTGTCCAACTTCACTGGCTCCCATCGATTAAAAGACTACTATTTCAACTCTTTCTGTTAAAAAAGCCCAGCTATAAATCCTGGTGGAGGTCACTGTGTGAGAGAGTCTGGTAATGCTCCTCCATAGCCGACTTAGCTCGATGCCTCTGAGCGACTAGTCTCTGGTAACGGGCCTGCATTTGATAGTCTGGATCCACATTTACCCAGCTGTTGGCCACCCACTTCACCCCACGCCTGACCGGGCAGTCGCCATGCAGGGAATACTCATCTAGCTCTCCCATCCAACCTACAGAAGATTCAGGAAAACAGCATTTAAGAGGGAGGAAGGAGTGCAGTAGCTACTGGAGAGAGGTGAATAAGGTACATTAATTCATATAAATGTCAGCAACCAGCCACCAAAACCCTATTTTCATTGTCCACTGCAGGTCTCTACAATTTTGATATATCATCGAATAGGTGATGTAGTGTGTTGTTGCTTCATTTGGGTGCTTCAATAACCTAGATTTTGATTGTGGAAATAGGTTATCCCTGGTCACAGGAGTCACCCACTCACCCAGTCTCGTACAAAGCTGCTCTGCTCTCCCTGAACCTAATTAGGTAGATTAATCATTTCAGTCCAAATGGTTATGGCAGTCACAACAACTCTCTTCAAAAGAGATGTGTTAAAGAAAACCAAGAGCAGAGAGAGAAGATGAAATTGAAGACAGACGTTGTAGAAAAGGAGAAGAAAAGGGCAGAACAAGTAAAAAACTATTTAATTTGTTCCCCCACAAGCTCCAAGTCTATCACTGGGCTGGATCAGCTAAGACTGGAAAACTTTCTTTTTCAAATTCTGAAACAGATTCTTATTTCCCTCAAGTCCTTTTCTCACACGGATCACATACTTTATATGGGTGACAAATTTTGGGCTCAAAATGAAGCACAGAACTTGTGTTAAGTTTCCAACTCTACAAGGTGAGAATTCAGGTTGGGGTTTAAAGAGGACACTTGCATGTTGTGTTTCCCTGGATTCAGGACTAAATGATAGAGGATTTAAATGTGTTCCTACAATAAAACAATAAAACACACATTAGATTGTGTGCATGTACAAATGAAATAACCAATGCTTTCTGTTCTCACCTCTACCATCAGAGAGATGGTTGTACCAGAGGAGTGCTGTCCCAGCAGTAGGTTTTATTCTTAGGTTCCCTCTGCCACATGTCTCCTGGGTGTCTGTCAAATCAACTCCATCCTGGACCAGCGCCTAGGACACATGAAACTGTAAACAGCGTGTGTCTAATCATTTGTTTTGGCACACTGTGTTCACATAGGTGTCAGATTCCTTGTCATGGTTCAGCATTGACTGCATCTTATCAGCAGTATTCAGGTCATGCACAGTTGACATCATTTCACGGCAACATAAAAAAGTAGGTTTATGACTGCGGGCTGTGAAAGTGCATTCACCTGCTCTTCATAAGTCCGATTGTCTGCCACAGGAAAGGTGGTCTCACCACCATCCTCTGCAGAGCTGAGGTAGAATGACACTGTAAGATATCTGTGATAAAACATGAAAGAAAGTGACAGAAAGAGATGAGAATGAAAAAAATTCTCTCCCAATACACAGACAGAGATGTTATTTTTTATGTATCTACACTGACTGAAAAAACAACAACAAAAACTAAAAAGTAATCCTTCTAGGAACAGAAATAATATAATGATCATTAATTAAACCAATCAATCAATCAATCAATCAATCAAGAGAGTTGTTTTCCCAATAATTATACCTGATTGCAAGAGTAAATAATAATCTTAATAAAGAAAATATGTCTATATTTCAAAGTCAAGACTATACTGTGAAAACCTGCAAAACAATCCTGTACATGTCATACATACCTGCAAGAGACCTCTGTGAGGACAGATGTATTTCCTGCCAGTCGTGTGTGCGCACAGGTAGTTTCTGACTGAGAAGGGCTGCTGTCATGGTGGGCATCACTGAAGTCTCCGTGTTCGTAGCGAATCACTTGCAGTGGTTCGCTCAGCTGAACGAGTTGAGAGGGCAGACGTGTCAGGCCGATTAGTCTGAATAAAAGAAGTGAGAAGGTAATTATTATCAAAAATGAATATATGGGTTACTAAGCATGTGTCAAAGTGTGCGCATGTGTAGTTACCTGTTCCTGAGGGTTTGCAGCACATGGTGAGATCCCAGGCCTTGGAAAAGCCATGTCTGCTTGCTCCTCTGTTTGAACTGACCCCGGCGCTTCCCACTTTGCTGTTGTCCTGGACGTTGGGATCCATCATAAACACGTCTAAAATCCTCCAAGGTCAGCATCCCTTCCAAGAGCATAGACATAAAATTCCTTATTGGACTGTTTTCTTTCCCTCATAGCTAAGCTACAAAAGTAAAGTAAAAACGCAACCTTATAACTGCAGATACAAATGGAGCCCTGTGAATTAATTTAATTGAGGATTCCGACTAAATTTAATTTAAACTTTATTTCCTGCAGTGACAATTCAGTGACCGGTTGGTTGACAGCTCTCCTTTCTCTTTTCCTCCATTCCTTCCCTCTTTGTCCAACCGTATGCTGTTACTCTCAGCTGAATGAATGTCTGGCCCCCACCACTTCCCCTGGGAGACCGCGCCCCAGCCGCAACAATAGCTCTGGGGTGCCAGAGAAGAGGTGATCGGGGAGGGGTTGGGTTAACGAAAGAGTGTGGAAGTGGGGGTTGGAGGGGGGAATACAGTGGATCCGGGGGAAAATTAAGAAAAGGGGTTGGAGAATAATCAGTTTTTAATGAGATAGGATGAGGCACATCCGGACTGGGATGTGTACAACGCCTGGCACAATAGCATCAGGTCAAAACGGTGTCACCCCTCTTCCGGCCTTGCCACTCTGAAACTTGCACGCAATCGCAGCTACCGGTCAGCCACTTACTGTACACTTATGAGTACAGAACCACTGCAGAAACACTCACACAAATAACAGCAAGAGATGAGTCCAGTAGATTTATTTTTTGTACATTTAAATTGGAGATGCTCATCTTGAACTATTGATTAGTAAGTAACTCTGAAACTAAGTATTTTAAAGTTGTGTTTTATGCAGATATCAGATTAGGACAAACTTTAAAGAGCTGTTTAATAGAAGTAGTCATATCAATGTATGCTTTTGGACCAAAAACTTAACCTTTTTCAGACATTTTCAGATATGTACCTCAGTTTAATCAGGGTTCAGAGATTTTCTTTCAACAGTTACATTAAAATTATGGTTAAAAGCTTAATTCATGAACGTATTCCATTTCATGATGCATTTAGTTTCAAGTGTCTCACACATTTATTTCATGAGAACACATGGGAACTTAACCCATGCTCCCTCCTAAATGGGATCATTCAGGGCCTGAAATGTACTGACACACACAAACCACATCTGCACAAACCTGTTGGACGAGCTTCCAGACCGCTGAGTATCTGCCGCAAGTTATCTGGGCTCAACCATGTTCCATCTCGAGAACGTGAGTGACTCAGTATCTGGAGTAGAGACCAAAATGTTTTTCCCATATCAATGAAAGAACATAAAATGTTCCATCAGTTCAATTATTCATTACTCAGAATTGATTTTCCTGGAAATCTATTTTCCTAATCTCCTACAGCTGCATGGCATATGGATACAAGATGTTTCTATCTTTTCACCTCTTGCTTCTGCAGCAGCCCATCCTGATTCAGGTCCAACAGACTGAAGACCTCCTCTGTGCTGAGAGAAAGTAGAGGCTGGTTTGACTCCTCTTGTCCCTGGCTGGGTGCTGGTGCCTGGCTCTCCATCAGACCCTTGAGTTGAGCCAGCTGCACCACCACACGACACTCCTCCTCTGACAGGAAGCCAGGGATCTCTGACAAAAACAGGAAAAAAATGGCAAATGTTAGGACGAGTGTTGCCTTGGATATACATAATTAAATGATGCCAACAATTTTAAAAGATCCTGATTTGAAAAAGATTTATTTCACATACCCAAAGTAATCATGTGATACACAAAATTAGTTTTTCCATTGCAATTTACATGGAGTCTGTGAAGTCTAGATTTTCCCAGAAGAGACTGAAAAGTGTATCCAAATCTAGATATTTTAATCAGTAACTTTTAAAAGGACAGATGTCCTATCAAAGGGATTGGCTTGGAGATGAGTTCAGGCTAATCAAAAACATGTCAAATGTGGCTGAAATGCTGGACTTGTTCATAAAAATACCTGTTGTGCATGACAACAATGTGTCAGATGGACACCGTTATCTGTACCATCACTTTACTCACATTTGTTTAAAACATATATGACCCAAGTTTCTCAAATCTTCTCTACAACTCCAACTCCAAATGTAATAGAACTCTTTTATACCTGTGATTATACCTCGAGTGAGTGATTTACCTTTAAGTGGATTAAAAATGTCTGTTTACAGTACTGGCTTAATCTGTTGGGACTACGAAATTGATTACTTTAGATTGCCAAACGAACCCTCTCAGAGTCAATGGGCACATCTGGGATACTTTGATCAGTGTCTTCAAAGAATTATAATATGATTAAGTCCTTAAGACAAGACATGTCCCAATAAAACTATCTGTAGAGTAAAATATTTTTATTGAACACAGACGTGAACTGAGCAACTTTTCAGTATGTCTTATTCCTGAAATAATCATAGCGACAAAAATCAACCTCTCTTACTTAGTTGTTTTAGTAGGTGTTTAAGCAACAGAACTCTGGGGACAATAAACATAGATTCATTCAGTGAGTACAAGCTATTCTCCCGTGCCATTCCCTAGTGAGTCATTTGTGGTATAGCTTATCCTACAAGGAGGTTTAATTAGGTAGAGGAAGGTAGAAGCGGTGCAGACTTCTGAGACTCACTAATTGCTGATATCAATTACAGCAAAATATAATAGTATCAGAATTTAGTGTACTCAAAACTATTTTATACCTACTCATTAGGTAATAAATATTACTCCAAACCATTATTTTTCTATTTTAGTACCATGTGTCTCAAGTTTGTGCCTTTACCATTTGTTTTGGTTGAAACATTGCTCCACCACTTCATCTTTTCTATCCATACTCTTAAGACCCTAAGTGTGAAGCCATAGTATTCCACAGTTTGCTTCCCAACTATCCATCCAGGCCTGTCAGTCATTACTCCTGTTAATAAAAGGCTTCCGGCAGGTTTGCCTGGCTGTACAGTAGAGGCCTTGTTTGTCACCCGTGTCTTTTACACTGTACCCACTTGGTTAATCCCTATTGTCCAGTCTAGCCTCATTAATCTGGATAACTGATATGAATGAAGGGGGACCGAGCCTCTCTCTCTTCTCCCTCCCACCACTGTCTCTCTTTCTCCCCCGGAAAGGAAGTGACCTGCTTGTCTGAACCGGAATCAGGCCACGGCTACACAGCAGGACAACACCAATTTTATTTGTGTCCTAAGCTCAAGTCCACACACACATATAATTGAGCAAACAGCTTGCTCTTCAATTCATGTGTGTGTTGGCACGCAGATCTCACATGTTCTGTCACTTTGAGAGAATCTGTACATGCTGATTATCTCTCCTGTCAATGGCCGTAGCTCTGCTATGACCTCGCATTGTGAGTTGTGTACTGGTCTACTTAATACTATGGGCATCCTCAGTCTCTCCGAAGTAGTAAACAATCATTAAAAAAAACAGATTTCTCCCATGTAGCAGCAGGAGTGGATGTGAAAATAAGTGCAAAAAGCAAAGAGGTCAGGGCGGGACAGGGTAGTTAAGTGTGGGTTGGAAGAAAATGTGGGATGAAGGGGTGGAGGAGTTTCACCACATGAGGGCCAGTCTCTTCCTCAGTTCAAGCTGTGGGGATGGAAATGGCAGAAATCCAAAAGTATCCAAATGCCAAATCATCCACATTACTAATTTTGAGCTCTGTCAAAAACACTTAAATCTGCTTATAAATGCGAGTGGATCCGCATCTCTAATAACGTTCTTATGTGTGCCCCACCCCTTCTCTGCTGTTCTCTACACCTCCCCTTACCCCTTCCTATGCAAATGTCATCACTGCCCAGTATAAATACACCTATTCTACCATCCTCTCCTGCACTGTCACACAGGGGTCTTTTTCACTCAAGAGACACACGACAGGATTTCTCCTTTTCAGCTTTGGTCTCAGGATGATTTCAGTGCTCTGTCCTCATTTTAGCTGCAGAAAGTCCTCCTATCCAGCCTCTTTACTATTTCTCCTTCTGCTTGCTGGGCTAGGCAGCACATTAGTGCTTGGTCTGAGTGCTGGTGGAGTAAAGCCAGGGGTAGAGGGACGAGCACGGGCTGAGGGTAGGATTAGATCCGGGGTGAAGGACAAGAGCTTGGACAGGGCAAGTACTGAGGGCAATACCGAAACTGAACATGGAAATACTCGTGTTTCGAGACCAGGAGCTGCAACAGGCGAGGATGATGAGTTGTGGGGGGACCCTGGTGCTACTGCAGGCTTCAGGTCCATGCTTTCTATAGGAGAAGGTGGACTGTGGGAGCCCCGAAGTTCTTCCCGATGTGTGCCCATCCCGTCAGGCATGGCCTTGTGCCAAAACATTGGTTATGACACAATGAGGATGCCCAACCTGCTGGGCCACGAGTCTCCAGCTGAAGCTGTGCAACAGAGTGCCAGCTGGTTGCCACTACTTGCCAGAGAGTGTCACCCTGATGCCCGCATCTTTCTCTGCTCTCTCTTTGCTCCCATCTGCCTTGACAGGTAAGTATCACCCTATGTAGTTCATTTGACTCAGTGTATTTACTCATAATAGCGTATTGTGTACTAGATAAACTACAGTGGATACAGAGTGAATAACGTTATTAATGGAAAAAAGTATTCAAATGTCAAATTATAAAGTTGCACACCAGCAGGGTCATAAAGGGTTAACACCCTTTTGAAAGCTATGCAAATTGGCACTACTCTCTGAGGAAAGGTTGTTTCACACTGAAACCAAGCCATTAGAGCACTATTATCTCCTTTTAGTCACATTAGCACTTCTCGGCCGAGAGAAAGGCAAAAAAGCAACCAAATGGCATCTAATCAAGTGTTGTTTGTTCCCTGCCACTTCACTAACGATTCAAATCCTTTCATCTACTCAGTGCTGCCCATGTTCCCTCTCCATCTCTTCTTTATTAGGTTTATATCACCCTGCAGGAGTTTGTGTGAATCTGTACGGGACAGCTGTGCACCAATCATGAGTTGCTATGGATACCCCTGGCCAGAAATTCTGCGGTGTGACCAGTATCCGGCAGACCATCTCATGTGTATCTCCTCAATCACCAACACCAGTGTTCAGACAGGGGGACGTAGAGGTAAGAAATTGACTACATGGACACACATAATTGAGCTGACTTAATTTAACAACCCATTCATTAAGTGGTTTGACTATTTCAGTGCCTCTGGCAAGCTGTCGAGACTGTGAGCTGGAAGAGGCTTCTTCTACAAAAGATACTCTCGAGACCTTTTGTAGGAGTGACTTTGGTGAGTATCAATATTCGTCCACCTTTTTGCTTGATTATACATTTTGTATGCTGTTCAACTGTAAACAACAAGTGTTTTTTCTGCTTTCTTCCCAGTTGTAAAACTGCGTCTAACACAGCTGAAGTATACTCCAGTGAGCCTGTCTCAGTTCGCATTGGCTGCAAAACTGGATGTTTTGAAGCATGGGCCTCTGTTAGGGGGGCAGATCCGCTCCCACATCGAGCTGTGGCTGGAGAGGGATGCCACTTGTGTAAGGAACATGACAAGGCATCAACCACGAGGCGGCACCTTCCTTGTGACAGGAACAGTGCAGGCAGGGCGCCTGGTGGTCAACAAGGCTTACGCCTGGCAGAGACGAGACAAAAACCTGATGGCAGCTGCGCGCAAATGGAAACATCACAGATGCAGGAGCTAAGATTACGTGATAGGTGAAACAAGCTACTGTTAGGGAAAGCATAGAAATAGCATACACAATTTAACCATAAGCCACCAAGTGTAAATAAAGCTTGATCTAGTCTTTTCAAATCACGTTAAAACTCCTGTGATTGTGGCAGCAATATTATACAAAACAGGAACTGATCAAGTATCAACACTTTCTCTAAGGCAGTGAGGGTAAAAGAAATAAAACTTGTTTATAAGAAAATGTATATATTTGTGAATTTTAAGTAAATATTTCTGGTCTATATTTGTATCACTTTGACAGTGATTAAAACTTTGTGCTCCACAGTAAACCCTGATGAACTGACATTCATTCCTAACTAGACTACCCTATATACTTACCAAATAACAGAGGTTTCAAGCTTAGTGTCTTCATCTCATGTGTTCTTTCTGGCACAACGGACACCTGCTGAACATGACCCACCTGCAAATGTAAAACAGACACAATCAACACAATCACTGCATGGGATTCAAGCAGATAACACTACTATAGTGGAAGGTTAGGTTAAAAAGGTAGACAGGAAAATTTGATTCATGGTTTTACATTGAATAGTGGACATGGAAATAAGCAATTAATGTGCAGTGACAAAGATAGTTTTTTGTTTTTGTTTTGGCACATTGTAGAGTATGTTTACCCGTATTCCCTCAATGCGAGGGAGACTGAAACTCTGACTGTAGTCCTCCACATGCATCTCTCTCGGAGCTGCTGGGGCAGGATGGGGCAGGGGGCTTCCTCCCTCGCTGACTGATGCTGAGGGGGCCGCATTACCACTGACAATGTCCCCGGGTCCGTTGTTGTAGTGCACGTAAAGCAGCAGGGCGATGACGTTCAGGATGTACACATGGAAGAAGACCATGACCACGACGAAATAAGCCCTAGAGCAGACACTACTTCTCTGGACATGTAATCGGGTAACGTTTGGGCGAAAAGGGGGGTGGTTGTATGACAGAGGTTTGTCACCCTCATCATCATCATCATCTTCTTCTTCCTCCTTCATGAAAAGCTCTTCAGCAGCTTCCATTTTTCCCCACTAAATTACTGCAAATCAAACGTTGTGGGAACACAGGGACATGCATCCGCTGTGTAACGCCTGTGTGTAATATATCACTTGACGTGCGTCTGCCTTGATAACGTTAGCAAACCTAGCTAGCTACGGGGTGAGCACACCTACTGCAAAACACTGGCTGTTTCGAGAAAAACCGACGATGTCGTCTTTGCTGTTTTGACCCAAAGACACGGAGCAGCTCCGAGAGAGAAAAAAGCAAGTATGCCGCCGGTCGTTTTCTCTGATAAATAAATGTACCATCATTAAATAAGTCCCTTTAATCCGCTGCAAGCTAACTAGGCTGGTGCGCTGCCCCTGACAACCTGCCTAACAACAAGAAGGAAGAGCTGACGACTGCAGAGGGGTCGATGTGTCGAGGCTGACAAACCGTTAGCGCCCCCTACAGGCCAACACCACAGAAACCTGGCTGACTTATCAGTACAGTACAAGTTAACTTTTTTCCCCCTAACTTTTGTAAAAGTATCTATGCGAAAGTAGGAGCTAAAATGAAGCTACCCTTCTGAAAATGGCTGACTGATTGTTTGGTTATGTTGGATCGTTAACATGGCTTTTCAAGGTAGGTAACCAATTTACTTTTTGTAAAACGTCATTGGAAGTAATTGAGCTAATCTACTTAGCCTAGCAATGTTGTTGAGGTTTGTTGTGATTGGCCTTCTTCATTTGTTAGGATGCGATTTGTATGGTACCCTTGTAAGTTATTAGGTGTTTCTATTTTCAAGGGTGCACCCTCTATGAACAATGAATTTTAATGTGAGTCTAGCCTAATAGATTTCATAACAATAATGTTGGTTATAAACCCACATAGGGAAATACATAGCTGTCGAACAAAACTACAATGGAGTAGTAGGCTATGAATACATTCCCTCAAATATGAAACTGTAAATAAAGAATGTAAATATATAGGCTCAAGTAAAATACTGAATAATGTAAATAATTTGCACACAATTTGAGTGGTTACTTTGCAGCACCAGCCACCAAAACACTTTTTAGATCATTTAATCGTCATATTATCTCAGTTTATTTTTCAGAGCAAAGCTTATCATTATGTGAGGTCGCAGCAATGTTGCCTGACTTGTCTGGCCAGTCGCCTATCTTCAACAGCCCATGAAGCAAAACTAAAGAGAGCTGAAAATTGCTAGAGGCAGAGTTGAAAAATGAATACTTATTTCTGAAATAGTAAAGGCCAAGACATGATTTTCAGTTCCTGGAAAGGGTCAAGTTCCAAAAACACTGCAGCTTGTGTTTTCCAACATGCAACTTGATAGTGTCTTTCCTCAGACTGTCCCTGCCTTCTAACCAACCCCCTTTCCAACTTTACACCACAATTTGTGATGCCAGCTCAGTTAAAAGATTTTGAGATAGACTTGATGACCTTGTCAGTCATATTTGAACCTCCCAAAAGCAACCATTAAACATAGAACCAGTGCCCCCTTAATCTCTTAATTATATATTATCTGCTTTAGATCTTTATTTAACCCTACCTCCCATATTTATTAAAAGAGTACACTGTTTTGAGCTCATTGTTAGGAATTTTGTGAACATAGTCTGCAGCCCATTCATAAGTGCACATGACGGCCCTTATAAACTTGAAGAACTGAGGCATGGATGGTTGTTCAAACAATTTAACAATCTCATAAAGCAGCTCAGAGTCACTAACAAGTTTAGCTAACAGCACCTGCATGTCTTCTTTGTTTGTCTTTGAATGTGCTTGAACTCATCAGAGTTTTTGATTTGTGTGTATTACTGTCATGTATGAAAAAAGCACCTCATACAGTCTCAACAATTAGACTACAAGTTTCCACAAGACATTTGCTCTTTCATGCAGGGTTGTGCGTGCTTTCTTCTCTCCTGGTCTCCATCTATAGCTTCAAATACAGGGGCTGATTGAAGGTATCCCTATAAGATTATCTCTGTGGCAACCACACAATCTTGGTTTATGAATTGAAAACTGCAGTTTGATTAAAAAAAAAGAACCACTAGGTGGCGATGAAGACCAGCAGGCAGACGTCATCAGCTATGTTTGCTGTGTCATCTGTGATTCCCAACGTAATTGTTGGGGATTCAGGTGATCCCCTGGAAAATAGAAGCAATAACTCACATTTATCCATTTTTATTCTGTGAAAAACAAAACAAAACAAACAACAACATTTAACGCATGTAAGGTGAAAACCAGTTCCCCACAGTAGATATCCAAGTAGCCATTTTACATGAAAAGAGGAATATGCTTGTTTCTGCACGTAGCTATCTGGTTCTCTTGAGGACTGTAATTAAATGTAATCCAATTGAGTCAAGTCATCCTGTGTTTTACGCAATCACACCAACAATCTGCCCTGATGTGCAGCAGCACTACTGTATGTATGTAGCCTATTTAAACCACACCACTTAGGGAACATTTATTTATCTTAACACTATGTTTTCATCAGTTTGGTAGGTGCCAACTAAGCAGTAACGTTAGTGGATCATAGTTGTCGAATTTCCATAATTTTCAGTCCATGCATTATTCACCAGGAAACGTCTCCGAGGTGCACATTTGGATGGGAATGAAGCTTGGATAATGAAGGCTAATTTCCCCGGTGAATCTGCCCCCCGAAATTAATCTATTTGACCCCCTTTTTACATAGAGAAAGAGAGTTGGTGGTGGGGGTGGAGGTTAGACAGTCTGATAGACACAGGCACTCTCTCACACACAACACACACACATACACACACACCCCTTGCGGTGTTTTCCGGGATCACGCCACTGCTTCCACTTGGGATCCACACGGCAGCAGCGATATGGCTGATGATCACCGGACGGGACGGTGCCGACTATAAGAGAAAGTGAAGAGGAAAATAATGCACTTTAACAGGCAAACGATGCAGTCACTCCGGCGCAGGGACACTGCGACAAAGCGTGAAACACGAGGATAAGAGTTTTCCGACGGGCTGCGAGGAAATCTGGTGTGTTTTTACAGCAAAGTAGTTGGAGGAACTTGTCGCAGTGGATTCATCCCAGCGTGCTGCCAGGATTACCATACACAAGTGGAACAATAGTGTCCTGCAGCAAAAAAAACACAACAGCAAAAAAAATACCAGCAGGTCAGTGGCAGTGGTGTTTGTTTTGTTTATGTTGAGCCCCGTCTTCACCCCCCAACGTTTTGATCCTGTAATGTCAACGCTGGGGCAACAACAAGCCCCCCGATAATAACCATGTTTGTCCTATCACCTGACATTGCAGGTGGAGTTATTTCTTTACGACTCGCTAAAACGAAGGTATTTGGGTTTGTGTTGCGTTCGCGTACGTAGATCTCTGTTCAAGTGCATGGGTTCACCTCTAAAATCCAGTTCACAGTCGGTATATTTAAGTGACACGGTAGGCAGATAAAAGGGGGTAGCCTAAATAGCGAAGAGGGCACCTTATACCGACTCGATTATTATACCCCAGTAATGTGCATAAAAATCTTACAGCACTCGAGGTGCCCCGTGTAATGCGAATAGGATTTAAAAACGTTTTAGAAGTTGATCTCAGTGTTATTTCTATTGAGTTTCTGAGCCGGCCGGACGGCTGTGCAACTTTTTCTTTGCCCTGCCTGACTCTCCTCCTCCCGGATACTTGCGTCAGGAAAACACGGGGAGAGAAGAACTGACCGAAAGCGCAAAAGGCCTGTAAAGGTTGAGGAATATCTCCGCCGGTCAGGCCGACCACGAAGCGCAGCGCATTTAAGTTTGAATCCCGTGATATTTATCGTATGGTGACTCGCTGTTCACTTGTGTGTCCGCCATGCCCGCACTCATGTCGGGTATAACATGGGATATTGTCAGGACTCAGGACCGTGGCGCTGGTCCGCAGCTGTGACAGTCCAGTCCTGCAATCCTGCAGTGTTGTCGAGAACCTCGTGGATGTTTCCCGAAGGCAAGGAAGCCGTGTTCTAACACCATTATATGCTGGGCAATTATATGCCTGTATAGCAAAGGCATGTCTGAGAACAGTTAATTTCCCAGCAGCGTGTTGGGAGTATCATTTCTAAAGCACTAAATTATTTACGTCCATCTCAACGTGGGATGTCCAGATTGGAAATCATGCGCATCCGTCAATGACTTTGCCCTTGTGTTGCACCCATACTCACTGCACTCAGACCAAATAATCCTGTCAGTACAGTATACATTTTATGCCATATCTTTTCCTATTATAAGAATGACATCATCACAAGTTTAATGAGGACAGTTGTCATGAGCATGACACAGAATTGCATGATTTTATTTCATTTTATTTGCATTTTTCAATGCAGTTTATTTTTTGCAAAGTGGGATTTCCCACATGGCCATAACTGTCGCACAGTATAATGTCCTGAAACTAAGTATGTGCAGTCATATGGGATACACTTGCATCTGTGTCCTCTGGTTTGAATGTCACCTAGTTGTGGCCACATTATTCTGTGGGAAAATGGAAACGTATTAACAGGGAAACAAAATCTGTTTTGGCTTGTTTTCTTTGATTATCCAAAGCAAGTTGTCCACAACCACATGATTATCATGGCTTAAGTATTCAGGATAACAATATCATCAATACCTACTTGGCACCTTTGTGCCTTGGCAAATTCATTTTGATAAAGTGTGCAGAAGCTGCAGAAATAACATTTGCAATCTGCCATCACACATCTGCCATAAGTCATATAACATCTGCCTGTGTCTAAATACACACATAATTGTGTGTATTATATATGTATATATTGATTTCATCCCCACCATTCAGCCATTAGTGAAGTTATATAGGAATGTTTTTGCACTCTGTGTGACCTCTTTGAGCCAGATCTCAGGGAAATCATAGCAGCAAGCAGACACTCTATTCTCCTTCCTCCTCTTGTGGCTGAAAATGGCATTTCAGATTCTTTTTTCCTGTCTTGTTAATCTCCTTATTCATTCATCTTCTTTCCATAATTTGTTCTTCTCATATTCTGGAGATTTAGGTTAAGTAACAGAAGTGCTACGGAGGACCATTGTTTTTTTTTTTGGTGCGTTTGTGTGGATGTTTAGGATTCTGTAGTTGGGCAGATTTGTGCATTACTCATGCATCCTCAGGCTGCTGTGCCAAAGCAGTGTTCGGAGTGCCACTGAGTGCCCATTCCACTCTGCCACATTGTATGTGTGTGCATGCATGCGTATGATTCATGTTTCACCAAATTACAGAAGAATGCTTGTTTGTTTTTTGATGAAAAGGAATGAAAGAGAGGTAGAGGAGGCAAGACAATAACTGTCTGAGGCAATCCCCTGGTCACACAAGCTGTCAAAATCTACCCCTCTGTTCTGTTCTGAAAAAACACTTTTCTGTGTCTGTATGTGTTTGTACAGGAGTAAGTCAAACTTGCAGCTAGTTCCTATTTGTATGTGGCATGTGGATACTGTAGACTCCTGTAGGGCATCAGGTTTATTCACTTTTTTGGCCCCAAGAGACATAACTGTCAGAGGGAACCCAGAGCCAGGCTGGAAAGAATCGTATACTGTCATGCTCTGTGACATCCCAAGTAGTGGAGGCCTGCAAGTTTTCACAGTTGAGCGTGTGTGTGTGTGTGTGTTTGTATGAATATAGAGAGAGTAGATAGAAAATTGAAAATTGTGAATTCTCTGATTTTCTCCTCTCTTGGTTTCTTTTCTTTTTCTCTTCACCTCAGAGACAGAAACTGCGGTTTCAGCTCAGGCCTGTAGCCTAGCAACCCAAATGGTGTGTGTCTTGAATAAATCAGACCGTGTTCCTCCTCTGTCCTCCTCAGGGGTGTGTCAGTTCACCTCACCTCCGTGCGGCCACATCCATGCAACCACCCACACAAATACATGTGGAAACAGATGTCCACACGCTCACAGGCACAACACAAATAACTTGGCACAAAGTTGGAGAGGGTTTTATTTCTTGCATCACTTATCTATTACCCTTCTGCCTGCGCACTCGACAACAGTGCGTTGTGCTGGTTCTTAACGCCTTTTTTTTTAAAACAAAACTTGTAAAGCTTGTAGTGGCTTTGTAGGAGTGAGAGCGGCCTCCGTCATCTGGACCGTGTCCCTCCATTTAGTGGGAGTTATGTATCAGAGCTGTTTGCGGTTTGCTGGGTGTCTGGTGAGCGTGGCCTGCACATGCTGCAGCCTGGAGCCACATGTCTCATCCCACTCACTGATGTGCCTCTGCCAACCTCTTCACATTGCCACGTCCATCTGCACCAGGAAGGACTCAACATCCAACGCACATTCGTTACCTACACGTTTTAACACTTTTTTTTATTTCTCCCTCAAGTTGCCCAACATAAATACAGTTTCAAAACACCCTACGTTATGCTTAAAAGCCTTGTGCTAAATGTGACCCAGTTTAGTAGTTTAGTAGATAATGTTGTAGCACTGCAACAAAGATTAAAACATAGGGAAATGTCAATATTGCTGCACAACTGAGATAAAGAGTAGTTTAAAGCAATTAACAAAATTTTATGGCAGAAAAGTTTGTGTTTTTGCAGGAGCAATTTCTAAAAGGCAAATGGATATTTTTTAAAACCAAATAGAAAGTTTATAGTTTAATTTTTTCTATGAAATGTATATTGGGCCAGACTACACAGTGGGACCAACTACACCTTATTTCATCATAAATTAAGTTGGAGATCTCATATGAGCTTCTGGGTAATGAGATTCCCACTGCATTATTGTTCAGGCTAATTCAACAGAGATAAGACGGAGACTGTGAAATGAGTCACTATCATGTTTCCATATGTGTGTGTGTGTGTGTGTGCATGGATGGGTGCAAGTGTAACTGCGTGTTAATGATAACGCTGGCCTGTATTTATCTAGGTAATAAAGAGTGCATTATATACCCGCCGCTCCCACTTAATGTGAGTCATTTATTCCTGAAAATCCAGGGATGACGGAGGCAAGGTTGCATGAGGAGAGCCCGATCTTCTTGGTCGGCACCTTCTCTAGCGAAGTCTGGGAAAACATGCAAATGAGAGGGGGAGGGAGATTCGTTCCATACTGATAATCCATGGGTGACGGATGATATGAAATGAATGTGACTGTGAGATGCTCTCCTTTCGCTCTTTTGTTCCCCTTCTTGAACTTTGTTTTCTCGTCTTGGAGGAACGCCTCCGGCTAAGGTGCAAACTGCATCCAACTGGGGCTCATGTAAATTGGCAGAGGCAATGTTGTTAGCAATGGATACTCGCCTAAACGCATCTTCTAGTGAAATAAAGCCAGTCGTCCTGAATGAGGATCACTGGGTTTGAATTCCCTCAGAGCAGTGGCTGTCTCTAATAGGCCTGAAAGACTGAGAGCCTGAAAGGATGAATGGCTTTTGTTGAAGCCTCCAAGGTTGGACACAAAGAGAAAGGCAGTGGGTGCCGTGTGTTTGTGTGTTGGTGTGTGTGTGTGTGCGCGCTAGTGCATGTCAGCTCCTGAGCCCTTATGGGTTAGATAGAAGGAGCAGGAAGTGGAAGGGAGACAGAAATACTCTGCCATAGCTGCCTCTACCTCCAGGCCGGTAGAGCAGAACACGATGCACAAAGTGACTTCAACACACACTTATGCAAACACACACACATACTCTATACATATACACACATAAACCAGATTTTAAATGTCTGCTGAGGGGCACTCTAAACAATATAGGCTATAACTTTGAAAGCTCGCTGACGTCAAGAGCTATACACACCATTTCATATGAGGAGCACTTTGCTGGGGAAATAATATGTGCTTTTCCCTTCATTTCTGTTAAGTATAGGGTGCTTCTCTCTCCTGTAAGCAAGCACATTTAAACTGTGCAGTGTTTCCAACCAGCAGAGCTGTTCTTGGTTGTTTTCACTTTGACACTAGCGTAGGTAGGCCCATTGTAGAATCAGCCATGGATGTTGCATACAGGGCATGAAAAAGTATGTTCATTTTTGCATTAGAGGAACACTGTAGATGTCTGTAATTTGGTTATTTCATTTTTTATGGCTGATTTAGGAGCCAATGAAATATGTGTCAATCACAGCTTATCTGCTCATGTCTGAAGCCTCCAGGGAGCTGCACAGTCAGCCATTTACATGTTTTTTTTGTACATTTTTTGTTTGTTGTTCTCTTGCCCTGTGTCTCTCTGGGCTCGTCTCTCTCTCATTTTGTGTCTTTTATTCTGCAATGTTTGCACTTGGGATACATAACAATGAGAACACATGCTGCGTGAGCAAACACAATCATTGGGAGCCCAAAGAACTGTAGAAAATGCGCAGAGGCTGCACTGCAGTAGTTTCACCGTACAATGAAGATTAACGTTGGCGGCGTGGATCTATCTGCCGATGGCTTTAATGAGAACAATGTCCATGATTATGATGATGATGATGGGGATGCAGGTGGTGGTGCTGATGATCGTGATAATGATGATGTCGGTGTGGTTGTCTCCCTTTCTGCTCCTCAGCCCGTGGGCTCCTGTGGTGCGGCTGAGAAGATGGACAGGATGAAGATAATCAAGCGGAGGCTGTCCATGTCCCTACGCAGCGCTCGGCCCGTCGACGACTCCCTGTCCGAACTGGCGGAGCAGATGGCCTTGGACGAGCCAACCGCGGCCAGGGACAACGGTGAGTCACGTGAACTAGCGCACTGACACACAGGTATACACAAGCGCCTCAGCCAATCCTGTCTCACGAGCGTATATTATTAAAGAGGGCATTCGTTTCAAACTTGACAGCGCACATGCACCACGTCTCCACGTAAGTACAGCGAATTAGCTCCTAACTGAAGAAACAAGCGGTGAGCGGGGTAGGCAGCAGGGATGCGTTGCCATCATGACGAAGAGGAACTGTGTCAACCTCCGTAACCCTCATGGGAGTCGCACAGTGAGCAGTCAGAGTTCAGCATATGTCATCATGTGTTATGTGTTTTACCACACAGGAGCAGGCAGAGCACTTCATTAAAAAGCGGTTCCTCAAGTGCTGCGACGGCTCGAGACCTCAAGTGTTTATTTGGGGCCTTTTCAGCACATGAGAAAACATTAACTGATTCAGTGGTTTGCAAACGATGGTGTAGTCAAAATAGATATATTTGCAGGAGATACACTATGCAAAATTATATAAGAATATAGGACTGTCCTCAACATTCTGTTTATACTCCTTAATAATGCATAGCAGCAGTATTTCACAAGCAGTTTGTGTCCATGTTTCAAAAATGACTGTCAATGTGCATTTATATGCATAGCTCACATACATGTAAACACAGTACTCGCATACTACTGTATATCCAAGCTTTTCAACCTACTGCAGTTATCTTCTCCTCATTGCCAGCTTTTTCCACTTTTTTTTTTGCCACTGCTTCTCTGTTCACTTTTCTTCATTAGCTAACCATCAAGACTGACAGGAGTAGTATGCGGGGAATGCATTTGAATTCCACAAAGCTTTGATGTGAATTCAGATACAGATTCATTTACATGTGCAAAGGTGCATTGCACATGAGCAAAAAAAAAACAACATTGCCATTCTTGAGTGCCATCTGGTGGGCATCTTCCAGGACTGCAGGTCCCATTGTGGGAGACAGGTTTCAGAGAGCTCACCTGACTCAAACATGATGCCAGAGCGATCAGTCTTTGTATGTTTTCACAGCCTTATCTTGCTCTCGGGCAGAAACCAGCTCAGCAAAGAGTGAGGGAGGTTGGCTGGCTGGCTGTGTTTAAGCAGATGCCTTTGTCCCAGAGAAAAGACAAACAGAGAGAAGAAAAAGAGGAGAGAAAAGTGTTACCTTCCAAATATAGCTGTGTTGTGTTTTAGGCTAGAGGTGTTGACTGTCTGGCAGTTTTGGAAACAAGCCGCGTTGTTTGTTGTTGCTGTTATTCCAGCTCCCGAGCTGCAGCATCCACATCCACATATTACACCTGATTAATTTCAATCCCTGCCATCTCTCCTCCTCCTCCTCCTCCTCCTCCTCCTATTTTTACTTCCCTGCCTTTCGTCTTTAATAGCTCAAGCGCTGTTGAGTACATTTCCAGAGGGCGCAAGGAGCAAGGAAGAGAGTGGGATGGAGGAAGTGATGTAGAGGATGAGGGGAGAGAGACATTAAACTTTAACCAGTGCTATACATCTTGTACTTATCATCCTCGCTTGCCCTTTCCTCTTGCTGTATCACCCGCCCGACTGCCACATCTCTATATATCTTAGTCAGACTGTGGAAAAGAGTGGTAAAACCATTCCTCACATTTTTCAAAGTGCTAATTAAAAACGATGTTGAAGCTGGCGTCGCCCTTGTATCTGTTCCTCCACTGTGTTCTCGGATGACTTCCTGGAGGTGAGAGACTTAGAGGGCTCCGTGTGAGGACTTTAGGGGTAACATTAAACCCTAATGCTCGGAGATCACAGCGGATTTTACACCGCGGTGTGTAGGAAATGAAGGATTATTTGAGAGATAGGAGATGTGACATGTGGGCTGCCACCCACATTCGGTAAAGAGGATTCATTAATTCTAATCAATGCGGAAGAAAGGTGACGATGCATGCCGACTGACAGGTTCCTCCACACATTTGTAAGGGATTTGGTTTAAGTATTTTTGCTTTGAACAAGTCATTTTGTTGTCAATGAGCTTAACTCTGACATACTGACTTGAATTTAATTAGCTGAATATCTATTCTAGCTCTTCCATCTGTGATTTGGTTGCTCCCCTATGTCTGTGGCCTGTTTCCTCTCATTCAGTCTATGACTCAACATATTTTCCACTATGCATGCCTCGTGCCTTTATACGCTCTCCATGGATATTTGTATACTCTTCTAACATGAATACAGCAACTATTCCCACTCTTTTATCTATCACTACTACATACTGTACTGTTCCTACATGTTCTACTACCTTTCTGTGTCTGGTCTCTGTGTGACCTTGTGCCGTCTCTTTTCCTCTTTTCTCCTTTTCCCTCTTACAATTCCCGTCACCTGCCTGTTTCTGTTTTGCTGCCTTTGTTCGTCCCTCTCTGCTCTTCTTCACCTTTGCACTCCTCTCTTTCTTCTTTCCGTTGCTTTTCTTGTTTTGACCCTTTTCTCCTCTCATATATATGTCAACCTGCTGTCCTTCTCTTGCCTTTCTCGCCTTCTCTGGCACTTTCCTTTTTTTTCCCCCTCCCTTCGTCTTCTCCCACTCGATGTCTGTCCGTCTCCATCATGTGTCTCAGATCCCATGATGGTGTGCGCCTTGCACCCTCCCGCCTCCCATAGTGCTCCCTCCTTCCTGCGTCAATACGCTGGTCATCTGGGCCGCACCGCCCTGCGCAGAGAACCAGGTGGGGGTCTGGAAAGAGACAGAGCCTTCTTGAGCCTGCACAGAACTGGATCTCTTGGTACACACACACACACATACATTTGACATGGAGATGTATGCATGATGCAACCATGAGCACACAAAAACCACTTCGTGCATACGATGTAAACCAGTTTAATTCCAAATGTCTCTGTCTGCATGTTGCAAGCCTGTAGCACATTTTAAGCCAGAAGTCAGTCATTAAACAAATGAATGCTGGAAAATAACTAAGTGCCTTCACTCAATTAGCTTAATTTATATTGAATTATTTTTGACTTGTTTGTGTCCATTTTGCCACTCCTGCTTCTTAAAAGAATACAGGACTTGTTCATGTAGTGTAGTATTTCTTTTTTTTTTCACCAATTAACTGAACTAAAAATAATTTTCTTCCTTTATGTTTAAAGGGATAGTTCAACATTTTGTGAAATTCTCGTATTGCCATAATCCCTATAGTCATAGCAGTAGCTTCATTACCTTTAATTGTCGGTGCAAGCTGTTTTTAGATTGGCGGGGCAGAGACGTGAGCTCTGCACTTGCCTTTCCCTCATCAAACTCATCAAATACACAATCCACACTATGAAATAATAATATAACATTATGAGACAGAGGTGTTTTCAAAGCGCTCACCACAACTGCCTCTAGTTCCTTTCCTATTCAAGTTTGTCTTTTGTCATCATCTTTTTTTATGATACACGTGTGTTGGGAGTTCAGTGAAGAGAACTTTTGACAATTTACTGATGTGCACATATACAGTTAGAGATTATGTTTACTGAACACTACTGCCACCTGTGGGTGGAAAACTCATACACACAGAGGTCATGTTGTCCATTTTAGGATCCAGTGGATTTGTGCATGCACATATGTGGGTTTTAAGTGAGTGTAAAACCGTATTTACTGACACAGTTTGGCCATCCTCCCTACATTTACTACGAATTTGCAAGGCTAAGGCTCTAATGACCTTAATCCAATGTACACAAACACACATGCACATGGTCACAACACCCACGCATGCTCACACACAATCACTTTTTCCCTCTGTCTGTCTGCATTATGTAATGGAACGTGTGGTCGGTGGTTCTATGGCTTCTGCTAATCTTATTTCCCACTGTGACAGAATGGCTTATATCAAGAGCAGTGGGACAGAGTGAGGGAGTGAAAGTAAAGGATGGAGAGAAAGAGAGAAGCTGAAGACCTGGATAGGTTTAGAATGATGTGGAGCTTAGAAAACAGCAAGAGATTGATTTATGGTGGACCGAGCGATGGGGAGGGAGAAATGAAGTACAGATGAAAGGAGGGAGTGACAGTGTTCCACAAAGGTTCAGTCAAAAGTCATATTAGCTTTGTGCCCTGGATCCTCGGAGTCCTTGGCTGCATGAACTTGAGATTGACCACGAGCAGACGCCTTGCATCCATTGAACTCAGGCTGACAAGAGAACTAGTCTTGTAACAGGAGCTCACAGTTCTTTGCAATCCTTCAAGCTGGGAATATGATAAGAATGGATGATCCCTGTAAAGAAATAGCCACAGTAGCACTGGGATGTATCGTTTGAACACTGTCGGTACCACAACCAATATGATACCCGTGTTCCTGTACCAATACCACAATAACACATTTTCAATACCTTACTTTGACAAGTATGAAATGAAAAGATTTTTTTTTTCCATTTAGAGAGAAGCCAAGGTTCTCAAATGTTCAATGTTGAGACACTCTAAAAGAATGGCACAAAAATATTGCTTTTATACAATTTATGAATCTCTTAATCTGAAAATAAGACTTGAATACAAATTTAACCAGACGCTTGATGATTTTCAGTATCAATATCACATCAATATCTTTTCATATATTGATGTGATATTGATACTGATGATTACCATCACAGGAGTGTATTGATAGGAAGCAGAAGTTACATTAAAAATTGAGATAGAGGTTTACCACTGTACTTTAATTATGAGTATATAATGATATGAGTTATGCAAATCTGATGATAATTAACCCCCATTTATTAATATGAAGCTCTAAACTAAAAAATGTCATTAGAATCAGGTACATTTGTTCTGAGTGGGGATATTTTCTAAGTGGACGACCTCTTCTAACGGAGAAACCTGTGAACAAACCGGTTTTAAGCTCACAGTCTGTTGATCAAGTCCACAGCTGTCTCTGAGCTCAGAAAAGCCCTAATAAGGACACAGCTTGACTCAGAACCTAGAATAGACTCTATTCTATTATTAAAATCTTGATAAGGTGTAGTTTGAAATGTTAAGAGGTACACTGTGTGAGTGTGCATGTGTATGTGTATGTGTTTCCCCCCCCCTCGGTTGGTCTCGCTGACTCACTGTGTGCCACTCAGCAGTCAAAGCACGTCGCACCCTTTAATAGAGCGACATGATGATGCAATCTCTCTTTCCTGCTGCACTAAAGAGATTACCCACCCTTTCTCCCTCTCTCTCCTGTCTTTCTTTGTCCTTTTTTTTCTAACTTGGCTCTATCTATCCATAGGAGAATTCAATTAAATGCATTTTTCATCTGTGTAAGTGGCTTTGACTGCTGGGTTATGTGTGTATGTTGGACGAGTTTGGCTGCTGGCCAAGAGCCAGAGAGCTTTTACTGGTTTGTGATTCATCTGTTGCTAACTGGGCCAACACCCACTCCCACCACACTGTACGTACAGTACAGTCAGGGAAGACGGTCGGAACGCCGCACTCCCCGCTTTCACTTTTCACACTCTCCCTCTCTCTCGGCGAGGATCTGTAAAGTTCAACTGCTGAGGATTAGTTGGCCTCGCTGTCTGTTTTACTGAGAGGGAAGAGAGGACTCTGTTGAAAAAGCTGCCTACTCTTCTCAAAACCTGACGCAGGCTGCTATTTTCTGATACAGTCACAGATGTCTCCTCTCCTTCTTTTTCTCTCCTCCGTCTCTGTATCCATCCCTTTCTCACCACATATATCAAAATGCTATATTTAACTTCCAGATAAACCCAGAATGGGGAAAAAAAAGATAAAAGATTGAAAGCTTTTCAGACCAGCCTTATCTCTCCCTGTGTATTGTACACCATGAGAGACCTTGTCTGTGCCAGGGATTTAATGTAATGCATTAACACTGCATTAATCGCTGTAGCCTTCTCCCTCTCTCCCTACACTCTTAGCCATCCATTTGCTCACACTAACTCTTCGCTTCACTCCCAGACCGGGTTTAATGAGAACAATGGAGCGGTCTCCTTTTATGTAGTTGGACTTGTAAGCTTGTATGTGTGCTATGGCGCCTTGCTTGAGGCTAAAGGAAGATGTTACTGAAGAATGCTAGTGATTTTTCGAGCTATATGGGTAAAAGAGGAGGGGCTGAGGCGTTGGGGACCAGCACATACAAAGCTGGTAGCTTACAGTAGGCACCCAGGTCCCAGTAATTGAATAATAAGATTCCTTAGATGCAGATAAAAGGTTTAGATGTAATTACCGCAGTCTAAATTCCGTCTCCCTCCAGCCTTGTGCGTGTTCCTCTTTGCGTGCATCGTCCTCAGGGATGCTATATGCACTTTGATTTTTATTGTCTCTCTAGTCTGGAGGCAAGCAGTGGTATTTATGGTTTTAAAAAGAGCTGAAAACAGTATATTGTAATTGGAATTTCAAATGCAGCCAAGCAAACATGATTGCAATAAAGATGTTTAAAACAAGGTGGCAATAAAATGTGACAGTGAAGCGAGACCTTGAGAGGAGTGAGAGTCTGTGTGGAGGTGGCTGCAGAGCAAGAGAGAAATCTTGGTACACAGTCACATGTGTGGATATAAAGAGACGGAGAGACGGTGATGAGTGAAGGGTTGATTGGTGAGCTTCATGTCCTTGATGGTTAAAACAGCCCGAAGCTCAAGGACGCAGCACTCTACATCAATATGTGTCTGTCATTGAATTCTAAGTGGACAGTGTTACCTTCTTGAACCCAACTGAAGATATAGAGCAACAAGCCCCGCGGACACAAGTCAAAAGTACATCTCATGTTGGTTTGATTTGAAGTAAACATGTCCTGAATAATTATTTTTGATAAACCTTCCACACCCAGAGAAGTTAAAAATGTATTAGGAAGTGGTAAGTACACAGCATGCCAAAGATTTCATACTGTATATATTTATCTAGGCCAATTATAACATTACGTCTTGGTTACTGCCAAGTATTGTTGTGTGTGTTTGTGTAAGCGGTCTTATAATTAGTGCGTCATTATTGACATGTAGGGTGTGTGAGTCTCTCTTTGTGAGTGTGTTTTCTAAGTTAAGCCTACAAGACGACCTGATTATTGAAGTGAAAGGAGATGTGAGGCTTTCTCCTGCAGTGTGGACCTTACCGTTAAACCTAGAGAATATGATGAGGAAAGATGGCATTTAATGCTTTATCTTGGTGACATTTTTGATGCAGCCATTCACAGCATTCATGTTCTGTGAAGACTTCTTTTGGTGTTAGTTATTATGGTGGGGAGACCCACTGTTCTATAGGAAATATGCATTCAGCAAACATCCTATTAGTGATTAATTGGATAAAAAAAAACACAACCACTGGATTATCTGTCTGAGAAATGTACTACTGTTTATTTGTCTTTCTTCTTTTTTCATTGGATAAGAATGCTTTCCCACCACTGGGTAATCTTATCTAAATGTGAACAGGAGACTCTTCTGAGTAAAAGACACATTTTAAAGATCATGCAAAATAGATGTGGAACCCCCATGTGAGAAAAGTTTTCACCATGCAGAATGAAGTCATCACAAAACGGCCCGTTGCTTCGCTCTTCACTTGGATGTTGTGTTGCAACGAGAAAACGATAACGCTAATGGGACCTTGAAGCATGCCGGTTATGCTACAGAGCACTACAGAAAACAAGCACTTGATGCTTGAGATGCTGCCCCTCCCTCAATCTCTGCTGCATATTTTATTTGGATCTACACAAAGAAAACACAAGTGTTCTCAAGTGCAGCAAAACATTCTTCAGCATTAGCATTTCTACATCCTGCTGAATAGTTTATGATTTGAATAAGGAATGTAATTGTACACAGTGTGCACACTCTGCAGGTGTCTCCAGCAGAGCCCCTGCATGTGTGTAGGCAGTGGCATGTACAGGGAGGGCGTGCGTATGTGTGTATAGGCGTAACATGAATAATGGCCCGTGCTTTAGGTCCGTGGGGAAGGATGGAGGAAGAAAGAGGAAGGTAGAGAGAGTCACATGAAGCAAGGATGCTGGAGGCATCATTCATATGCCTCAGGGTTTCAATTTCTGCTCTAGACAGAGATAGGGATAAGGAGGCAGAGGGTGGATAGGAGGGACGGAGAACGAGATAGAGAGAGGGAAGCGAATGAGATTGCGAGGAAGAGGCTGATCGGGCAGAAAATGTTGTCATCGGCTCCTGAATAGAAAGAGTGGAGGACCGCACTGACTGTATATTCAACACCATCTCTAGACCCAGACGGAGATAGTGCAGAGTGAAAGAGGGAGCGATAGAGAAGGGAGGTGGGAGAGACAGAGAGAGAGAGAGAGATTGGTATCACATGAGAGGGAGGAGAGTAATAACAAGGTGAAGGGAGGGAGCAGGAGGACTGACAACACTGAAAGCACTGATAGGGGCGCCAGAGGCAAGAAGGGAGCAATCGAGAGAGGGGAGTCTAGAGAACAAGAGCGGCACTACAGCCTGGATACTGTGGTGTGCTGAGTAACAGTGGATGATCAGGGAGGACAAAGGGAGGAGATCTGGAGAGAGAAGGAGGTAAAGAGGACAGAAGAAGACAACACTGGACTGTGAATGACTGAAAGTGACCAGAGAGCCGATGCATGAGGAAGAGCTGGAAGCCAAAGAGGTCAGATAGTGAAAGACCAGTGTTTTTCTCCCTGGATAGAGCTGTAAGTTTTGGGACTTGAGCGTGTGCATGTTTCAGTGTGAATTATATAGGTGGAGACAGAACACCTGTTATTTTAAAGATGACGGGGTGCAACAGTGTTTAGCTTGCGTGTGTTGGACCGTCTCTGCAGCATTTTGCCTACCTGCACAGTGTTTGACCTTCCTTAGTCAGCAAGCAGAGTGTGACTGCGGAGAGAGAGAGGGAGCGCACGAGAAAGAGAGAGAGGGAGTGTCTACAGGAAAACAGAGAGAGGGAGAGAGTTAAAGTGGAGTAGTAGCCAAGGGAGTTGTTGCATTGTGATTAGTGTGCCTGTGCAGTCTGCACCGTCCTCCCAATTTGAAGCCCTGTGCTGTTCTGCATGAGGTTCTCCTGGAGCTGAAGCCACAGCACCTTAAACCTGGGTCCCACCCATACAGGTTGACTGGACACTAAGACTGAACCGAAATGGACTCAACTCCTTGACGAAGCCTTGATTTGTCTTTTTTTTTCTTTTTTAATCTCTATGCGAGATGTATTTTTGAATTATTATACTCACTTTAAGCACTAACACTTTTGAGTCCCGTGGAACAATGGATACGTCAGGCAACCCCCAAGGGTGCTCTGCTCGTGCTCCCAAGGTGGGAGACTCTAAGAGTGGGGAGGCTAGAGTGGGAGAGGGGGTGAGGATGGGGGAGAGAGACACCCCGCTGAGGCTGTCACCTTTCCGTATGCTCCGGGTGCTGGACTCGTGCCGTCCTCCAGGAAACCGTATTGGTGAGTGTCGTTACCTTCATCTTCATCATCAGGTTCACTTACATCCTGATCCTCCATTTCTGCAGATCCAGATCCATGAATATATTGATCAGTTAGTGGGATAGCAATACATGTTTAATAGTATTAATCTAAGTTTTAAAAAAAAGGTAAAAATATTGTTGAACAGGTGATACTGAGCTGGATCCTGCTAAGTGCCATATAAGGTCATGTATTTAATGCATTCCTATTGTATTAACACATACTGATACCACTCTGTGGAAGATGAAGATCAAGTGTCCTGAGGTTTTATAAATTACAAAGAATTATGCTAAGTAGCGTTCTCTGAGAATCTGCTGATCCTGCGACTTTGAACATCTTGGACTTATTAATTTGAAAATATTATCTCCTTTATGTGGCTGGTTTAAAGATTAGAAACGCAGTGGGTTGGCCCAGGGCCTTGTGGGTGGTTATCTTCTGGGATCCCATGAACTCCTCAGGGAAGTGAAGAGTCCTTCAAGTTCTTCTTTTGAATTTTTCATTCATTTGCGTGTCAGCACAAGGACAGCGCGGTATCTGTATTCCTGCCACTCAGGCTACTTGTCTGTGCTTCGAAAGAGTTTCAGAAATCTTGGCCTAAGAGCAAAAAAAAAAGTTAAGTTCAAAGACTTGTAACAAACTACTGACTATTAAACCCACCCTTAAGCGAACCCACTGAGTCCGATTTCTGGCCTTTGCAGTTTGAGGGGTTTTGACAAAAGAAATCCAGAGATTTCTATTTCTCTTTGAAGGACTTCTTAAGTGAATCTAACTCGCTTTACTCCTCTTAACATCCTTTCCACTGGCTTTTCAATCGTTTTCTGAAGCCCTGCCAACACAGGCCAGAGATGGATTTCAAGCTAAGAGGAGAACATGCAGAGTTGGGGTAGGATGTTTCTAAAAGCAGCCCACTCACTCTTCTAGACGCACTAGCAGGGATTCAGCAAACCCTATCTAGGCCAGCCGGGCTCCACACAGGGAGGCAGGTGTTAGCTTATGACATTTACTGTCTGCTCTTAGTCTGCTATGGAAATGGAGCAGAAAGAACCTGCAGGAGGCTGGAAAAGATCGTCCCGTATGATTGGGATGTAAATTTGGTGAGTGATTGTGCGTTTATTTTGAAACAGAAGCGTGTTGGAGAAGCCGAGGATGCTCATATAGGCTTACTGCTCGTGAGTGATATGGTACGACACTGTTTCGGGGTCGCCCAGGTGATGGAATTTTTCCTCCAAGATCAGTCGACCTGTCTCGTGCACCCACACCTGCCGTCTGTTTACACAAACAGTCAGGCTGGAGACTTCTCCGAAAGTGAGAAAGACGTGTGACATAACAGCGCTGCTAGATACTCAACTTATTGTGAAAGCGCGTCTGTCAGCATGTAGATATCCTGGATCAATTACCCCTCACTCCGGTGTCGGTTACCTTGAGTTTAATGTTTCACCATCAGGGTTGTGAGGGTTGATTCCTGATATGACTACACTTTGCTCAGTTTTCCTCCCAAGCTGCTCCATGTACCAACCCTGTATCCTTGTGTCTGGATGTGAGGCCACAGGCCACGCAGCAGACTCGGATTTAAATGACTAAATAACAGTTTATGAAGCGTTTACACAGATGGATTGTGTTGGAGTTGTGTTGCTAATGAGCATATGCTGCTTTCTGTCGACAGATAGTCGGAGCAGTGGGCAGATGTAGGCTGAAATGATGCGCTGGGATCTACACAGGTGGTTGACTGATTGTGTCAGGGAGAAAACCTGTGAAGTCAAAATGTAGATTTAGGGTATGGATCGTTTTTATGATATTTTAGAAGGTTTATGTTCACAATTACATGCTGTCCACTACTGACAAGTATTTTCAGGGTAGTGCATATTATATTGTGCTGGTAGCAGTGCTTAACATTTCAGAAATCCATTTCACACCTAGATTATTAAAAATAAAAAACGAAAAAATAAATGGATTGCTTTATTGTGTTGTTTCACTGTTTGCAGTGCCCATATTGCATTTTTTCCATTTTAGTCTTAAGGCAAATGTCTTAAATCTTCACCCTGACTACATGAAAGAGGCACATAAATGACCTAGAATCAGCCCGAGGAAGTGTTGCCCCGCTCTGCAGCTGGCAGACAGTGCACTATAATAAATAGCTTTACCTATCTGCTCCTCAGTCGTTTTATCCTACGGCTGAGGTGTCACAGTCACTCAGGGGACTTATTTTTCTTTCTGCTTCATCACTTCTCACCAAAGCCATCTTCCTTCGATCTGCTGATCTCTTCCCTGCCTCCCTGGTCTCTGCTGATGGCGGCTGTTTGAAGTATAAACAGTAGATGATGGTAAAGAAAGATGTAACTAGCTTAAAGGAGCGTGCTTTGACATCTGTCAAGTTCCTACCCCAAACACAAAACAAACGTGCGCGCACACACACACGCGCGCGCGCGCTGACCACTCAGGCATACTGTATGTGCTGCACATGACCCAGACTTGAGAGCTATCAGGCATCATACAGTGAAGAGACCCTTCCCCCCACATTTACTCACACACCACTGAAGGAGGCAGTCCTGTCTGCAGCACCGTGACTCATTAATCAGATGGATTCTGGGGGGGGGATGAAGGTGTGTGTGTGTGTGTGTGGGGGGGGGCTGGCAAAGACGGGAAAGCTCCCATTGCATGGAAGGTAATATCAATCCCAGACCTCCTCATCTTACCAACTGCATTTTATCCAAGCTCACCTCACACCCCTGCACGGCTGGTGGTACAATCCATCATCGAGGCGGGGGGGTGGAGGGGGGATCGGGACCCTACTATGGTTTATCACAGAGGGGTGAATGAGATCTAAGAAAGACAAAAGGTTGCGTCCTCTGGTGGGCACGTGGAGAGGGTAATGAAGGAGGATAATAGGCTGGAGGAGCATTTGTGTCATTAAACAAAACAGCAGTCCAAGAGATCTGACATGATCAAAGTTACAGGATGCTGAAAGATACATGAAATATATTTGTTCTCTCTCTCCGCTAGCGAGCACAGTTCTCGTCAATAATAGTCTGCTTATACCTGTGTATGTTTGTGTGTGTGTGTTGTGTAGGTATCGTCCATGAGAATGTGAAGATGGGTTCAGACGGAGAGAGTGACCAGGCATCAGGGACGTCTTCTGATGAGGTCCAGAGCCCAGTCAGGGTCCGTATGAGGAACAACCACCACCGGCGCATTTCTAATGAGGTACAGGAAGACGGGATACACCTACACCAACACACACACACACATACACACATACACACCAGCCATACTGCACTCGTACATCTAACCAGGGGGGAAACACACCTGCTCACTGAGATTCAGCAATGACCTCACTAATAAAATTCTCCTGGACTCTCCTGGAAGGTATTCACTCCATCAATATGATACTACTACCTAATAAAGGTAACGTTATAGGGGACTATTATGGTCTGTCAGATGGTACAGCTATACTAATAAACTGGATCTGCCAATATATTGGAGCCGTCTTACAACAGATGTCTGTGTTTGCAATAATTAATAATAAGAAATTACACAAATTAAGTGCTAAACTGGGTTTGAGCGTGTGTGAATGTGCCTGTTGGACGGAGCTGCAGAGTGATGAGCACAGCAGTATTATGGGAAATGCCTCTGGACACACAGGCTGCTGCCTCTGACTGCTGTTAACAGTGGAAGGGACTAATTTAGACCATGTTTACCAGAGAGAGAGGGGAAGGGGTGGGGGCGAGGGGGGCGGGGGGGCAGTGAAGGACAGGAAAATGCTGGGGTGAGAGAGTAATTATGGAAGTAGGAATAATTATTGGTGTGACAAAGAAAGTGGGAAACCAGAGGGAACAGAGCTCAGGAGGTGATGAGAGAGAAGAGAGAGTGCGAGAGATGGAGGTCAAAATGATGGTGGGAGAGAAGAGAAAAACAATGCTTCCTCTCAGTCGCCCCCCCCACCTCCCTCCCCTCTGTTCACCCCCTTCCCCCAATCTGCCTTTCTCCCCTCAGGAATCTGTCCATTCCTCTTTCCTCCTCTCATGCTCTCCCCTCCTCCTCCTCCTCCTCCTCCTTTTTTTTATTCTTCCTCTTCCTCAAAGCATGTGGATGGCACTCTAGCACAGTGCCAGCCCCTCTCTCTCTCCCTCTCTCTCTCTCTCTGTGTCAGTGTGTGTGCAGTCATGTGGCAGGTCAGACACATGCATCGTTGAAAGCGCATGTGTGTGTGAATGTATAGAAAGAAAGACACGTTTAAGGAGGACAATGAGGGAGCTACTAGAGCTGTTCTGCATTGTGAGTATGGGGGCACGTGTGCTGTGTGTTTATATGTGGGTCTTTAGTCAGTCCATAGCCATGAATAAGGGGGCATGAGTGTCAGTGTCTTTGTCAACTTGTGTCCATTGTTGTCCTTTTGAAAAGGAGTATATGCCGAGTGCACATGTGTAGAGATCTATTGTCTTAGCCACCAGAGGCTTTATGAATGGCATGAAATATGAATTTGAATTTGTAAAAGAAAGAAAGAAAAAGTTATTTCTGTGATAGCCATATGCAGGTTTTAATGTGTTGTGTTGTTCTTTCTTGGACTCTTCACATGAATCAGATGTTCTCTTACCTCAGTGGGTCATGTCATGTGTGTCATTGCATTTTCATAATGTTCTTTTGCAGTTTAGCTTGGCTTTTTCAGCATGTGAAAACGTGAAGTGTGTCACTGTCCTGCATGTTGTTATTTCAGTCTGTGGGCTCCAGATAAATCCAATTGCAGCCATACAGTACAATCCCCTCTGCCTTTTTATCTTCAGGCATACACACTTCTATATGCTCCCACTAATGTTCACATGTAAACACACACACACATCATTTCACACACTCACATCGAGGACACATACCGTGGGGGCTGTTGGGAGTGGGCCAGCCGCCGCTGCCATGGAAACAATATGTGACTGGCACCTTGCCAGCGTGAACATGTCCTACATGGGGATCATATAGTAATGATGCATTGGGGTAAAAATAGCGAAGAACTCCTGCCGTCGAGAGGAAGCGAGAGTTTGGTCGGAGGGAATCACTAACATGTGCTCTGTGTTAAAAAATCAGACAGAAACAAAAACACCACAGTGACCCGAGAGCAAGGTTGTGTCAAATGCTTAAAATTTGGCATAAAAGTAGGGTAATCATAGGACCCTCATCAAAAGACTCACTGACTGTTGATCCCGCGGTTTCCCAGCTGAAATTATACTCTTGACTTCTGAACAGCGCTCGCGCTCGAGGAGAGATCAGCTACTTAAGGCAGAAGACATATTAAATAGCGAAAAGACCGGTTCCAGATGTGCTCCAGATGAGTTTGTGAACTTGGGAAGAAGCAGCGTGCCAACTCTCTCACTCTGCCAACAATTTATTCTCGAAATTAGCCTGAAACTTGCCAGCAACTTGCTTGGAGCTGGTCCCGTCGTGTAGTAGCCTTGTATTTGGTCTCTCGTTCGGCTGATTTACTGGTCGTAACTGTCATTCACATTGTCATTCGTGCACAAGAGCAGATGGCATAAACCAAACATTCAAAGTTGACTCAAGTGAGCCACTGTCACTGGATAAGCTTGTTGCCTGGATAGATGATTGTCTTTCTTTTTTAATTTTATTTTGTTTATTTATTTATTCAATTAATTGGTCTCAAAACTAGGCCAAATAACCAAGGCTTGAGAATTTTGTTGTTAAGGTTGAGATTGTTTGACCATTGTTTCACTATTACAACTCATACTTCACCACATTAGAAACGTGCCACATATCCAGTATTATTTTTGACTGATTTAATTGCCACATTGTATTTGGGCCGTTTATGGTATGCATTTGAATAATTGTACAAAAATTGATGTATTTTAATATGTATATGAAGCCCCCTGTCTGCAAACATGTCACTGATGTCATTTGTGTTACAGGTCACAACCTGAGAGGACAATAACGATACTCATGAACCTTTGTCTCCGTCTTTGATTTCCCCCTGTCCCTCTGTTTCAGGACATAAACAAACGTCTGTCCCTGCCAGCTGATATCAGGCTACCGGAGGGCTACTTGGAGAAGTTTGCCATGAACAGCCCGCCCTTCGACAAACCCATGAGCCGCAGGCTACGACGCGCTTCACTGGTCAGTGCTCAGTGTCTGTCTCTCTGCGCGCGGATTTGCATTTGTGTATATGTGTGCAAAGCAGCTGAAACTAGTTTTAGTGAGCCACTGTGGTGGTTTTCTTGGTTCCCCCACTTAGCATCTGTGTGTGTACTTTTGTGTGCACCCATTGGGTGTGTGCTTTTCTTTTGATGTTGCTCTGTTTTGAAACAAAGGTAATAGGAACTTTCACTGCCATTGGAGGATGACTAAGGCCATTATATTCACTGACACACACACATGCATACTGCTAACACACAAACATGAATTCATTGTAAAGACACAGCGAGTTATGCTACAGAGCTTACAATGGCTCAGTAGGGGGATGAATGATGAACTCTGTATTATGTATCCAGGCCAAGAGTATTATGAGTATGAATTTGGGGGTGGGAGAGAGAGGAGGTGTTTGCTACTGGAAGGATTAGGAGGGGGCTGATGGGTAGGCATAGACAGATATTCATGAATATGCAGCATTCCCCTTTTCACCCCTTTGTATTGTTGCTGAAGTACTCCTGCTCTCTCACTTGGTTTTTATTTTGGTCACACTTTATTCTACATTATGCTTTTGTTTTCTGCCATCACTCAAATTTTCAAGTTTCTATCCATACACGACTAAGTGCTCCGCTCTCTGTTTCCCTCGTTCTTTACATCTCACAGTCTTTTTTTTTTAAATTTAAAAAGAAATTAAATTCACTTTTTTTGATTTTTAAAACACAAGTAAAAAGCCTCAAATTAAATTCTCCATCAACCACTGTAATTATTTTGCTTTACTGAGCTTTTTACCTGAAAAACACCAGTCTGCAGACATGTTTGTGTCTTAATGTTGCAAATGACTGGGAGACATTTTCTGACATTGTGTTGAGCTGTGAGCGGCTGTGCATCTTTAGGGTTGTTGTATGTACATGATGCAATAGATCAATCAATAATTCAGCAGCAGTGTCAGACTCATCTGCTGCAGCTCCCCTCCTGACTAGGATTACACAGCGGGACACCTTGAACTGAACCAGAGAGCAGGGAAGAGAGAGGGAAAGATGCAGAGTGAGATAGGGATGACAAAAGGATAATATGGCACCAGGTGATAGGGAGGCACGGTTTTAAAAGTTATAGATAAACAAATAAGCGGCGGTAAGTTTAAGAGACAAGACAAATGGCTGCTGAAGTGAAAGTTTGAGGCAGTCTGAGCTGGACTGCAGAGTGAATGTCGGGGGGCTGAATGCAGCTGGGTCTTCTTTATAAGAGTAGAGTTCCAGCTTAAAGAGGACAGCATGTGTCTGAGCAGAGTGATGTAACGGCGTTTCGGCCATCGTCGTGCTTGTCATCTGTTACCGTAACATAGGACGTGCGTCCAGTGTGCCGTAACAGATCCGCACCTCCAGAGTGTGTATTTTGATCTTTGAAGCGCATCCAATGTAATATAAGTGAAGTTATCAGTTTTCTCTCATGGCTCTTGTCCATCGATAGTCAATAATTCACAACAGTCCATTGAGATTCAGTGTCCGGTGCGCTGAGGAAAGAGATGTCATTTTATCTCAAACCACGTCCCTTAATGGTGTTATGCAATGCTCAACGTGCAGTCTAGTAACTATTTTATTAGTACTTTGCTGCCCAGACCATATTATGCTGTTGTGAAGTGATTAAAGCTAAACATTTCATAACCATAGCCTGTTGGCTCAGGTCAAACCCTGTCTGATGTTATCGCTGCGTTTCACATGAAAAATATGACACAGAACATGATGTTTATTGGTCCATTGATTGAGGCCCCAAGGACTGGCTACGTCATGCTAATGAAAGGGCTCTTCTTTCCTCCCACCTCTCATTTCCTGCCACCTCTTTTCTTAGCAGAAGCCTGTCATTTTCCCTCTCCCACTCAATAACACGAATCCATGAATCCGTCCTCCTTCTCCCCTCCAACACGGAGAAACTGTAAAGATTAAACGCGGTGGAGGTAATGGACTTTCCTCTCCATACGCAGTCGATCCCGTCTCTTCAGACGGCTTTCTCCTCGCATTTCTCGCCGTCGATCCATCCATCTGTGCGTCCCCACCGGCTCCTGCACAAGGCGCCGACAGAGCACACATTTTGTTTGGTTTTATGTTGCTTTAATTTTGTCACTAAAACTTGGTCTGACCTAGTTCTGCTGAGTAAGCTCACTGGAGCGTTGGGAATGAAATGAACCCGTTGCCATCGAAAGCATACGCAGGCGCGTGCACACACACACACTTTGAAAAAAAGTACATAGAGAGTGCAGTGGCACACTGTAAGCAGAGAATGGGCTGGAGGTGGAGGGCCGGGCATTTCTTTGTTTCAGAGACGTTTCAAAAATGTGAGAGGCCACAGTTATATTTGCTGCAGGGGAGGTATGTGTGTGTTTTGTACGTTTTTTTTGGCGTGTTTGTGTCGTTGCGTATGCCTGCCTGAGTTTTTCTCACGAGACCGACTCCCCTGCCAAAAGAGCAGAACAGAGTCAGCAATAGCTCCTGACAGGCCCTGTCACAAAGAGATGGGAGCAGCATGTTTGTGTGTGTGTGTGTTTGCAGGGTTAGTGTGTTTACATTCGAACATAGGCTGTGTGTCTCATCACAGATATTCTTTTGCCCACAAGCACACACAGCAAAATACACACACTGGACTGTTTTAATTGACACATTTTATGCTCCTCCATTATTTTTTTCAAACATCGACAGATACAAAAACAGATATTTGTTCTAACTCCATCAATAAGGTGCCTGGTAATCACGGTAATTGCAATTTGTGCGCTCACCACACACGCACACACTTGTTTCAGTATCAAAATGTGTGCGTCTTCTTATGTCCGAGCTTGTTGGCTTTTAGGCATGCCTTTAAAGAGATCACATGCTTCATCGGCTAACTTGGTCACTGGAGACCCTCCCCCTCATGCATACATACACACATACATGTTCATAGGCGAGCACTGGCATGGCGCTCATGTCAGCGTCGTGAGGGGGACGGGGCAGCGCTAGATTGAGAGAGATGGGTTAGAGTCGGAGAGATGAACGCAGTTAAAACATGGCTGACAGCGATAGACAAATAAGTGAGGAAAAATGACAGAGCGAGGGAGAAACAGTGACAGGCCTATGGGTATCACAGCTTGACATAGCTACATCCATCTATAATTCATGACCTGGAAACCCGGGGACCACGACCACATACATTATACAGCTAAACCTTTATTAATAGGATCCATGATTAATTCAGAATAATTATACCGTGCACACAGATGTGAAAGCGTTCCCAGAGAAATGTTTAAAATATAACACGTAGTTCCCCTTTAAGTTGTCTGGAGTGGAAGAACTCACAACACGCTCAGCTCTGGCTCTGTTATACTGACTTCCTGTGGCCAAAAAATATATGTGCAGCTGACGATGATGTCACTGTGCGGCATTAAAGAGACACGAAGAGTTGGCACTACGCAGGAATTAGTCACATGTCCGGGACAACAAACACCTTTTTCATACGCACTGAGACTGTGCTCGTATGTGTCTCTATGTGCATAATGATGCAGTTTGTGTGACCTAGTCTAAGGGATGTCAATGTCAGAGATCTGGAGACACAGAAATAATGTTTTTTTCAGTGGGTTTTGTTTGCTTGATGAAAAAAATAAGCAGACATGTGTGTAAAATATCAAATACCTGTAAAAATGGTACAATCAGAAAGAGTTTTCAACATCCAGTCTGACTCATTCCATTTAAAAAGATGACAAAATACATGATGATTTGGGGATAATGGAAGTTTGATCAGTTCTAACACAGATAATGTGTGGTATGAGAGTAGCAGAGATGCTTAGCAACATGCTCCAAGTGTTGGAGAAACTAAGCTAAATGTTTTAGCAACAGACAGACACGCACACACAGAATGACAAGGCCTGTTGACTCAGACCCCTGCAGTTGTAGGCCAAACGTCAGCAGCACTGGGACTGAGATCTGGACTAACAGTCTTGGCCCCGGGGATGTGATTCTAGAGATAGTTATCTTGCAGTAGCCAAGTTTGGACTACAATCAGTCTGTAGCTAAAATAAATAACTCTGTCCTTGTGATGAATGCACATTAATAACGACCATAACTTCATCAACTGTTTTCTCTCTGTTGTCTATAGTCTGAAATCGGCTTTGGGAAACTTGAGACCTACATCAAACTTGACAAACTTGGCGAGGTGAGCTCATCAATAAAAAAAACAAAACATCTGAGCACAGACAGTCTCCTCAAATACTCTGTTTTCTTTATTTCACAAATAAATTCACATGTATTCTATCCCTCTATCCCTGCAGGGAACCTATGCTACAGTGTTTAAGGGTCGAAGCAAGTTGACTGACAACTTAGTGGCTCTGAAAGAGATCCGTCTGGAGCACGAGGAGGGTGCACCCTGCACAGCGATCAGAGAAGGTACTGAACTGTTTAACAGGTTTAAATGATGTAATGTGACAGTAAACATCTGTCATGTCTTCACAGAACCACACCGTCAGGGGGTCTTGTAAGATGATTTGACATTGTTTTCGGGACTGAGAGTTGCTGCTAATCTGCAGTGGCTTGTAGTTCCCCGGACTATGAGTTGTGTGATCATTCCTCACAGTTTGTCTTTGCCTGACTGACTGTCTCATGTGTCTCTGTCTTCCAGTGTCTCTACTGAAAGACTTGAAGCACGCCAATATTGTCACTCTCCATGACATTATCCACACTGACAAGTGCCTGACGCTCGTGTTTGAGTACTTGGTGAGTGAGAGCACTGTGCATGTTTATTGTGCGTGTGTTTTCAAAGGACATATGAAGGCATATCTAAATGCTTTATCATTTTTCTTCCTTCCTTTCCCTCCCCCCCCTCTCTCTCTTTTGTTCCCCCTTTCTCTCTCATCAGGAAAAAGACCTGAAGCAGTACATGGATGACTGTGGGAGCATCATGAGTGTTCACAATGTCAAGGTAAATCAAATGCTAGTGGTGAAGAAAGGCTGTTGAATGTACTCATGTTTTCAACATGTATAAATCCAGAACACTCTTCAGTTATCAATTCTGTCTGGTTTTGATTCATATTTGACATTGGCAGCTTGGTTCCTTATTGATAAATCTTAAATCTCTATTTTTCCTCTTTGAGCACTGTGCTGTAATAATGCAGACATAAATAGTCTGGTTATTTTAATACTGTGAGTCTAATATTATGAAGCTTATAATATGAGGTCATATTTTTCTCTTGTCTCCAGATCTTTCTGTTCCAGCTGTTACGAGGTCTGGCATACTGCCACAGAAGGAAAGTCCTCCACAGAGACTTAAAACCCCAGAACCTGCTCATCAATGAAAAAGGAGAGCTCAAACTGGCAGACTTCGGTAAATCAACGTTTAACTTGAATCCCTGTATCATATCCTATATCTTATATCCATATTCTTACACTAACAACTGCAGTTTCCATAGCACTCAGTGTTGAAGCTGTCAAAGCTGAATGGAATCTGCAGTTGAAAATCTGCCTGTTATCATTTTTCTAACATAAAACATGTATGGGATGAATTTGAAAGCCTCACTCAAGGCCATGTTGCTTCTCAGAGAAGTGACCAACTACCCAACACTGCCCTCTCTTGGTTAAAATTAAAAATGACTATCATACGCACTAAAGTATTTGTGATTTCTTGCTGTGTAAATTTCTAATAAATTCAGCAGTATATTCAAACTGAAACCATTTGCACATTTGAAACAATGTCCTATAAGTCTTTAAAACTCAAACACAGTTGAGAATGAAACATACAAATAAAACACTCGTTAGATGGTGTTTCAGTCATGCAGCAAAATATTTGTGTTGTTAAGTCTCCTCTTTTTTATGTTTGAATTCAGGTTTGGCACGAGCCAAGTCTGTCCCTACAAAGACCTACTCGAATGAAGTTGTGACATTATGGTACCGACCTCCAGATGTGCTTCTAGGCTCCACCGAGTACTCTACCCCGATCGACATGTGGTGAGCAAACACACCTCGACTGAAACACTGTTTTAACACTAGTCTTTTTGTTACTTTTATGTGAATCCAAAATGATGTGAACTTTATCCCTTTTTTTCTACCATCGCTATGTCCCTGTCAACATACCGTAGTTCACAGTTAGCATGCAAAGATTAAACAATAAGTTGGCAGGATATTTGGGATGTAACGGAGCTTTCCTCTGGAATGAGATTAAGAAATGTTTTACACAGTTTTCACAACACATTTTTTTAGTCCTTATACATTTATGATATGAACACTGTCGAGCTATACGGGATAGTCCAATTTTTAGGTCATGTACCATTGCACTTTTTCTGTCTCTGTGTCCAGGGGTGTGGGCTGTATCTTTTATGAGATGATCACAGGCAGACCTCTGTTCCCTGGATCGACTGTTGAGGATGAGCTCCACCTCATATTCCGCATCCTCGGTAAGACGGCGCCAGTCGGAACGTGGATGAGCTTTTGCAGCGTTCGTGTTTTTATGTTTGTGCGTGTGTGTTTTCCATGAGCACACATACATCAGCTGATCCTCTTTCTCCTCAACAGGTACACCCACAGAAGAAACATGGCCCGGTATCACCACTAGTGAAGAGTTTAAGACCTACAACTTCCCCCGATACCACGCTGAACCCCTCGTCAACCACGCCCCCAGGTGTGTAGATTGGATTGTAGACTGGGATGTTTCATTAGATGTAATAAGAGAAGATGCAGGATTGGTTACCAGGAAATGCATTTAATCAGGGACTGCAGTCAAGTATTTCCACCTCTTGTGAGATGGCAGCACTACTGCTACACTTCTCCACATGGCTTATGTCAGCACCGGACTTCACTGACACTCCATTCTTCCTCTACATCATTTTCTCTTTTGCTTTCTGTCATACAGAATAGACAACGATGGCCATGACTTGCTCTCAATGCTTCTACAGGTAAAGAACATTGCCGTATGCAGGTGTTTGTTTTAGGAAATTTCGATTTAATTTTGTGAAAAGGCTAAAAACCCTGTCTCTGTTCCCCCCCTCTGTGTCTCTAGTTTGAGGCTAAGAAGCGCGTATCGGCTGAGGATGCTCTCAGACATTCATATTTTAGAAGTCTTGGAGAGCAGCTTCAAACACTGGCAGACAGTGAGTACAGTATATCTGTATATCTATATCTGTTTTCTTGGACAGTGACACTGGTCAAACATACTTGTCTCACCAACGCTCTGTTTCTATTTTAGCTGCATCCATCTTCTCCGTAAAAGGCATTCAGCTCCAGAGAGATCCAGGAAAGAGATCCTCAGTCTACCCGGAGTCAAGTAAGTCCTCCTAGATAAAAAAAAAAAAGAATAGAGGGGAAAAAAGAAAGGAATGAGGAATTCCCAGTGGGAATATGATAGAGAATAGGTCCTGCTCCCTGTCCTCTTCCTCTTCTCTCGTTTTTTCTCTCTGTCTTTGCTTTATGTTGTCTCTCATGCCACTGTGTGGTCATACATGTCACACAGTTTCTCAGTCTATCACCAGGTTCATATCTCCACTACATACAAATCCTGAACACAACAGCTACTGCAACACACTTTAAAAAGATAAGGAACCTTGACAAAAATGTTTCTGGCCAGTGACGTATTTAATTCCAAATATCGTTGCTTCTCCACCAGGATATGATATTATTAGGGATTGCAGTGTCAGCCGGTCCACCGCTTTGGTCCAGACTAATACAAAGATTGCCATTAAGTTTGACCCAGGCATTCAGTGCTGCCCAGACAGAATCCCCTCTAGCACCTCTATTCCTCTAATTTCCTCTAGCGCCAGCATGGTGTTGACACTTCTGGCTTTCAGTGAAATATCTTGACAAGCAGGTGATAAATTGCTACAAAATCTGGGGCAGACACTTGTGTCCCAATTCTAATACCGGTAACTTAGTTGATCCCTAAACTTTTTATCTCGTGCTCTCTGCAGTTCCAACTTTTAATTTGTCCAAGTCTCTGGTTTGTGATCAACAACCTGAAACTGTAATTACACTAATGTTCAATGCTAAAACCTTATAAGATGATCAACCTGCTAGACAGCAGCATATTTGTCAATATGACCATGGTGCCGTGCTAGCATTAGCATTTAGCTAAATGAAACATGGTGCCTCACAAACATGTAAGCATGGCAATAGACTGTGGTCTTGTTGTTGTTTTAATACTTGACTCTCATAGACTTATGTCTTCACAAAGGCAGAGATTACATCATCCTGCCTGCCCCTTAGACCACATTATTGTGAAAGACAAAGTAAAGTACAAAAAGCTAAAGGTTTACAAAAAGTCAATATTGATGTATGTACTGTCATATTACAAGTAAATGATCTAATTAAGGTTTGGTAATTATAGGATGTGGAAAGATGCTCATTTACTTTTAAGACTTAACAATAGACATAAACCCCATCAGAACAAACAAACTAAGCACCAAAGCCAAACACTGAGTTAGCATCCAGTGCCAGTGTAGCCGACACACTATTCATTAACTGTGCATGCCTGATGTGCCTTATTGACATTTGCTTAGATTTACTTTAGTGTTTCTGTGTTTATCACAGTCTCAGTCTGTGTGTGTGTCTCTTTCTTCCTGCTTCCACTGCCTCTTTGTCCTGTTCTGATGAACTGTCCCTTCTCTTTCTTGGTTCCCACGCTCTCCTCTTTCGCAATGTTCATCTTTTCCTTAATCCTCTCTATCTCCCTTGTGTACCCAACTCCCAACTCCTCCGTAACACCTCAATATTCCCGACCTTCCCACTTTCTCCCCCTAAACCCTAAAAAGCGATGGCCCATAAGCTAGGCTCCGCACCCTCGCAGTACTTCCAGAGAGATGCAGCCAATCCCAGGGCTCAGAGTCACAATCTCTCCTCCACTTCCACTGGCTGAGTGGCCCCTACCGTTCTGGTAAATACGGTCTCTTTCATTCTGTCTGTCCTCTGTTCAGTTCCTCTTCTCCTGTTTTTTCTATTTGGCTGTTACCTGGCCTCTGTTTTTCGTTCTGTCCATCTGCACCCTGTCTTTGTTGAATTGGACTCGATGCTGTTGCATTTCTCTTCCCTCCTTGCATCCCCTGAACCAAAACAACATATTTTTTCACACCTTGTATAGTTCATGCCCTTTTTCTCTTTTGTTAATTCCTCTTCCTCTCCCCATTCTTGCCCCATCTAGTCTTCCCTCACATTTCAAGGCCTGCACCCACAGGCATCATCTCAGCTTTCACTTACCTAATCCTCTTTCTCTCAGAGTGAGTCACTCCCAGTGTTTTATTTCAGGGATGAAAGGAGAAACATTATATTCATAATGGAAAAGAATGTGATCCAAGAATGGGGAGTCATGTGATTCTTTTCATTTGCAGTCCTCTTTAGGTTTCTCCAGCGAGAGATGTAGCCTTTTTGTGAAGTCTGTAAGTGAGGGTTTGGTTTAGTGTGTGTTTGCTTGGTTGTGTGTTATCAGCATGGATAAGGATGTTTGTTTTACACCAGTGTGTGACAGGTACGGGTAAGTATCATTCAGCTTCAGCAGCAGACAGACTGTTCACACGGTATCACAGGATATAAGCTTTGTTATGAATTTTTTTTCCTGGGTGTGATTAAAGTAATGATACTGCAGCAACACTATATGGTCAAAAACGTACCTCCCCATACACTTCTTGAGTTTTCAGATAACACTGTGCATCCAAATTTGTTTGTGGCATCAGTTTAGAGTAATACCCCCTTGCACACAGGATATCATTTTAGGGGCAGTTCTTTTTTTTTTTTAGATAGCTGAACACTAAGACAACAGGAAATGATCAGTGCAGAGGAAGGTGTGGCATACAATTTTCCCCCTCATTATCTGGATTATAGTGAAATATTTAGTTATGAGTTCCTGCATGTTATAAACCAACATGACAATCTACATGGTTCAGCTGATTTAGACTCGGTCTACAAAATACCCACCATGTGTAAGTTTATTTTTGAAAAATCTGTTTATTGGCATTTGTAACTAAACACATACAAATCACAGATTCAGTAAATGTACACATTAGTAAGTTTGTTTTTGTAGAATGTTTTCCCCATATTGCAAAAAACCTCCAGAGTATCAGCAAAAACACTGATCACAGTTTTCTGTAATAGTGGGTTTCAGCTCTCTGTGCTTTTGGCCGTATAGTGTACAGTTAGTGCTGCTGGCATGGAGTGAAATTTTCAGGTTTGTGTGTGCGTGTGCGTACTCTATGTATGTGTGGCCAAAATCACATCTAAACCTTTATTCACATCTCTCTCTCTCTTTCTTTCTGTCTTTCTCTGTGTCTCTCTCTCTGTCTCAGCCCAGGGGAAGAGCAGGAGGCAGAGTGTGTTGTTTTAGTGCTGGCGGGGACGCTGAGGTGAGGAGGACAGTGACAGATGGAGCTGTCCTGTCAGACATACATTCACTGACCCTGCCACACACAAACTGAAGGAGCGACACACACACACACACCCTGCCATATAAACACACTGATACACACATTGAAGAAGAAAACACAGACACATAGCAAAATGACAACAAAAACACACAGAACTAAGGCTGAAGAATACATACTTGATTTAAAAAAAAGACTCAGTTGAACCTTAAAGACAGAAGATTTCAAAATGAGAGACGTGTGTGATGCTGGAAGAAAAGTGGGAGAGTGCAAAGATTCTCCCTTCTGCTGCTACTGCTGCTGCCCAGAAGAGGGCAGCGTTTAGGACACGGGCTGACTCGGGATTTTGAACAGAACTTGCTGCATCAGTGAGCTGTGAGGAAGAAAGGAATGAAGATGGAGACGATTCAAAGGCAAAGAAAGAGAGAGGAACCCTGTCGCTCTCTATTCTGATTTTCGTTTTTGTTCTGGACTTTTGTTGTACATAAAGAGACTCAGCTGTAGAACTCTGTTTTTTTTTTCCTTTTCTTTTCATAACACGCATCAGCCTGAATCCAAACTCTGAATTTTGCACCTCAGCCCTAAATACCTGGCCTAACCTCTTGACCCTTTACTACATGATCTTTAAAAGACCGGTGTGTAGGTTTTAGTGGCACATCACAACCAACTGAATATCCCTTTCCAGGCATGTAGGAAAACCTGCAGTGGCCTTCAGGTAGTGTAAAAAAAAAACAAAAAAACAAGCTCTCTCCAGAGCCAGTGTTTTGTTTGTCCATACTGGGCTTCTGTAGAAACATGGCAGTCGGCTACAACACTGCAGGCTCTGTGGAGGTGGAGCCAACTTTGTGGAATAGTATATTGCATTCCTGCCAAAAGATCCCTCTAAATCTTACACACCGGTCCTTTAAATGGAAAACACACACACACATACACACATGTATACACACACACTTGAAAGTTAAGAGTGTGTAGATCATTGGAGTTTACAGAGATGAACCTTAGCACCTTATTGTCCTGTTGAGGTCAGGGTGGTCGTCATTACGTTACCTCATCAGTCACTCGAGCAGAGCAGGATGTATAGTCCACGCTAGATATTAAAGTGAAGAAGACCAAAAAATATATAGACAACAACTCACTACCCATAGGAAAATGGACAGACGTATTGGAAAACACTACAATTAAAGGCACTCTGCATTTCACGGACAGTGGTAGACAACGATTACTTGATTTGTCTCGCACTCACATGCTGTAAAGAACACTACGCTGCAAGACGCTCCTGTTTCAGTACACTAGAAGGACAACATAGAAGAGAGAGGTAAAGGGAAGTGTACAAATCCTCACCTGCTTATTCTTAGACACGCCCTTCCTCTTTTCGCCTTCACTCAGAAGTCGTCTTGATTTGTTGTGTGCTGTATAGGTGTTGATGTTGATAATCTCTTTGCACCTGACTTTACCTCTTTAGATCATGAGTAGACAATTCAACTACCCCGCCCTCCCCTGCCCAACTCCATGTGCATTTGATCTTTACCCTTTTTTTTCTTCTCTTTTTTCTTTTTTTTAATCTGTATATATGATCGTACTTTTTACTTGTCAGAAGCAATGATAATTCCAGGATGCTGTTCTCAGTCTTTACTGTGTTCCCACTGGAACAGTTGGCGACTGCCTGGGGACGTGTTGCACATTCCTTGAGCTCAGGACTTAATGCTAGTGTCGTTTTGTGGATGCTGTGAGGTACAGCCGGTCTTGTTTGTCTCCCCCAGTGGAGCAAGAGTATGTTGAACATGGCTTGAAAAACCCTTTGCAAACTGTATGTGAAGAAGAAGAAGAAGAAGAATCATTTCCTAGCATCAACCTGTTCGTCCTCTGTGTTGTTCATTCTCTGTTAGTTTGACCATGATGTTGCTGTTCAGAGACTACCTTAACTCATGTCTTTTTTCGTGATCTCTTCAAGCATGCTTCTGTACTAAACTCACAGAGTTTTCAGTTGGTATGTGAAATAGCTGCTGCTGGAAAAAAAGAGTACCTCCAGTTGGTTTAGATTAAGCATGGGACATGATCGTATAACATGATTTCTTTCACACCAAACACCACGTTAACCTGTAATGGCTCCTCAGCGAGTCTGGAGACTGTACCTTAAATAAAGACGACATCGATGACTACACACTATTCAGCAACAATGTGATGCGCTGCCGGCATTGGGACCAGATAGTTTGTACAACAAATCTGACTCAACCTCATGATATATATATATATAGTACAGTAAAAACTGTTAGCCTGTCTAACTGGGCACTAATGGTTCTGAGTATTCAGCAGGACTCAACACACTCAGACACACTGTTGTTTCATGCTGTAATTGTTGCAGGCTGCCAGAAACAACAGGACCAAAGTCTGTTCTTTAAGCAACAGGTGTTCAAGCACACAACAGTTTGACACACCATTCAGTTGACATGTCAACATGTACTGTATCTATGAGATGGCTAGACGGTGTAGATTTCAGTCTCCTACTCCTCAGGCACCGACCCTGGGTCACTTCTGCAAACTTTTCTCAAAACTGATTCAGAGAAGGCGAAGTGATCCCTCATCTGTGCCTGTCAGAAGGACTACTTATTTACCCAGAGTGTGACGGTATGTAGCATGTACATAGATGATCCCTCACTCTGTATATACAAAAGTGTACAGGTTTGATACAGCTATTCACATTCTGGCTTTTTTTTTTTTCGTTTTTGCTTTTCTTTAATGAAAGTCATAGCAATATTTCTGTAATCAATAAAAAGCCAAGGTAATAGGATGAGTATGATTGCATTTGTGTTTATTTAGAGAGGGGAAATGACTGTGAATGATCAAACTGTGAGACTGATGACAGGTTTATTTTGTTTTTGCTGATTTAACATGCTGGATCCAAAAGGCTGGAGTGAAGTATCGTGTTGCAAAGGAGTATAACACACTGATCATTTTGATTTTTATCAATGAAAGCCATAAAGATCATATAAAGGTGACAAAAGTCCGACTGTGTGTGATGGGTTTGTACCATGCTTGAGCACAGACCTTAAAAAAGCAGAGGGGATGTATACACCTAATAAAAAATAAAAATCATGTAAGTACTTTTTTCTCTTGTCATGAAGCCTTTGAAAATATATCACCATGATATGTGACATATTATAACATAGGGACAGAAGAAATATTTATTTGTACAAAAAGCACATTCGAGGATCTGTCAAATTTGAATTTACGAAATTCATCTACAATTACAGATTTTTTCTTTTTTTTTTGCCTCAGCTGTGTGTAAGCCTCTTAACCCAAGTAATCCAGCCACTGACTAAAGTTCCCAAAGAAAAGAAGATTATTTTTGCTTCCTTTATGTTGATGTTTTTAAAGTGTCCATCAACAGAACAAATATGTTGATGCGCATCATTAATTTTAGAAAAGTGTAAGTGGTTTCTTTGAGTTTGTAATTAACATAACAAAGAGCTGTCTGTGTAAATCTTAGCTCTTGACAAACTGTGAATGTGACACATAATCCTCAAAATGATTCATTCATTATTCATGACAGTGAACAAGACCAAGAGAGGGGCGGTGTTTATTCCTCATAAAGACGTACAAAGCTGTGACAATTTAAAAATGACAAGTCTGAGCACATGCCATTGCATGTGATGATGGCTTTACTTTTTTATAGCTGCTTCATTTTTGTAACTGGACCTTACAGTATGTGTAACATCCATCATTCATAGTGTCGATACAGTCTTGTAATACGTAGATGTCCTTGTAGTTCAGTGCAAAGGAGATCTGTTAGTGGCTGAAGGTAGTTCAGAAGGTGTGCTGCCATGGAAGAAAGACTGTTGGTATTCATTCACACTTTTATTCTTTTAAAGACTGTCTGGGTGAGACTTTTGGGCCCTTGCTGAGAGTGACAATAGTGCTCTCACCCTCAGACACTTGTGTGTCTGAGGCCCACTGGTTCCATCCACACAGGACGAATGGAACAGCGTATCCTCGAAACTGGAAGCAAACACATAAAACATGGTCAATACAGGGAAATTAAAGTGTATACGTACATACGTCCTTTTCTCTCTCTTTGTATTTGTGATTATAGATGTGCATGATGAAGAAGTACCTGTCTGTTCATGAAAACATATATGATGGGGTTGTAGAGAGTGCTGCTTTTAGCCAAATAAACAGGTATAGTGGCGATAACAGGGTCAATATATAGACTGGAGTCTATGATGACAGCCAAGGCCATGGCAGCATATGGCAGCCAGGTGACCAGGAAGGCCAACACCATCACCACCACCATACGTGCCACCTGCGCCTCCACGCGGTTCGTGCTGCCAGCTTCAGATACCTGCAGCTTGGTTACCTATGACATCAAGGTACAGGCAAGAACATTGTATTATGATATCAATACAGTCAACAATACAATATTGTGTGAATTGCTCACCTGACGAAGTGTCCTCAAGAGCTGCGAGTAGGATACCATGATGATGGAGAAAGGCACAGCAAAACAAACACTGAAGTAAATGATGATGTAGGACATGTTCCCAGCATCCCGGCTGTACCAGTTAGGGGCACATGAAGTTTTTATTCCCTCAAGTTCATAACTGCCCCATCCGAACAAAGGTGGGGTGTTCCACAAGAATGACCACAGCCAGGACAGCACCACTCCAGCAACAGCATGTCTGAGGACAACAGAGATGATGTGATTCATTCTGGTGGAACAAGCTCTGTAACTTCTGTGTGTGGTGCATTCAAGTGATATCCCACCTGGTCTGGAAGAGGACAGCACCCATGGGATAACACACCACTATGTAACGCTCAACAGCAATAACTGCTATTGTACAGAGACTTGCTATACCTGGAAGAAGAAATGGATTTTTGTAAAAACAAATAAATAATAATATAGTATATTATATAGTATTATATAACATAGTGGCACTCCACTAAGATTTAGTAGGAAATATTGTTCTTTTTCTTCACTGCTTCAATTGGTACTGTACTTAGATGAAGATTTTCAAATAGCTTCATTTAAATAGGCTAACTGTTTGAGGTCTAGACAAGAATTACTACCAATTAATCTAGTTGCAGTGTACATCCAATTCAAGTAAATTGAATCAAATTCATCTTAATTTTGTTGAATTCAACTGGCCGTGAAAGCAGAAGGTTAAATTTGGCTAATTGGTTAGCCTTTTATGGACCACGGCCAAAGGTTCATATCTACAGCTGTGCATGCATTATGAAGCATATCCATCTGAAAGGACAGCTGCAGGAGTTTAGCCGTGTTTTCCAATTTGGGTGACTTAAATTGAGCCTTAAATTAATTGAAATTAATTAAATGAAAAATAAATATAATTTTCTAAATTAATGAAATAGTAGCCTATTAAAGGAATGTGTTAAATATATTAGACAGACCATTCCACAAATGTGCACCATTTGACATTATGTTTGTGAATGCAGTATCTTTAGTGTTACTGTACTAATAATGCATCAATACATACTAGTGCATTATACTAGTAAAGTAGACCTGCTTCTTCCACCACTTCTACCTCTTTGCAAGTTGAATCATATCAAGTTGTATGTAAAACTTTAACATGCAAACTACCAATGCAGATTAGCTCCAAATTTGCTCACCAAAGAAGGCGACAGCAAAACCCTCTAGCACGCAGCCCACACGTCCCAGGCTGAAGTATCCCATGGCACTGGTCACTGTGGTGGGCACACCTCCAAACAGAGCACAGCCCAGGTCACATATGGCCAGGTTAACCAGGGCATAGCTGAGTGGCTGCCTCAGCTGCCTGTGCCTCACTGTGACCACAATCACCAGGAGATTGAGGATGATCCCCCCTGCAGAAAACACACCCATGATAACGGCCAGTACAGTGTAGCCAGTCTGTGAGAGCAGCTCTGTGTTGACTGAGCTGTGAGATGACGAGGAGTTTCCTTGGAGGGCAGCGGTCTCCATTTTGCTCAGTGTTGAGCAAAAATGTGAGGGATTGTAGCAGCGTGGATCCCACAGAGATGCCACAAACTACCTCCCTGGAAGAAAAACTGTGTCAGCAGTCCATCAACAATTCCAAACAAATCCACCTCAAGCTCAAATGTCCACAGGGAAGAACAACTGCTTCACAAAAATGTGCAAAACAAGAGCCAAAGGTAAAACAGGCAGGTGCTTCTCTACAGGTTCTGCCTATTTGCTCTGCTGGTGCTAAAAGAGGAGATTGAGATTGAGCTCTCTTAAGAAGCCAAGTGAAAGGGGAGAGACTGTGGATCATGACATTTAATTCTTAGAAACCAAATCCAAAGATCCGGATTTCGAAGACAATAATTCTGTCTAATCTGGTCTGTATCTGACACTGCACTTTCCATGATTGCTCAGTTTAAAGCTGCCACTGAGTAATGAGGCATGGGTATGAGGCATTCATTAACACAACTAATGCAGTGCAACACTGTCAACTTTCACCCACAGAGCACTTCTCAATTACAAACTGAAAACAATATCGATCTGATACATGCACACTGCTCAGACTCTCACGTTTTTTCTTGTTAAGATAAGAAAATAATGTTGAAATAGCCTAATCACGCTTCTGTATATGAGTATATCGTTTTGACGTCCTATTTCTATAACCTTGGATACACGTATGCACCATTTTGATGTGAATATTTTGTTTTTATGTTTAGGAAGTGTGTTAACAACCAAAATGCAATGCAAAAGACTATGTAAATACACAATGAAAACAAATAGCCTCTGTATTTTTGCTGATATGTTACAAGCTTTGGGGGGCTTAACATGTCTGCAGGGTCTGTATTCATAATCCTGTGTTAATATCTAGTGATCCTCTTTGGTTGCAGCCAGGAGAAGCAAAGGGAGCAATTTCAATCTTCCCAATTTAATTGTATTCACAGCTCTGGAGTCCCCCTCCCGGTCACTAGAGGGCGGTAGAGGCGCGGGTCTGCAGCAGCATCACGACGCCTTTAACCGGCTGGACGCTCCGGTTGTAAACAGAGCAGCCAACATGGCGTCCTCCGTGAGACGCGCAGCCCACGACATAGAGACCAGAAAGCGCACCGATGATGTTATTTTGTCGGATGGGATCGACTTCGGCTCGCTGCTGCTTTCTCAGCCCGTACTGGAGGGACTGTCCGCCGCAGGGTTTCAGAAACCCTCCCCGATCCAGCTCAAAGCCATCCCGCTGGGCCGCTGCGGACTCGGTGGGTTCATAGCTAAGTTACAGTGTGGACTGTGTACAGTGTGCGTTTTTTATTTCATACTCAAATTTAGGTTTACACATCGTATCTGCAGTGTCAATATCCACTAGCACCACAATAACACAGAGAGAGACCTTTATGCTGCATGTGTGAAACCTGTCTCTTAAACCCATGTGTTAATGTGCTGTAACAGTTACCTCGTTAATCCCACATCACTTTGACTGACTCATGCAGAGCTGGAAATGCCATCGTTTTCGTCTTAATTTTATTGCATACAGTGGTGACCAAATTTATTGGAACACTTGTCATATTTAGGAAGTTTCAGTTGTTTTTGTTGGATTGGCCATTAATCATCATTATGCTCTATAAACCACAGAACAGCCAGACCATCATACGAAGATTTAGGTAATTTTCCTGACAGAAAACCAGGCCTATTTCACTGTCGGTGTCACACAATCGTGTTCAAAGTCCGGACCGTAAACCTATCGATCATCCAAAAAGTTGGGAAATAAACTGGACAGCTCTATTAAGCATTTTAAAGGAAAACCTTTAGCAGAAGGCATGCGATGACATTGGTGTTGAAGTTCTCAGGAAACATTGACAGTATGCCAGAGAAATGTGCTGCTGTAGGCTGTTTTAATAATTTTGGCCACCACTGTGTCCTGTGTATAATGTAAAAGAGTCGGTTGACAATTAGACATCTCGCTCCTTATTACCCCAGCTCCCTCCATGTCCTCCTAATTGTGGTTTTAATTTTGTTGAGAAACATCCACTGTCTGATTTCTGCCACCACCACCAGAATGCAATCAGATGTAGTTTCTGGTGCAATAATTTCCCATGAACAGCCTCCATGATAATCCATATAATCCACAGAAGATGGTGTCAGTGTTTTTTTGTTCAAGTAGCTATTTTCAGGAGAACATAGTGTACTTCCAGTCAAAATATTTGACAGCGACATCATAGGAATTCCTTTGTGTCTTTATAACTAAACTATATTCTTTCACATTACAATTTCGTTGTTTAGCTCGCAGAATTACTTCATTTGCTATTTTTGGGGTGACATATAGAACAATTGTGGCTAAAATAATGACCATAAATGATCATTATATCATGTGTAAAATAATTCTTTGATGAACAGAAATTGTGATTGTGTTTGTAACTGCCGTACAGATACCCCCACATCCTGATGAAGTTATTTATTCCAACGGTTAATTTTTCTTCCAGGATGTCTGTGTTCTGTGTGCAGAAGCTCTCGTCTGCAGCTGTGAGGCAGAGAGCCGTTAGTGTACTTGAAGCGAACGCACATAAATGGTCATAGGGAAAAACTGTGGATAGGAGGCACTTGAGGCAGCAGAGTGGGCACTCTAGTCACAAAGCATCAATACTAATCAAGTTTAATTAGCTGAGGAAGTCGAAATTGCGATCACGGTTTTCCCGACAAATTGCTCAGCCTTTCATTGTCCATCTGCTGTTTCAGATTTGATTGTACAGGCCAAGTCTGGCACAGGAAAGACATGTGTGTTCTGCACTATTGCCCTGGACTCTCTGGTCCTGGAGAATCCTGCAACTCAGGTGAGCACTTTTACTCCACAGTGGAAAACAAGATTTTATTTTTTAATATCGGTAATATACTGTATATTCCCCTTTGTATATGTTCAAGTGCATGTATGAATGTGTGTGTTCCTTACTTGGAGTTTGAAATCAAGCCCATGTTACATTCAGAGACAAATACAAATAATTTCCCAGTATTTCCCATTATTTCCCAGAATGCAGCTTTTCAAGTAATAAGTAATTAAACTTAGGGGAAAGCAAAAGTTTTATTTTGTAGATTACCACGACCCGTTATTACCAACAGCAGGTGGTCATGAGCAGTAATCACTTTGGTTTTGGGGGTGTTAATCTGCTGAGTTTAAAATGCTTAGTGTCAGAGGTATAGATGGAAAAGGACAGTAATTGATAAAGGAGACTCACATGTGGCTTTGTTGATGAACTGTCCACTGGTGCACTGTATCCTTATTAGCCGCAGGGTCTTACTGACTGGGAACCAGTCAGCACCTGTCCAGATCTAGATCTAATCTGCTCCCAATCAAATGTAATTGGTTGCTGACTTCTCATTTTCTTCACAAACAACCTTTTTTTTTTTTTTTCCTCCTGCAGGTTCTCGTCTTGGCTCCTACACGTGAGATAGCGGTGCAGATCCACTCAGTGGTCATGGCCATAGGCTGTGCTCTGGAGGGCCTGGAGTGCCATGTTTTCATCGGGGGAAGGCCAGTGAGTCAGGACAAACACCACCTGAAGAAGTGCCATGTAGCTGTGGGCTCGCCTGGTGAGAGACCGGTGGAATATTAATAAAGAGCTGTAACCTGTTCATGTGTGCTGCAACTGTCCCTGGTTTTGTTTCTCAGGTCGCATCAAGCAGCTCATCGAGTTGGGCATGTTGTCCACCGCCAGCATCCGACTCTTTGTCCTGGATGAGGCAGACAAGCTGCTGGAAGAGGGCAGCTTCCAGGAGCAGATAAAGTAAGATTTAGAAAGTAATAATAATAATTATTATGAAATATAATGGACAGATTGTTCTAATAGATATACTGCATATTTACAAACTCTTCAATCTGCTCCTCCTCAGCTGGATCTTCTCCTCCCTTCCTGTGAACAAACAGATGCTCGCACTCTCTGCCACCTACCCAGAATCCCTTGCGCAGCACCTTACCCGCTACATGAGAGAGCCCACCTTTGTTAGACTCAATCCCAGTGACATGGGCCTCAAAGGTACGACACCGTGTTCAACACAGTACTGCAAAAAGCTCAGGGGAAAGGTGAAAGTCTCCTTTTGTTTTAGGCAAAGTCCCAAATCTAATCATTTACATATTTACAGTTGCCTAACAGTCGTGCAAACAGAGACCTGCTGTTAACTTCCAACTTGGGCTGCTGTAAATGTAAATATGCTCACACCACATTAGAAAGTGGTGTGAGCCACATGTGGCCCCACCTTTTCAACAGTGTGTGTCCTGACCACATCTGCTGACGTTCCCTCCTCCACAGTCTGAGCACGGCCAGAGTCTCTGCCAAATGAGACGGCACTGATGGGATAATAAAGTTTGTGCTGTGACATGTATTCAGGGCTTGTTTCCTGGCTGAAAATGTCATCTCCTCCCGAGGGCGTGAGGTGTCTGACAGTAAACAAAGAGCAACATCAGGCTTGCAGTGAAAACATTCATCTCTTTGACAGAATCAAATTTAGGCTTTGTGTTTACGTTCACTTTTTTTTTGTTTTGTTTGGTCAGTATGCACAGAATGAACAGTGGAAAATGGCTTCATCTGAGATTTAACAAAATGAGCTTTGACATTCAGGAATATATCTGCGGCTGTGTTTACTCAAAGTTACAGGAATTAATATTCTCCTCTGTGATCCTTGTGTGCCCCCTGCCAGGTCTGAAGCAGTATTACAAGCTGGTGCAGTCCCATCCGTTACCTCACAAGGTTTTCGAGGAGAAGGTGCAACACTTGCTTGAGCTTTTCAGTAAAATCCCGTTCAACCAGGCACTGGTGTTTTCCAACCTACACACAAGGTAACACATCATTTCACTGCTCACCCTCATCCTCATAGGTGTGCTGTTGTGTGTATCAGCAAATTAAACAGTTTCATTCATGTTGGGTTTGCTCCCACAGGGCTCAGCACCTGGCAGACATTCTGTCCTCCAAAGGCTTACCTGCTGTTTGTATCTCAGGTGAGGTGGGCCTTTGAAAACCAGGGATATTTGTGTGACATGGTAATGGTAAAAATTGATTATCGATTAATAAATTAGGTGATTCAAAAACATGCACAACAGTATTTGGACCGCAAAACTGCATATTTACATATACATATAACATATTTGACATCGCTTTTGATATCTCGGACTTATAAATCTACAGCCAGAGAAAATAATTAACTGAAATACACAATTGCTGTGAGTTTGAGTGGCTAACTAGTGTTGCTTCATCTACTACTTTCTGGATTTTATTGGTGGTTAATTAAGTCCAAAACAACACAGGACATAATTTAGTTTAAAAAATTTTTTTTAGTTTAAAAAAATCTTAATTGAAAAGCTGGGAAAAGATAATATTTGGCATTTGACATCAAATAATATTTTTTTTTACTCTGCCATTGATCGAAAGTTTCAGCTCTAGAATTTGTCTAGTTTTCTCTTTTTGTGAAAGAGGGAGCATATGTACATAGGATTTGTGTTGCTGGCTGTCTCTTTGCAGAGTTGATTTCAGTTGATCAGATTTCATGTGACAGTGTGTGATGACCCGTTCAGGTGGCCTGACTCAGGACCAGAGGCTCGAGGCGATGTCAAAGCTGAAGCAGTACCAGTGCAGGGTGCTCATCTCCACTGACCTGGTGAGACACACACATCTTTCATCACTGTACTTTCCATGTGTCTCCCGTCACTTTTCTTCTTGTAAGAAGTCTTGCAGTCTCAGGTTCTTCATCTCTTTTCCCTCTTTTATTCCTGTCAAGACTTCCAGAGGCATAGATGCAGAGAAAGTCAACTTGGTGATAAACCTGGATGTGCCACAGGACTGGGAGACCTACATGCACAGAATTGGACGCGCGGGACGCTTCGGTGAGTCTCCGATTCATTCAGTTTTGATGAGAGCGGGAGACGGAAATCAGCAGCGACAGTGTTATATGATATTCAGTATTTCCACCTTTTCATAGCCCCCCCCTGCCCACCCCCTCCTCCCGGTCAGGAAGCGCAGGTGGCTGATGATGACAGTGTGCAGGAGGAGGAGAGGGTGTCTGCACTGCAGTGAGGTTGCCTCATTATTGCAGAGTCTGTCCTCTGCTTGGATCACATTTTGGAGGAGACGACATGTTGTTGTCTGTTGGACACTCTCGCCCACCAGCTTGACTGAAAACCAAAACTAAAATAGCCTCAGGGCGATGATGACTAAGAGTTAAAAGGAGAGAAGAAGAAGCTTCATTTTGCTGTATTCACTCATCCTTTGAGATCATGTACGAACAGACAAAAATCCCGTTCGGTGTTACAGTCCCATTGCTCCTCTGGTGCTGTAATACTCGTAGCAACAGTTTCCTTCACCTGTTCTCTTGCTCTGCATTAGATTAGATTTGCCTCATTAATTTCCTCTTTCTCTCAGAGTGGATCAACATCTTTGAGAATTAGCTTTTCTCTCAGGGATCAGCAGGTCTGACCCTTCTCATTAGGTCAATAGGTTCCTAATCATGTGCATTTAATTATAATTATCTTGACTGAACTTGTGTTGTCTTGAAAACTGAAGGTAATTCAGTCTTGGCGTGTGTGTGTGTGTGCGCACGCGCATGTGCACCTGTCACACAACTCACACACACTCCCTTGCCCCCGCCTGCTGTGTGAATAGGTTCTCATCAGGATTACATTTTGTTTGTAGGCACTCAGGGGCTGGCTGTGACCTACTGTTGCCATGGTGAGGAGGAGAACAAGATGATGGCGATTGCTCAAAAGTGCGGCCTGATCCTGTCCGTACTGCCATGTAAGTGCAGTCAGAGTTTTTACATGCAGCACATGTAATTTATTCTATTTATAAGAAAGTCTTTAGTTAGTTTTTCTGTTAAAGGGCTGCAAGCTGCTCAGAGCTACACTACGGAGGCTGGTGGGATTTCTTGGTTTCCAAACCAAGAAATCCCACCAGCCTCCGTAGTGTAGCTCTGAGCAGCTCACGGCTCTGCTCTGCCGTTGTAAAAATAGCTTGCACTGACAAATAAAGGTAATGCACCTACTGCTATGACTATAGGGATTATGGCAATGGGCAATTTGCCAAAATGTTGAACTACCCCTTTATTATGGGAAAGTAGTTCCAGTCTCATCTGTCCTCTGTCTCTCCAGCCACCATAGAGCCCGGGCTGATGGACGAGGCGTGTGATTGGGACGTCTGCACCGAGGCGTCCACTCCCAGCTCGTTGCCCCAGCTTGTCTCCAGATCAGAGAAGAAGAGGCGCGATAAGGTTAAAGCGCCTTCATCTGCTGATACGCTCATTGCAGACCGAGCTCCGGAGCGCAGTGAACCAACAAAGCCAGAAAAGACCTATTCAGCACCCAGGCGTGGAGGACATGGTGACGGGAAAGCTAGGAAAGGATCTCCTCCTCCTCCTCGTTCTCCTCCTCCTGCTCAGGCGGTGCAGACTCGAAAAGAGCTGCAGGACGCGCTACCGAAGATCCCTCCACTCAGCTCGTTCAAGACTCCCAGGTCAAGAGTTATGACCTTCGAGGAAGCTGAGCAGGACTTCCACAGCTTCATTACCACAGGGTTGGGAAGAACGGTGGAGGTCATCAGGGATTTCAAAGGTCGGGAGGAGGGCGGCCCCGGTGACCAGAACGGGCACAGGGAGTCTGTCACACTTTATGATGATGAAGCTCCAAGTTTGACACAAACAAGAGTCCGCTACGCAGCGAAGCGTTCACCTCCAAGGTCAGTTTCTCTTTCAAGCTCCCAGTCGGACATGGAAGAGGAGCAGCAGCAGGATAATGAGACAGTGGGAAGTTCAAATCACACCAGAGGAGGTGAATACAGAGCAGTGATGCAATCTCAGACTGATGCTAGAAACACACCAACTGTGCCCAAGCTCAAATCAAATCCAAAAGCTTATCCCACTACTGCACCCAAAATATATCACCAGACAACTGGTGCATCAAATGGGAGAGATTTGTCTCAGCCTGAGAGCTATGATCCGACGCCTGGTGCACATTCAAACAGGGAAACCAATCAAGCCGCTCCGGCGCAGACTGGCAGAAATGAATCAAGAAAGATGAAAGAAGAGATTAGGAAACGAAGCAAAAAGCTCTCAGAAAAGATGGATAGAGAGCGAAAGAGGGACAGGGACCAACAGGAACAAGATGATGAAGAAGAAGAAGAAGAAGAGGATGAGGAGGAGGAGGAGCGCAGTGCTGAAATGTACTGGAGAGCCTGCTACAGAGCCTGGAATGATTACTACGCCTCCATGTCTCCTTTTCAAGAGCGAGGCTACCAGAGCCACTACAGCGTGGCTCACAACTGGATGGCAGCCTACCGTATGAACGCCGTCTACGTGGAGGAACTCCTGAAACACTGACTCATCTACGTCTGTCTGTCTAGATCAGTTTGTTTTCTTGTGAGAAAAATCTCTAAAATGAAATGGGACACACATCACTAGTGTTTTGTTTGTGAGTGTGTACTTTTTTTTGTACATGTTATTTTTCTAATAAATTACCAGTACGGAGCATGAATTTAATAAAAAAAAACCTTTTCTGTTACTTTCAGCCTCACACAATAACAACGTATACACAACCAACCCAGTGTTTATATTAGGTGAAGAGGGCGGGGGTCTGTGCAATTCACTGTATGTACTCTCTTCAGCAAGGTCAGACAACTCCACATACCCGCTGATTACAGCCTAATCAGCCGCTACCTACTATTCACCCAATCAGTGCCAGGCAACACAAAAGGCAAACACCCTTGAATAAATTAATTTAAACCACAGGTCCACTTCAGAGTTTTTTTTTTTTTTTGAAACCATCTGTAGCATTTTATGCCACCAATTCAAATCATCATTATGCAGCAGTAGAGATGAACTCTCTCTCTGAGCTGCTGCACACTGATATGGACTGGATTCAAGAGATAGTTTATAAAATTGACAAGAGGTTTCAGCTTTAACTTTCTTAATTAGAGGGAAACAAGACGCAGGTGAAATTATGGATATTCACACCTTGTGGAATGAGACAGACGCACACAATGAGACTCACGTGGACACTATCTTCCTCCTGTTTAACTGCACTGTCTTGACATTAACACTAATCCTGGGTTTACCCGGAAACTTGTGGATCTGTTGGGTCGTTTCCAGAACCAAGAGCCTGCAGACCTGCAACAACGCGCTGCTGGTCAGCTTGGCCGCCAGTGACCTCCTCAAGTGCTCCGTGGACACGCCGCTGCTGCTCTTCTCCTTCCTGCGCTACGGGAAGGAGGACCGGGTGTCCGTGTCCGTGTGCACCCTGCAGCAGTTCACCTATGCCCTGTGCAGCTGCGTCCAGCTGCTCACGCTGGTCAGCATCAGCGTGGAGCGCTTCCAAGCCATCGCTTTCCCTTTCCAAACCGAGAGGAGGAAAGCCAGGGTCCGTGTCTGGATCCTGTCCATCTGGGCGTGCGGCCTCATCCTGGCTGTAATCTCTCTGACTCTGTCCAAGAACGCGCTTTTTTACATGCTCTGTCGTCCGCACATCGGGGGGCACGGAGGAGAAGGGGAGCGACTCCAGTACTCGGATCCTTTTGGACCCTACGTCCTGGTGCCGGTGTGGGGGCTCTCCCTTACTCTCATCGTCATCCACTACGTGCGCATATACAGAGTTGTGACGAAGCACCGGAAGGCACGGTTCCACCGGGGGGTCCAGCTGAGGCCCACGGTGTCTGAGCACACCTGGGCCTGGCTGAGCGGCTCTGCCAACCCGGCGGCACCTCCACAAGGGTCTTTGAAGGCTCTGCCCCCCGTGGGCTCCAGCAGCCCGCCGCTTCATCCCCATCAAGCGGTGCTCCTGGTGGCCGGTGCCGGTGCCGGTGCTTCCTGCGCGCCGGACGCGTCCACGGTAGGAGGCTGCCGTGCCTCGGGGAGACCTCCGGAGATCGTCGGGGCGGTGTGTCTCCTGACACCCGGGGCCAAGGAGCACGGGAAGAAGAGGATGGAGGGGAAAGTGGCGCAGCGTTTTGGGTACATAATCATTGCGTTCACGCTGTTCTGGGTGCCCATGGTGGTCATTTTGCTAGTCAATGCCAACTCTTGGCAGGACACGGACACAGTGAGTGTGGCAGTTTTCTGTTATTTCTTTCTGTTTTGTTCACGCAATAGCCTACTGCTGTCTGTCTGAATAAACAGAACCCCAGTGCATCTCAACACAGACCTGCAAAAGTACATAGAAATCAGTGGGGCTTCTGTCTAAATGCAAACTATTGGAAACATCTTCAAACAATATAGTACCTATAACAACAGAACTGAGCCATAAATCAAATAACATACAATGTAGTCTCCAAAATCCTTTGAATATTTATCCAGGACATACTGCATTGCACAACTGTGTCATAGTGCAGAATGCTTTAGAACAACCTAGCTGTTAATACTTTGATGGATTAGTTGCTAATTTGTCTGTAAAATGTAAAACTTTCCTACATTTTTTTGTAATTGCATCTTTTGGTTTCAAACAAAACAAGCAATTTGAAGATGTCACCTTGGAAACTGAGTGTTTTTACAGGTTTCCTTGGAATTTTAGACTGAACAATTCATCAAAAAAAGTTAATTGTTTATCAAAGCCCATACTGTAGCTGCACTGTGTAGGAAGAGTAAAAAGAAATTCTGTGTCCTTGCACCATCCTAAACTCTCTGCTGTGTTTCCCACAGTTGCTGAGGGAGCTGGAGACGTCAGCCGTGGTGCTGACCTGTATGCAGGCTGCAGTGGATCCTCTCATCTACACCTTAGTCACTAGACAGTTTCGCTCTGAGCTGAGCAAGATCCTCTCCTCCATCCCAGGATGTCCACTAAAACTGAGAGACTGAAAGTGTGCCTCTTTGATAGGACTACACCTGTGGGAATTAAAAGTACCACCGAAGCTAAATATAAACAAGCCACTGCCTTGTCTTTACACTTACGCACACACATACACGCAGAGTGACTGAGAGGCAAGAAGAGAGCCCACAGATTTTGTATTTGTGGCAGACATAGATGTTTTATCAGGCGTTTCACAGTCGGGACACAAGACAAGGTCATACATAATATCCAACACCTGACAAGATACGCACAGCAGTAGTCTCAACAACGACAGGTGGCATAGGAGGGCAAAGCAAATAGTGAGAAGAAAACTGACTGAGCCCAGAATAAAAAAAGACAATCAAAGGAGAAGTACAGAACAGAGAAAGAGAGACAAACACAATCACAGACCTCTGTTTTTGTTGTTTGTAAATAATAATAAAAAAATGCAAAATGCAGTTGACACTTTGAGCAGAAATTTGCATTATTATTGAAACGGAGTCCTTTTAAAGGTGCAGATGTAACAGAACAACCCGTCTCTTGACGCAGAAAAGCAGGAAAAAAAATCACATTTAATCACTTGTCAATGCACAGAAAAAATTATATAGGGATCCTCACTTCTGCCGTTACCTATGTCAGATCCTTGTTGTAGTTTTCCATAGATTCTAAATGTCAGACTTGATGCTGTGAATATGAAGTCAATGTCTTTAACCCCAGTTTTAAAATTACACTGAAAAAGCTCCGCCCGTCTGTGCTTGTCTTCTTGTCTTTGTTTTTTTTTTTAAACTCCAGGTTAATTTGCACAGTTTGACTAAACACTAATACTGGATCTAGGCAGCTGTCATCACTGTGCACAGTACTAAATTACCAGCAGTCGTATTAGCTCACTACTAGGAATATCAGAGGTAAAACACCCCGTGTTTCAACTCAGTAGATTATTTTTGGCTTTCCTCGGGTTGATACTAACCTCCGTATCAGAGAGAAGGAAAGCACAACAGAGGAGTCTAAGTGTATTGATGTACTGATACGGTTCCAATATGCTTTCCACCCATATGGGCTGATATGAAGATGATATGCGTAATTGTAATTCTTAGTACAAATGCATGTGTAAAACTGGTAAAGCTTTTTTTTTTCTTTTTTTTTTAAGATATCTCCATCTTAAGGTAATTAAATACTTTCTCTTTAAAAAGTCCATGATACATTTCGCTGCTAGTTTGACAGTCGTTTTAACTATAATCTACAGGAGAGGAAAAAAACATCAGCTACATATGGGCAGACATAATGTTAGACCAATTCACGTATTGCTTTTGAAATATGCTCCTGGCTGATGGACAGTATGCTGAAATATCAGAGTATTTGTAGCCCTGTCTGTGTGCTCTTGATCAACGTTGTATTTCATCTACGCGGAGCAGAAGTGGGTGCTTGGTCTGCTGTGACTGAAGCTGTTCCTCAGTGAAATCCCAGCAGTGGTCTCAACCACCTAAACAAAGACAAACCTAACTGTCTCTGGAGCTGTTGGGACTCGCAATGACATTCAAGATGAAAAAGGCCAACAGAGAGAGGCATCAGCTCGGAGGTTAGCAGAGCTAAAAGGTCGCCGTCCATAGTTACAAAGGTCAACTTTGATGGGATTTGATGGTGGGTAATACTAAAGTTTCAGGGTGGGGTCTGTGAGCCCGCGAGAACAGACAGAATAGCACATGTTTTTGGTGACAGAGATCTGTGGATGGCTCATCCAGTGTCCTCCTCCGTGTCCCTGTGGTCACCGTTAACAACAGACCTCCCTGCTTTAAGTTCTCCAAAAGATAAAAGTAAATAAAATCCTTTGAAACACCAAGGAGGACAAAAAGTACAAACACCAAGTTTCCTAACCACATAGAGTACACACATACTCAACAGCTTTGAAAAAACGCACCGCTGAGTTTGGGGAAGAAAAAACGTTGACAGCTAGAAAGACTACCGAAAGCATACTGTTGTTCACACAGGAGGTAGGGATACAACAGGACAACAACGAGAGAGAGAGAGAAAGAGAAAGAGAGAAAGAAAGTGTAAGAGAGAGAGAGAGAACGAGAGGACAGCTTCACTGGTTCTGCCAAACGATGGTCAAATATTACAAAATATTCTATTAACAATATTCACAAAGAACCGGGGCTCAGGACAGATTTGTGTCGGAAATTCTCAGCAAACACCTTGTGCTTTTAATTGTGGTGGTTTGAATTAAAATGTTTTTTCTTTTCTGTTTTTTCTTTTTTTTTCTTTTTTGGTTTTCTTTGTTAGAGAATTGACTTATCTGAGGTCCGTCGGGGGCTGTAGGAGCCAAAAGGGAACAAAACAGGCAGGAGGGCAGGGGAGTTCAGAAAACTATAAAAACAAATAAATCTCTTTTTACTCCAGCAAAACAGGCACATATTGTGTAAAAGGCTCGGAGCTGAGAATTTCAGACAGAAATATGTGCAATAAACCCTTCAGAGTGGCAGCTAGTCAAATATACCATATACTGAGCCATAGAGACTTCCAGAAGAATTGAAACACAGGTTTTCAATCAACTGTGACGAACACATTCACACACCCCTCCCCCCCCAGGCTCATATGACCACACACACGCACACACACACACACACTCACAGGCACATACCTCCTATCCAAAACGTCACAAATCCTCTATCTAGCAAAAAGTCACATACACTCATTCACAAATATGAAACTCATTGGTAACGCTGTCACGGACACACCTACCATATTTCATCTTTTAAAGGATTTTTCACTCGAGTGGAATAATATTGGACCCCGAAAAAGGAATGGTGGCATATTCATCATCTACTGACAGGTGAGTGGATCAAAATGACACAAAACAAAAAGGGCAGGGTCAAATCAGTGTGAGAAAAGACGTTTTGATTATGTGTTGTATTATTTTTTCTTTGCCTTTTGAGTTCTCCTCGTTTTTCCCGAATGTCTCCTGCTAAAAAAAAAAAAAAAAAAAAAAAGACCAAAAGAGTCTAACTGAAGCAAAAATCATAAAAAGGTGCTTTGTGCACAGTGACACATGACTTAGTCTCGGAACTCATCGGCAACACTTTTAGAGGCACACGCTCACTCACCGTCTCATCTAAAAGGACTCCCTACACATATTTACCACTCTTTCACCCACACACGCACACACTTGCATACACGCACACATGCAAACCAACCACTAACACTACACTGTATCTAAAAGCCACCCTCCGTCTGTACAGGGAGTCCGTGTCGTTACAGTACGTGACCAGCAGAGGGCAGGCTCCACCAGGGCTAGACTAGCGCTCTGCATGCTTTCTCCTCCTTCATTCCCCAGTCCTCCTCTGTCCCTCGGTCTGTCTCGATGAGTCTTTTATCTGTCTTTCTGTGTGACGCGTCCGCGACCCTAGTCTTCACAGTGCGGACACCTTCACAACGTTCTGGTGGGTGGGGCCCGCGGGCAGGTGGGCGTCGCCTTCAGGGGTCGTCACTGGCGGCGTGGGAATGCTGATGATTGCTGTGGTGATCTGGCTGCTCTGGCAGTTCAGGGGTGCTGGTTCGTCTACGCGCATGTTCAGACTGGAGCGGCTGGAGGAAAAAAAAAAAAGGGAGGAAAGCAAATCAAAGATGAGGAGAGTCCTACATAAAATGTCAAATATTTCACAACCAGTTCACCTTGGCCTTTAAAGCGAGAAACATAGCGTCCTCAAACTTCTTTTGAGGAACTTCAAATCAAGACTGTGAATCCCTTTAATAGGCCCCAGAAAACCCTTTTTTTCCCCTTTAAAAAAAAAAAAAAAAAACTCATCATTTGTGAGAGTTTATTCCCAGTTTAGCTAAACTATATATTTAAAATAACCATCAAACAGCTGACCCAGTGCAACTGTCTCCGTGCCTGACGTGAATCATCTTGTATTGAAGTTGCGTCAGTTGGAGAAGGAGGCATGGAGGGAGATCGGACAGGTGGAGTTTTAATGTTGCCTGAAAACAGACAGCCATCAGGGCAGCACTGTGACTAAGTGAACATTACCGGTCTGACCAAATGACCCAGTGTAATAGTAACAGGATGCTCGAGGTGCCGTAACCCACCGAGCATCTCTGCAGCTCTGCAGCTCTGCAGAGCCTTCTGCTGCTCATAAAAATGGTTTGCAGCCTTTTCGAGCAAACAACAGTGAGTCAACAGTAAACAGTGGCTGGTGAAGAAATTGGAGTGCCTCTCAAATTAAACATGTTCTCCTCTGGAGTTTGTGGACATAACCAACAACGAGAGGTGAATAAATACTTGACTCGCATTAGTCACATGGAGAGAAAAGCAACACCGATGGGGAACCTCATCTTGCAGTTCTTTTCGCTAACAGGTCAACCATGAGCACAATGGGCAGTACTATGGCTGTAAGTCTGATTGGGTCACACTTTAAATTCAACTTGTTGCACAGCAATGGTGAATCTTGGATAAATATAATATCTGAAAACTTAATATTTAAGTATAATATTTAAGAAGAAATGAAAATGTAATGGATCATTCAGGACAAATTAAATACTCTCTCTCGGTGGACCGTTCAATTAATGTTGTGGGGACAATTTGACAGTAAATTAGCAACTCATTGTCAGCTGTCATTAGTTACATGGTGGATAATTAGTCTGGTGGTAGGAAGCCTTTATTGCTGGCCACTAGCCATTAGTTCTGTCTGGTTAAAAGACACTTGCTCAGATGTTACAGCACATGATTACAAAAGGAAATTTAGTTTTCAGTGGTTTTCTTCACTTTCATCTACTTACAGAAGCTACTGAGCAAATTTGAGGCAGAAATTTGTTCATGAATTGTTACACCTCATATTCAGATTGCAAAATATCTTCAAAGGGTAGGTTAATGGAAAAAACGGGACACTAAAAACTCTCATTTGCAGCGCACAAGCTGAAGGATATTCAAGTCTTTTTTGCTGATCTCACCTGGTGCTGAGGGGCTGGATGTGGATGGTGCTGAGCTCCTGCAGACCTTGTTGGTGTGTGTGCGTGTGTGTCAAAGGCTGCATGTGTGCTGGGGCACTGGAATTCGGTAAAGGGGTGTGATGCTTCTTGCTCCGGCGGGTGCAGCATGTGCCCGTCACACCGTCTTGGCTGGAGAGGGAGGGGCTTCGGGACGGGTAGTTCTGAAGCCCCGCTTCCAGGTAGCTCTGCTGGTAATACTGCTCATCCACAAACTCGTGGTTCTGCAAACAAAGGCGAAAAAAGGAATGAGATGGGCACAGGGGGGAGAAGACAGGGGAAGAGCCATAAAAAAAGATGTGACATTTACTGCATTTATATTTATGACTATGTACTGTGTGTGGCTTGATATAGACTGTCATTTTCTGCTTCGTAGCTTGGGTCAATAACTCTTTAGAGAATGTGTGATGATTATTTTTTATATAGGCAGGTATGTGTCTGTCTCTGTGTGCGTGTGTGTGAACATTAAAAACATGTTTTTCATGTTTCAAAGCTCAGCTCAGAGTCAATTTTTTATAGTTATAGCTTCTATAACCAGCACTTACATATAAAAAATGGATCACATGACTTCTTGTGTGTGAAAGGGGTTTGTCTGTAGCAGTGAATGCACTTCATTATTCAAATCTGAAAGTCCCATCAGCTCTGTGGAGCTTTATCGTCTTTCTTTTGGTGTTGTGACTTGCTTGGTTTACTCTCACCCGCTCACATGAGTGTTGTTTTCAGCCACATCAGGCCGTTGTTTTCACATGGAAAGCTCCAAACACACACTGTGCTCTACCTGCCCAGCTGCAAACAGCAGTCAGAGTTGATTCTAGTCAATTTAGTGGAGCATTTAGCAGCTAAAGAGCGAGGTGATTCCCTCAGGGGTCGGTGGAGAGCAAAACAGAGCTTAAAGAGGAGCGAATATCAGGCCATGTCGAGTTTGTCACATCAACTTTAAAGGTGATAATATATCAGTCTTGTGTTTATGGTTCAAAACAGATGTAGTTATAGTTTGAACATACACTTCTTCACATCTTGTGTTCTATTTCCATAGATATGTAGAGTGAAGAATGGGAGTTTGGATCTGTGTGCATGTATGTGTGCACCAGCACATTGTGCCAGGCTGAAACAGACAGTGAGGTCGTATCACACACAGACAGATGAGCGTGTGTCGTAAGGGAAATGCAGTGTACTGGACATCACGCTACAGTGAGCTGCACTTGCCCATGCACATACTAACACTGTAGATCTACACACACTGAGGCTTGGATGTCAGTTATGTCAGTTCGACTAATGAGCTACAACCAGACAGTGAAGTATAGATGATTGCACAAATTGGGTTTTTTTATCTTGATGTTAAATAAACATTTTAAGATTCAGACATTTGAAATTCATGTGGAAAAAAACAAAACAAATGTGTGTGTATGTGTGTGCACTCACGGTGGTCTTCTCCAGACAGTGCAGCAGGTGATGGTGCTGGCTCTCTAATAGCGAAGTAGACTTACTTAACCGCTGCTCCTCCTCAGTGGAACTCTGCAACACACAAACGTGCACACAGACACACACAAAATGAGCACTACGATATATCTTCTTTGCACAAATCAGATGTGGGAGGTGTGAGGCCGGCTGCTTGTCTTAGTACCTGATCTGAAAGGTTCATCTTGTATGGAAGTTGCTTCAGTTGGTGGAGGAGACAAAAGGAGAACAGACAGGTAGTTTTTACTCGTGCTCATAGCGTTGAGAACAGAAAGTCCGTCAGGGCCGCAGCCATGCCAGTCAGACACAGGGAGCATTACTATTCTTACCCTGAGAGGCATGTCTGCTATCATCAGTGGAGCCAGTGCATTGATCTGTGCTGGAAGGGAGACTTCTAGCACAACTCGCCCCTAATGGATATACAGTATACAATATACAATTCATATACAAATTTCCATTGTGACATTTTGCCTCCATCTCTGTTATTTCAAAAGCTTGCTACAGGCGACTTGTTAATGACTTGTTTTCCATATTCCTTATTTTTTATGCTGTGGCCTGTTTACATGTTTATGTGTATATGTGTGTGTGCGCGCGCTTGAACAAGAGGGTGCTATTTCTAGTTGTGCGGTGGTTTGGATGCGAAAACTCACTCGCACTCGCATTGTTGAGGTGAGTCAGAGAATAAAAGGATCATCGAACAAAGCAAAGAAAGCAGTTGAAAGAACTGAAGCAACATTTGTTAGGAGCTCATTTGCGTATTACTTTTTAGGTCCATATGTTGGTTTTGTTTTACTGGTCCAGTAAATCATTTTACTACCAGGCCCTGAGGAAGAGTTAGGGCTTGTAGAAAACATTTCCTTTTTGCAGACAAAACATCATATTAAATTGCAAGACTTTAAACATTTTGTCATCTGCTTGCTTGAAGTACACTTTGTGTCTGAGGTAATATTTGGGGCAGACTTTTTTTTATTACCATCTGGAACAGTATTTGCCAACAGGATCGGAAATATAATAGCTTTATACATCTAACATCAACCGGAAGTAGACTTTCAGAAGAGCTGTTGCACAGAAAAAACTGATTTCTCTGCGTTATTGTCATAAATATTAGCCACAATAGCCTTCGCCTGAGTCTAGGAAGATGTCTCTCCAGTATATTGCAGAATGCCATCATTGTTGTTGTCAGAAGTACAGCAGGGCTTCACATATACAGACTTTCAATGGGTTGCATCAGTCTTTCCCAGTAGAACTCAGTCATTGAGTTGTTTATATATATATTTATATATATATACACTGTATATATATAAAAAACAAAGACAAAACTGCCCTGATCCTGCATGCTCCACAGCACTGCCGGAAGGCAAGTAAAATGCCATGTTTGGAAGATTTGTAGTAGCAATTTTCTGTTTGTTAAGCAGGCGGCTGGTGCTATAAGCAGAAGGTTCTTTGCTGAGAGGGTGTATTCCTGCACTGATGACTCGGGGTTTGTCCGAGCCAAGACCGCTCACCTGTGTTCGTGCTGCTTATCTGTACCTAACACAGCAATAAAACACAGGTGTTACGGCCGAGTTATTCCAGTCATCCGCTATACATACGGCCGCAAGCCGCATCAGCAGTCTGTCTGGAGGCGGCTACGGCTCACCACCCAGGTGGCCACCATACTGTAGAGTGGAAACAGCTTGATCTGCCGAGTGACAAAACACACTGTGTCACTCTGCATGGTGCTGTACATGTTGTTAGTAAATAGCTGCATTTAAATGACACCAATTAACATATCGCTGAGATGACAGATATCTTTCTATAGGAGCTTATGATGTAAGTTGACTTTGGACTTAAGGTGTTGCAGCTGATGGAGAAAGAAACATGAAACAAGACGCACAAAAAAAATACATTTAACGAAAAGAAAATGAACGCTACGTTTATCTGAGCAGACAGCAAAGGTGACTGACTACTCATGAATTTAAATGACGCCCGACACGTCTGAAAAGTCTGATAATGTTGCACTTAATTACTCTTGCGCCGCACAATATGGGAAAGGGAAGAAGTTCTCTCGTTGCGTTTTCATTGATAGAAAATTGTGACTGTGATAATGACTTAGTTCTACTAAATAAAGCAAAAAAATAAATATGCACTGCTCAGAAATATGGCCCCCTAATTCAAACATTAACATGTAATTTCTTTTTAATGTTGTTTGTGATTGTCTCACCAAAGCCGTGTCCACGCTACAATAAACAAAATAAAACCACCTAGTCATAAAATGTGGAATACCTGTGTCCTGTTTACGACAAACAACAAAAAGGAGCGGCCTTGATTACACAAAATGTTTTAGATAACTCAGAAATCTCTTTTAATGCTCTTTCGTTAAAGGATAGTGTTAAATCTTTAGAGGGAAAACATCTATTAAAGAAATGTATCACTTAATATTTACTGCTCAGATAGAAAGCATAACCACTCATATATAATATCTACGCTGCAGCCCCTGCAGTATATTGTTTCTTGAGGCAATATCAATATGAGGTCGATGCATTATTCAGACATAGATTGAATATAAGGACTGCTATTGAGGAGAGAGAGAGAGAGAAGGATGGGGTGGGGAGATGGAGAGAGAGAGAGAGAGGGACACAGAGAGCAAGAAGGAGAGGGAGGAAGAAGCACTTGTTTTTGTTTTTGCGCTGTGTCAGCCCCGGGGCCACTATAGTGCTTGTGAACCACAACGTTTTGGCGAAGCATGGAACATCCTTGAGTTGTGTTTACATTTCCTGCTGCATCGCCCGAAGCCAGTTCCTCAGATGGGCAGCTGGGCTCAGGGATGCTCACATTAGAAATGCCGCTCAGTGAATGAGATCACAGCGAGCTGCTCTGACGGGATGCTGTGTGCATTCTAAGAACTGATAATTAAAGGATGGGCCAGCGAGGCCCGTGTCCAATGACTTCGTTATTGCTCACTCTGAAATCCTCAGAACTATTTTTCCCGAGAAAGATGGGGAGGTCGTCGTTCCGGGTCATCGTTAGAAAAAAAAAAAAAATGCAAGTGGTATGTGAAATATATGTGGTTTCTGTGTGGTTCAGAGGCTTTTCTTACCGTGAGCTCCAGGGCTTCGTTGAACAGGCCGTTACGCTTGCTGTGGAGGAATGCACTGGAGCTTCCTGTCTTGGATATTCGTATCCTGGCCAAGCGGGCTTTCTGCAAAGAGCGAGACAACCATAGAAGCAACCTGTTAGCTGGTGCCTACACCACACAACAATGTCAGATTGATTGGGCCGGCATCCCGACACGTCCCACTGATTTGAGCTACAGCACTTTCACACGCCTTATACGTGAGTTGTGATCTTATAGATCAAATCAAACATGTGCTACTAAAGCATTCACTCTCATCTCCTGTGATAAATTCACTCTGATCCCCCCGTGATACTTATGAATGATTTATGGCGACTACACGATAACACATTCATTTGGTAGAAAATCAGCTAGAGAGGCACCTTGGAGTGGAGCAGGTAAATCCTGTATGAATTAAGCAGCTAAATGTCATTCTGTATTTAAAACACTGAATTCAATTTATTTGGGCTGCTGTGTTAGCGGTTCTGTTTCGCAAAATGAGTCGGGGAAGTGTCAAAGCCCATGTTGCTCCGCGTCGTTCTGCCCTCATGAGCAGCTACGTTGAAATGCATCTTTAGTTATCAAACCTGTACAGCACAGTCCAGTCTCTTTTTCTCCCTCCCTCTCTCTCTGTCTTTCTCATGCTGTCAAACCTCTCTTGTGAGGCAGCCAGCAGCAGAGATGGGGAAAAGAGGGAAAGAGAAGACACACAAAGAGGAACAGAAAACACTTTGGTGTTTGGTGTGACGTCTTTATACATCAGTGGGTTTGACACAGTGGATGGACTCTTCCTCTGCATCATGGTTTTTTTTTTTTTGGCTGCAAGTGAGGCAAACTGTTGTTGGTGAATGCGTGTGAAAGCACGCTATAGCTTTGAGTGCAGGATGAAATACACATGTGGTTCTCCGTGAAACTCTTAGTTAGCAGAACAAGTGCCTTTACGGGATAGTGCAATCTGAGTCACTCACTCCTCAAAGGCCCGCCATTTTCCCGTCAAAGTCAAGAGCTGGGTGTCAGGCTCGGTGCAGCTGTGGAGTGGGTGTCTCTTTCTCTCCCTCCCTCCCTCTCTCTGTATGTGTGTGTGTGTGTTTCTGTTGCTTCGCTTTCTGCATTTTAAAAATAGAATGACGGATTCATTGAAGGGAAATTGGGAGAAGGATAATGCGAGCTGTGTAAATGATGAGTAGACAGACAGCTCGTTTAGCGGGAGGCGCGGGCACTGCTGGGGGGTTAATTGAGTGTAAGGGTGTGTGTTTGCATATCTCCATGTGTGCTAACACATGCACCCCACATCTTCATAACTGAATTTCCATACATATACATACGAGTCACACAGATGAGCCAGAAGAAACACCTGACTCAGTAAGAGTATGGTAATGTATGGTAATTTGAGCTCTTTTCCTCACTTGAGTTTCATTTAAAACATGGTAATGCTTGTTGACCCGCAGGTAGCTGCTGCTGTGATTTAGTAATCCAAAGAGAGGCGCAGGAGATAAACTGGAGTGCGTGTGAACACACACACATAGCAGCTGAGCTATACTGTAGGATCTATAGCACAAACTCAACTTAAATTGCTTACATCTCCTGTTCTCCTGCATCTTTTTACCCCTCCTTTCTGCTGCTCTCCTTGACGAGTTCCTCTCTTCTCTTTGTGCCCTCACCTATGTATATTTGTGCTGGCGCAGCACTCCCACAGGCCTTTGGGATAACCCTTCTTTATGTTCTGGCATTGTGCTCAGCCAATGGGACTGTCTCTCTGGGGTCACCATGCAAACAGGAGGCTGTGACTGTGGCGATGGTTGCCAGGCAGCACGGGGGTAATGGAAGGGGATGTTAAGAACATGTCCCGCTAGATTGAATCTACTTCTGCAGCTCTCTGATAGATTCCCAGGGCCTTTGGGGACTCGAGGTGCTTCTGTCTAAAGGCCCCATCTGCGCCTTCAAGCAGAGCCACTACACGACAGATTGAACCATGGGAGGATAAGGAGCTTTCATTAACACCTACACACACACACACACACACCGTAGAAAGTTACATGTGGCATTGATGCGCACAGACAAAGTACACAGAACCAAAATTAAAGCCCCCACTTCTATTTCAGGAGATTGTGATCAGAAAATTAAGAGACCTCTAAGTACTGGAGCAGTATTTTGCTTCACATAGTATAAACTTTAGGTAATGGGTTCACAGAAAACTTTAAACTTAATATGCCCTCTGTCTAAATAATACACAAAGGAGAGGGAATATATTACCTAAGAAAACTGGTCTTTGGGGAAACATCAAACTGTACTTTTCCGAATAATGTCTCAGTCAGTCTGCCTATAACTGAACAGTGACCCTAATTATGTATGAAAACATGGTTAAAAATTAATAGAGTTTATGTAGGAAATGGAGAGCTCTGAAAAACTCATATCAACTCTCAATTCCATACCGACACATAACATGTGATTTACAGAGCGTAGATGTTTGCTTTCACAGCCTAAACAACTGTAACACCTGACATCCAGTCATCAGTTCGATGCTCAATATCACCACTTGAAACGGTCCAGATGTTTTCATACACACGAGAGCCACAAACTGATCCAAACACCTTTTTACCACCTCCATCTCTTTGTTTCCTCTCCTCCTGCCCGGGAGCCACAATTTCGGATCAATCACACTTTACAGATTACAGCTACTGTATAGGATGCAAGCCAGCATAAATGCTTCATTTTACCACCACATGCTGCCAGCTGAGGGATCTAAACTGGCGTATCCTCAAATGATTTGGAGAAACGCTACACATCCACTTAGCTCCCATGCCACATTCGCTGAGCATTGCCAGGAAGTTTTGTTAGAAGTTCTTTTTTTTTTTTTTACTTGAAAGTAAAAGTTAAAAAATTCATGGGACCTTGTGAGTTACAGCTTTGCTACATTCCCTGTATAGGATTTGGCGGAGTGAAAAAGTGGAGCAATCGAGCTGTGAGGTTCTGCCTCAGGCCTGCCTCGGAAACATACAAGTGAAAGAAGACCATCTGATGGGATAGCATACACCCAAACACTCACACACACATACACACAAATAGCCGTGGAACAGCCTTGTTTTGTTTTGCAGCTGCCAGTCATCTTAAGGGTTGCTTTTATACATGCTGACATTTCTGCCACAAAGAAATAAGCCAGTTATTTTCTTTGAGGTATGGTGCTTTAAGATAAAAAACACACACACACATACACATACACACACATGGAGAATAGAGAGCATGAGAAAGATAGGGACAGAAACAAGAAAAGTGCCTGAGAGAAAAAAAGAAAAAGGAGACGAGAAATCGGGGGAAAATTTGACTCTTGAAAAAAAAAATCCATCTGGGAGTGAGTGAAGTTAGGAAACTGTGAACGAAGCCAAAGAATTGATTCAGAAGAAATCAAGTCCTGTGACACTTCTGGCCCCACATATCTGCCTCTGTAGTTTAGACAGCTTAACCTCAGACTAACACCACTCAGAGGCAAAATACCTTTGCTAAGCTAAGGATTACCTCCTCTTTATAGAGAAAGCAGGCACAGCTCTGCTCTGCAAGAAGCTGTGTTGTCATATTTATTTATTTATTTTCTTTCCTCCCTTCCATCGTTTGGGTCACTAAAGACATAATAGAGAAAATTAAATCTGTCGCGCAACCCTTGACCCGGCTCCACCCAGCCACGTTTCTCCATCTCTCCATTTGGTGTGTCTTCTTGAAATGTGCAGACCACTTTATTGATTGTCCAGAGAGCAAAAACACTCTGAGGCAGAAGTCATCTCCACCTTCGCCCTTCTGAGGGATGGCTAAAAACAACAGTTGTGAGATGGTCTGGAAGATACCTCGAGAAAGGGACTTGTTTTTGTTTTGTTTTGTTTCTCCTATATGTCAGCCCCGAGCCAGTGTAATGCTCACGAAACCGCAACAGACAGTAATTTTTTTTTTACTATTTGCTAAGTTATAGCACGATGGCTGGTCCGACCTGCATGAGAAAAAGATTTTCAGCCAACCCGTGAAAAAGATAAGGCGGTAAAATGAAGATGACAGCTGTGTTTTTCACAGATGCAGAAGCAGTAATGAGAGCTGTATACGGACTGAGCAGCTTCACAACAGAGGCTGGATGCATCATCTACTCCTCAGCCACATAAAGTCTTAGCGTGCCTGGTGTGTTCACAGGCAGTTAACGACATGTACATTATGTTTAATTATCAAACAAATATGTGAGAATGAACAGGTTTGTTTCAATAGGAATGCAGGAGCTGAATGCTGCATCAGAGACAACATATCCTTTAAATTAAGATCTTAACTACCGTTTGAGGATGTCATCACGAGTTTGTGTTTACTCCAAAACAAGAAGTCACAGTTAAAAAATCTGTTTTACTGCGTGACAAAATGCTGTGATTAAAGTTTGATTAGGTTCGGGCATAAAAACAACTTAGTGAGGTTTAGGGAAATATTACATTTTGGGTTTAAAGAGGAATGAATCTTCATCAACATAAAACTGTATGTAGGTAAGATTGGAGAGCGGATCGTTTGAAAACAGGGAAAGCAAAACAATCTGAGATGCCTCTGTGGCTCATCCACCCACCCCACCCTCCTTCCTCTGTGGACTTGTGTTGGATCACAACAATGTTAGTGCTTTTGTGAGAAGAAAACCGTTAAGTTGGTTCTGCTCCTTCACACTAGGGTTCAAGTCCAACCGACTGAGGACTTAGGAACAACACCAGAGGGCTAAGGTGGCAGAATTGGGATTGTGCACTTTTGTCCGAGCTTCTTTGGTGGCTGACGATTGTTCAGGGTGAATACAAGAGAGAAGAAGCCAACTTATCGTCTTCTTTCAGTAACACACGAACACAAAGCCAATTTCCACTGCAGGTCTGACTGCGATCCTATCGCAAGGTGAACACAGCAACTGCACAAAGCAGCTCCATGATGAAAGAATTTAAACAGTTGGATACAATTAAAGCTTCAAGTCCAAAGTTTCAACACTAAACTACAAAATCAGAACCGCTGCTGAAAGTGTCTGAGCGTAAATCCTGCTTAAGGGAAACAGATCAGTTCAGCTCGTTTTCATTCCCACCCACCCTCTAATCCTTCTGTATCACTTGCCCTTTGCGATTCCCCATTTAAATCCCGCCCTCCTCAAGGTGTAATACTCTGAATCTGTAATAAGACCTACCTGAGGATATTATTACCTTTATGTAAATAAGCTCCGAGGTGCAACAGAGGAGTAACCCCTGCAGATCGGACACTCTTGTTTCAGATCTCTTCATGAGATCACGTGTACAGAAAAGAAGTTGGTGCTCGGCTCACTGTCGAAAACAAAAGTGGCGACACCGAGGCCGACGGGGAGGCAGAACGGGGAATATATTTGTGTCGCAGTTGCGTGTTCATTCTCGCCGCACAGCAACTAGTGGCATCCTCATGTATCTTTCTTTGGTGCAGAGGGATAGATCAGGGGCTGTCTCTCCACCACCACCCAGATGGATGGATAATTGTAATGGGAGCCCAGAACAGCTAACAATTAGGCCTGAACAAAGATGGATGTGGATGGGTGGGTAGGCGGGCGGGTGGAGGGGATGGGGGGGGGCAAAGTGTGTGATGAGGGGGAGAAGACAGAAGGTGAACAGAGGAGGCTGGAAACTGCTGAGGGACTAACGCCGGCGCTTTCCCTCCTGAGTAATTCCCCCTCCCTTTCCTCCTGTCTGCTCCCCCGTCGTTGTTTAAGTACTGTGAAAGGCAATCTTGAATGGCTATCCCATTTTACTCTCAGTTAAACACAGCCTTATTCTAAGAAATGATCTGAGGAAGAATTGATTCTCTGCGAAAAATAACCACGTGCAGGTAATAAATGTGGAGCAAATGACGTTTTGCTATGCTAAATGACCAGTGACACTTGCTAAATGGTCACCTTAATGGCCACGAGGGTCATGTGTCGTTAAGATTACGGAGCATTAAGAAACAATACGTGTAGCCGTAGCGAGGGTTAGTAATGGGGTACTGAAGGATGTGGCGTGCCTGAGTAATGCATGGGTGGGGCGTTACAGACCGGGTGTCATTAAGAGTTGAAAAGTGGACTGTACGGTGTTAATGGCTCTATCATAGACCATCTACTCTGGACTTTCCATATTTTATAGCGTGATAGGCTGTTGACTGGGAACTTAGAGCGAAGGAACATTAAATTAATGCGATGTGAAATGCGCAGTGCTGAACACATGTCAGCAGTAGTTTGGAAATAAAACTCAGTTGTTAAAAATCGTAGCAAAAAAAGCAGCAAAAACTTTGCATAGAAGCATCGACATCACATTTCAGGGCAATCCATCCAATTGTTTTTTTCTCCCTCTGAACTACAAAGAACTATGGATGCATGTAAAAAAAACAAACAAACAAACATCATCCAGTTATTTCTGCAACATTTCAGTCCAGTGGACTGACCACCAGCTGCCTTTATGAGGCAGAAAAAAGGAAACCCTGTTTTAATTTACACACAGGTGTGACGCAAAACCATCAAGTCATTTCCACAGCAACTACAGCTAAAGCAAACACAATATGTAATTCAAGACATGCTCCACTGCCTTTAAGCACATGGGCTTAAATGCTAAGCAACACTTAATCCTGCGGGCTAATTAAAGACGGAGATGGTACACAGATTGCCGTTCCTAAATGCTCTAAAATATCACATTTGCAAACCTATCATCATCATCCTTGGCACTTAGACCTTGATTTGCCGTAGTAATAACTCTCTTGAGAATCAAAGCATCCAGGTGGGATATTATTATGAAGGTAATAATAAGGCGTTTGAGTCATGCTGTTATGAAATGGAGTAAAACTCTCCCTTGGATGTATGGGTGCTTGAGCAAATTGCTGACCTCACTGCAGGAAAGCCAGGGGGGCATTCAAGTGCCTGGGGGAGACATTTAGTGCTGGTTAATGACGACAGCACTGTCATGCTACACTGGCCACTTGGTTGGTACTTGAGGAAGTGTGTGTGTGTGTGTGTGTTGGGTAGCGAGCTGAGTGTGGGACACTGCACCACACTGCGGCTGAGTGGAGAACACACAGGAAGGTGGAACGGACGAAGGTCGGGCCTGAAGTGACAGGAAGTGCAGTGGTTGCACACAGACACACAAATGCACACGCACACAGATCCATGTACTCAAACAGATGCACAATACATACACAAACAGACGGACAGACACACACCTTCCTTCCAGCCAGCACCTCATCTGGGTGATAGCTATTTCAGGAAAGAACACAGCATTAGGACACACACTGCCTCCAGCTCTCCCCCCCTCTCCCTCTCCCTCCTCCTCCTCCTCCCCTGCTCCCTCCTTCCTTGTGGCCTTCCTCGTCACCGCTCCTCTCCTTTCTCTTCTGTGTCAGTAATATACATCTCATCACATCCAAACCGCTTTCCATCTCCATCATTTCCCCCAACCTTCCTGTCCTGTCTCTTTTTTTTACCCTCCCCCACACTTGGCTGTCTTGCTCGGCGGACAAGGTTACGGTTAGTTAAAACTGGGCAGCGGTCAGGCCACGGTCGAACTGCAAGACTTTAAACAGATTTAAACTACAACCAGAGAGCATGTGCAGAGATGGATGGCAGTAATCACAGGGAGGGTGAGGCGGGGAGTGGGAGAGGAGGCGGCGGCGGCGGGGGGCGGAGGAGGGGGGGACAGAGCTGAGCTGAACTGAAGGGAGAAGAGACGAAATAAGCAAAAGGCGTGAAAAAAAAGCCTTGCTAGGAGAAGTGTGAGCGAGAGTGATGAGAGAGAGGAATGGACTCTGAAAATATGTGTCAGTGTGTGCATGTCTGCCAGAACCAAACAAACACACTACGATCCATCTCTAGAGAACACAAACTGTCAGGCCTGCCCTCAGACTATGATTACCAGCCCAGTTTCGTAATGTCCACCAGCTGATGCTGTTACCCAGTTTGGCTCACGGAGACGGCACAACACCTTCTTTAAAGGTCTAAAGCGTGGGCCAGCTACCCGAAGGAAGACGAGATCTTTAATCCCTCCACAGTTTAAACACAAGTTTACATAATCCATTTATGAATTTGTGCCTGTGTGTGTTTTCATTATTACAACGCTCACGCAGATAAAACCTCCTCGCAAGAACAGATCAACAAAGAAAATCATGTGAAGAGGGGAAATGCTGCTGATTTTTAATTTAGAACTTCCGATAACAGCTTGTGGAGTTAAGAGATACTTTTGGTTTGGAGGATTTTCATATTCTTCAGACTAAAAAGTCCTTCAAAGAGTCAGATCAGCACAATTAGTTGAGCTCAGGTCACGGATTGTCTTGTAAACAAGTAGAATTAATACAATCCGCTTATCTGTTTCTTTGAGGCTATGTGCAGATTTGATCAGATTTGATCAAACAGGAGCAGCCAGCATTTTAAATTAAGTTTTGATCAACATGCTGCTGAATCCTGATTGGTGCTCGAAAGAACATGACGTGTTTTTCCAGCTGGAATAACCAAAGCTACTTTATCTTTGGCAGGCAAAAGGTGTTAATGTTAAATGACTCACACATAAGCTTACTTGGAAAATATATATTTTGGCATTAATTTTTTAGCAAGTTGGAACAATTGGCTTTGTTAAGGGGTATTAACGCAGTTATTCATTTATTGAAGTAACCGTGATAATGTTTTCTTCTGCGGTTGTGTACCTCCACCAGCCAGTCAAGCTGCAGCACTGAATAACGGCAATGAAGAGTTTTTGCAGAACATTATGATGTCATGGTGAAGGTGACCTCTGACAACTTCAAAATGTCATCACTTCATTATTTTATCCTATTAGGCATTTGTGTTAAACTGCTTTGTAAGGTCACAGTGACCTTGACCTTCGACCTCTGACCACCACAATCTAATCAGTTCCCCCCTAGAGTCCAAGTGAACATTTGTGCCACATGTAATACAATTCCCGCTGGGCAACAAATGGACGGATATATTAGAGTGTGTCTATTATATCATGCTATTAATTTATAAAATCCATCAGTATTTGGATAGATTTTTTTTAATTGGGATGCAGCGGCCTCTTGATCCCATAGCAGCCCAGGCAATCAGCCACATACAGTATAGGCGAGCAAATGATGCTTCAAGAGACATTGTGAGGAAGACAACAGTGTTGTCTCACTCTGGTAAAGGTGGAAATATTCCTTTAAAATGGCACAACTGATGCGGTGTGGAGGGAAAATAGTAAAGGTCAGGGTCTGTTATGCATGCCAATGGGTGAGGACCATTAAAAGTGTGGTGATACTCACTGAATATGTATCACACAGCTCCGGTTAATGTGAATATACTGTATGTGAATATGCATTATACACACATCATTATTAGCCTTAAGGAAGATTTGAACCCTGTGGAGAAGAACGTCATAGCTTCCCTCTGGACTGGAGGTCTGGAGGTCCAACCCTCTGGGGCCAAGGTGAAGAGAAATAAAACTGTGTTCACCTGCATCTTCTGCGCCCGCCGCTTGTCTGCTCTCTGGTTCTGGTGATAGATGCGGCTAAAGTTGGACACGATGACAGGGACAGGCAGGGCAATTACCAGCACCCCACTCAGAGAGCAGATGGAACCAAAGATCTTCCCTGCGATCGTCTTAGGAACCATGTCTCCGTATCTGCGAGAGGTGAAGAGAGAATACATTTAGTGGCTCATCCTATTGTACATTTAGCCTCAACCTTGCACACACAAACAGCTGACTTGGAGGTCATTTGCATCATGTAAACAGACACATACACACACACAGCTGCACGATCAATCAGTCGGTTCAGCACCAGACTTTCATTCTTCTCTTCAGAGTTCTCCATGATGCACGTGTTCAGAGTGAAGTCTGACCTACGAACTCGATCCCACCCCAAAAGCGAGGCTACTACCAAACCCCCTCTCCTGCTGAACGGCACAGTAAAGTCCACAGACTCATTCAATGGGAGCAGATACCATTAACCTTTAGAAAAGGAGGGTGGGAGAGAGGAGGGCATGGTGAATACCACGGATATTTCCCAAAAGTCATTAAGCCCAATTCAATCTGAAATATTTGCAAGTCAAAAGCAACCCCATCTTGGGTTCAAAGACAGACAACGCAATTGCAATAACTGTATTATAAATCTCTCGTTTCCCAAGGTAGAGGCCAAACTGCAGGAATCATCAGTGGGGGGAAAAGATAGACGGGAAGAAATTCAAATGCTAAAAGAGCACGACTTAAGTTGGCAAAGCAACCTTTATTTCTAATGGTGTTCATTTCTTATTCATGAATAAAAAGAGCAGGTAATTTGTTCTTGTTTTCCAGCTAAACAAGAAGTTCCACTGAATTTATTAGAGCTGAGTCAAAGTCAGACTACAAAAAAAAAACCCTGATAGAAATAGCCCTTAAGCATCCAGCACAAATATACAATCATGTAAAGATTTCTGGTGTTTACGTCAGGGTTAGGACACGCTTAACATTTGTTCTTCATTTTGAGTTGTATAAACCAGTTATTGAGTCAAAAATAATAGCTTTTCAAGGAGAATAACCTCCTCAAAGTTACAAACAACAACTTTCCCTTTGTATTCATTAAATTAATTTATCACATAAAGAAACAGCCTCACTACAGCAGTAGTTTTGCTTGTTGACAAATTGTTCAACTTTTACGTCTTCACCATAGAAATTCACCAAAAACATCCTCCTCTCGAACTGCACGATTACTCCACGGCACAAGTGCTAAGACAAGTTAGTGTGTGCACATTACAGATTCCCTTGGGTAAAGAGACAAATGAGTTAATGATTCATGGACACACTCATCTGTGAAGATATCTTTTGCAAATTTGCAGTTTGGCTCGGGCCCTCAGAGGCTGCAAGAGGAAAAAGTCGCAGCAAGAGGCAAAGCCGGGAAGACAGCGGCAAAATGTTGCAAAGGGAATCTGTCTCCTCTCTGCCTCGTCACACTCACCCTGTAGGGAGCAATGTGGCGTGTCAGAAACAGTGAAAACTGAGCGATGTAGTGGTGTCAGTGAGCTGCACTGTGAATACGCCACAGATAGGTGGAATTACAGAGGTTAAGCTTTGTGCTCATGAGCTCATGCACAAAAGTAACCCCCTCCAACACACACACACACACACTATACACAAAATACGCAAAGCACACACTCAAAATATGGTTTTGAGTGTGTGCTCAAGTTTTCATATACTAGCATCAGCAGTTTGAAACAAGAGTTACTCAAAATACCGCCTCGTACAACAAGCATCTGACCTACTTGTACTGTATTATACTTATATATATCGTTTACTCCACTACAATTCAAACAACGTAAATACAGTTTACTTCACTGGCATCTATAATTACTGTATAAAAAGCTATGATGAGCACATAAAACACAATGTGCTTTTATACGATAAATTAAACCACCCAAAAGTAGATAAAATGGGTAATTGCCTCCAGTGTAGCCTGCTACAGCATTAAAATGCTGCTTACATGTTAATGCATCAGTGGTAACAATGCAAGGGTCAGTTTATCCTGCATAATATGTTGTTTACACTTCCAACCTCATTATTTTTGACAAGACTTACGGCACATAGTGAACATGGTTTTACTTGTAATGTTGTATTTTTACATGCTGGTATTCATACTCATACTCAAGTAAAAGATCAGAATACTTTCTTCAAAACAATACATTATGCTAACAAACCAAAAAAAACCACACGCTCCTCTTTTGTGCTTCTTTTCTCCTGAGGTTCTTTATTTCCAGTCATCTTTTATCAATGCTACAAGCCAGTCTGTGACAGATGGAACAACACATTTTCACATGGATACTAACGACACAAGGATGGAATAGCAGTTGGCATGGGTTCCCTGATGCATCTGTAATGTATATTACAGGCCCCTATGGACGTGGCGGAGCACGGATCTAGTCAATCAACCCACTACTGCTGCCAGGCACACATGCATATGCAAAAACCCGACTCATACATACACAAGCAGGCATTACATCCCAGCCCTCGCATGCGGACTTTCCAAACTTCAGTCAGGTATATCGCAATCCTTGCAAAAGAAAACCGTAAAAACAAAAATCTCAAATGTCAGCTGCTGTGTTATTTTGGATCCTGTTTTTTTAAGCAGTATGTTCCGCAGCAAGGAAATGAAGAGTGAGGCTGTTTGTGTAGTAATGACATTCAGCAGCAAATGTGAAATGTACTTCCAAGTCTGGCAGACGTCTAGAAACATGTAGCTCGATCAAATTCATTCAGTTTGACAGATCACAGAAAGGAGCACTGGTTGTTATTTGACGACTCAGCACACACTTCCCTGGAGGCTCTCCACAAATGAACAATAATCTGCTAAAGAAGCTGTCGTCATGATGGTCCTTTTTAGAAACTAATGAAGCACTTCTGTCACAGATCGCTTGAGATAAAAAAAAAACAACAAAACTAAACAAAACAAAAACACAGAATACTAACATAAACCACAAAAAGAAACCCATTCAGTTCATTGTGGAGAAGGAGATGAAACAAGAGATGGAACTTCATACTCATTAGTCACACTTTCTGCAAATACAAGCTCAATACAAACCCATTTAAGTGGAGCGTGTTTTTTTTGCATCAACAAAGGAAAGCACTGCCCACACACAGCGAACCACCGGTCCACAGCCATAAGTGAGAATATACTTACAGAGAGCATTCATCGTCTCTTCCAAGAACTTTAATGGCCTTTCTACCCAAATTAGGCAATAACAATCCCATCAGTGGTACAAAGGCCCTATCACTACAAAACATTTCATCTCCTCCCCTCTTCAGAAGATGTTTCCATTAGGAGGAATGAAAAGCTAATCATATTCATCTGCAAGCGTTCTTTAATGGGATCCTATCAGATTGTCTGATAGAGGCCCCTCTCTCCTAATACTACAGTCAATTTGCCGCTCCCATTTAGTCAAGCTGGTCTGTCTCTGATGATACCATCTTTGAGCCATTATACATAGCACAGAGATAGGGCTAAGCTTGCACACATTAAAAAAAAAAAAAAGTTGTAGTAAGTGGTGGTGCATGTGTGTGCATGTGATAAGACAGGTTAGATGTAATTTCTCTCCCCTGCTGTCTGGATTAATGGTGGGGCCATTTCTACCTTTGCAAGACTAGCATTGAAGGTGGGAAATGAGGTGGAGGTGGAGGTAAAAGTCTCAGAGCGGAAGAAGATGGATAAGCAGTGAAAGGTAGTCGCCTATAGTGGAGGGTGAGATATTCTCCCAGCAGATGCATCACGCCCAAAGGTTTGTCTTCGCGCTCCATCAACCACTGCCCTCCCCTCTTTCTCATAGCACACTCACTGACAACCACAAGTTTGTTGTATGTCCTATATGTTTATACACCAACACGCACACACACTGGTCACGTGTGCAGGTCAGTCCTCGGTCAGGGATGTCACATCCCATCATAGGACAGCCAGGTCTCTGCGGGTTATATTAATAAAGTCTAGGAAGGATAGATGGGAGGTTATTGAGTAGGACTGAGTGCTCTTGTGAGGGTATGTGTGTGCTTATCAGAGATGGTCTGAGGGCTGACAGACACAGATTTGTGATGATGGCAGGTCATGTCATGTCAGGTTGAGAGAGCACAGCTCAGCCCTTTAAATTCACACTGATAAAACCAGAGCTAGCATACAGGTGTAACACAATATACCAAGCAGGAAAATGGCCATAATCCCATGATGGCATGGACAAACAATCTTTATACAAATAACATAAATGCATTGCATACTGTGAAAAAATAAATGAATAGAATTCCCATATTCCCTTTATTGGATTGTTATACTAAAAAAACACATCTGCACAATAAGCTTATGATGAACTGTTTGGAGCTGAGTCACAGAGCAAATATTGGTTGCTGGAATTTGTTTTCACTTTGTGGATCATAAACTGCTCTTACTGTATGTGCAGCAAGATCACAATGCCATATTTATTGATAGGTTCAAGAAAGGAAGAGTTTCTATTATGAAAGGGAGAGGGGAGCGGGGGGGAGGGAAGGGGAGCGAGGGGGGAGAAGAAGATGGAGAGGGAGGCAGGACAGATACATAAGAAGTGTTGAGGGCTGAGTTTCCATTTACAGACCAAATCCCTTGTGATTCCTCTGCAATTTTCCTCCATTCCCTTCAGATACAGCCTAAGTGATTCTGTTTGGACCACAATCCCTTGCGGTTGATTGACCCCTCCCCCCCTGGCAGTGTATTCAGTAATAGTGAGCAGGTTGGTGTGCCTGGTGTATGCGTGACATTTACGTTTGTTTGTGTGTGTGTGTGTGCCTGTGTGTGCCTACACACATTTAGAGCTGAACAGACAGGAAAAAAAATAAGAAAAAACAACACTGAGCAAGGAAGCTTAAAGAGCTTACTGTGCAGTTCCCCCTAGGAAGATTAAAAATGTAGCAAATATAAACATATGTTTAGATATGTCATCAATTATTCAGGACTAATGGAAAATATGAAAAAGGGTCATGACAAAAACATATGACTGTAGTGACACTGAGACTGTGGATCACTGCACTGAAGCTGAATCTTTCATGACCCGGTTTATTTTAAACTACTTGCACATTTAAAAACATTTAGAGCTGAATATTAATGTTAATTAATTAGTCAATTATCTATATTGACTTTATTTTTATTTGTCATTTTATTCTTAAGTATCTTTTTTTTTTGGACTTTTTGCCTTTAATTAACAGGTTAGTTGAGAGAGACAGGAAATGGGAAGGCAGAGAGAGGGGGAACGACACGCAGCGGAGGGCCATCCGATGTGGGATTCGAAGCAGGACCAGCTGTAGAGAGGACTCTGCACATGGGGCACCTGGTCTACCCACTAAGCTAAACGGCTCCCCCTATCTGCCATTTTTCCAGGGAAAACAACAGGTTGCTTCTTTGTCTATTGTACACTGGTCTGATACAATTAAACAGCAAAAGATGAACAAATCAGGTTAATCTGTATCAGGTTAACTGATTCAGAGAATAAAACTTCTTTGCAACTGGCTTTGACTAAGTTCTATTATAAGCACAAGTAGGAAAGATATTAAGAGAAACACACAATGGCTGCATATGTCACATGTCAAAACACTCACAACTATTGTTTTCTATGCAAGCCCACACACATGCAGGCGAGGCCTTGATGCTTGTCAGTGCAGGTTCAATCATCAGCATACGCCACTGAGCAGCTTGGACTCCAGTGTCTCACTCGGCCGAGGATCGAGCTGCTAACTCTGTGATTAATAAACAACAGCTCTACCTGTTGAGCCACAGCCACCGCGGACGATTGGCACTTCACTGTGCACCACTGTGCGTGCATCAAATGAGGCAATATGATGCGACACGGGCAGTGAGTGTCGCACTGAGCACTGTTATATCGAAGGAAAAGTGCTTTGTTGAGCTCAGACCCCATTTGTCCACTTGAACACTTGAAACTATTGTGAATAGAGAGCATTTTCTCCCACCGCAGCCTTTGGTTTACAGCAGGTTGAGAGAGCTGGGACCTTTCAGCACCATGGAGAGCTACCCCAACCCTCATCTGTAGCATGTCCTATCGCTCTCTCTCTCTCACACACACATACACACACACGCTCACACTCTTCACACTGCTGAAAACCAACATCTGCCTGCACCGCACTTTGCAGCTTCTTTGTTGACTGCTTTGTTAGCAGCTTTGTGGGCAACAGGGAAATGTTTTGGGAAAAAAAGGTGTCACATAGTAGACGCTTAACATCTGTGCTCCATAATTAAAGGCCAGAGCTCCATGTGTAGTTTAATATATTAAAATATCAGTGCATCCTATTTTAGGATTTGGCAAATGAATGCAACATAACATAAAACAATGACTCACATTATTTTACTTGTGCACACAGACAGACCTTTTCATGTAATGCTTGAAATCAGTCAATTTGGAATATATAGCCTACTATTAGTTTTCTATGACAAAGTTAACAGATGAACATATTGACATACCATAATAAACAAAAATCAATGTAATAAGTCATAGCTGCTCCAATAAGTGACATAAAGAGCGTCACCTTGATGCAGTCTAAACTGTTAAGTGCCACTATACTATACTGATTTCAGCACATCTGACAAATCATATCCACAGCTGGGTTTGATGTTGAAATATACATGTGTTACAACAGAGGCCATAAATATGACGCCTCATAAAAATATCCATAAGTGGTAGTTGAGTTCCATTTTTATTGGGAACCTGTCACAGGCCAATGATGCTTGGCTCTTTTGGGTTCAGCAGAGTGAAAGATTGTCTCTCCAGGCCTCTAACTCTCAACCATTCATCCACCTGTACTCTCATCTGACATTTCATGGCCAGTCACTCAGATGGAAGTAACTCTGATGACACATTGCTCTTCAGGGATGGGACAACCATCTAAAACCGCCCCCACAAATGTCACCGCAGGAAAGCAAGAAATAAGGAGGGCTAGGAACAACAGGTTGGGGAAGAGACAGGTAGTCGGCATGAGGAGAAAAAGACAAAGGAAAAGAACAAAAAGATGACATAACAGGACAGCCGAGGAGAGAGGCAGATAGTGTCAGTGCTAATGTGTCGAGAGGCAGATAGGTTTGGTAAAACATACCTCAAAAGACTTCTTAATGTGGATTAAACCAGAGCTACAATAATCTCAGCTCTCCCTTAAGGCAGCTCAATACTGACACGATCTCTGTTTGTGGAGATCGACGGAGACTCCACTACAGAAAACGGACTCGTTGACAAGTGCGCCTATTGAAAAAAAAATGAAGAAAGATTAAAAATAGTCTTCCTGAATGATCCTCATTAGAAAAGCAGCATACAAACTTTGTAGTTGTTTTACAGCATGGCATTGAGGAGAATCCTGGCATTACCTTACCAATGCTGTGTATGTACAGTATGAATGGTGTAAGTAGGCAACAGTGACCTTTGACACAAAATAAACTAATAAATAACAAGAAAGGATTTAATAGTCAGTGAGTGCTGCACCTTGCAAGACTCACTGCAGGTGTCAGGGTTACAGAAATAAACTCAATGAAAATTATAAATGTGGTTTTCGTACCAAGAGCAGAAGAAAGCCCAGTATACAGACCTTTCCTGGAATGGCATGTTAATTGCATCAGTGACCTTGTTTTGAACATCTCTACAATACTGGGTATTTGAAAAGGTGGGAACAAAGAGCCACAAGCTGAAATCTAAAATCCGAACTGTGGAAATGACAGAAAAATGTTCCCAGGAGCTGCCTTTATAGGTTCTCTTATAGCTCCTCCAATACATTGTCTGTCATTCACCTCTACGTTATATCGCCGTTAACCACCAGCTATCATCTACAGGAGAGAAGGGCTAACGTAACTTATTGTCTTCATTGTACTCTGGGTGGGTCATCACTGTACGCCTGCAATGAATCATTGTATCGCTGCAATGCAAAGGACTTCTTTTGCATTTACTATGTGAATGAAAGGGCATAACAAAAGTGCTATGACAGCATTTCAGCTTCAACTCCAATCACTCACGTGGGGGACATTTAATTACAAACGCCGTTGCATTATCTGCATTGCTATTTACTGTATGCACTTGCTGAATGCTTAGGTTGCAACATAAAACCTACATTTTTTCTTGCTCTGTACTGTTGGTGTTTGCTGTTCGAGCTCTGTTTCCTCTTCGAGAACACACAGCGAACCATCTGCACTTGATGGTCATAAAATTAGCGCACAAAACTGTCTCCTATGAGGCATAAACTAAGTGGAAACACTTATCAACCACCTGGTAATTGGCTGGATTATCTGCAAAAATCTCACATACAGTGCTAAGCAGTGGTTGGTGTTTTCTTTTCTTTCTTTCTTTAAAAAAAAATCCACACACAAAAGCTGCCAGAACTTTTCGACTACGGGAAAATCCAATTTCTTCCGTCTTCCAGCGCGCACTGTGAGGCAGGCATATAGGTCATTTCCTCATTTACATTTGTCAAGTGATGAGAAGGGAATAGGGAAAAGAAACACACAGATAAGTTGATAAAGTGAGGGGCATTACTCTCACACTGCACTGCACACAGAGGAAAGGTCATTATCATCACTCACTTCACAACCAATCGCACAGTGAATCACACTGAGGGATTGCTGCCACTTCTCCGTAACACACATTCACTTTGCTACATTATGACTCGGACCAGAGCAACTTTGACACTTTGCCGAGTTGCATGGCAGCACTTACTTTTCACAGTATTTATTTCGTATTAATACAACTGAAGAGGAAATGCTTGATCTGGATTGGTCTGCTTTGTATTCAGGTAACTGTGCGGCTCAGGTCTAACATTTCGATCACTGTGCTAAATTATCATACTAGATAAGGCATTGGCCATTGCTGTGGTAACAGCAAGTCCATCTATACATTTTTCTTTTCTCTTTTTTTCTTTTTAAGAAACACAACATAGATGAAGTTACACACATTTCACATCGCCTTTTTCATTTTTCTCCCCAATACCCAAAACAACCCCAGGGCTACCACAAGAGTGACTAGGTCCATTTAATATTAGGTGCATAATTTACCCCAGGGCTGACGAATATAATACTAAGACTCAGCTTTATTTTGTATGTAGATATAAATACATTTATTTAATAGTTTTTAAGTGCTTAGCAAGTGACCATTCAGTACAAGCAGGATAACAATGCATGTCCTAATGTATAAGTGTGCACGTTGTTTTAATAACCATGTTGCTTTTAGTGGATTACCCCTTTATAATCTAAGATCACTTCAGTCTCGCCATCTAAAATCATAAACATTTAATCCAGCAACAGTAATTTATCAACTTGATAAAGGAAGCTGCTGAGGAAAATAAAGTCATCTTTTTTTAAAAATATAGTCAAGTCAAGTCAAGTCAATTTTATTTGTATAGCCCTTTTTCACAATTTCACAAATATACTTTCATTTCACTTATAATTTGTCTGAGACAGATGATAAAGGATATAGAAGCAGCTGTAATCAATGATTTTAGATTAAAATGGATCCCATCACTAATTCTCCTCAGCTCTGTTCACCTTTATTCTGCCTTTCAGATCACTGTTTCAATTTTCTTTCCCTCTACTTTACTTTCTTTGTTGTCACTGCTCTCACCAACCGCGAAAAAGCTCTGATAAACCTGCCTCCTCTGGAATGAGTTAGCATGTTAAGAGTCGGAGATTTCCCTCAGGAGGTGGTAAAGACCAACCACAGAGCAAAAAGGAAAACATCTCCTTTAGAGACACGGGGACAGACACCTGTGTATCTGTCACAGGTGTTAATAGGTAACGGTTTGCCAGCTTTGTCACGTTTATTTAAAGAGTGAAAATCAGTCAGGGTTGTGTTTACAGCTTGTTCCTGCAGGGTTTAACTTTACATCTATCTAAGTCATGTACATCGATTAACAGGTTGTGACTCTCAGCAACTGGTGGTCGGCACTTGCTCCACTCATGCATCACCCCATTGCTCAAATTCAACATTTTTGCGCCGTGGAAACTAAAGGAGAGCCAAACCAAGCTTCTAACCATCACTTTAGAAACCCCTGTGATCTTACAGATGTTATTTTCCGCAGGAATCCCATTAAGGGCGTGAGCACGCTCACTTTCCAGGATGTCAGTGAATAATAGCCAGGGACACTGTTACAAGCTTTGCTCATTTGTGTGTGAACGGGTGTGTGCGCCTGTGTGTGTGTGTGTGTATATGTGCCTTTCTTTGTAATTAGCGATTACCAGAGAGCTATCAAGAGAACGCTTCAGTGACTCCACTTTCAAGAGTAACCAGGAAGTGCAAACACAATTACCAGAAGAGAAGGAGCATAACAACATTTAAATATGAATTACATCTGAGATAGGAAAGTCCCTAAAGCTAGCACTACTCACCGCCTGGGTACTGCCTACTTCACAGGAAAAAAAAAAAGCAGCCCCATTAACACGTTTGTGCATCTGCCTGTGTGCATGTCGATATGCACATGGTATTTTTTTAATGCATGTGAGTGTGCTTATGTACACAGTCCTGATAGTGAGCATATCTCTCTGAGTGCTGAAATACTTTCAAGCTCCAGAGGGCAGATACGAGCGGATGTATGGATAAAAAACAGTAATGGCTGTTGGTAATTGAAACAGGAACCCATCTATCTCTGTGAGCCCGGGAACACTGAGCAACGTGTCAGTGCGGCAGAGGAGAAGAGGAGAGAGGTTGAGGAGCCGGGGCATGGTTACGTGGTTCAGTTAAGCTGCTAACAAGAACTAACAGCTCTCGGTAAAAAAACATGAAACTCCGGGGAGATGTTTGAATTCTGAGATTGATCTATTTTGCTTGGTGCAAGACAACATCAAAACAGAATTTAGGCACATACACAACATGCCTTTCACTTGGGAAACAAGGAGAGAGAGACAGGGAGAGAAAACAAAGACAGCAATTACAGAAGCCTGGAACACAAATAGAGCCCAGATGATGTATCATTTTTTTTGAAACGCCTGATTATGATTGATATGTTGAGTCACATTAATGCTAGAAGGTATGCAAAATGAAATATATTTATGTTTTTATAGAGGCCAGATTTGAACTGTTGAATGCTGAACTCAGAATAAACAGTAATAACTTCAACCAGAACTAATTACCGGCTTCACATTTCAATAGTTTTAAGACCATTGGCTAATGCCATCAGCCCAAGTACCAATTATGAAATATCAGTGGATGCTAGCCTGCCTCAGTGAGACGATGAGGAAGCTATAAGCTAATCACCGGCATGTAAACAATGTGTGTTAGCATGCTGATGTTGGTATTTAGGTCAAAGCAAAGTAAAGCCTCGCAGAGCTGCTAGCATGGCTGAAGACTCTTAACCTTGTTTCAGCACTTCACCCTCATTTTTCCTGTTTCAATTTAATTAGTTACACCTTTGCTCATTTAATTTCCAAGTTATTCCCCCCATTTTGTTTTGATAATACTGAAAGTCCTGAAGAAAAACGCTTGGGAGAGGAGATTTCTTTTTTCATTTCCCTACTTTTCACCTGTGCCTGTGTGTTTATGTTTGTGTGGGTGCGTGTGCATGAGAGAAAGAGATAAGTTTCAGTGTCCAAGAGGAAACCCAAGCTGTGCTGGTTTATCTGCCTCAGTAACAAGACAAGCTGTTGTTGTGTATACCTGCAGGTCCACAGCCAACACACTACATCTAAAACAGAACACAGCAAAATTATAAAGTGTAATTCAGTTTTGAGCTTCTTTGATCTAACTGCAATCTGCCCTTTGTGTTTCTGTTACATTTTTTACACGTGCTCCCAGTTCACTCCAGCTCGTCCACGTCCTCCCTTGCGCTTGACCCCCGCTGGAACCAATATTCAGAGATGAAAAGAAGTGAGGCTGTGTGGCAAGATAAGGCTGCAGCTGTGAGGAGGGAGGACGAGAAAGGTCACAGCCCGGGAGTTCAGGGGTCATCTCCACTCTGCAGCGCGCACACTGTCCTAACAGCAAGGTGACCGACTGGCTGGTCCCAGCACAGATCTCACACAGGGATCAAAGCGAAGAAAGAACAGAGAGAGAAAGGGAAAAAAAAAGAAATTCAATAAAGGTAGGGGAAGGTAAAATGTGGAAAAACAGTCTGTAGTGAGGAGGAAACAAAAGGTTTGTGTATGTGTGCATGCGGGGGGAGTGGTAGCGATGGTGGCGGTGGTGTGGGATTCGAGGGTGACCCCTGCGGAGAGACAAACACCAAATGAGACAGAGGGAGGGAAGATAAATTGATAGAAAACGGGAGAGGAAAGAGTAAAGCACATTTCAGGATGTCAAATCTATTCTGCCTCCCATCCAGGTCACGGTGATTGCATTTGTTTAACTTCACCAGACCATTACCTCCCGTCGCACAGTTGGGATGTGTGTGCATGTGTGTTCGCGCATGTGGTTTTCCTGTTACTCTGTGTGAGTTTTTCATGTTGTTATTTCTTGTTTCTTGCGCTTTTCACGCGACTGTAACACTCTGACATAAATTCAGCGGTGATACTGTTATATTTCCACAGATTTTTCTTCCTCCCCTGCTTCGGCTCTCTGCTGGGGAGCTACTTGCCAGATTTCCACAGCTCAGTCCAATGTCAGGGTGTCAATAAGTAGCCGAATGTGCCAACAAACTCAATATAAGAAGTGTTTCCCTGGCGGTGCAGCGGGTCTAGAATGATTGACTTGACTAAAGTATTGAACTATTGAACTTTTTCTCCCAAAAGGAGATGTAAATTAATTAAGCTGTGGTCCACTGCTCCTGCCTGTGCTCCCATGTGACTCCTCAGGTGAAACTATTCTCCATGTTACACATCCTGTTGCTCACGGACTCTGCTGATTAAATTATCGCTTCTCAAGTCAATTAAAACAGATCCATAAAAGCGACCCCAGTGTTAGAGGGATGGAAATAAGTAAATTGTGCAAATGGAGGCCTCTGTGTGTGTGTTTTTGAGTCTTTACTGTGTGTCCCTCATTTTACATATTCGCATGAATTCCTCAATACTTGTGCCTCTGGTCTTCGCTGCTGCCTGTTGTCATGGGGACCTAGTCAGCATGCAGAGTGCCATGCCACTGTGGTTAAAAGGGTTACATTAACATCAGAGACAGGTTACATTAGAGCGAGGCTACATTACCCATTAGTGGAAGCAAAACACATTTGTGGAAGCAAGGCCAGCTCGGTTAGCATTTAGTGCTAATCTTATGAGAGTTGAACACTGGGCTCTTTTGGGCCAAGTGTAATCCATACTCCACTACTACTGTATCTGAGAGCCACAACTTTAGAGGCACTTTTCTTTTTCTTTTTTTTTTTCTGTGTGTGATGTACAGCTTCAAAACTACAAAAGAAATAAATAAAAAATGTATTTCACTTCACACAGTGGAAGAATATCCAACAGGGGTCGATTTCACTCCACTCCACTGAATTCAGGGCAGAGCAGGAGTTGATACACACAATTTGCTGCTCATCTCTCCTTGAATCAAAGATGTCTCTGTCAGATTGTTTATCTGTGGCCAAGAATATTGGCTCACTGCAGTCCGAGCTTATCACACAGTGTTTTACGCTGCCTGACTTATTGACTGTGGACATAGCCAACATGGCTCTTCTCATCAGTGTCCGGCATAATGGCAGCATCGACTGTACTGATCTATGACCAAGTCTGATGGAGAGGCGGTCAATACAGCTAACTAGAGCTGGCTTGTGTCTCTAAATCGGCTTGGGGATGGTCAATATGCTGTCGAGTCGGAGCGCGGGAGATAACAACAACATGTCATCTCAACTTGACATCTCTATTCATGAAAAGTTAACAGAGTAAAACTAATGACTGCTCTTCAATGGACGGCGCCCGAAATGCTGTAACGCACACTAGATGCAAGAGGGCTAAAAAAAAGCATACACTGCTCTTCAAAGATTTAAAAAGGTGTTTATACTGAAATATAAGCATTTCAATTCCAGTAAATGGTCAAAAAAGAGAAGAGGAAAGACTATAGCTCAGCAAAAACTGAAAAATCATGCAAAAAACTAGACTATTTTACTACAGTTTTCCTGCAGCACAGGAATACATAAAACCATGAACTACAACCAACTACAGATACCCACTGTTTATGTTGAACATGCATTATTACCACAACACTAAACTGCAGGAGGTTGCATTCTATATGTAGTGAGAAAATTGTGCCAAAGGAAGACTGACGCAACAGTGCAACAGTAACAGTGCAACAGTAAGACACTGTCAATATCCAAATCATTAAGGAAAGAAGAAGACGAGCAGCACAGTATCCAGACCTGAACCCCATGGAGCTGCTTTCAGAGGAACTGGACAGAAGGTGAAAGCAAAGCAAACTACAAGTGAAATACATCAGTGAGAATTTCTGCAACAGTGTTGCAATGAACTGTCTGAACAATATGATTTCCACTGCAGAGAGAATGTAACGTTGACGTTTGGCTGCTGGACGAGTCTAACACTTGGATTCGATTTAGTTCAACACGGAGCTTCAGTGAGTCTTTTTTTTTTTTTAAATGTCTAATTGTTTACATCTTCAATGCTTTCATTTCAGAAACACTGAGCTCTTCAATTATGTAAATGTAGATAACAGCTGGAGACACTGATGTGTTCTAAAAACTTTTGACCAGTCATGTACAAACATCAATATTCTCCCAAACCAACCGTGGCAATGGTTAACAACAACAGTCGGCCTGTCAGCATGGATCAGTGTTTGTGGATGAAGGTAGCTGTCTGGATGTGTGTGTTAGTGGAGAAAAGTAGGCTGCAAGAGAAACTAGGGCATCACCGAGACTCAGGAGAGGTGTCTCGAGCCCAGCCTCCTGTCCTATTTCACTGCCTGGCGAGACTGGCATGTGTATTTGGTATGTGTGTGTGTGTGTATGTATATGTGTGTGTGTGTGTGTGTGTGTGTGATTCAGCAGAGGGTGCACCTTGGGCAGTCAAGGGAAAGCTTCAGGCACAGGAGGCAGAGAGATAACAGGTGAGCTCCGGGGAGGCTACCAGTGGGAGAGAGGAGGCCCAGTGACAGGCCTCTTTGCTGGGGTGGAATGGATGTGCAGAAGCCCCCAGGGCATAGACCAAATGTCAGACAGTCTGTGCACACATATTGGAAAACTGCTCTGAGCTTTATTGGAATTTGTCACCTGTGTGTGTGTGTACGTGCGTGTGCGTGCGTGCGTGCGTATACACTCAAACTGGGCAGATGACTCACAACGGGAAAGAGAGCCGAACAAGGCAGCACAGACAGGTGGGGGGGAAGTGTGCATGTAGGTGTTTTTGTTTGGCTGTGTGGGTGCAAGAAATAAGCTGTCGAGTGTCACTGTAAATATATGCTGTACACTTTCACAAGTGTGCACTATACGGCACACGCTGTGCTCCCACACCCATGCATTAATCCTCCCACACCCATATACTGTACATGTATACACACATGCATGCAACCACGCAATATTTACTGTGCTATGGCAGACATTATTTATCCACGAGTCCCCGTTCTGGGCCCCTCTGGAGCTTTGCAGCACATCACTAATTCATCCCTGGCATTTCCCCCCATTGCTAAGTAAGGGCAGCCTTTGAACTGACATGCTGGCCCTTTAGTGCTGGGCTAAGTTACATCTCAGCTCCCTGTCTGTAAGCCTATATCCAGGTAGGGTTCACCCCACACTGCAACTCTACCCTTAAATGACCGGCCCTTGTTATCAAATTAGAATAGAAATGTAGGTTAATGCGCAAATCGTGCACACGTATTTGATCTTTTGACCGCGCCACTGTCGCAGCGGTGTCGTCAGCAGAACAAAGTCAAGTAGAGTGTGGGCGTAGTGTCGGGTTGCCAGGTTAGGTTTTGATGGGGGGAATTAGCTGGTCATGTATCCTGACATGTAATGAGGGCTGGGTTAGTGTTACAGTTACCTGTGTAGAAACAACTGTTTCTACAACAGACTGCAGTTTAACTGTATGTGAGCTCAGGGTCAAGGTTTACATCTGTTGGTGGTGTTATTCTGCATGAGCAACTGCTAAAAATCACCAGATAGCCGTACATCTTTTTAATGCAGCTATAACTCTTTTGAAAAAAAAAAAAACGCTTCATGAGCTGCTGATTTATCGTCTGTCAAAACAGTGACCAAACCATGTAGTGTGGCACAGAGAGGCTGTTTGATCTGACCCGCTCTTACATTTCATGTATTGATTCTGTCTGATTGTGCTTTGACTGATCTGAGAGAAAGAGATAGAGAGAGAGAGAGAGAGAGAGAGAGCAGTGGGCGGGTGGTAGTGCAAAAAAAGAGGGCAGGCTATAGGGAGGCACTATTAAATTTTAATTTCAGGCAGGTCAGTTTTTTCCTCAAGGTCAACGGTGAAAATAACCTTCAAAGGAAATGAGGAGGGAAAAACAAGCTTCTTTCTACGACTGCTGGGGATTTCACCCATAACGTAGGAGGAGAAGAAGAAGAAGGAGAAGAAAAAATATTCCATGTTGAGAGAATGGGCCAACATGAAATGGACAGCTTGTTAACATGCGCTATAAGCCAATTAGTAACCATGGTGATGAATGAAGGAGGAAGAAAACATGCAGTCCCCCAACATAAATACGCTTTCAGAAGAGGGTTTGCAGCGCGTTAAACCAACTCACACATGATGTAAGTAATAAAGACATGTAATATGTAGGCAGTTGTATGCGTGCACACATAAAGATGAACAAAGATTCGCACGCACATACACTATACTCACACAAACATATTAACCAGCGCCTGAGGATGATTTAAGCCCGTGTGTAGTAATGGGATCAGCTGAGAAGGATGGAAGCCAGGGGAATCCGGGCATCACAAATCATTTCCATCACACATCACTGCTAATGCCACTGATACTAATCCATCAGGCGGCCATCTTTAATGCAGCAGATAGCCAATCTATCAGGTTGTGCTGCACGCCACCTCCCTGCCCCCTGGATTCCCTTCACACGAGTGCGTACATGTGCAAACCGCTTTCACAAGCGCACCTCAAAGCTAAAGCCATAATGAGAGGAGAGGTCTCTCATGATTTTCTTATCCCTCACAGCACTCACACATCAGTCAATAACACTGAAACACAACACCGCAACGTGATTCATACACATGTTAGGGGGACTAATGGCACAACCAACACTCCCGTAAAAGATAAAGAAAAAAGAAAAAAAACTCCACAGCCTTTCATAGAGGAGATGTTTGACCCAAAAAGAACATTTTGTTGTTGCCAAATAAACAAACAAACAAACATAGAGGTTATTCCATGATAGGCTTTCATAGATGACTAATTCAGTCTCCTGCTCTCTTGATAGCCTCTACTTGGGCTCTATGTCCACTTAAAGGGATTGCATTAACCTCTGTCACTCTCAGTGGGCAGATGAGCTGCTCCCTCACCCTCCCTTTAAGACATGCTCTGTATTAAACTCTTCCTTCTTTGGCTGCGATCCCTGTCTGGCTCCTGTCCAGCTACCACACACATACACGCACGCACACACAAACACTACTTAGAAAGCCAGACATAGTCCAGTGTGTTCTTGTACAGTATATCACTGTATAGGATCTGACACTTCTCTCTGGCTAGGTTATGGTTCTAGTTTTTTTTTTTTTTTAAGGACTTTGACAGCACCATCTAACCCAATTTTATAAAGATAAATTTGGGGTGTGTGGTGTGTAGGTGTGTGTTACAAAACGAACGTGCATTCTCATACCATGTATAGCAAACAATATGTATGTGCGGACTCTGCTGTGTTATTGTAGAGAGTCATAAAAGTGCCATTCCTTTGGACGCATCGCTTTGGTGACATAGCATGTCTTGCACTGCTTCCCTTCAAAAAAAAAAAAGGCTGTAGGTTGCACTGACACATATTTGCACATATGCTTTTACACGTGCGATATTTCCGCAGACATAACAGATGCTGAGAGAGACATGCGTGCACACCCAGCTTCTTTTCATTTCTTCATCCATGTCTCGCTTGTGTTTTTTCACGCTAGCTCAAGTTCTCCCAGAAGAATTAACATCTCTTAGCCCACCTGTATGTGAAGCTGGTGCAGATTGCCTGACAGCCGGTGTGCCTGGTCCTGTCTACGGCTCGCTCTGCCCTGCTCCCTGCCCTCTCCAGCTGGCTGTTCTTGCCTTCTGCTCCCCTTGTTGCCGTTCGCACCAAAAGCAGCTGGTGTTGCCGGCCAATCTCTTGCCCTCTCCCCCAAACCCAGTCTCCCCTTGACCATCTTGGAACGAGCACATCTCTATCCGCTTAATCGGACGCTCTTCATCTTTTTCCTGACACCTCCTGTCCATCTGTCCGTCAATCCGTCCACGTGCGTGAGCTCTCTCCCTGTGGTCAGGTCATTTAAAGGGAAAGTTCACCCAAAATTCCTCCGTTCCTTCTCTGAGTTACGGGGGGGTCCGCGCAGCAGTATTTGTCCATATGATTGTCAATGGACACCAGGTTTCTTTGTCCAAAAAGACACACCAAAAAACATCCAAATACCTCCATATTGCTCGTCTGTAATGTCCATCTTGTATTGAAGCCCTGACATGAGAAATTGTTCCGCCGGTCAGTACAAATCACGTGAGAATTGCACTGACACAGGAAGAGCAGTGAACTGAGACACTGGAGCTTCCGTTACAAACAAGCTTAAAATATAGGCTTATTTAATTTTTTTCGGCACAATTTCTTTTGTCGGGGCTTCAATACAAGAGGAACATTACAGATGAGCAGTATGGAGGTATCTGGATGTTTTTTTGGTGTGTCTTTTTGGACGAAGAAACCTGGTGTCCATTGACAACCATTATATGGACAAATACTGCTGCGTGGACCCCCCCGTAACTCAGAGAAGGAACGGAGGACTCTGAAAATTCTCACAGCTCTTAGTTGACATGAGGGTGAGTAGATACTGAGTGAAATTTGAATTTTGGGTGAACTATCCCTTTAAGAAAGAGCAGCTGAAGGAGCTGTGGAGGATGCAGGTTATGTGCGCATATGGATAAAGCATGGAAGTGGATGTGGGCCACTGAGTCTCATGATGGTTGGGTCCACAGGAGAAAATAAAAGTTCGACTTACACATACAGAATATGCAGAGTCACACACGCACACACATACACGCACACACACAAGCTAGTACAGTTAGTCTTTCACAGCTTGACATTCCTTCCACTGAGCTGTGTATGTTGAGGCCATTCGCTCTGTCAAAACATTTCACCATTGCTGGGGAAGGAATATACAACACCCAGAGCTGTACACGCACACACGCACACACATGAATATACCCTTCCAGCCGCATACAAAAAACTCAAGATACACATCGCTGCTGTCTACCTCTGGATATGTGTCTGTCTGAGGACAAAAAAAACTAAGAGGGTGAAAAACCCTTCTCTATCTGCCGCTGTTTTACGCCTGTGTATCTTACACTGAGAGAACAGAGAGACGCAGGGAGCCATGGAGTTGCTGCAACGCTCCTACTCCCGTGCTCTCTGCTCTGCCTACGTGCGATGTTTCCCTGGCAGCTCTTGCTGAGGGCCATCCCCTACCAACCTTCAGAGAGACGCTCAGAAGAGATTTTTCGGCTAACCTAAGGGGACCCTGATCAAATAAATTATTTCTCGCTTTCCAATTACAGAGTGTTCTGCCTACTAATTGGTGTCAGTGGACAACGAAATATTCATTTAAAACACAGTTTTTACAGCATGCTCCTGAGCAAGAAAAAAATGTTTTAAGACAGATATACTTGAAAAACAGAAGGTGAAACCCCTTCCTAGACTAGACCATTATACTAGATAAACTATCTCTCAGGAGAGTTTTTCTGCTTAACATTTAGATGAAGATGTTCCTGCTGCTGTTTCCATGAGGAACATTACCTCCGCTACCCTCGAGTGTTTGTAATGATGTGCACTACTACCTATTAATTTGGTCACCAGCTTCAAAACAACCAACTAATAGAGGTAAGGAAAAAAAAATACAGATGGACACTCAATTCTCTTTGGTAAACATTTGTCGGCTGAGCTGAAAGCTTTTCCATTTCAGGGGCTGCGAGAGCACAGCGTAAACATGTGAGTGTGTAACTGTGCATGACTATTATCCCATTTCCATAGTTGCCTGTCTTGTAATTTGATGTGATTGGATCAGAAGGCCTCCTGTTCCTTCCTTGTGTCTGTGCTTAGTAGGTGTGTGAATGTGCTGCTTGCACACTGCACAGCAGTGGGAGTATATGCAAGGATGCATAGATGTTAGCCTGCAGCACAGAAAACAGCCTTTGGCCAACTGCTCCACTTAAGTTAGCCTCTTTGCTACATGGCCAGAGGCTGCTCCAGGAGGTTTTCCATAGATCTGTGATTAGCATCCGTTGAAGGTAAACACACGCTTTCACTCACATCCCATCTCTGAATGAGGGCTCTCGTTAAAAGATGATGGGACTGATATTTCACCACATGTCAACCTGGTTTTTATTCACGCGGCGAAACACGCCTAAAAAGGCAGAGATGGTCAAAAGCACGTTATGCTCTGGAGCAAAACTCTGCACACTGACCTTTACGAGAGCCAAATTAGATGTTACACTTCATTCTATTCAAAACATTAACCTTAGCACCAACCTTGGCAGCTACCTCTTCTGTCATTCAGCCAATAGACTGCAAGGGAGCACAAAAGTCTATACCTCCTCCCCCACTGTTCATAATCTGACAAAAGGCAAAACTCCATGTATGCATAAACAAAGCCTGCCAAGCAGACATAAGGGCACACACAGACACACAAACAAACACACCACTGAGGGGCTGCATTAGGCTAACCACAGGCTGCCGGAGTGAATGATGCTCCATTGTTTAGTTCCACACAATTACATCCACAATAACCCAGAGCCCCTCAGGTCCCTCACAGCCAAAAACTGTGTTCCATTACACAACATTTCAAGCCCTGTTCCAAAACACCCATAATTGGCTGAAATGTAATCAACTTACAGAGACCATTAAAGTTTGTTTAAAATTAGCCGCTAAATCAGCAAGTGATGCAAACGTGAACGCCACTCGAACTCTTCGGCATCAGAGCTGCGCGCACCTGGAGCAGCAGTCCAGCTGCTGAGACGCCTCAGGTAAAGGGGAAAAAAGAGAGCCGAAATCTGGGAGTGGATGGTGTTAGTGAGGCAAACCAGACCTTTCTGTCCGCTTCTCCTTTCCTTACTGCCAGAGAAGGGACCTTGGACTTTCACGCTCTGACAAACACAATTAATTGGGGCAAAATGTGGTGCCCTTGGGGCTTCAATGACTTCTGGCTCATTTAATCTGTTCTGCCTTCAACCTGTATCCCCCTCCAGCATGGCTTCAGGCAATGACCGGCTTAGGGCTGCGTTGGCCATACCCTCGCCTGCGGAGCCTTTTGCAGGTTGAGAAGACACATTAACTGGAGAATTATTCTTTCACATCCACAGGGCGTTTTAAGAAAGCTATTTTCCCCCCATCTCTGTGGAGAAATTACAGAAACAAAGATGACTTGTGGAAAAAAAAAAGCGTGGTTCGATGGGGAGAAAGAAATAGAACAGAGATCTACAGCTATACCCTAACTTGAACATTAGAATAAATCCTTGTGCACTTCCCACTGCAGGTCCCCTTTTGTCTAGATTAGTGTATAATCAAGACAAAAAGGGAACTGCAGAGGGAAGTGCACAAAGGACAAAGTGTGGAGTGTCGTGGAAATTCTTTGCTGCTGGTGAAAAATGAAATAAAGACCTGTCGGCCGACGGAGTTTTATTTTCCTTGCAAAGAAAAGGTCAGTCAACACGCGAGTGGTTCAGGATGAAGAAAGACAATTTAATAGAAGGAAAGCTCAACATTTATGTCTTAGGGGAAGATTAGTGGGGTCAGCCCCCAGTTAATCAAGCACCAACCTCCTGGGGTGTAAATTGAAAGGATACAGCAGGGAGCTGGGTATGGTACAAAAGAGGTTGAATCAACATATTTACATGTAAAAGATTAGCACGTTGGTGAGAATGTGTCTATGGGGGAGAAAGGGTGTGGATGAATCTTAAGTGATTGGAGAATAGCATGATGGTGAGGAACTATCTATGGGGAAGAGACACAAAGTGATTGTAACAAAAAAGTCAGGAGAAGGAGGAAGAAATACATCATAAGCAAGAGAAGAAAGACAAAGTTAAGTGACATAGCAAGACTGAATGTAAGCAAGACTGGAAAACGCAACGCAGCAAGAAAGGGAGCAGTTACACAGCAAGAAGGCCGTAAAAGACAGAGCCGGAGAGCTAAATTCAGCATGCAGGGCGAGCTCCAGTGAGCCAGAGAGAGTGAGTGTTTAAACAAGTGTTGTGACTCCTACACAGCCCACGCTGCATATCGAACCGCATCAGTATACCATGGAACAGGTCTAGCGGGTCATCAGCAGTAACAGCAGCGGCAGCTGAGAATAGCCTTGTAAGGCTCTGCCGACTGTCAGCCTGCTGCTCGGACTCCAAAGCAGCAGGCGCTGGCTGGCTGCAGAGCAACAGTGTGGCGTTTCATGTGGAGATCAAGGAGCTGATGGGAGGTGTGGGTAGGGTGTATGTAGGCTTGCGGCACAGCGAACACAAACAGACAAAGCAAGGAAATCAAGGAGGAGGAAACACAATAACATCAAAAGGAGGCTCATCTGCAGAAGGAAAATGCAAACATAGCGAGCGATGAATGCACAGTGTTATCATAATATCATCCGTCTCCGTTGAATAAAAAATTCTTATATAGAGACATCTTCATAACCAGTGCGGCTAATACCGTTATGGTTTAAGGGCATATGAATAGAAGATGGGGAATAAAGCATGTCATTGTACCAGGATGAGCAAAGCCTCTAAAAATACGACTGAGTGTATTCTTCCATTGTTCTATTTGAACATGGTGGTGAGTGAGTCGTGTGTGTGTGTGTGTGTGCGTGCATGGGTGTGTGTGTGTGGGAACAGGAGCATGCGTCTTAATGAGGATGACATCACCTGTGAGCACTACATTTAGACGAAGGAACCCCATGGGCAGACAGTTGCACACGACACAAAGACAAACACATTAATAAAAGGCCATATGATCATTACGTGGTTTACATTCACTGATTCAAAACATTTGCATTTACAAACTAAAAACATAGTAACCGCTGGCAATCAAAACAGAGCATGAAAAACTACAGTATTTGCAAATCTACTGTATGACCCTGACTTGAAAATGTCTTGTGGTAAGTATCTTTTCTAAACACATTCTTTCAACAGTATATAAAAAGGCTCTTCAGGTGTGTAGCTTTCTATGCTAATGAAACAATTAAGGGACTTCTGGTCAGTGGTCTTATGTATGCCATCACACTGCTTTCAACATTATAATTTACAGCAGTTTGTAACACCTGAAGTGCTAAAAATAAAGATGAAATGCAGTAAATAATTCATTCTTTTCCTTCCCCTCAGGTGAAAGAGCGGTAAACCTCCACATCATAGCCTGAGGCTTCTTCCTCTGTCTATTGTTATAGCTAAAGTTCTGTGTGTTGCCTCACAGCTGTTATGGAAGCACATGAATCGAACATGAAAATGCACAAAACGAATGTTTGCGCTTAGGTACAGTACGTACGACTTTGTCTACACGTTCGGAATTATCCATATGGAAATGATGATTGAGTAATTCAGCAGAAATAGAAGAAGAACAAATTGAAAAAGGCAGAAATACATAAAGCAAGAGGGAGGAAGAAAGAATTGTTTTACATTTTGTACAGCAAAAGAAGGAGAGAGACTCAGATTCATCGTCATTCCTCAGAGAAAAAAAGGCTCAGGATTGTGGCTTACAGTCAAAGGGGAAAGATCTGGTGTAGCAGTCCCAAAGCTCCTGGAGGCTGTAGCTCACAAAGCCTCTCATTTCTGTGGCCTCCACTTTAACTTGGCCCTATACCCTTTACTGTAGCTGTGGTGTTATCCTTAATTCCTTATACATAAGAAGAAACCTAAGATACTATGGGAAAACTTTCTGCTGGTTGACAGCTGTTTGACTATATAGCTGTATAGAAATCGACCTCCTTTCAGACTGGCACAGCAATCTAGAGGAGTTGTACCAGTTGCATTTGTTTGCTTCCTCCTGTCTGAAAGGGACTTTGAGTAAACTTCTCTAAAATGCCGCTCTGCAACTAATTACATTTTCTGTAATAAAGCTCTATGAAGAGAAAGCCGTTTCGTGCACAAGATCAACACAGATTGGATGTGGAAAAAAGAGACATTTGCAACCTACCTTAGTTAGATTTACTCTGCATTGGTCTGATTGTCCTATTGCAGCCAGTGGTGAGATAACAAAGAACCAGAACCAGAACATGGTGTTTTAAGTTTATTAATGATTTGGTCTGAACCCAGCCTTGGCCATCTCTTCCACAATAGGGTTACTGACAATGTCACGGTTTGTGGGGTAAAAACTTAAAGAACCTATTCTGCAGGTTCCCGAACCTACTATTTTTTTCGGTGTGAATGCGCCAGCCGTTTCAAAATTGGGTTCGGAAACTGGAACCAACACGGTGCCCTGTTGGTGCTAAACCCCTATCACTGTCTCTTGCAGTAAACAACCATCTGCCTCATAAATAAACATCCTGTATTTCCCGGTATCGTGTAGCCAGATGATTCAATACAACACAAGCAGGTCTATCTGGGGGTAGTCCAGTCACGTTTGAACAGTCAAAGCCTGTGTGAACGCCAAAAGGCCATAAGTTATCCACCTGAACCCAGCAATGTTACACATTCCACGTCTGTAAGGAACTACAGAGAGAGAAAACCATGACAGACACTGTGCCCTGAGAAAGGGAGGGAAAGCTCCGGGGCCCTGCGGGGAATGAGATAAGAGGTGAACTTCAGGGACTCTACCTGCTGGGACCTTTTCTTGTGTTAGGAGTGACAGTGCTGAAAACCCCTATGGGGATGGCTCTGTTCCCGTGAAGGTCTGCTGCTTGGAACTACATTATGTTTCACTACCACCTGTGGCCATTTCCTGTACACACACACACACATTCACACACTCAGTGACACTTGCTGCATCTAGCTTCCTCAGGACCAGCTTAGAAATGTGACGCCTGCGATGTTGCTGTCGCATTGGCGTCATCTACATCCTCAGTTCTCACTTCCCCATAATTCATTATCACCTGAACGACTGTGTTAGTTCCTTCACATCTTCTGTCAGAGCCCGGCTTCTATACAAGACTTTATACTCCGAGCAAAGTCATGCTTTTATATTCATGCATGATATCTCAAATGAGCCCTGACTGAAAGGAACTGGATGCCTATGAGTGGCCTTTGAAGTGGGAACAAAGAGAATTCCTGCCCTTCTCACTACTGACACATCTTTCTCTCTCTTTCTCTTTCTCATTCTCTTTCTTTCTTGCTCGATCCCCCTTTTTTCTTTCCCTAAATAGCACACCTGTAATCACCAATTCCTTTTCAACTTGCCTTCCCCCCCTGGAAGCACTGGTGGTGATACATGTAGCTCTTCACCTTGCTCTTCCCCCAGCTCTTGGCTAAAGTAATGGGCGGGTTAAAAACCGAGAAGGTGAGGATACTTTACTTCGTCTGTTTTTCTGTGACTTTCTCTGACTGTAGTTACTCTCTCATTAGAGAGGCTGAGAGGCAGAGATGATTCAGGTAGACGGCAAGGTCAAACATGCTGTCTGTATTACAAATTGGATCGTACAGATACAACCCTGAAAACACAGACGCATGGCAGCATCCTAAACACTCACAGTAATACAAACAGGTGCATACCTCGGGCCTGAACACGCTTCTGCAGGCACACGATACTCACACCAGGAGAGGTGCAAACACACTGACCTCTTTTCAGGCCTGGAGAGTCACACCTCTGTGCTGTGAGCTATTTTTAGCTTCCCTGTCCTCAGACTGTTAACCCATAATGCCCTTACATCTTACAAAGCGTATGCCTGGTGTGGGATCCAGTCAGGCTGCACACACATTCCTGTTAAAGCACGAACTTGCATACAGTACTGTACACAAAATGTGACATGTATGTTAAGTTAGACCAGATGTCAACCCACCATGACGTCACCCACTGCTTAGGCTTATTGGACGTTTGATGGAGCTAGAAAAAAAACAAGAGGATGAGGCTGAGAATGAGGTTTGAGGGGTGGATCTGTCCCTAGTTTTTATTAAAATGTATTTCATTAGACCAGGCCTGTCAATCAACCAGGCACAGCCACAAAAATACCCAATTTTTTAAGGTCTAATATACGATTAATTAAGGCAGTAGGACCACTGGAAGAATGTAGGGGTGTGAATATTTAAAGTGACACTTCAATTACCAGTGGTATTGCATTTTGACTTGTACCTGCATTGGCTTCACTTTCCAAATCATACGTACAGTCCATTACATGCTTCAAACACATCAGATATTGTATTTGCATTTTACAATAACACAGCTTTGACTCTTAGCTCCTGAGTCTGGATCTACGCCTCCACATCATCACAGGTTGCAGGAGGCATCAGCCCTCCACAGCTCCTGCCAACACTAATGTTAGCTCACTAGTATTAGCATTAATCTGACAAAAGACAAGCTAAAGCAGATGAAGCACAGCCTGAAACAAGGAAAGACAAATGAAACAAATTAGCTACAGCCGACGCAGACAAACAGCAGTGGGCATTAATGAAATAAAGCTTCATTAATATGGAGCATGGCCTGTCAAGATAAAAGAAGGTTGGACGTGAGGGTATATTTACTTGATTAGACTTGATGAGTTTTTAAACCCATTGTACTGTTCTTTTTATGTGTTACACTTCCTGAACGTTAACATAATTTAGGGGCCAGCCAAACTCCGTTTCAAGTGCGAGCAAGTGAGTGTGACTAGTCCTACAAAAATGACTTAATTGACTGTGATATAAGCACAGGAAGCTTTTAACAACTTAAATGTTAATAAAAAACAGGTAAGTGTGATGACTGACAGTAACATTATAGACATTAAAGTCAGATGCAGGTGCTCATATTATATATTATGTATGTTATCTTCAGCTGTCACCATTGAATGATTTGCAGCTTAAAAGAATCACACAGGAAATTAACTGATACATTTCCTATCATTCAACTAATCTGCTGATTTGGCAGCACTAATGGCATTAATGTGTGCCAGTAATGCTGCACTGAAAAAATCTATATCTTGCATATCAAACTCTTGAGTTAAAGGTGCATTGCACAAAGCACCTTTTTCAAAATGTTGCCACAAACTTGAGCACGCTGTTGTTTATGTTATCATTGTGTGCTATAGCAGCATTGAATTGGAGGAAAGCCAAGCTGTTTGTTACGATCCCTCATCAGAGGCTCTAAGTCAGAGCCCGTACTGCTGTCAAAATGTTATTTAATAATGCATTCATCTCTCCTCCCGAGACCGCTGTATCCCGGCCGTGATCCCCCACTCACCCTGCCCAGTGTGGGGCAAGAGCCTGCAGCCACACACTACTCTCTCTGCTCAGCGTCCCACATTGCTGCCCAATTCTCTTTGTCCATCTTCGTTTCAGCCGCTGTCAGTCCTTCTCTCTCCCCATACATTATTCTCTATGTCTTCAAACTGCACAAACAAGACGGGAGAGAGCACTGTTGTTTGACCTTGGTTTGTGTGAGGAGTGTATGGAGGTGTGCACACATGCTTGTACCGCACTCCACTTGTATTGTGTGAGAAAACTGACATGTTCCCTCGTGGTAATAAACATGTGCTGTCAAATCCCATTCATTCCCAGTCTGTCTCTTTTTGTTCCAGCAAGGATGCCTCTTTTATAATGATGTGGGAGATTGCAAAATTAGAACGTGAAGGATGTCAAAAGCAACAAGATAAAAAAAAAACACTTTACAAAAAAAACAAGAAAAAAATATTTTATCAGGAAAATCCTTTACATCAAGGAGAATGAGTTTTAGATTTGGTACAGCTATAAGGGAAACATTAGGAAATTTACAACCTAAACATTCTGTCATTTTTCACAGATAGATGTGTGAAAATATAATGTAAACTAGTACCTTGTGTACATCAAGAGTCTAGCCATGCCAGCTGTGATACTTTGAGTCCAATGTTAATGTGACAGCATGCCAACATGCTCAGCATGGCAATGCAAACATTTACAATCTGTATCATCTAGAGCATCTCATGATTTGCTCATAAAGTAACAAATAAAGGCTGGTGGTAACATGTTTAGTTTGGTCATTAACCAAAGTATTGGACAAACTGAAAAACTTTACCTGATGATGTTTGAAAAGTAACAGGAATCACTGTAAAGTTTTGACAATTTATCCTGAGGATGACTATAGTCTATGTGCCGAGCTTTATGCCAATCCACCAAAAAGCTGTTGACACATTTCACTCAAAAACCAAAAATGTCAACCTGCTGACGGCAGGAGGGTGAAATGTTTTTTGCCTTGTGCTGGAGTCTAAATTACTTGCTGTGGATGTCAGGTGTCTGACATATAGCAGAAGCTTGAGAGCACTGCTGTGCTTATTGATAAAACACAGCAAACAACAAACCCAATTAAGGCGTCATGTTGATGTGATGGATTGAGAATCTCAGGCAATTTCAAGTCTTTGAAAAGTCCCTTACTCTGAAAAAATAGCAAGCAGAGGGAGCAAGAACCACCAGCTTGTCCTTTAAATGGCGAGACTGTTCTCTGTTAATTACAAAATGATCCTCCTGTCTTCATTGCTCATATCACTGAGGGTTTGGGTGCCTTAGGGTTAATAGCGTTTAACCAATCCAAGACACTGACTTCAATACTATAGTCTTTATCCGTTCTGACTGTTTAACAGCAACATGAAACGATTTTATAGATACTGTTGTGACAGGTTTTATTATCAAGATCAACACTATAATAGATGCACAGAGAAAATCAACCCTTGTGTTGTGCTCTGGAAAGTACAGACATGAATTATGCAACAGAGGAGGAGTATGAAAAGTCAGGGAGAGAGAGAGAAGACAAGAGATAGGATAAGTTGGCACACGCACACACAAATGAGTCGGCACACTCCTCACACAAACGCACAAACATGCACACACAAAATTCCTTTCCGAACCCAATTAGGCTCTGTATGTCTGTTTGATCCATGGCACTGCATGGATGCAAAACCAACACAAACAAAAACGCTTCTCTGGAGATTACATAACCCAGTATAATATGAATACCTCCCTCTTCTCTCACCTCTACTTTTCTCTTTCTCCCGCCTCTCCTCTCTTCCTCGTTCTCTGCTATCAGCCACTACAGGCAGGATTTTTTTATTTTTATTTTAACGCAACACGGAAGCAGATGATTGGGCAGATTGAAAGAGAAAAATCACGAGTTAACCATGGCAGCGGTGCGATAAAGCAAAACTTTGTGAGGCATAGAAAAAAAAATACCCTAAACTTTCAAGGCAAATGTATTTTAAGCTACCAAAGCCAAAATTAATTTCCCCGAGGTCATTATAAATGAAATGCTGTTCAATAAATCAATATGGTCCTGATGCAGGAAAACACCTGTGGTGGTGAATGGAAGACAGGAGGAGAACGCAAAAACAGAAGAGGGTAAAATGATTTAAAACACTTCTGTCTCTGTCTAATCCAGGATTTGAAGCTCAAAGAACAGCAGTTCATGGTTTGCATTCATCTGTTTTCTGACATGTTTCCCAAGCATATTCCCACCCCCACACAACACACATAAACACCAGAAACACAAGCGGCGAAATGTCTTCATGTACTTCTGAACCTTAACTCATCCTAACCTCGGAGGCATCGCAGACATCCGCCCTGTGCATCCGGAGAGCAGCTCAAGATCTAAGGCCGGTGCCTTGGGCGAATGGCTGGACGGACTCCTTTACTTCACACATGAAGGTTCGAACAATAGAGTTAGAGTCTGCACCAGAGCTTGAGAGTTAAAGTTTGCCCTGCATGACTCGGTGAGGTCGAGAAGGGTTCCACTTTATGCAAATAGCGTGTGATGAGCACAAGCAATGATTGTCTCTGCCAACAGGGGCACTGCTGTTTCCCACTGAGCCACAGAAAAGTATATCAAACCAGCTGATCATTGCAAGTCAGTGTTTTTCAATGGCTTCCTAATGCTCCACAATACAATTCTTCTTACTCAGCTTCTAGGAAGTTTATGGGTCAGGAAATGCACTACATCTTGCACCAGTGTAATGGCGATGGAAGACATTATCTACTCAATCTGTGCTGCGGTTGGGGAGTTATTACCCACAAGGCAACCCTTCTGAATATAGAAATTCTATTCAGGAGGACCACGGTTAGCCCTGGTGGAGTTTGCACGTAAATATTTCACATCTAACATTGCATGAAAGCTGTTTTATATACTACATTGACCTCAAATAACATTCTTTATGCTTTGAAAGGTAAATTGGCTGTGCATCACCATAAAGAAGCTGTAACTGTCATTAAAGTGTCATCTGGCACCCTGCCATACTGTATTCAAAGCCACGCGGGGAATATTAGAGTCACACATGAGTCACCAGCTCATCTCCACTGGTGACCTTTCCCATTCTAAAAACTAACAGTGCTGTTGAATGCCTATGAATCTCATTGTCTTTATCAGGATAGATTGATGCCCATTCACTGTGTCTCCATTTGTCTCTCTGGAGGCTTCCGTCTTTGTCCCCGCTACCCTTCTTACTTCCAATACGCCAGCTGATGAATCCTGAAGAGCTGAAGCCCACTGTATTATATTCCTCGGCCTTTCATCATGCGCTTTCTGCGGATTCACAAGCCATAAGTCATTGTTTGTCAACATGCACATCATAAAAAAAACAAAGTCATCTCTTCAACTGACAGGCCAATAAATACTATAATGACTGCAGTGTTGTTGGTAATGGTGTTGGACTCTGAGGGCGAAAGGCGAAGACGGTAAGGTGAAGCCGAAAGCAAGGAAGAAAGGGCAAAGCACTGATCATTTCTATTGGCTCATACTGATGATTCATATCTGGTCAGAGTCGGTACATAAAGTCACCCACATGTCTGATGAAATATGTTACAGTAAGTGATGAAAGAATCTATTACAGTGCTAGGCTGACATTTTTATGGCAGCTACAGCGGTTAAATCATAGGGTAGAAAAAGTGATCTTAAAGGGCGTAGAAAGGTTGCCATGTGCTAACATATATAAACATAATCCTACATTTCAATAGGAGACCATTTAGGATTAGTTGTGAATGTGGTACCCCTCAGCAAAAAAAAAAGTAATCTCTTTTCACCTTCTCACTTCCATCTTGTGTACTTTCCCTCCTCTTCCCATCCCCTTCTAAAAAGTCACAGCTGGCACAGGCTGACACAGTGTGGCATTGCCAAATAGTGTCCATTAATGTGGCAGACGTGCTCTTCCCGCTGATAGCTAATACCTGCTAGTGGGCATGAAAGCGTCCAGACTCATTCATAATTACTGATTTACCACTGCTTTGATGGACTCTGACTCTGAATATGAAAACAGTTTCCAGCCCCGGCAACTATCAACGCCTGGAGCCGAGGCTTAGATGGCCGCGCTGACGTCTGTGATGGTGCGATGCTTAAATGCATTTCTCGGTGACAGAGTATAACTGTGGCTGGCTGTGAGCTGCGGTAATGAGCTCGGCGTATGATGAGAAGCTGGTTCTGGACAGGAAGCAGGTTGTAGAAAGCATTAACGGTCTGCCTTGTATGCAAAGCTAAGTGAACTAGAGGCTATTTCCTGCCTCCTCCTGGGTGTTAGTGGGGATGCAAAGAGTGGTGCTGCTCCCTCTGGATCGGACTAATTGCGGTATTTGTCAGCAGTTCCATTAGAGAGCATTTCATTTCCACTCAAGCTATTGTAATATGCTAGCAAGGCACAAAGAGAGCATGAGCAGTACGCTCCTCTACGGATTTCACCGTAAACAAGGCCATAGAGCCACTTGGAGATGAGAAGACAAGAACATGAGTGTCTGATTTACAATTCCCCTTCCCGATGTGCAGGTGTCACTGCAACAAGTTTATAATTGGTCTGAGGGGGTATGATCTCACACATTGGACACAGGAGACACATTGATTGGCATGTGGGTGCTGAGATTCACTCTCTGCTTCATCACAGCACACACACATGCACACACACACACAAGCCCACATGTTTGTCTTCAAACCAGTAAGAGACATACAAGCTGTTCTATTTTTATACCCCGCTCCCAAATTATATCTTTTTCTGACCGCCGATGCTGAGAACGTGAACCATATACGAATGAGGACGCATATAAATAGCAGCAGCTACATGCACAGACACATATACATGCAAAGACACCCGCCCACACAAAGACGGAGCAGGATGATTATTTAGCATTGCAGAACTGTTTCTTCTGGCCCCCGTGTGGGCATGCATCATTAGTTGCCATCAGTATGACGACTGCGATGATAGCGCAGACAGCAAACACTGTCTATAGATGGCTGATGAGGCGGATAACATGGCAAAGACACGGCTCTCTATATGCCAACCACTGACTCACAAGAATCAGCGGGTGACGCAGATTTGGACATTTTAAAATAGTTGTAGCTATAGATATAATCTCTAGTTAAATCCAGCCATGTCACAGTCTCATCAGATGGCACTTGGAAGGATTTAACTGTACAGCTACAGGCATGTAACACAGAGGACATGACGTGCAGGAGTGGGTTTGGCTTGAAAAACTAGTTGCACATATTCTTCTCCGGATGGTTTGAGGCAATAAAAGGGGGAAGAGCCGACTTCACTGCAGCTCTAATAAACCATAGCAAAGGGTGACAAAAGGGCTTTTTAGGAAACTGGAGTAATTATTGTGGAAATTCATATTGCACAGAAGCAGGCTGCTGTCTGGTGTGTAGTTTCCAGGGTGGGCGTTGAGAGGGCAGGAGGTGAGTAATGTCAGTGTGAGCGCCAGAATTTAACCGGTCAAAGGTCACTGACCTGATTGACACCGTGATGACCACCTCGCCCTCAGGCACACGCTGTTGAATGAATGTTGAGGTTGGTAGCCACTGGCCACATGCACAGCGCAGCATGTCACAGGCAATTTAAAAAGGCATTTTAAAAGTGCTTTTTTTTTGTGAATGATCTGAACACTTTTGACACATTTTTAATTCCCTTTTTTCTGTTTTAGTCCGAGTTATGACAACCAGAGAGAGAGAGAATTCTTAAAGGGATAGTGCACCCAAAATTCAAATTTCACTCATTATCTACTCACCCTCATGTCGACTAAGAGCTGCGAGAATTTTCAGAGTCCTCCGTTCCTTCTCTGAGTTACGGGGGGGTCCGCACAGCAGTATTTGTCCATATAATGGTTGTCAATGGACACCAACTTTCTTCGTCCAAAAAGACGCACCAAAAAACATCCAAATACCTCCATACTGCTCGTCTGTAATGTCCTTCTTGTATTGAAGCCACGACATGAGAAATTGTTCAGAAAAAACATTAAAGCCCCAGTATGTGAGATTTACCCCCATCTAGCGGTGCGGTTGCATGTCGGCACGTATTCTTGCTGTTGCGTTTACGTAAACTCGGGCAGAAGTCAGAAAAACAACAGACGCTGCATGTAACAGGATAAACAAGCCTCTATGTAAACAAACGGTCCGCCAGCACGAGGCAAAACAATACCGGCGTGACAATATGTTGTGTCGTATTGTTTACCTGACCCACGTTTTACCGTCTTTCTCTCGTCGAGTAAAATAACATCCAGTTGGTTTGCCGACGGCGTCACTCACGGCGTCATTCAGGTGTCTGACTGCACCTGAAGGCAACACCAGCGCCTCCGTCCTTCCTCACACCAGCTACATGGTGGTGACAGTTTTAACAGGCGCCGTCTAGAAAACTTTCTCCCCGAGACGAGAAGGTCCGGCGGCCCGAGTTTGTGGTTAACTATGGTCACGGTGACACTGAACGTAAAACATGGCGATTCAACATGGCAGAGAAGGTTCGGTGAACCCCCCCCTGTATGTTTGTAACATCTCATTCTAAGTTACGAGTAAGCGCTCGTTTGTATGCGGGCGCGATTCCACTTCATTGAAATACGTATTTATGAAAGACATATTTGATTTTTGTCAATAAAAAGCCAGTAAAGTCCCATACTGTCCCTTTAAATAAGTCTATATTTTAAGCTTGTTTGTAACGGAAGCTCCCAGTGTCTCAGTGCTCTTCCTGTGTCAGTGCAATTCTCACATGATTTGTACTGACCAGCAACAATTTCTCATGTTGGGGCTTCAATACAAGAGTCATTACAGACGAGCAGTATGGAGGCATTTGGATGTTTTTTGGTGTGTCTTTTTGGACAAAGAAAGTTGGTGTCCATTGACAACCATTATATGGACAAATACTGCTGCGCGGACCCCCCGTAACTCAGAGAAGGAACGGAGGACTCTAAAAATTCACACAGCTCTTAGTTGACATGAGGGTGAGTAGATAATGAGTGAAATATGAATTTAGGGTGAACTATCCCTTTAAATCCTGGATATACCACTGTCTTCACTGGGAGCTGTAATGTAATGGGTGCATAATTAAATGTTGATGCATAATCTGGGTTAAGGCCCCTCTGTGTGTCTGTGCTGTGTTGGTAGGGGAGGGGCGACCACATTGCAAGGGAAGCAAGCATGGAGCTGAGAAAACACACACACACAACATCCTCAGATGCTACATCTGGAGTCACTATGGCAACCGTGTTTTCCCAGGAGTAAGCCAGCTGACAATCAAGTGTTGTTGAAATGATATGTGTGCATGCGAGCGTGCGTTTTGTGTGTGTGTGTATGTGTGTTCCCGTCACCAGGCTGATGGGGCAAGACAGAGTTTAATCTCGGCAGATTAAGTGTGTCTGTGTTTATCATAAAGACTCCGACCATAAAAGACAGCGCGAGATCACAATCAAACAGGATTTATAGGATTTCCACACTAATGACTGGCCTGTGGAGGATAGCGTGGTGGAAAGTGGAGATGGAGAAAATGAGAGGGGTGAGAGCATGAGGGGAAAATTAGCCGAGAAAGAAAGAGAGCAAGAGAAAGAAGGGAGGACCAAAGGGTGAAAAAGAGGGTCAGGGGAGAATTAGAGGGAGAAACAGAAAGAGAGATAGCAGGAGAGAGGCACAGTACATGGTTTAATTAGATGGTCTATAAATAACCTGGGGTCTGACATTTGAACATGGAGACCTATTGAATGTCTCTCTGTGTTTTCTGCTAGATGTGCCTGATGTTTGAACACATGCCACCAATTTTTGTGCTCTCCTCCTTCTCTTCCTCCTTATTCACGCTCTCTCTCTCTCTCTGTCTTTCCCACTTGTCAATTCTCTTGTCTATTTTCTCCCACACATGCAGACACACCGATATACCCACATATGTGCATGCTTGTCAGTCATGTCTCCATATAATCCTCGCTATATGTGTGCCAGGCGTGAGTGAAAGTGACATATCAAAAACAGTTCTTTTTTTTTCATTAGCTGTCAGGAAGAGGAATGAACACACAGACAGACTTGGCACCCAGCACGATGTCAATACCCAGCAATCTCCCGCACCGAAAAACATATCTGTCACCTTCTGTTGACACTGGAACACAAACTCTGCGAGAGATTTGACGACAGGTCGATTACACACCGGGCCTGTAGAGCCTTTTGGGTCAATGATAGCAACACAGAAAGTTATTCTCGCTACATTCGGCTCGTGCTATACCTCTATTTAGCATCTGCTGACTGTAATTCCTTTATGTAGTTTTCGCCTGTCCTTGCGTCCCCCTTAAAAGCTCTCATCTATCTCTAGGAAAGTTGCTATGGGAACTCTTGTTGCTGCAACAGGAGGGATGGGCTCGAAATCTGAGTTGGAGAGCTGTGAAACAACATTTTATGGATGACTAGGAGAAAGGGAGAGCATAAAAAGGAGGAGGAGGAGTAAGTCCTCTGTATCTCTCTGTCAAAAACAAAGAGTGGGAAACACGAGGGAGAGGTGCGGATTGGACAGGCAGGAGAACACTGGCGAAGTGAAGGAGGGGACACTGAGGTTGTTCATCTCTGTCTCAGGAGAGCCTACCTGATTTGCCAGCAATAAGACCAGTCATTACTCACTAAAGCCCAGTGGTAACACTTCTACACCTCGCTCCCCCAACCTCCATCTCATCTTGTACCCATCCATCACCCCGCCTCCCCCACTCTCCGGCCCCTTCTCCCGTGTAATGTGTGCAGAGGGTGCTAAAAAACCACGTGGAGGTGAGGGAGTGAAGTCAGCCCCAGACACGTATGGACAGAGGACAGTTGATCAATAGAGGCGGAGCAGCAAGTGGTGACCAGATGAGATCACGGTGAGAGGGATCACAGCGAGAAGAGGAGAGAAGAGGAGGCACAGGCAGGAACATGAAATAGGTCTGCGTGTGAAACTGCGGGTGTCATTGGCTTTAAATAGATTCCACATAATGTCATTACGTCTCCTAATGGTTGAAAGGGAGGGGAGAAAAACAGCTACGGTTGCCTCTATTCATAATCAGCAGCATTTTCATAACAGTATTTGTTTATTTTCCCTGGAGGGAAGGAAAAGGAGAAAAGCATGTGATTACTACGGCAGCCCTCAGAACCAATGAGGCAGAACCTGCCTCAAACTTCTGGTTCGCTCTGCGAGGACCTTGGATCTCGTCGCCGCGCCGCCACGTATTTCAGCGTGAAATCGGGTGCCTTTTGTCGCACGTTGGAACAAACACTTGTGTGTCTTTGTGAAACTGGCTTCCGAGTGCGTGACTGTGTGTGCTTGTTGAAAACCTTTTCTTTTTTTTTCTCTCTCTCTCATTCAATAGGCTGGTAATAAGGTTTTAGTCTGCCAATATGGTGCAGCCGATAAGCACAAAGGCCAATAATCCATACAAATATTAGCCCAGGTTTCAGAAATGGCTCCGCTGAATGAGAGAATGTGTGCACGTCGGTCGGCGTGCGTGCATGCGTGCATGTTGTGTTGGCGGCCGCGCGTGCATTGTGCATGTTTGTTTGCACATTTATTGGATCATTTGGAAAACAAGACTTGTAATCAAAATGGATAAACAAAAAAAAATGCTTTATTGAGTTGCTGGCAAATTTCTTTGTAGTGTGAGAACATGCACATACACAGCTAACACAGGCTGAGTAAACCCAAGTTTACCTCACATGTTCTGGTGTGTGGCTTCACTGTTAAGCCTGTGAACCTTGTATTTGGATCAAATTATAGTGTGGTCTCAATTTATCGCCGGTTTCCCCCACACTGAGTCTAGAAGTTGTGTATTTGTGTTATTGTTCAGAAGCGGACACATTCAAATCTTCTGGGGCGACTGTGTGTACATGTTGACTTTTTATCACTCTGCACATCTTCACTGTTTATTTTACGCATGAAGAACTTTTTTTATTTTATTAATCCAACACTGGCTTGTCTGGCCTCATTATTTCATCCATACTGCTGGCTGAAACTATGATGCTACTGCATGGCTGACAACATGCATTTCATGCCATCTGCACACAGTCTCACGCAACACCGCACACACATAGGCTACACCCACTAAAAAAACTGCACACAACTATACAGCATGGTGTTATTTACTACATCTCATGGTCTCAATGGAAGAATTCTTGTTACCATAAGAACCTAAGTAACCTTTGATTGATAGTTGCACTCATTTTTGCGTAGTAACACGAGGCTTCTGTGGTCAACAGCCTGTGTAACAACATCTTAATAGCAGGTATTTTCTATTTCATGGTATTGGATGGTTAAAACCCAATAATTTCATTATAGATCCCCTGACGGAAATCAATACCTTACCGGGCTGAGGTCAATACATTTGCTCCGAGAGGGATCAATAAGTCACTAACACGGAAAGCGCAAAGGCCTGCATGGAAACACGCACATGTTCTTCTCTGGTTACCTACAGCATCTGTAATCTGTGCTCACGAACTCAGCATCCAGCACGACCAGTGGTATCAGCCCAGGTGGGATAGGATTTGAGCAAAAAAACAAATAAATCATCTTTAAATCCACTGTGTTTTCAAAGTATACTTCAGAAAACAAATGTAGAGCCTGAGGCAGGAACAGTTTTCCAACAGAAAACAACAGTCCTCTTGAATAAACTGTGGGTGGACAGTGCACTACAACACATATTTGTCACGCCTGTTTGTACAGTACTGCTCAATATGTGGTGTTGTAGAAATGATCCAACTGTTCCAAACCACACTGGAAATAAATCATGCCATGCTGATACTGTATATAAAATGTGACTATGTATGTGTTATACAGTAGTACAGTATGTGACTTTTCTAAAATATTCACTTCTTTTTCCCCTTTTAAAATCTCCCATCCTCTCTGCACATAATCTTATTGCAGGCAGCGCATAATAAAGCAGTCCCTCTCTTTAAAGCCATGCTGAGCCAGAGGTAGCAGTGCCCTTGTGCTCATCTGTGGCCTCCAGGTAGCCACTGTGCTACTGTATTAGCCAGGCTGAATTGGCCTCTGTGCCTGCTTAATGTGGGCACTCAGGAAGACTGGACTCTAAAGTAAGTCAGTGGAGCATGGACAACACACTCACACACACACAACGCACACATGGTGCACGCACAGAAAGCCACACAGTGCCACCACATGCGTGCATGTTTCTTGGCAGTTTACCATCTTTGGGCTGAGAGGCTTTCTGGGTCAGAGTCATGTAGTTAATTTACCAGGGACAGACTAAAGGCTGAAAGGGACAACATAGTTACTAGTGAGATTTCCCAGTACTCCAACCACTCACAACATTTTTTACACCAACGAAGGCAGACGCATCTAAAATGCATCAGATTATTAAGAAATGATGTCCTGGTATGATACGCTCCCACCTGCGCCACGGTGGCTTGAAACCATCAGTTCAACCCTGTGCATTAATGCTCCCCCTGTATCCCGAAGCATAATGTCATACGCATTAGTACTCAGGTTGAACGCTGTGCAGTTGTTTGGTGATGCCGCTGCCGTTGCAATGAGCCATTTGAACTAATGATTTGTTTCTATACAGAGCTTCTAAGAGCTGCTATCGATCTGTCTGTCTACGACCGCAGGAGATTGCACACGGGTTCGTGTGTCTGGCTAAATGTTTTGAGGGTGCAGTACACGAGAGTCACTGTAGCCGCACGCATCAAAGAAAAACTCACTTGCATCCCTACAAAATGCATTTTGAGGACATTTGTGTTCACTTAAGCCCCAAATCCTCTTTGACCAAAAATCCTCAAGAGGATAAGACACAAGGGCAAAAGGTGATTGGGAACAACAATGAGTTGGATTTACTGATTCTTTAAACATGTTTTTGGAAAGTGAAGGTCATTTAAAGTTAATTTCAGAGATGAAGGCTTCAATCGTAAGCCTCCCCGGTCCAGACTGACCTTAAATTTGTGGCCTAAAAACCACAGACTTTAACTTCTGTCTGTCTGTGTGTTTGTGCATATTATCTGTAATCTATCCGATGTTGCGGCTGCACCCGGTGGTCTCAGCTGCTGAAGATCCCATGAGAGACCTGCTATGTGACAGAAGACCCTTGCATTCAGTCTTCCACACAAATCACACACACTCTAGACCTACACAAGCCAATACCGCTGACGTATGGACTTAGGGGTCTCCCGGGAGGCATTAGACGGTCACGTGATGCGGGTAAACATTCGGACCAAACAGACTAAATTAAACACACTCCAGAGACAGATCATGGGAGGACTCTACAGAGGCCGAGTGGTCGCAAAGCAGATAAATGGTCACGTACATTATAGCTTTTCCGATAAACAACAGGAACAATGAATTCCAGATACGTGTTACTTCCATATAAAAGGCTCGCGATAAATCTCTTGTTTCTTTCTGCGACAGGAAGAGCGATGTGGTGCACATTACATCAGGCGGCAGCGGGGCAGCCTGCACACTGCCTGCGCGCTGCCTGCTGTTCAATTGTGAGTATCACAGATTACCAAGGTGTTACGCAGCATTTGGCCCTCCTGCCAGTGCAACATACTATCTTCTGTCATTGTCATTTCCCTGGAAATTGAGGTGAGGGTTCAGTGGTTCCTCCTTACCCATCACAGACAGCATGCAACGCGGGGGCCAGCGCCTGGCGAAGAGAACGCCCAGTGGTTGGGTTAATGCAGGTTAAATTATCAACATCACAAAGGAGGAAGCCTGACTAATCACTCGCTTGATGCGATTTCCCATTCTCTTAGAAATGAATGGAGGTCAAGCTGCAGCAGGTTGGTTCAGGCTCTCGGCAAACACGGCGCGTGCGTGCGTGTCCGTGAGCGAGTGTGTGTAATGGCTGGTGTAAACTGCTGGGACCACTTATCTCCTGCAGGAGCCTCGGTGAAAAAAAAACTGTTTATTTTTCATTGCTGACCATAAGAAGGGACATGATTCTATATTACAGTAATAAATTGCTTCCTGTCTTAAATATCTCACTCAAGGGACGACCGATGGAGCTTAGACGGGGCACAACGCCAGACAGCGCAGGTAGATGGTTGGCCTACTGTACACACACTCATACACACTTATATGTACTGTGCAGGTATTAAAGGATTACTCGTGTTTTTACAACCTGGGTGATAGTTTCATTCCTTTCTTCATCATGCTTAACAGTTGTGTGCATTTCACTCACTCTGCGGTATCATTAATGACAAATTGCAATGCTGTAACATAATACGGCTGCAACTAATGATTATTTTCATCATCCCTGAGCCTGCTGATTATTGTCCTAATTAATCGGTTAATAGCCGAACCAGACCAAACCAGCACAGTTGCCAGTTATTCTATTTCTGTTGACTGATTAATGAACTAATTAATCCAGAAAAACAGAGGTGATATAACAGGTCCACGGACTCAAGCGGATGAGTCACGCACTCAGACAGGTTGTAAACAGAGCCCAGTTCTGCCATCCATTTTTGAAAGATAAACAAAAGGCAGATGTTGGTTGTTATAACCCAATAAAACAGCAACTTTAACTTTGACAGCAGCTTATCTTTGGAGTGAGTGATGATCACTGACATTTCAGGTGCGCTCCCCTCCGGGAAATTGGTTTAGAAATATCAACATATCCCCACATCGCAGCAGTTAAGTTGGTGAGTAAAATGTTATCATGCCCAATAGATGTAATGGCCAAATCGATGAAAGTAACAACCAGGTTGTTTTTAAGAAGGAAAAAAAGCGTGTTTTCCTTGAACACACGCGTGCACAGATGCAGACACAGATGCGTTACTATAACATCATAAAGTTCTACACTAAAGTCTCATGCTAATGAATCCCAGTGAAACCCCAGCACTTGTAGTTAAGCCTCATTGCCTCACACTGACAATGTTGTGAGTGTTGAAGGGCTCCCTTGTGTCTTCCCTCCCATCTCTGCTCCTTCCTTCTTTCTCTCCTTTCTCCTCTCACTCCCTCACTCCATTCTGTCCATCTTCAGCTCTCTGAGTTATTGTCAGCGCAGACAGGGAGCCACGCCGCATCATTAACCACCTCTTGCAGTACAGTCTACACCCCAGATGCAGTGAACAAGGCTTTTATGCTCTGTGGCGGCTGATGGACGGTCTAATTCTCTATTAATGGAGGCGATGCAGCCTCATTGCTCATTAAAAATGAATGGAGACAAGCTCTCTGCACTGATAATTACACATACACACACACCTGGGTATGGCCGACCCAGTCCGACGCTGACAACGGTGGGCACTTAGAGAGACAGATATAGAGATGGAACAGGCACAAAGAATAACAAGGAGTCGCAAGAATTATTTCAAAAGTATAAAATTTTAGGTTGGGCTTCTCGGGGCTGTTTTAATAAGGCATACTTGAGAGATTCAGCCTTATGCAGTGGAAGGACTCGCTTCATAAAGAGTAAATATAAGCCTGTTGAGTAAATGAGAGCCCTTACCAATTCAAAGCGAGATTCCACACAGACACAACACAAAGAAGAAGAACATTCGCTTACAAAAGGGCTGAGGCTGTTTAAGGGGATACACAGCATAATAGTAACAAGAGGCTGTGGTTCTGTTCCAGGTATGTCGAATAGGACGGCCCTTCAACACAAAACGCGAAGATGAAATATTTAAAAAGTGAAACAAAAACTGGCTGGAGAACACAAGGCAACAACACGCGGAAGGTGGAGACCGTGCTACAGAGAGAATTAGTTACGGAGAGACAGAGCGAACGCAGTAAAGAGGCTGAAGGTTAATGATGGCTGCCTTGGCTTCCATAAAAACAACTGTATGGGGGGTGCTGCCATTATGCTAAAGCAGCCAGGTAATTAACTAAGACGCCTAATTAATTCCAATGAAAGAGAGACGCAGATGAGTGAGGCAGAAATATGACATGATGACGGCGAGAGAGGGAGTGACAGTGAGATTAGGAGCGAGGGAGAAAAGTGCGGCGATCAGTGAGTCAGGGCTGGCTGGCGTACAGCACACAGTAGCACGCATTCAGCCGTGCAAATGTGACTGTTTGTTCAATTACAGCTAATTTATGTTTACACAGGAAAGCGGAAAGAAACCTAAACAGGGCCAAACAGCCTCGAGGGCCAAAGCTATTAAATAAAGCAGCCTTTTTTATTGATCGCCTCGAATATTAAAAATGCAGTCGCCATCAAGACCTCCTGTTTAACTATGCTCACATTAGAGGCGGAGACACAGTGATAAATTGCCTTGGGATGACGGGGAGATGCCTGTTCCTGAATCTCCGAGCGCTCTCCCCCCCCCACATGACACACTTCCACCCAAGCAGGACTGCTCCTCGGTTAAAAGTGCTGAGCTGTGACTTCTGCTGAATCACAATTAAACAGGCAATCTGCTCCGAGCTCGTAAATAAATCAGCTCAACAAAAATACTTCAACCGACTCGTCGTCATGCGCCCTCATCGAGAGTGATTTATCATTCGCTCCACTCGGGCAATAAACAATATTCATGCTTTTTTTTTTTTATTTACAATTATCATTCTGTTATTTGACCTGTGGGGTATTGTCATTAGGATATATTTCGGAGAAGTGTGAGCAGTTTAGCTCTGCTGGATGATAAACAGAGCAATTACATTCAGCTTAATGTGTAATTACAAACACGCGTGCTGTATGCGGATGAGATACAAACGATAAGTTAAAGTTTGCTACCAATCATTATTTAATGGCCACTTTTAGCAACAGTTTAATTTAATTTTTAGTTTTAAATTTAATGAAAATAAACCGTTACATATGTGGAGATTATCTCAAGTTTATGAAAATTAAAAATAGAAACAACTACCGAACAGAGTTGGAGAAGACAAGATAAAACAGGACTTTTATATCATAATGAAAAGAAGGTGTCATGGAGGAAGTGAGAGTGTGGGATGATGCGTGTGACGGCCTGTTTATAGTACAGCAGTAAGTACACAGAATTAGAGTGTGGATGTACAAAGAGAGAAAAGTCAGAGGGTGTGAGATAGACAGGCCCCCGACAGTGGAAAAAACTTCAATCAGCATGTTTCATCAGCCCTTTCATTGGTTGAAACATCAATGTTTTGCCAGTGATGATTTGATATGTGAGACAGAGATAGAGACATTAAAGTGCTTGATATGAATTTGTGAGTTTTGATGCATGAAAATCTGAAAGTCTGAGATCTGGGTTTTTGTTTTCCTCTGTGCAGAAAAACACCAGACCACCACCTTTATTAAATTTGATTTAAAATCCCCTGCTCTCGACAAACTCTCACAAGTCGATGTCCTTGAACGATGCAGACGTTACCTGATTGTTAAAGTAATAATGATTCATGTTTCAGAGGCGATGCATAAAGTTGTGCAGTCTGACAAGAGTGAAAAAGAGAGTGAAAGACAGGGGAATCAAGGTGAGGTCGTTCAGGTGAGTCATTAACACACATCACTGTCTTCATCTTCTCCAAAACATTTCAAACTCCTGATTGATTGATCTGTGTTCTGTTCATTACCATCCAAAGCTTCAAATTAAAAACTTGAAATTGCTAACTGCTTTCAAACTTTATTGCGATCTAGGGCAGACAGTATGAAGGTAACTCACCCGCTTTTATGTAATCGATGACTCATCAATTAATCCCAGGCAGTGTCTTCTCCTGCTGAGGAGGAGGAGGCGGAGGGGTCGCTGAAGTCTGCTGAATTTTACAAACCTAAACTGGTAATCCAGGAAAATGTTTTGTGTGTTGTCTTCTGGTACCAACTGTTCTGTGACTCACTTTCACTAAAACCCACTGAATATAAATAATAATGTCACCCCCCCGCCCAAAAAAAGGCCACTATAATTGGATCATTTCATTTTTTCAATTCTAAAATCTATGATTAACTTCACAATATTACTAAACATCAAAAGGATTTGTGTTTGTATAAAAGTTGAGAAACAAAAAAAGATTACAGAAATGTGATGCACAAGTGCAGCACAAAAATAACACCTCCCAGGAAATGTTTCTTTGAACTTCATAATGTATAAATGACTTTGATTTAGGCAAAGGAAAACCAGCTAATGGTGCCGGCAGACAGGGAATTGAAAGCAACTTATTACCTCACAGCACACGTGCTATTTTAAGATCTGAAAATTGTGTTTTCAGCTGATGAAAACATAAATTTCAAGGAAGCATAATGTAGCTCTCATTCAGGAAAACACTGAGTTATGAAAATTCACGCAATATCACCTTATCTGCAACGGAAGCTTTTTATTTCACCACTACTTCAATTCTATCTCTGACAGTAATGACTTCTCACAACAGGGCTGAAACACTCTGAGAACAACATAATGAAAGGAAGAGTGAGACATTCTCCATCGCAAAATGACCCAATACAAATTGCAGAACAGTACAAGAGTCTGAGAGCCAAATGATGACATCCTATTTGAAATGGAAAGTGTTCTGCTTGAAATGACCGGTGCATATCACGTATCTCGATGCTGTCCTGCGTTCACAGCCACATACTAAATGATTTTAATCTTCATTCATTTTCCTCACTTTAACACAACATCTCTGACTGATGACACGCAGAAAAGAGGCTTTAATTTCTGAATCAGAAAGTAGAGGCAATTAAATGAGTGAAAGAGTGCATGGGGCATGCACAGACACACACTCACACTCACACATACACATGCACACTCAAAAGCCCCGAATACCAGTTGGAGAAATGAAATAGATAAATAGAAAAATCCCAGATGTGTCAAAGCCTCTTTCCGGAAGTACACTGGTTGCAGGGTTGATTTGCTGGGTGTGTATGTGAGAAAGAGAGAGAGGGGATAGATGCCTATGTCCAGCCAATACGCTGCAACCCACAACCATGGGCAGCACGCTCTGTATAATTTGTCATATTCATTATTCCACAGGGCATGAATACCAAAAAAGAGAGAGGGAGAAAAGAGGAATAAAAGATGCAGACGGCCGGCCAGGCACCACAACAACTTCTATTTACCCTATCACACAATCTGTTAGCACTGACAGATTACCCCACATCACTGGGCCCAACATTAGTCTTTGACAGTGCGTGCTTTGCACTACTTCCCTCTCCCTCCATCCCACCCTCCTTCCCTTTTCCTCACTCTGTTGCACTCTCTTGCTCTCTCTTTCTCTCTCTCCTTCCGTCTTTTATGGCTCCCTGGGAATCAAAACAGTTTCATATTTCCATCAGACAAAGATCTGGAGGATTTAACATCAGGTTTGACAGGGAACATAAGTAAACAGTTATTGGGGATGAAAAGCGGCATTGTGAAGCATTGCGCGAAGAATGAAAAGGTCTCGACTTACACAACCTCTCCATCTTTCCTTCCGGCTGTAAATAAGTAAACAGTAAACAACAGGGGTCTGAGGTGATGTCAGGCTAACTTATGTGCACAGTCTTTTTGAATAAAAGACAAGACTGCATATAAAGCTAGTATATGGCCGGATCGTGTGTGTGTGTGTGTGCAGGCTGTGATTTGTCAGATAATCACATCAATCCTGAACCCAGGGGAGAATTTCTTTCCCAATCCAACCAGTGTCTTTACTTCATACGGACAGATGGGGGACGGAACGCAGCATACACAACAAAACAAAAGGTTAAATGCTAATTCAACATACCAGTCAAATCCTCCGCTCCGTGGAATGGATAAAGCCACTCAGCCAGGCGTGCCAAAATACTTATTTACAAACTTCAACATTCAACACAAAATAATCCCAAAATCCAACAGCACGACGTGCTGTCAACATGAAAACAAGTAGCTATTGTCACAGCCAGGAGCACGAGCCCTGACAGTGAAAGTCCATTTTCGATTTTGTTGTTGTTTGCACAATTGTTCCACTGTTGGACATTGGGAGACAATAAAAACTGAAATCTGGAAATGAGGCACTATGCGATTACTGAAGTATGTCAGTGTATCAGTAAAAGCCCTGGATTGTGTCCACTAAAACACTAGTGTAGTGTGCTTTAAGTTTGAAATTGCAGTGGGTGTTGGAGTTTGTGTGCAGAAACTTTTCAGGCAACAAATTGAATCAAAAGCAACTGGACTTGTATTTGTCTCGGAAGATGTTTCGCTTCTTATCATCAGTTCACAACGCATCAGTCTAAACAGTACTCACCAGTCTGAGGAAATACTGTGCAGGAACTTGAGCAGGAGTGGGTCATACAGTAATGAAATACTGGTATGAACAAACGTATTAATATAATATGTTAAATGAATAGGCGTAAAAAGGTGATGCTATATGCTACACCTAGTGACGCTTCAACACTGTGTGGCATCCTCTTCTATCTTCCCTACCGACCGTGTTGATGACATCATGCTGGCTCCCCATCCCAATCCTTCCATACCCCACTGGCACCTTCCGACCTGAGAAACAGGCACCTCCACCTGGTTCATTATGCGTCTTAGCGTGACGCTAGCCTTGCCTGTTTTGCTCAGACTCCCTCCTGCGGCGATCCAATCCTCCCCACTCCTGAACCCCGCCGCTAAAAGTCGGCGGTTCAGGCCTCTCAGGACAATCAGGCCCGCTGTCCATCTGTCACCGCAAAGCACTGCCAAACACCACACACACACGACCGCGCAGATCCCCGAGTACAGAGCTACCGTGACTCAAATGATCATTGAACCAACTGCTTAAAACAAAAGCCTAATACACAGAGCAAAGTCCGTTGCTACTGGTGCACGGCGCGCATGAAAGAGACTTTGCTCTCCCTTAGCGGCTCAGAGATATTCTGATATTAAAAATAACCTGCTGTGCTGATGCTAAAACGAATCGCAGTGTAAAAAATCCCTCCACGCTCTAACTGTTCCAAGGAACATGTGACAAAAAGATGCCAAGCTGTGTCTAAAAGAGGACATGTATTTAATGTACGACAGTCAATTTGTATTTTGGGCCTACCTTAATGGCGGTAAGGTGTGTGCGTGTGAGCGTGTGTCGTGTGGGTTATCAAGTATGTGTAGAGCACTGTGCCAGAGAGCCCACAGCGAGAGCGCAGTCATCTAATCTAAGATCAAGCAGCCTTGGACGCCTCCTCACAGGCTTCCACTGGGAACAGGATGGAAGGCTGGGCTCAAGAGCCATCCATCCACATCACTCGTTTCTCACTCCCTCCCTACTTACGCACCTCTCTCACATCTACATGCACCGTGTCTCCTCAGCACTTGTTTCTCAACACCTAATGCTCTAAAGGTCCGTACGCATACCAACCTACCAGATATACATCACTGTGAGCACCTCACTGCATTATAGCTTCATGAGCTTAAACACCTCATATGTCTCCTGTCGGTACAATGACAAAATGACCATGTAACACACCAATACAAAAGGAATAAAGAACTTAAATCTTATAATACGTCCCCGTGGTCAAACTAAAGCACATACAGGTACGAGGCAGCCTTCACACAAGGCCATGTGTGTTTATCAGACGCATCTGCCTGACGGCGTCCTAAAGAATGACTCAAAATCGCATCCCGAGCCCCGTTGACAGCACGCAAACCAGATGAGTTGTCATTAATGATTCACAGCAGGTCTGGATTAGCTGGAGGTTGCTGGCAGATGAATGAGGCTATTTCCTAGTAGCGCCCCAAGGTTAGCGAGACCTCAGCGAGCGCGCTCCTGGGGCCCGCTCGCTTCTATCATTATAGGCCCCAGCTGCTAACTAAGTTAGGTACTCTCAACCCAAAGGCGTGCCATTCATCCATCTGAAGACAAGAGTGCGGAGAGGAAAGGACACGGAGTGATCTACAGATACACATTTGAAGCATCGGGCTTAAGGCTTCTTTGTTTTCCCCTGCGTCCTTAGCATACTAATAAGTCCTGACTCCTGTTAATACTTTGTAATTTCCCATCCATCCCTTGCTCTCTATACTGTTTGAATTGTTGCTGAAATTATTAGTTAATTCAATTGATTCATCAGAGGTATTTTTTCAAGCAAAGGTGTTTAAATTTGTGGCTCCAGATTCTCGTATGTGAGGATTTGTTTTGGCTGTTTTTCCTGTTTTCTATCATTGCAAATTGAATACCACTAGGGTTTGAACTGTTGTTTGGACAAAACAAGCGATTTTAAAGGGACTGTTTGAAATTTGCTGGCATGAAACAAACTGTAACACCACATCTTTCGGCTGAATTTTAAAAGGTTCATCCAAGTGAAATGTAATGTGCTAATTCCCCCTGCTCTCAGTTTTTCTGCTGCACTTTCTAGATAGACGATTTTGTTATTATATAGTCAAACTCTCCACATGAAAGTGAAGAGCTGACAATAAATATAAATGGGATGACTTATTGAAATTTAGTGTCATTTTCAGACTAGTATATATATTTTCCTGATAATATACATGTTTTGAGTTGCTCAAGAAGAACTCTATGTATGGTGCAATCACCAGTGTCTTCTCGTGCAAACACTTTGAGCCAAAAAGCATTTAATTAAGTCTTCTCATTTTTCCCCTACTGCCCACTCCATCCACAATCATCTCTTCATTCATCCATCTCTATCCCTTCTGGGAAATCACAGTTGATCCCTTCTTTCATCACCACCTTTAACTCTCCTCCCCCATTTGTCCATTCCCCTTATCCTTCTGAGGCAGACTGGAGAATTCACAATCAATCAAACAGTTATCCATCAACCCTTGTGTCTTTACTGATCAATTACAGCAACTCGATTGCTTCCCTCTGCCTTCTCTGCATACTCCTGGGTCTTCCCTCTTGCCATGCAGCACCAATATTGTTTTGTTTTTTTATTTGCTACATTTGTTTGTTTGTTTTCTACTTCCCTCCTCCAACTGCTCACTTTTGTTGAGTTTCCCTCCCTCTATTGTGGTGTTCTTTTAGGGCAGCACTGGATCAAAGTCATGAATAAGGTTGGTTTGCCACAAGCATGTAAGCTGATGGCTTATGCTCTCCTCCTACCGCCCTCTATCAAGACACACGCACACACAAACACCTGCAACTTCCCACTCAGAGTCTGACTAAGACTCATGCCCACATGTACACAAAAGCAGAACACAATACTGACACACAAACAGACACACACTCACAGAGTCATCTACCATGAATATAGAGCCCATTTCCGCCATACAAGCTAATTCCCCTCTCAGATCAGATGTCTGCTGTTCATTGATGTGGGAGGAAAATAAAAGCACTGATTTTAGAGTGTGGTGATTCTATTTCCTTTACATCCGTGCTCTCAGCGGGGCAGAACACCACAGGAGAGCGATGAATAAAGAGATGTGGAAATAGTCGGTTACATACTGTACAGTATGTACCAGTACCGCTGAGTGTAAATGTGGCCCAGCTTCAAGAAAATCTGATGTGGTGCCATTCTCAAAGACAGGTATAAATTGGTGGCGGTAACTAATAATTACACATTTTACGATTAAGATTAAAAAGTAAATTATGATTAAACAATTAACAACCAGCACTTTACTATTGGTCGGTAATTCTATAATTGAAAAGAAAAAACTGATTCGATCTGCAAAGCATCCTCTGTTTAAATTAAAATTTTCCTGAAAGTGGTCCATTTTAATTTAACTGCAAAACCCAGGCTAGAGACAAGATCTGAAAATTAGCAATAAACTTTGTTTGTAGCACAGCTTCCATGCTCTGTACACTGGAACACTGTTTGAATTGCAGTGTCCCCATTAAAAGAAAATTGAATTATTCTCCTCATAGAGGCGTTGTGCATATGAACTTGTGCTGCAGTGGGGTCACGCCTCCAAGGCACTGTTTGTCCGTGTACAGACTGAAGTGCATCGACTGGATTAATTTTCACAGCGTGCTGTGGCAAATGGATGGTTTGGTGGAAGGAAAAGCACGCAGCATTAATAAAAAAAAATCGGAACTGTGCAAGTTAGGGAGGTAGTAAATGTTTTCTACCAACCGCAGGGGTGGCACTTCAATCCCTCCATTACTTTTTGTACAAGTTGAGCAGCACAGTGAAGCCCAAGTTGCTTTCCAGTGGCCACTGAACATCAATTTTAGCAGGAAAAACAAAAATACATTTTACCAGCTGAAACTTGCACAGCATTTAAACACATCATTATCATAACAAGAGGTTATTTTTAAGTTTTATCTGCCATTAAATGTGACTTCTTGCCAGAAGCAAGTGGCAGCCATTGTTGATTGACCAGAGCTTCAGCTAGTGCTGCATTTACAAGAGGGTACATGGTACTGTGATACGCCCTCAGAGCAAATTTTATGTCTTCGCAGATAAGGAGCTGCAGTGAGTCCTCATTGAAAGTGACGGGACAGGATGTTAACAGCTGGTTAGGGTGCTTCAGTAGAGGGAAAGACAAGATAAAGACACAGCTACCCAGCCTGACATACTGTGGCCATCCTGTCAGGTAGTAATCCGGGAACTCAAGCAGGGATCTACCCCCCCCCCCCCTCCCCCCTCCCCTCCACCCCCTATCTCTTTGAGCTTGTGTTTAAGAATGAGGGTGGCTAGGTTGGTGTTAAATATACCTGAAAACAAACAAAAACAACAAGAACAACATAATCCTTATGTAACCACCTGGCTCTTCCAAGTGAGAATGAGCCCAGTGGAGCACCATCAACTCCAACACGCTCCCTTTAGTTAAACTGTAGGGGTCTAGTACATGTTTAACCTCTGTGCTCAGGAGGCAGGGAAGCAGCCGGCCCAGGGTCTTCATCATACGCGGTGTGAAATCCGCCGGTCTCGAGTCATTTATCTTGGCCAGATGGGTTGCAAAGTCCTCTAACAGCCTCGGACACAGGGTTGCTTTTCCAGGTCGCCCTCACCTCTTTCACTGCAAAGGTGCGGACAGCTGCGGTGTCAGGTTGTGAAGAAGATGCCATAGGAGAAGCTGCACACCAAGGTGGGAGAGAGAACAGGTGAGGCCGTGTCAAAAACCTGTTGTAGAACAGGCTGAACTCATCGGCTTTGCCTTTATCACCTGATGTTGCCTGGCCATTGTGATGATCCTCATCCCCTTCCACACCTCTATTGGTGTTGGTGTGCTGCAGCATCTTTTATTTCGTAGTCTTCCTTTGCCTACTTTAATCTCCTCTTCGGCTCCCATACGCACCTGGGCTTCTCCCTGTCTTTATCCCTGAAGGGCTTCTTTTCTTCCGGTTGGGGGTCTTGATAACACTAGCATTCCAGGGTTTGTCGTTTGGAAAGTAGCATGCAGTCCTTGCTGGTATCACCGTGTCCATACAGAGGCTAATGTAGTCTGCGGTGCATTCAAGCATTCTGTCAGTGTTGTTGCTGTTATCATTTTCTTGTGACTTCAGCAGCACATTGTAATCTGTGCACTCCAAACAGTCCTTTAGAGACTCGCTGGCCTCTGGGGTCCAGATTCTGAATGAGAGAGTGGTTGCAGCCAGCTTCAGTGCACAGGGTTTGTAGGGGAGGTTGAAAAAAACAAAACTAGATTATAATTTGATGTGCTGAGTGGTGGTAGAGCTACAGCATTGTGCAAACCACTGTATTTGTATTCAACAAATCAAGTCTCTTATTTCCCATTGTGGCACCCAGTCAACAAGAAGTGAAGCTTGGCAGGTGAGAGTTTTGAGTGATGTTGTCGAAATCTCCCAATATTTCAATCAATGCATCATGGTGCGGTGCATGCTGGTCTGAATCTGTTGAAACTTTTTTTTTTGTGGGAAAACAAGACAGCCAGTCAAGACAGTCTCTGGAGGCACAGTGTGTGTCCGAAGGGTACGTGGGTGTTTAAGCAAAAAAAAAAAAAAAGTGGTAAAAATTGAAAGACGAAAGAGTGAACCTTGAGTAATGAATCTAGATGTCAGGTGTAAAATGAAATGATGAACTGAGGGTGATGAAGTGCAGTGTGTGTCTGTACGTGAGTCAGACAGCTTGTCGGTGTGTCCATCTTCTGGCCCCTGAGGGGTGAACTGCTGTCAGTGCTGCTGTTCAGACAGCCTGCACCTCGGGGGCCAGCAGTCCCATCTTATTCACATGAATTCACCTAAAAAGGGAAACTAAATGATGCAACTCTCGTGAAGGGGACAGGAGCTGAGGGGGTAAAAATATATTTATATGCTGTATAGGGAGGAGAGACGACCCCTACAGGGTGTGATGAAATGAAAAGTTAAAAAAAAGAAGTTGAGGATTTGAATCCAGGTGGTCGGTTAAAAAAAAACTGTTGATGAAGCAAGATGAAAAACATAACATGTCAGAATATCATGAGCATTCGACTCTGTGGTTTCCCATAATCTCATCTTTCCAAAAGGTAGAGCGGCATGTGTTTTCAACCCTCTATGGCTCTTTTTACATAATCACAGCTACTTGACCTACCATCTCTTTCTGTGCCTCTTCACTTACACAACTCTCCCACCTACAACACTCTGCATCTTTTATGTCCAGGAATCATGGAGCTGAGAGAAGGAAGGGAGAGAAGCCGAGCTATAATACTCTAACGCCCCATATATAAAGCTGCTGTCTGCTAGTTATGAGTAATAAGCAGCAACAGAGCTCATGAGTAATTCACTGAGTCAAATGCACATGCCTGTTCAGAGCCCACAATGCAGTTCATTAAACAACAACACTACACATGGATTTTCTGTTCAATGGTTAAATCTCTTAAAATGTAGTAGGGAGGGAAATGCCTTTAAATACAAGATGTGACAAATACGAACACGAGCCAGATTTGAGGTGGTCTACTAAATCTGTCACTGCTTTCTAGCACAGCCTTCCCACCCCACTGGTTTCTTTTTTACTTTATTGTGTCTTCTCCTCAACACTGGTGACAATCCTGATACCAAAAATAGCTCTTCCCACCTCCCACCCGCTTCACTGGGACAAGGGCTCACGGTAGGAGGCGGGGGGGCTGGTGGTGACGGGGGGTCAAAGTCAGCCCTCGTCAATCTGGAAGATTCTGTCAGCTGGTTGCCGGCAGCCACTCGTCTGCTAACGCCGCTCCCTCCAAATGACTCTGCCATGACAACCCTGTACCAATCAAAAGCACTGATCCTGTGACCCCCCGCCAGCTACCTGCAGCACCAGTTGAGGTAAGAGACAGGGAGACTAATTACACGCCCTGTCTCCAGGTCATTATACAGCCCCGTCCAGCCCTGTCATCTCTCTCCTCCTTGTCTTTTCTTACCACCCACTTAACTGTCCGAGAGGCCTTCGACCCCCATTACATTTTTTGGTAAATAAAAGAGGAGCCTCTCGAAAAGATGAGTTATTGCAGAGTGGTAGAGGTGTAAAGGATACGTTTGCAGAGGGATTTCTCAATGGGCTCTGAAACCAGACTGAATGAATGGGCGGAAAACAGACGGGAGGACTGGACATTTGTAGAATGAGAGAGAGAACGAAATGGAGCTTCAGGCACCAATCTTTTTGCTTCACGTACTTCAAAGTCTGTAATGCGGTTGCGGCGATGTTGGTGGCTGCCGTAATCCGAGGAGCTTTTATCCTCAGTCTCTTTTTTCCATCTACGCACCTACCGCTGTGGCAAAATTGTCACCCCTGACCTGGAACTCCACACACACACACTGTGAATAATGCACCATGATTACTCTAAGTTATAGCAAATGATTCTTTTCTAACACTTTAAGATTCTTTTCCGAACCATCAAGGCGGAGGGTAATTGCCCCGCACAGCGGTAAACTGCTGCGTTCAGTGTGGTTTAAGTTACCATATCCGCTGGAAAATTAGTCAACATTATTAGTAATCAGTCTTTGGTTCCATGTTGTGAAGTGGATGCTCACACTGAGCACGTCGGCTTTGGCACATTATCCCCGTCTGCCTCAATATCACTGGTGTGAAATTAATTAGTCCTGCCGCGAGAGTTGGGTGACGAAGCAAAATGAAGAAGGGGTTGATTTTTTAATGGCAGCGAAAAACCACCACGCATCAAACGCGCACAACCCGACAACACGCGCACGAAACATCAACTCTTTAATTTGTTTCTCTTAGAGGAAATCTCAAAGAGGACAGACTTCATCAAATGACTTGAGTTCAATTAGACTCATCTTTAATGAGCCATATTAATCTTAAATGTTCTCCTTTCACTGCAGCGGTGTAGTAATCAAAGGATACACATCCAGTGCGAGACAGACATAACACATCTGTGTACAGTGCGTACATCAGTATATTTGTATTGCAATGTGTGCATGATTGGTCACAACTGCCTTCTTTCTTTCACCAACAGTACACTCAGCATGTCTGTTGTTCCCTGTCTTCTGTGCTGGTTGATGAATAATAGATTGTGGCAGTACAGTAGCAATCAGAGACAGAGTAATGACAGATGACAAGAATGTCCTACTGTACTGTAGGTATGGGCTTTTTTCAGCAACAATGGCACTCCATCAGCGTCCTGTGCAACTTTCATGTGCTCATGCTCTTCCCTGCCACGTCATTTTTTCCACCTTGCCCCCCTTTCTCATCACTCCACATGTTCATTAATTAGTTTAGAGTAGAAACTCATGTTGTTTCATTCACTTTGTGCTAATGTTCAGATATTAAACTGACCTGTAGCTGTAAAGGGTTTGTTTCCTCCGCCTCTGATGGCTGAATTGCCTCAGGCTTCTTTACAAATTTTTAACTCTGCAGGAAAGAAAAACTGTGTAGATTTTGAAACAGGAAATAAGATGTTACTCCTCTTGAATTAAAATGTTGAATTGGTAACCAATAAAACACATTCCTGCTTAATTCTATACATACAGGATTGTTTGCCAATGCAGCTTTGGTTGGTGGTCATGGTGGCCCAACTGCTGCTCTTTCTGTTATGCTTTCTTTTAGCATTCGACATTATAGCGTCATTGTGTTTTGTGGCTTCAGTGGCTGGCGCTCAGCACTGAATGTGGGTATCCACAACATCATGTGCATGCAGTGAAAAGGAAACTGCAGCAACACCATCCTATATATGCAGAGAAAACCGAGGAGAGACTATTGATTTTGTGGAAAAGAGGAGGCTGATAACGGATGTGTGAATTTGTCATCGGGGGAGAGCCTCAGAGGGAAATGGCCAGTGCAATCATCAGCCGAGAGGAGCCTGTAGGGAGGCAGTCACACACACACATAAACACACGCATACACTTCTTTATAAAGACACAGAGGAGGAGAGAGGCCCAAAACAAAGAGACGAAGAATACAAATAGGACGCTCAGAACTAATGGACCAAAGAGTAGATGTCCAATTTGTCTCACACATACACCAAGAAAGAGCTCAAGCGAAAGCTGACAAATGGACCACCTGAAAACTAAGACCTATTGGAGGCAACAGCTGGTTCCTGCCTGTTTTTCACCAAGGTGCTGTCATACACGACCACGCGGATGGCAATCTGATCGTGATAAACAGCCGCACTGCTCAATTAGAGCCACAACAGGTGTGTGATGCAGACAGGGGGGGCACAGAAAGTGGATCACTGTTTATCACCCAGATGCGCGGCGCAGAGTGAAGAATAGTTTGATTGACTTATCTTTGCTCTTGGAGAGAGGAGAGAGGGGGAGGTATAAAGAGACGAAGCCACGCTGCTTTAACACTGTTTTATCAGGTCACCTCAGTAATTAAACACATACAGCTGTGGTTACAAGAGGGAGAAAAGTGAGAGTGGGCGCGGATAGAAAGACCCCGAAAGCGATAACGAAACAGATGGGAGACACATTTTTTGGAGCGAATTTGGGATTAAGATGCACTGAAAATGGAGGAGAGGGATCTTAACACTGTACCGCTGATCCTCTTAGGGTGGGATTCTCTGCTGCTGCTGCTGCTGCTGCTCTAAATGTCTATGTGTTATAATTATGTACTGATCACATAATTCTCATTTACAGCCAAGGGTTACCACGGAAACACAAACATTCAAGCAGCGGATGACATGTTTAAAAATATAACGCTAAAAAAAAGAGAAAAAGATCACACTTTGTCGTGTGTGCTTTTTGGTTCGTACCAGCGTGTGCGCGACCGTTAGCATGCTGTGAGTGTTGTGCTGCGTGACGGCGAGGAGGGGGGGTGCGGAGGAGAAAGAAGGAGAGGGATGTGTTGAGAAAGGGGAGATAATAGGAGGGAGGAGAGGTGGGAGCGAGGGAGGGGCCGATGATGAGAGTGTGAATGGTTTCTATTTTTAGCCTGCATGTGTGATATATGCCAATAGGTGTTCAAACCACAGAGTAAGAGAGGCTTTGGCAGGCTATAATACACGGATCCTGTGCAATTTCACGTTCCAAAGTCAACACTGTAATGCAAACCTATTCTGGTGTAATTAAATAGCATTTCTGCCTAGATAAAGCCACTGTATTTACAATCCATTTTTCAGATGAGTTAAGATAACTGTTGATCCCAATATTTTTCTTCCCCCGACAGAAGGTAAAGATGCCAAAAGGCTCCGTAAAGCCCAATAAATTAAATGTGCTGAAATTAAACAGAGTGCACTATAGAATGGGAAAAATAAAAATCACATCATGATGAAATCGGGATTACATCCATAAAGTCGTTCAATCACTCCATAATCCCAAAATGATTGGGCTTTAAAAGGATACAGTCTCACACACACATGCGAGCATCAGAGATGGATTAAGTGACATCAATCAATAAATCCTGATTATGGAGCGACACCAAAACATTCAAACAGTAACAGATCCAGACAATTTCTCAAACACCATGCTGAACACAATATATCGGCCAAGAGGTAAAAACACTATTATGAGTGATGGCACAGAGAAAGCCAGGTCTACTGTGGACAAATTACCACACCATTTTAAATGTGGCTTCCCATTCTGCAATATATCTCTATTTGTAATGCTGCAGTGGAGGGACCACAATCACTTATTGAATTATACGGCTATCACATCCATCACCCCGTTCAGTGACTGGCCTCCACTTACTAAAGCATTTATCTGATCATCCTCTCATAAATGGCCTGATGAATTGCACCGTCCTCTGACTTTGGTCTAATCATAATTGCATCTGTCTCAAATGGAGACTGTCTCTTGTCCCTTTTCTGTCTCCATTTCTGTGAATTTCTCAGGAGGGGGCCATGCACAAACAAACAAAAAAAAACCTGAGCTTGACTGGCAGGGTCAGCGTTATTCAGACAGGATTATCGGCGATCTAAGCAATAACATAAGAGAACCAGACAAATGGCCTATAAAGCCAAATGCCAACATCAGCAGACTATGCTAACACTAACAATGCTAAGAAGTTTGTCTCATTGTGTTTGCTTATTCTTGTGATTTGTACTTGGCAAAGTGACAATGGCCATGTTTGATTAAATTGTGAATAAAAATAATTTTATTCCGAATAAAAATGAATTAAAGTAAGTGGCTGGAATGCAAAAAATCATCAGTGATTTTGGGTGTTTCCGCAACATCATACAAAAATGAATTAAATAGCATGTGTGGTCCACGGATCTCCCGCTTGATCCACGAATCCCGACGCCTTTTCTGCAGCGTCCGTGATGTTCTTGATGGCTTTCCTCCTTTGCAGTCCCTTCACTCCCAACAAGTGCCCTGATGAGGGACTGGCCGGCGAATCCTCTACAACCTCGATTTTTCCATTCACTCTCCTGCCAGCTCCTACTTGGCCCTCTTTTCGAAGGCCTCCTCCATCCGGTCTTCCCAGGGAACAGTCAATTCCAGCAGGACCACTTGCCTTGTTGTTGCTGACACCAGGACCATGTCTGGCCTGATGGTCATCGATGTTTTCCGGGAAAACTGTTTCCCTAGGTCAACTTCCAGCTGCCACGCTGTTGCCAGCAGCCCCCCTGTTTGACTCCGGCCCTGCTGTGGCTTCTCCCCAGCCCTAACAAAGGTGATGGACTGCTTTGCTGGTTGTTGGTGTTTGCTGGTGGAGATCCCTGAGCTGATGACCTCTGCAATAACCCGCAGCACTTGGTCGTGTCGCCAAAAGTATCGACCAGCGCCCTGGGGCAACAGCTAAGGATATGCTCCAGTGATCCACCTTTCTGGCAAAGGGGGCACAGTGGAGTCTCAGCCAAACCCCAGCGGAAGAGGTTAGATGGACTTGGGAGGTCAGAACAAGGAAAAGCTCTCCAGCTCTGGATATCTTCCGGTCAGCTACCCTGTCCCAATCCCCACTGTCCTACTGCAGCGGGCTTCCTCCACCCCTGCTCGGACTGCCTCCTGGATCAGCTGGCGTCTTTCCTTTCCCTGGGCCTTGTTGTAACGAGGTACTGGGTTGAGTCCGGCTCTTCCAGACGCCACTGTTCCCACCAACTCCCCGTGTCGCAACCGGGACTCAGCTTGGTCGACTGCCTCATGAGCCTTCCACTTCCTGCCTGTTCTTACTTCTATGCCAGCTGAGGAGACTTTGATGTCACTGGAGTCCCTATACAGCAGCACCTCCTTGCTCGGGTAACCATGAATTCCTGTCAAACTACTAAAAGTTTCAGAACCCTTTCCTAGCCACCTCCAGACATTCAAATTGAATTACATGGCAAGATGCCGTGTTGGGCTTTGATTGAACTTGTTTTCCACTGCTGTCAAGGTCCCCAACTCCTCAGATGTTGCTTGGAATTAGGCTCTTTACTGGCTTTTCACCGATGGAATCTGGATGCCTCCTAAATGGTCTGCAACCTTCCCCTTCTTAACCACCAGGGACCTGGATTTGGCTGGCTTGAAGTCCATCCGAGCCCAGCTGATGAGTCGCTCAAGGCCTTGGAGGATCCACCTGCAGCCCGGGACTGATGTTGTAGTCACCGTCAGGTCATCCATAAATGCTCTGATGGGGGGTTGCCGCACACCTGAGTTGGTGAGTGGGCCTCTGCACTCCACCTCTGCTGACTTCACCAACATATTCATGGCCAAGGCGAACAAAATCACGGAGATGGTACATCCAGTGATAATGCCCTTCTCTAATTAGAAAATGTTGATGTTAACCAAACTGAAACAGCTGTAATAGTTCAGAATTGGTCCTTGATCTTTTGATTAAAGCTTGTGTGGAATGGAAGCGTTGGCAAGATCTAGCCAGAGGACTGCCAAGTCTCCTTTGCCTGCCCGTGCCTCCCGGATCAGCTGGGTGACGACTCCCGTATGCTCGATGCAGCCTGGGACCTTTGGGACCCCCCCCTTCTGCACGGAGGTGTCAATGTAGTTGTTGCTCAGGAGGAACTCCGTCATGCGCCGGGCAACTATACTGAAGAATATCTTGCCCTCAACGCTGAGGAGTGAGATGACCCTGAACTGCTCCATGGAACTCGAGTTCTCCTCTTTTGGAATCCAGACTCCTTCTGCATGTCTCCACTGCTGTGCCACCTTCCCCCTTCTCCAGATGACCCTGAGAATCGTGGTTTATTCTTGCAAATTGCAAATATTCTTGCAAATTAATAAATTCCTTGATCATGTGAATTTCTATTCTTCTTAAAATTATTTCCGGTCGCATCTTAACTGACTCGACTCTCTCTGCTCTATGTGTGTCAAGGTGATAACTTCACTGTCAAAAGATACAACACATACATACACAACATAAAGTTACAGCCGCAGTGTCGTGAGTGAGTCATGTCAGGAAAACCAGGCTTCGTGAACCCATTCCACCCAACCGACCGTTTGACAGACCCTGGTGTAAATTTGAAGGAGAATATTTTAATTCCAAACTATTTAATTCGGAATAATTAATTCCGAATTAGAAAACATGTAACCGTGGCCACTGTGGCTTTGATTAAAGCAGAAGTAAGTAATCCGGCCTTTTTGGCTAGCTTCCTGTCAGCGGATGGAGTTAGCAGTCCCCACCCTCGTCCCTACTATACGTCATCACATGCACGCGCATCATCCTCAGTCTATGCAACTGTGATTGTTCTCTCTCCTCTAGGATCAGAAGATATCGGACCAAACACTCTATACAGTAGAAGTGATTGCTGAAGACTTTAACACAAACATTTTGCTTACTTCTGCTTTAACTAAAGCTCATCATCAGAGTTACAGCAATTCACCTTGAGAGGGACATCAATATCTGTATGAGATTTCATGGCAATAAAACCTGTTGTTGTCAGAACACTTCTCATTCACCACTGATGTGAATTTAATAGTGGCCGAGAGGAAAAGCCAAGAGATTACTACCAACATTAGGACTCATCCTCCGGTTTATAAATAAACGTCCATGACAGAACTCAATGACAATCCATCCAATAGCTTCACACAGTTATGTCACTCTGGGCTAAAGTGGTGGACTGACCAACTGACTGGCAGATCTGCATTGTCATCCTGAACTGTTAGTGTTTTATTTATTCATTCATTATTTATTCAGTTATTCATATTTTAGGTGAGAACTCTTTTGAAAACGTCAACAACTCTGGGTCTTTCTGGGCGCCAGCAGAGTTGCAAACCACTAATATAATCACAGCAGTTGTGTTTTTTTTAACTCATTTATGTAGTCTCTACAGTAGTGGGTGAATGGTTGGGGTGTAAGTGTGTGTGGGAGGGGGGATTAGGAGGTAATCATGACCAAAGAAACTAAAAATAGCAGTAACCAAACCTTGAAGCACAGCAATAATGGCTGCGGTCAGAGAACAACAAGCACAGGTGAGGGAGACGGAGGATCTGTTCCAGCTCTTGGTAGTCAGTGAAGAGTCAGATCGAAACAAATACAAACTGCTACAGAAAAGAAGCTTCTCTGTGAGGGAACACCATCACCATTATTTTGTATTTCAATCGCAGAAATTCAATAGTTAGACCTAGGGATGCCCCGATACCACTTTTTTTCAAACCGATACGATACCGATACTTGGATCTGAGTACTTGCCGATACCGAGTACCGATGCCGATCCTTCTACCACAACAAAAAAACAAACGATTAGGCAAAATGCAATGAATTGGAAGACAAATTTTATTTTATTTTATGCTTGTTACAACAAAATTTGTTGTAACAAGCCTCTGATCTAAAAAAAAAATACAACAAAGATGGAAAGCCACCCTTTGATCGCGGTCTTCATGCAGAGCAATTGCATGCACTGGTATTGGTTCTTGTACTCACTAAAGTTCACCGATACCAAGTACAAGTATATTACAACAGTATCGGACCGATACCCGATACCAGTATCGGTATCGGTATCGGGGCATCCCTAGTTAGACAAGTAGGCTTCTTCATACTCCATACTACACTTTTGGAAGCCCAACTCAGCCAGGTGACAGGAGAACCGGTGCCCAGCAGCAGCAGCAGGAGACAGGGAGACGAGGTAGACATGGTGGTTGTAGCACTTAGCTTAGCAGGGTAAGCTACATGCTCAAGCGTTAGTTAGCTTAGCACAGCCACAAAAAAAAATCACCCAAAAAAATCGCAATATCATCGTCTTGCTAATATTATTGCAATATCGCAATATATCATATCATTGCATCTGTATCATGACACACATATGAATGCCCATATACTTGCTCACACAGACAGAGACAGGTAAACCTATGCAAACATGTGAGTACAGTGCAAACATTAGGAGCTGTGAAGCCCTTGATAGCAGCCATCTGTGAATTTGTAAAAGCGTTTGGCCAGGTTCTTGATATCAGTCTGCTTGTCCATGGGGTCTGGCTCAAATCTGTTATTGTTTCTCAGCATGCGTTTCTGTATAGAACACACATCAATGACCTCACGGCAGGAGATTGGAGCACAGGCCAAGTTTGCAACTAAGAGCTGTCTCTACAGGGAAATAAAAAACACATACAGATGGAGACACACACACACACATACAAAGACAAAGAAAACGACTTTCCCATCTCTCCGTCTTTTTTAAAAACTTTAGCTCAGTCCCTGACCATCTTTCTTCTCTCTGCTTCAGTGTCTCTCTCCTCATTTGATGGCTGACAGATTGCACTTTTCAACCTCATCTAAGCAAGTTTTTGCCTCCCAACGCTTCTTTCGCTAAAACTTTCTCATCACATCACCTCTTTCTTTGTCTTAGTGATACATTGTCAGTCATCCATATCGTGGTATTTCTAGGAGCTATATGAAGCCAACTGGCCTGAAGTAGCCTTCTGGATAGGAGGTGAGATGCCATCAAGTGAGTCCTTTTGCCTTCCTATAGCACTTGAGTGATATGAGTTACACTGATCAAACTCACTTACAATGAGTTGAAGCGGTGTGAAGAAACTCGATATTGAACATTTTAGTCTTGAAAGAAGGTGTAAACTGTAAATGCTGTGGGAAAGAAACTGGGTAAAAAAAAAAAAGTCGGAGCTTAAATGTGTGATTCACATCTAACTTCTAAATATAGCAGCACAGGCATCATCTGCATCTGTTTGCAAGAATTACTGCTTCACGGTTGTATGCCTCCGCCAACCAGTCAAGTTCCAGTTTAAATACAAGAGCGGTCAGACTCTGAAGGAATCTACAGCTGCATTTCATCATTATGAGCACATAAATTAACCAGTTATGGCTAATAAAATGTGTTTTGTGAGGTTAGAGTCTTTAACCACCAAAATCTAATCAGTTCACGGTCGACTCGAGTCGAAGTGAATGTTTTTGTGACGAATCTGAATAAATTCCCTCAAGGCGTTACTGAGAAACGCACCAACTGAAAACATAATGCCTGCAGCCACATCTGTCGCTGGTGCAGAGGCATAAAAAGTCACAGCTCATCTGCAACTAGAGCCCGAGCAACACAGAAACAATGTCTTCATGCTCCTGGGGTCGTGTGATGTGTGTTGTCTCTTCTCTGTTCGTCACTCTGCCTCGAAAGTCTTCTTTTCTCTCCCACAATTTGTTTCTGCCTTTCTGGCTCATACATACATGCAGCTCATAAATACTGTGCCACTAGATGGGAGCTCTTGGACAAAGATGAGGGACGGCGTCCAGAAGCACGACAGGTCTCAGCGCGCCTGGCCGAGGGGAACTATTGGAAAACTGTTGCTCCATTTTGCATCCACCTGCTGCCGGCCTGGTCCACCTGGCCTGGAAACATTCATTATGTTCCAAAGCACTTGACCATAGCATCCATCACTGCACTCTGATCTATATCCACCCATTAGGCCGCTGCTATCATCACTGTCCAACAGCGATTAGCCACACTGGTAATGTGAGTGGATAGAAACCTGGATTGCATGCATAAATCCCCCAGGACGGCTCTGGTGTTTTAGTCATGCAGACAACTCACTCTGAATGCCGAGTGTTTTTTTTTTTAATAAGGGAGGGAAGCAGAATGCTTTGTAAACTGTAAATACAGGGATAGTATTTCCCACTCGAGCGAATGGGAAAGAGGTCAGAGGAGGGTTTTCTTCTCTATTTCTGACAAGACATGCAGAAACTGTATGAAATGGTGTTTTCCACTTCACCTGCATTAGCGGCCAAAAAGATTTACCCGCTGCAGTTTCTCCAAGAAGTCATGTAAGCATGAGGAAAACTGTAGTAAATGGAAATACCTCCTGCCCATCTCATTGTTAATAAACTAACATTATTAGCATTCTTGTTTTTATAATGGATAATATCACACCGTTTAATTCTTGTGTGCCTTAGGGGGGAAAAAAACTCTGAGGCCAATTCACACATATTTGTAAAAGGTATGGAAAATAGTCTGCTGCTATCTTTTATGAGCAAAGCTGGCCTATTTATAGGAGTCCACGGGAGAAGTAAGGTTTTATGTCTGCAGGAGAAAATGTTAATGTTTTGGGCGCTGAGCTCAAAAATGTCACTTTTTCGGTTAAATATCTCCCCTAATGTCTTGAAAAACAGTTTAAAGCCTCAATCAACTTTCAAAAAGGCATTTTTTGGACAAGATTACACATGTATTTTGTAAAAAAATTAACCTGCAATCTGCTCTTTAAACAGCGGACAACCTGAAGAACTTGTGCCATCAGTCTATGTATACACTATGTATATACTGTCCCTTTATATGTAATGTTAAAATGACAATAGTAGTGGTACTTCAACTATTTTCATTTGCTCATATGAATCATGTTTTAAAGCTGTCACTACCAGTGAAATCAAGATATCGTCGCTTGCCTTGAAAAATGTTTTTTTTTTTAAAGCGATGCCAAACATTGCATTCTTCTTTTCCTCGCTGTGTTATCAGCAGAAAGTCACTCTCTTTCAGCAAAGGGAAATTTCTTTACCAACTTTATTGAAGTTCAAGCTCGGCTGAGTGTTTTTCCACTTACTATCAAGAATACTCTCTGAAATGTGTCGGCCCCCTGAGAAATGTGATTAAGTCGCGCACCAGTTGTTCCCATGCATTTTTATGTGTTTCATAGAAGCCGAGAGCCGACCAGTAGGGTTTGTATGTCCTTATGCTTCATCCCTTCATTCCTCATCCCTAAATATTATGGTGTTAATAATGAACAGCAGATAATTTTCTCTTTCACCTCACAAACATGCTGGGGAGATGAGATTCCCCTGCTGTGTGTCTACATGTGCCCAAAGCTATTGAGCGGAGAGCGCAAACTGATAAATTATGTGGTTGGGCTGGATGTCGCGCTTATGCGGTGCAGCAATGCAGGTTCAAAGTCATTGTGCAAGTGTGTATGTGTGGGAGAGAGAGAGAGGGGGGGAGGGAGAGAGGAAAACAGAAAGAAAATAGAGTTTATACACAGGCTTATCATGAACTACATGCCACCGCAATGCATAAGTTGGGAGGAAAATGTTCCATTTTACCAAACATAATGAAGTCAAAAGGAATAGTTTCCACAACATCGACATTAGTTTGTGGGTGGAGAGAGAAGAGGAATGAGAGGCAGTGAGAGGGAGGGAGGGAGGGAGGGGGAGGGAGCGTGTGAGTGTTTGCTGGGATCCAATGTGTTATAAAGAGAAACAGAGAAAGGAAGGAGATAAGAGCTGACCGATAATGTGAGATTGCATTTAAGATTATAATATGCAACTGAGATTCTCTTCTCGGCAAAATTACATTTCTTGCCATTTATCATTACAAATGACAACTTAACTAAAAATGACTTATGGTATGAAATTAACGACAAAAAAAAAAAAAAAAAAAAAAAAAAAAAAAAAAAAAAAAAAGATACTAGGATTAAAACGGTAGAATTGGGTTTCAAGTTTCCAAACAGACTCTTTTTCAGATTAGATTCTGAGTCAAACATCAGGTGATTTATTCCATGCTATGACTTCAGATGTGAAGCCTGTAAATACAAATTACTTTTCAGATAAAACTGAATGTTACGACCCCTCTCTCCTCACACTCAAACTGCCAATCCCAGGTACATTTAACAGCGTCCTATTTTCAGGATAGACATCTTCTATATTACACACTGCTGGTGGAGGGTGAGGTTATGTCCTATCCACCCAGCCTCTGCAGAGAAACAAAATCAATTTGCTCACACTGCATGTGTGTTCGATTGTGCCACACATGCAAGATTGAAGCGTATTATTCATGTATACGATACCAAGGTTATGGACCATCTCCCCTTAACGGCTAAAGTGGTTTCCTTACGGCGCATTCAGCATGATTTGTTTCCCCCAACAGTTATTTGATAGCTCGGACGGTCTCCTCGGCTTGAGAGGTGCTTCTACATCTGTTTTGCATATCAGCTGGAAAGTGGATGAACTCATGAGCTCTCTGTTTTGAGCAGGTCATTGATGTGGTGTTAATTCAATGCTAATAAGATTAAAACATAATGCAGATTGTCTCCTGTGAAATGAGGCTGGTGAAAATCCTTCGAGGAGACTTCTCATTGAGCGGCAGTGGACCATGGCCTTGCTCCTCGCAGAGCAAAGAGGTAGAAGACGGGTTACTCATGAGAGGGGTTGGGAAATTGAATTAATATTGCCACCAGTCAACCCTTGAAGGGAAAAAGGCTTACTGAAATCTATTAATGGTGTTAGTCCATGACTTGACTTTTATGCTCTTCCCAGTGCTTGGTGCTAGCAGGATTAATCCCTCAGCATGAGTAATCCCACAAAGACATCTGGATAGAAGGAAAAAAAAAAAAGTTGATTCCTAGCTTTGTGAAGGACATGTCCTTCGTCCGTGTACTGACACCAGAATGACACAAGAGAAATCCAATATAATAACATCAGTATTGGGTACAATGTCTTGTCTTTTCTTTCTTTCTATTAAAAAAAAAAAAAACTGCTGCGAAACAAATGTCACGACAGGAAATCCAGTCAGATCATCCTCGGTGAAACCTGTCAGGATAGAGGGGAAAGATGACGAGTGGAGAAGACAACCCACACACACACGCACGTATATATAGACACACACGCAGAAAAGCAGAAGGAACAGCTCCAGAGACGAGCATTAATCCCCACAGATTTAGTGTAGCAGAACAATTGCTTTTGTCACCCTGGATAATCAGGACAGAACACAGTTTATGAATAACACTACGCCCAGGAAGACGTACACAAACAGAGAAATGACTGTGTGTGTGTGTGTGTGTGTGTGTGAGGGATGCATGGATGTATGTCAAGGCGAGTGTGAGTGCACACATACACCCACACACAAAAAAAAGATGTGGAACAATGACGTCTACCTGTTCAAAGGCCTTGGCTGTAAATCTGGGAAGATTAATCAGAGTCATTCAGACAACGTTTATCACATTCTCTGCAGGGAAATGAGAGGCGATTTATTTCTATAACTTGGCCTACATATATGGAGAACTATCACTCACATTCACTCCAGCCTGCATTATCCACTCAGTAATGAGCATGTCTGGACACAATACTGTCTAATCCATATTTGTTTGCATTCTGGTGTCTCCTCTCGGCCAGCTGAACCGAGGGCCACTCTAATAAAACGACTACGACAATGCATTACTAAATGATTGTGAAATCATCCAGCTAAATCAGCTTTCATTCATGCAACACGGCGTAATCATACTAAAGAGGAGTTAGCGGTTATATTCCTTGAATAGCTACACGCAACACAAAGGTCACCTTTCATCTGTTTTTTTTATTAAAATTAAAAGGAAAAAAAAGACTTTTTGAGAATATTATTAGCTTGATCGTTGTTTGAACTTTCTGTACAATTTGCTCTGGACTGTGGTGAGAGTGAAGGGTCATAACGTACAACAAAAGTCACCATTGCACAGCATGTTCTCTCTCATTTTTTTCGTGTGGACACAGTGGACTCTATTTTAACGATCTAAAGCCTGAAGAATGAAGCACAAATGCATTTAAGATGTGTTCATGACATTTGTTTGCTATTTTAATGTTGGAAAAAGTCAATGTCACAGGCTCATGGTTCAAAGGGGTTGTAATTAATCTCTTAATGTGTTTTGGATGTGACACGCATACTGTTTTTGTCTTTGGGGGGTGGTGGTTGGTTTTGGAGTAGTCAGACCAACAGGTCAACAGGTCGATTGGCTCCTAAATTTCCCTTCAAGGAGGACGGGGGCTCGCGCTGGCGGCCCTCCCAGTTCCTTTTTTCATTCTCTTCAAAAGCAAAGTGCACTTGTTCGTTGGTGCTTTGCCATTATAATGGCTCAGCGTTTCACACAGAGTTGGAGTCTATTTGTGGTCAGTTGATTACACATTGTGTCTGTCCAGTGAGTCCAGTCTTGGCACTGACGCTCTCTGGGGTAGAGAGAGGCTGAGTGAATCAACACCCTGCAGCTCCACTTTGAAGCAACGCTACAAATCAATGTTTCAAATATTTTATGTTTTAAGATGAGGAGTGTGAATAAATCTTTGGGTGGGTTATGAAATTGTTGTGGACAAATCTGGGTGATGAATGAGGAGCACCGTGACAGATTTACCAGGCAGGTAGCAGCCTAACAAAGAACGCTTCACTGCAGAGCGTCATTTAACAGACAGCTCTGGCGTTCTGAGGCTGTGTTGCAATGTTGCACCTGAATTATCCCTACATCTACAGTAAGTGGAGTTTCAGCTCGCTCTGTTTGTGCACAACAGGCAATGCGTATGCTCTCTGTGTGCCCCAGTGTGTTGGCACATATTATACTCTCTTGACAACGCTCCATTAAAACAGTGAGACCCTGTGCCATTGACTGCAGACCAATTTGCTGATCAATCACGCAATCACTTTCTTCTGCCTCAAGAAAGCATTAAGCCAACAGTGAACCTGACGCACAACGTTTTATAACCAAAACGCCCAAGTAAGCAACATGGGCACTGGATGGGAAAATGATAACTTTGCACCGTTTAAGACGAGGTCACTGCCATGCTTGTTGCTCTGTAAGGTTTGTACAAATCAAGAGTCTGATGTGATGCTGGTGCTGGATAAAAAGTCAAGACACAAGGCTTCTCGCTCTGTGGACTGTACAAAATTCCATGGCAATGCTACAGTATGGAGGTATTTCAGTCAAGACCAATGTTTTGGACCGACTGCCAATCAGACTGTCCTTTGCATTACAACCTAAAAGACGAGGAAATGATCAGAAGGGATTTGAGGCTTGGTGTGGCGGGTTTGGCTCCACCATGTGCCTTTAGACCAACTCAGTGGGCAGCAGCCATCAGCTGTTCAGGATGCTGCTAAACACCCTGGAAACTGATAATCACTGACTCATTTCCAGGCTTCTCACTGAGAGCCTGCTGGTAATTGAATTGGAGGAGTGGGCACAAGTGTAGTGGGCTTCAAAGGACCAGAGCTGAAGGCAATCAGCTGTGACAGACAGTGACAGAAAGACATGGAGGAAGGGAAGGAGAGAGAGAGACAGGTCCTATAATGAAATGTTCACATGTCTGGTGCACTCGGTTCTTTTTTTTTCTCCCTTCAACACCTTGAGCATCACTCCAATCACTTTTACCCAGTTAGTTGTGATGAAGTTAGTCAGGACACCGTGTCCTATGATAGGGCAGCATTTGTATGCATGGTGCGTCAATGATGAAAGAGGGGGTGGTAAAACACATGCTTAAAATACCTGTCTGAAAGACCCTCCCTGTCAATTACCCTTCACAGTCACATTGGACGCAACAAACTCCCCCCGTTGGCTGACAGGTGGCGAGGTAAATGCATTTTGCAAAAGCTTGAAAGGCTTGGCGCTCAATATCCCTTTTTTTTAAAAAAACGGGCAACCGTCCAAAACTCTGCATGAGAAGAGGCTAAAACACATACAAATAGCAAAACAGGGAGGCTGAACAGGCATCTGGAAGAGCTGAAAAGAACCATTTCAGTGGCAGAGTGTGGAAGGAAGAACGGGGTGCAGTATTGACTTGTATGACCTCAAACACAAAAGAACAAGCAGCAGGTACCGACTTTACTAGCAAGTAAATTCCTTCTTTCTGACATTTTTAATCTGGTCTTATTTATCTTTAAAAGAGGTTATTGATTGGTTTCTTTTGCAGTTCTTGGACCAATTTTCAACTGCTGGAAGAAAAAGGACCACTCTTCATCTGCTGCTTCAATCAAGGACAGATAAAAGAGGTAAAGAGGCATTTTGGGCGTGACATCTTTGAAAGCAAACTCCTGCGACATTTGACTTCAGATGATATTTTCTTTTATTTTGATGAGATGGAATTTAAAGAGAAAATCTGGCAATGTGTTGTGCATATTAAATATACGAATCAAGAGGCAGATATTAGCTTTGCTTGAAGTAGCAGTGTTGGTCAGTCAGTTAATCCACAGTGACTCTAAGCATTGTCATGGTGCCCAGAGGATAAACCCTCAAAACTTTGGTGATCCTCCAATGTTTTATCCCTGGTAAAATTTACAAAAAAGGTAATTTATGAACAACAGAACAAAATAGCAAGAGCATGTAGACATTATGTTAAAGGTCATATCTGCAGTCAAGAGCAGAGAGCATCCATTTACTTAAATTGTTCTACTGTATGTGCTATTTATTGAGATACAGGTATTAGATTTAAACACATTGTTAATGTGACGTCTGCTGCAGGGCCCTGATGTGTCTGACCATCAAGTAACAGGCACAGCATCCATGTCGATAACTGAGGAGGGTTGAAAGTTTCGCTGGCATGAGCAGAAACATGAAAATGGTGTGAATTATTGCTGTTGTGCTTAGAAACCACAGGCCTGAAAAATTACCTTAGTGATTTTTCTGCCTTTATAATAGCCCCCGGTACAGTCACACTTCAGCAGCCACCAATGTAAGACTAAATGTGAGAGCACATAATTGCTTCAGAAAAGTACAAAGATACACAGAACAGAACATCCTAAACATGTGCCCGGGACACAAACAGATGAAATACACTGTTAACGTTGCTTTAGTTGTAAGCATGCACACGAACGCAGCATGAGAACGCGCAGCCTCAGGACACACAATGGTTCAGAGGAAAACAAGAAAAAAGACATAGGAGGAGAATAGGGGCAGTGAAAGAGATAAAAAAGAGTAAAAAAAATAAAGGATAAAGTCTACAGCCATGCAGCCTGGTGAGGCTGTAATGATCACTACAACATACCACAAAAAGTGAAATCGATGAAAGCAGTAAAAACTGTGGTATTCTTTCATCCATACCATTAGTGAAGCAGAAATAAAAGTTATACTTGTGTTTTCCACTCGTAATACAAAATGTAATAAGAGATGGTGTTTGGTTATTGAGACAAACGTTCTGTTTTGCAGGTGTTGCTGAGATACACTGTAGTGAAAGTATTTAAAAAAAATTTTTTTGGTTATTCTGCTAAAGTTAATTCCCAAATCCCCTAATTATGTGCTATAATCTATGATAGAAGATAATTATTAATCTCATTGTATGGTTCTATATCCATATCATTACACAAGTCTTTCTGGCCTATTGTTAATTCAGTCAATAGGATTAACCATCTGGATATAATCAATACCCCTGTCAACATTTCAGGATGGAGCAAAGTGACCGACCGACCGACTTGTCGATGTTGCCATCACAACAGCGGAGAGAGTGGGAGACACAAAGGTGCAGAGAGGTGAGAATGTACTGACATTTTTATTCTGTGACCTCGTTTTCTGTTGCTTTTTTTCTCCAGCACCAGCAGAAAGGGGAATGGGGGTCAGAGGGCTGGAGGAGAAGCAGCAGCATGGAGAGCATCGTCTCCTTATGTCTCTTTACTCTGCGAGGCAGACTGAGGTGGAGGAGAGGGAGGGTGAGGAAGACAAACTGAGGGAGAATAACAGCTGAGGGGTCAAAGTTGAGATTCGCTTTCTCTGACAAATACTTTACTGCGTGTGTTTGTGAATTTCCATCATAATGAATTATTTTGATATCAGTTCAACTGGAGGTCAGTGTTGTATAGAAATCATCTTAAGGTCAGAGGTGAGTGTAGGAACCACTGGAGCTTTTTAATACACTTAACGCTCCTTTTGGTTTCACTCTCCAGGTCAATCAGTATGCAAATAAATATACTGTACATTTGCAAAGGAATAAAAAACAAATAAATCATCTGGAGAATCTGTTATGATTGTGTGGGTACGACAAAGTAATTAAATCACAATTTCTGACAAACCCACCATTTGTAACGAGATATATTGAAATTAAGTTACAAATCCTTTCCTGTCTCTTTTAGCAGACTTTTCTGGTTTCCTGCCAAATGCCTATTGTACCGTAGCCCTTGTTGGCTGTTTGCTGTTGCAAGAAAAAGAAGGAAAACACAAACTTTGGGGAAAAAAAGAAAGAAAGAGAAGATTGTGCAAACCCACGGAGCACGGAGAAAGCCTCTGGAGAATACTGTCGGGAAGTGAAATCTTTGACCCGCAATTTTCTGTCTATTAATGGCGCTGTGCTAGATTTTGACTGAATTTCTAGAATATACTGTACAATGCATCTGGCAGATATTACACCACTCGTATTAACCTTCCTAGAGCATGTTTGTCCTTATTCGGATATGATATTGTGGTAATTAGTATTTGCCGTTGTTGGTTGGTTCCCAAACGTGCAGTAATGAGCGCTTAACATTTGTTTCGCTGCGTTTTCTACACAAAAGGAAATTACAGAGAATAACTGTCTCTCGTGTGCTAATCAAACCGAAATCCGTGCTATACAATGTGATTAAGCTGGTTGGTTTACCCCACATCGTAACATTCTGGAGCATCTCAAGCACTTACAGTCACCTAATCACTGGGATGATCTGATTCTTTCTAAAAGTCTGCCAGATAAAAGAGCCAAGCGAACGCCATGACTGTAAATGCAGATGTTGGCTAGAATATCTCCATATATCAACTCCATGAATCAATTTCTTGAAAACTCATGGTTATAACTTTACTATTTTAATGAATAATTAATTTTGATTTAATGAATAAAATGGAGGACACTGAAGGAAAAAAAAAGTGTGGCTTTGTTGAGTGCATTCTCTGGAGAGCTCTCTCTGTACACAGAATAGACTTTTTATATTTTGACGTATATTCCAGTAAATGATTTCTAATAAACAGGAAGAGGTACGCTTATGTCCTACATCTCATCTCGCAGCACAGAGCCATAAATCATTCACACGCCAACCCCCTGCAGTCTTTGCATGTCTCCTGTTATTATGCAAACTCCAAAAAGCCCTTAATTGATATGAGAGCGGGTCAGCTCACCACTTATCTTAACCTTAAGAAAGAAAAGGTTAACAACAGACCTGGACGTAAATCACCACGGGCAAATGACTTCCTTAACAGCTCCCATAAATCCAGGATAAGGGGTCAGTGACATTACGTTTACTGTACTGTAGGTGCTATGTTTCAGTCATACTCACATCACCTCTCCTAATTATTGGCACTAACAATAACCGCCACATTTCTGACTACTACTGCCCAAATCAATATCCGCTCATCTGCATTGATCACGTTTCTCACAAGCTGTTGGCTCCAGAATAAACGCTCTATAAATCAGAGCTCGGTGACAAGGAGTTGTGAAGAAGCACACGGTCTTTAAAGAAACACACAAGCACTCAAAGAAGACCAAACACACACAGAGAGAAACAAACACAGACTCAAGCATACACATAACATTCATGGGCATAAATGAACCCCCAACCCCACTCTGCTGTACATACATCCTCCATATGCACATGCAAACCCTCCAATACAGCCAGCACCGGTGTATAATGTGAGAGGTCCTGCGTGGTTGTCTGGGTGACAGAGAGCAGCGCATTGATCTTGGAGGCGCAGTCATCAAAAGAAGCTGCTCTTTGATAAGGATATTAATCATACTCAGACACGGCTATGCTAATGACTACAACACAACCAAACACTCCAGCTCTCATCAATACTTCATCAATTGGAAGAGCCTAATGAGACCGCAAAGATGACAAGATGCGCAAAGAAAGGCTGGTGGTATGTTTTGTTGTGTGGTGTAATAGAGTGCATCTTGAGGGAGCACTGGATCTAGTTGTTTTTACAGATTGAATGCTAATAGTATGTAGGACGTACTACGCCAGACTGTTCATAGCTTTGTAAAGCGAGTACGAAACAACAAAAGAAAATGATATAATAAAGCCACAGATACATTAGCGACAATGATGTTTTGAAAGAGAACGAAGGTGTAATTTAGCGACAACAGCTACTTCACTTTTGATATATTATGCATATTACTCAAAATGACACAAATGACTGTTCAAGACAACAAATATGAATTTCAAACACCGAGCTAAACACTGAGGTAGTCTAAGCCTGATATCCAGGATGAAGTGACATTTTGCATCATTATGCATCATTCATCCAGCCTGACTGTTTTCATGTGAGCTCATTTCTTGTTGTTTTGCTCTAAAAGCACACGAGTTGAGTGGTTGTTGAGTCATTTCTGTGAGCTTACTGACAACAACCTTGTCCATGTGCTTGAATCTTAGTCACTCCTTGTCACCGTTTCACTGGCGGCTTTTCCCCCCATGGATATAGTCAGGCAGGTAGCAAGCTACTCAGGGAATGATGTCAACAATAATTAATTTATAGTCTCTCCAAAGCCTTGATATGACAACTTCTCAAAGTTGCAAGAAGAGCGGAATTATATATATAAAAAAGCAGAATAATCCAATGACTCAGATATCTGCAACGAGGCTCCCACAGAGAAAAATGGCATAAACAGTGCACTAGCTATAATGGCTAACTGTAGCATCCGAACTTCCCACCAACACTGGGCTCCATAGATTCAAACAACCAGCTGGCATCACAGACGCAAATCTTCACACATTAGATAGACATCTCCTTCAAATTCAGCAGAGCTCCGATAAGAAGTGAATGGTTAAATCGACAAAAAAAAGAGCAATTTATTTCCTTCTAGTAATTACATGATGCTTGGTCAACTATCTTTATGGGGAAAATGAGTTTCTCAAGTGGTGCAGTCAAGTCAAGTCATAAGGTAGGAATGAATCTAACTCCTATGTGACTGAATTAGCATTTTAATGATACGATGTTGTTATGATAAAACCATAATTTCAAATATAATTCATTGTACTAACTATGATTCATTCCTTGAGGCAGATACATAATGTGTTAAATATATACTCAATACTCTAAATGTCTTCTTTCTGATTTAGAAATTAAGTGAGCTTATATTTCAGACTCACTATGATACACAGTATGCTGTTAAAGCACCTGGTCCCACAACTAAACATTACTTGAAATGGACAAAATTGGTCTAAACAGATCATGATTAATAAGTATAATACCTCCAAAAGACAACTGCACTGCTGTAGTGGGATCACACTGGAACAAGTGAGTTCAATTCCCTTTTCTCATTTTCTATTTGGTATCTCTTCCACAATGAAAATAAAAGGGCAGGAAATACATGACATCCAAATAGACCTGTGTTGAAAAACTGGATGAGCAGGAAGAGCAGTTGCTGCATCTCCCTGACAAATACAAACAAAACACCCAATACCAGTTTATAATACAGATTCAACCAAATATGACAAATGGCTCAAGTTATTATCACTCAAAGAGGTCAAAATCAATTTGTCTAACAACCTGGGGTATAAAATCCCTCACAGGTCCTATTGCCTAATGTTTCTGATTTAGCTAAAGCCAAACCACTGTGTGTGTGCTCCTGCCTGCCCCTCATTTGTAGGATTTGAGCTAAGCTTTTTAGCCCTCCTATAGAGTAAGCATGGCACTCTAAGGGTGGTAGTGTTGGTTGATGGCTCGGTAACTCGCTTAGGTGGGTAAACCTCTTTCTGTCCATTGGGTCATAAGAAGCAGCAGAGCCATCATGTCCACTTTTTGAGGATTTTATTCTCTTATCTTATTTGTATCGGAGCCAGTTTAAACCGAAATATGTTCTCAGCAATCCTGTCTTGCTGCAAATCAGCTTTGGAAATAACAACAAAAAAAAAAAGTCAGAAAAAGGACAAATGCAATAAAAAGATATCCCATTGTGTGTGTTTTCCCCATCCCTAATTTTCTGGCTCTTATCTCAGATATACTGTTGTCACTAAGGAAACTTCCATTTCTAAGTGGAAACAGGCGAGCTGCACTTCAAAAAAGCTATCCACCTGGCATTTCATTGCCCATTGCTGAAGGCGGGGGATTATGGATTCTGATTGAGGCCGGATTATTGTCAGATAAACAAAACACTCAAAAAGCCGCAGCAGGCAGAGCAGCATGTATGTGGCGCAGGTGGGGCGCACCACTAATAAACACAAAGGCGTGCATGCTTATAAACACAGAATCTGACATACAGTACATAATTTATGCAAACACACAGAGACAAAAAAAAATCAAAATCACAGTTACTTCTCGCAGCATAAACACTGAGGCTAAAGCTCAGGAGTTAGATGTTAGTAAATTAAATATGAGAGTGCAGATGATACGAGATTCTCCACGAGGAGAACAAAGCAGAACAGAACAGCACGAAAACTTAAGCCCTGAAGCAGGAGGACATAAAGTCAAGGAAAACATCGCCTGTGAGAACCAGCTTTCATCTTATCTAGTCAGATGAGTATAAAACCGCTGCACAGGAGTCAAGAGACTTTTCTCACAGGTTCTAAGGCAAGTTGGTGAAAGACAGGGTGGAAAAAAAGATTCTTATAAATATGAAATGACAGTCTGTGTAGGAATAAGATAACCCTCAAAAACCACCTGCATTTAGCGTGTGTACACGAACAAACGCATAAAGACAAACATAGACCATCTATGTTGGTATGATTAGTCCATGTGTGTGCGTGTGATTGTGTGTGTTTATGACGTAAACCAAGAGCAGAGACCAGAATGTCAGGCAGGTTTACATTAGTCAGCAGATGCAGTGGGCCACATCATTAGTCACTCTGACACCCACTTCTGGCCCCTGCTTTATTGATGAGGCCAAGCTCAACAACTACCCCCCCCTCTTAACACACAAACAGACTCAGAGACACACACATACACAGGCTCCTCTACCAGAATCGCACTGTAAAAGCAACAGGAGACCGGTTTAGCGTCTCATGTCTCACTCCGGTGGGAAGAGGCTGCTACTGTGTAAGAGTACGGAGAGCGAGGTGAGCTGCTGCGCGTTCACAAAAATGAAAATACAACAGCAGAGAAAGCCACACTAGTTTCCCCCCCCACCCACGTTGCAGTGGCTATTCATCTGCGCACAAGACCAAACAATCGATCCAGAATCAAACATCTGTTCAACAGCAGATCCGTCGGGCGGGTTGTGAATGGCAGGGCGCGGTGACGGGATGCCAAGTGTGTCACGGCAATGAGCTCAGAGCCATTTATGGCCTCCATGACTCTGACATTTAGCAGGATGCTGCAATTTGTCAGCCTCTCAAGTCTGACTCACACATCCACAACAGGGGACGCTCATAAAACACATTACCATTAGGCCTAATAGTGCCGCCTCACACAACCCCTCCGTGTGCGTGTGTGGTGTGTGTTTCTCCATGGTACATGTTTGAAAAACCATTAATGTGGGGACATTTTGTTTGGACAGTCTTCACAAGCTCAAGGTTAGAACTTGGTTATAAGGTTATGGTGCCAGGGAATGGATTATGTCAACAAGTGTATAGTCACAACTCTGGAAAAGACAAGTGGCTGTCTGTGTGCGCAGTAAAATTAATCATGTTTTTGTTGTTCCCCCCACAACCATAAAATGACAACTGGCGGAAATATATGACGACATAAATATGAGGCAAAACAGGTGGGTAGACGAAAACCAATAAAAAGCATCAACATGTTCCTCCTGTAAAACTCTACCCAATTCAGGAGTTTGTGAAAAGGAAAACAACACGAGCCCTGGGCGGCAGGTTAATTAGGCATTCAGGGAGTGATGGAAAACGTGTACGCCTTTTAAATTGTGTGTAAATAATAATTATTATCTCTGCCTGTTACTGAAACACAAATAACTGCACTAACACTCTCTTGCCTCTCGAAAAAAAAAATTGAGAGCATTTCAATATTCTACATCAGAGCCTTTGGACCACGAGGCACTTAATTTTCAAGGCCAGCCACGAGTGTAACTCACAGAAAGTGAGTGAAGGAGGAGGAGGAGAGCTCTCAAAATGCAAAGTCACTGTTTCAGTTCATTTTGAACTGAGAGAGCATGTCCAACGGCCACAGGGAAAGTAAGAGAGAGAGAGAGAGGGGTAATGGTATAATTTCTGTTTCTGTCTTGTCTGGTCCAATGTTTTTGTTTCACTAAGAAGCTTTCAAGTCCCCTCTTTTTCTCTACTTCCACAGCCTCCCGTCTCTGTCTCTGTCTCTCCCTCGTTCCCTCCCGTCTCTTACAGGTGATGTATTGAGAACAGGTAATGCTGCAGCCATTACCGAGAGAGCACCTAGACGGCTATTCTTCCCCCAGAAGCATGCTGACATTTCTCTGCAGTTTTTTTCCCTGCGTGTAAAGTTTGTAAAGTATGTCTCGAAAAAAAGGGTGTCACTGACTTCAGAAGCAAGTTGTAGGTTTTTGGGCCACGGAGTCACACACACGCATTTCAATTCAAATCATAATCAAACGTTTACTCACACGTAACAGCAGCCCTGCTGAAAATACACACTCACATACATACAAAGATGCACACACACTTGCACACACACAGCACTTGCAACCAGATAAAAGAGGTGTCTGCTCTGCTCTTACCCGAGCGTTGTCATGGTAACGATGGTGTACCAGAAGGAGGCTGGGATGCTGGTGAATTTGCTGGAGCTTGAACCCTTCTCTGCGTAGAACATAACGGTGGCAAAGATAATTATGGCCATAGTGAGGGAGAACAGCAGGAAGCCCAGCTCGGAGGCGCAGCTCTTCAGCGTGTAGCCCAGGATGCGCAGGCCCTGCGAGTGGCGGGAGAACTTAAAGATACGGAACACGCGGAAAACGCGCAGCGTCACGAAAGCGCCGCTCACGTCCTCGTTGTCGGTCATCACCAGGCCGATGTAGTAGGGCAAGATGGCCACCACGTCGATGATGCTCATGACGGACCGCATGAAGCGGTAGCGGCTGGGCGCGGCGAACAAGCGCATCAGGTACTCCACGGTGAAGATCATGACGCAGGCCGTGTCCATGCAGAAAAAGGCCACGGTGTACCGCTCGCCGCACGGCACCTCCTTCTGGTTGGGAGCTGTGCCGCATGGGACCGTCTCCACCACGTTGGTGATGACGGAGACGGCGATGAAGAAGCCGGTGACGTAGTAGAAGACGAGAGCCATGGTGGAGGTGTGGGGGTTCTCGAAGGCCCTCCACATCGTCTCCCTGAAGGTCATGTTGGGCAGCTTGGCGTCCTTGTTGTCCTCCTGGTCGTCCATCAGACGCTCCGCATTCTCCCTCTTCCTGTCCTTGTACTCTTCGTAGCAGCAGTCACCAATGATTTCTGGGACGATGCCAAAGAAAGCCAGCTCCTCATCATAGGAGGAGATGCACTCGTAACGCGGGTAGTGGAGCTTGCCGGTGCGGTAGAAGTTGAGCACGCTGCGGAACACGTCGGGATCCCGGTCGAAGAAGTACTCTTTAGTCTCCTCGTTGTAGAAGAACTCCTTCTCCGAGCTGCCCAGCAGGGTGTCTGGGTAGCGGTCCAGCGTGTTCCTCCAGGTCTGGAAGCGCCGTCCACTGACATTAAGAACAATTAGCTCATCCTGCCGCTTGCTCTTCTCAGTGGGCGCCACTGGCATGGGCAAATTGGCCACGGGCATCCAGCCGATAGCTGCCGCCCGGGCAAAGGGAAGCCATGCCGCTACTCCCGCCGCCATGCTGTGTCCGGCTTGGGGCGTAGGGGAGAATAAATCCAGCACCTTCACAACCAGCTTGACTTCAGCTCATTCACCATCTACAAGGGAAGAGAGGGAGGGAGCTTGTGAGGATAGGAAGCACAGGAGTGCCATTATGATCATGACAGGGGAGGAGGGTGAGAGCAATCGATGAGGAAACAGGAAAAAAGAAAAGGGAAGAGAATTTGAGGATAATTGAATGTTAAAGATGTGGGAGAGAAAAGGATAAAGTGAAAGGAAAGGCCAAGAGGAGAAAGAGGTGAGGTAAGAAGAAAAGGTAATGGACGAACAACACAGCTCAGATGCTGACAGGGTGCTCTAGCTGAGACAGCAAAAAAGTATCTTTAGATAAAACTGAACATCACACTTTACGTGAGAAACCTTTTCAGAGCAGGACATAAAGTATATTTCTATTTAATATAGTAAGCTTTAATTTGATTACAGGGGCATGGTACAATTTCCAATAAGCATCATATTCCCTGTAATTACTTTAAGGCTATATTTCTCAGGTCCCCTCTATTGAGTTACAGTTAAGATGCAGTCTTCAAGACCTCTGTTCACTGCATTTTACAGCTGGAAAAACTACAGCCAGACAGGCAAGAAAAAAAAACGATATTAGGACATTTTTGTTAAGCTCTTTGCTATAAATAGGCAAATATACAAGGCTGTAATCTGCTTATGGGAGAGAGATACAACAAGAGATCCAAAACCTGTTGAGTTCCAGACACACAACTGCTCGTGCATCTTTATTTTACACAGATTAATGGAACTAGTTCAGGGTCATTCCGGTTTAAATTTAAGACATAATTGAGTTAAATGTGACACCGAATATAAACAAGTTTTTTCCCACCGCATTTTTTAAAATATATATATTAAACTACTCTATACAGAAAATACAGCCTCCGAAGCCGGAAGACGGAATAAAAAACGTTGGTAAGTAAATGCAGCAAACACACGAGCAGCTCCAGTTTTTCAACTCACCGGTTCAAAATTCTCCATTTATCAAATGCGACCTTCTTCCGGAGCAATTTTACTCAACAAAGTCGTGGGTTTTGGGTATTTTTCTGAAAGCGTGTTCTGAGGGAGAAAAAAAATAACAACAACAAAATACCACGGCAGAAGTTATTGGACGAAGAGGACAGCCACGTTAGACAAACGCTACTGATGAGGTGACAGCGGAAAAGTACCGGAGACGGACGTACCACAGCCGTTTTGATTCAGTTTCCATTATGCGAACGGAGGGGAATTGATGAGAGGAGTCCGCCGTGAAGACCGTCTTACCTTCGCTTTTTGGACTGAGTGGTGGGAAGAGACGGAGGAGTAGGAGGAGGAGGAGGAGGAGCGCTCTCTCTCCTCTCTCTCTCTCTCCCTCCCTCTCTGCGCAGGGCGGATCGTGAACCAAAACTGCATTTATGGGAAACCTCGATCAGCACTCGAAAGGATGCGCAGAAAGTGGGTTAGTCAGTGATGATGATGAAAAAAAGGAAAGAAAAAAATCAAGATAACCACACGCACACATTTATACACAGACACACACACACACACACACACACACACACACACACACGGCCGTTTCCCCTTTACTGAGAAAAATGAATGAATAAGCTGCATAATCATTCAGTAATATATGGTTTGTGCCAACAATATTTAGACATATCAAAAGCAACTTTTATCCACAGGATGGGTCCCAGCAGTGGCGGAGCTAGAGTCACAAGCCCCCCTCAGTTAAAGTAACCCCTCCTGGCCCCCCCACCCCCCCACCCAAACACACACAGGCACACATTTATTTTATTTTGACCACTTGGAGCAGCTGACATCTCCTTTGCAATGGATGTGTTAGCTTAATTTAGCTTAATCAGTTATTTCACTTTATTCACTTTGCTCTGTTTTTATCTGTCTCTTTGCTAGTGAAAAGCTCTGCTACTGTATCTTCACTGACAAGTTGCTTATGCCTGTTAGACTGTCAGAATATTTTTACATTGTCATGGTATATTGATATTGTAAAAATGTCAATTAATGCTGCTTTTAATAGACTCCCTCAGGTATTTTTCCCTCTGCGACCTGAATGTACCTCATCAGCTGTGCAGAGCTGTGGTTCCCACTATTAAAAGTAGGCTGACAAATCATTTGCACATCAGTACAGTGTAGTCAAAAAGTTATGTTGTATGTTATGAAAAATAATGATTCAAAAGATAAAATGATCTAAGATAAGATATGTTGTTGTGGCCGGACCACATACTGTAATAGTTTGCTATCTCAGTCCAAAAGATTGTGATGCAAACTGTAGTATCAGAATAGATAGCTGCAAGAAAGACGAATTAAAAGGAAAGGAGTCAAGAGGCAGATAATGAGTCAACAAATCTCTCTCTAATTTGTCAAATAGAAAAGACCCATTAAGCCTCCTGCGTTTTCAATTCACTTCTGAGTTTTGCCTCTGGATTGTTACGAGGTCGGATGTTGCCTGCCAACATCTCTGAGCTTTTCACAGGGGCCATGAGCTGGAAAATTTCTGATCACGCTAGTCGACATAAGAGATGTTTGACCTGATCTAAAATAGATTAGTAGAAAACCTGCCAAAAGCCAAAGTAATCATTTTTTATAAAAAGAGAGACTAATCTGGATGGACCCAAGTATAATTAGATCATCTAAAATGCAGTAAACCTGGAGAGAGAACAATGGCATCAATTAACAAGCAGTAGCAGCTGAAAAGAGCAGCAATTTAATGATGAACAAATGTAAAGTAATGGAAGCTCATTTCAAAAATAATTTGTTAATATGCTTCAGAGACTGATAGAAATAGTTTTAATTTTTTTTCATCTGTCCCAATAATAAAACATCTTGTACCCACCGAGAGATACATACTGTAGAGAGGAGATAATGATCATTTTCTAACCAATTTAAAATCTGAGACATGTTCCAAAACATAGTCATTGAATAACTTCTACATACAGTAGGATGATTTGTAAAAAATATTTTCTCCCATCGTTTTGTGAGCAGAGCTGATACTGGGTGCTCCCAGATTCATTGGGATCCATTCAGGTACTCAATATATCGACACACAAACCCATGACTTGTGGCAGATAACCAATACCCAATCTGACATGTTTAGATTGGGTTTGGATACTGTACTATTCAGGTCCCAGGCTGGGTAGTTAACTTATACACTCCTTCTCACTGGACCCGCAGGATCCCAGATACATATAAAATATTATCTCTTACAGAAACACTGCAATCTTACGCAAACATGATAATGTTTATTCGTCCAAAACAGAGTCCAAAGTGACTCTGCTGTATCTCTTCAGCTGGCAGAAATTGAGCTACCATATATCTGAGGGCTTGATTTTTTTCTGTTTGAATTCTTTTCTGGGGGCCCGGGTGTCTACAGAGTCTGGTTATCATCTCTACATGTAAGTTTACTCATGGAAGCAAATCAAAACAAAAGGGCTCCAGTGGAAAAGCTCTCAGAGCAATCACTGTCTGCAATGAACACGAGGTACAGCATGGAAAGTAAATTTCTGTGAAGGCTTTACCCAGCCTATGCACAATCCTCTACCTTTCACACCACATCACTCTGCAAAGATAATCCAGTTGGACTCTTTCACCGCTTTCCTGAAACATGTCAGTCAAGCCTGCAATATGTGACACTTCCGTCTGAGCTAAAGCTCATAACTCTGCATGAGCCCATGGTCATTTATATTCAGACTCAGACAGTGCGTCGACGTCCATGTCCCCGCATTATTCAGTGCTTTGCAGAACAATATGCAGACCTAACCGAGTCAACAGGGATCTCATCCCTCCGATATATACAGTACAGTCCACCAGAATATCAATAGGGTCAGTTCTCACACAGACTGTAACAGGCTTGGGTTTCTCGTATTCGTTAAGGATCCATATGAGCGTGGTATGAAAAGTTAATACTTTTGTACACAAATTACTTATATGAAAACACTTTACAGACCTATTTGAAATTGACAAATTGTGACACCAGTGGCATGAAGTCCACACACACATACAGCTGTACACACTCACACCTGCATGCCCACCCAAATACACTTGTTGATGCCTCCGTGTCCTTGTATAGCTATATCCTTAGAAGCTTTCGGTAACTCAATTAAGTCCTTGACTGTAAACTGGGACCTTGATAAAATATGGGGTGGACAAAATGACCTCACCTTGTGAAAAAATGTTTCCAGTCCTTACTGCAACTGGCAGTCACAAGAATAGAAGAAAACACACACATGCACACGCACCGAATACAATGGCTCAAACATATAAGCACACAGATACACACTAGATGGAGAGTGGCCTTTTCAATGGACGAGACTGTGAGCAATTCCAATAATTCAAATGTCACTAAATAACAAGGTGGGTTGAATTTTATGGTCAACTGCCCTCTGTAATTATCTGAAGACACTACTCTGACATTAAAATTCTAAATCCTCTCTGTCCCTTGGTGCTTGAAGTTACACCCCGTGCCCACTGAGCTTGGATTAACATTGTATCTGGTTTGTATTACTGTAACAATCAACAGCGCCTCTACAACCACACACATACTGAACCTTTGTCCTTGTGCAGCCTTATGGAGTGGTCGCAGTTTGTTCAGGTTTAGACAAAAGAACTACTTGGTTGGTTTTCAGAGAAGATCAGGGCTTTGTTGTCATGGTTGCAAAAACAATTTTCCAGCCGAGGCCATAGTGGACAAGCCATGATGACACATGGCAAATAAACCGAACCGCTCTGTCCTACAGTATGTGACAGCCATGTGATCCATGCACCACATCCACCGCCTAATGTGCATTCATTGTGCTATATAGAAAGAGGTCACCTTAAAGGGATACTTCACCAATTTTCTACTCACTGTCATACCAAGGAAGGATGTTTGCTTGTCGTTGTAAACCATTGGATGTAAACACTAAAGAACATCTCATCAGCAAATCTCGCACATGCGCACAAACATCAAAAACAGAGATCAAATTAGTTTTTTCCAAACCACTTTTTCATGTTGAGGCTTCAGGGCACTTGGGTCAGTAGGGATGAGCAGTATGGAGGTATTTGGATGTTTCAGAGTGTGTGTTTTGATGACGATTCAAAACTGAGCTCTATCCGCCACGGTTGCCAGCTGGACCCCCAGCCTGGAACTCCAAACCCTTCCTATTGGTGAACTATCGATTTAGGGTGAAGTATCCCTTTAACTCAGTTATTATCAGTCATAATAAGCTGCCAGTACCAATAACCAAAAGAGCCACATTTTTCTCTCATGAGTGCCTGTGGCATATGAGCAGATAATGCCACGCACAGCCGGATGGAGTTTGTTTGTGTCTTTGAGCAACTCTTAGCTTCCTCCATAAAAGATGTTTACAGTTTATTGATAGAAATGCTGAGGCAAAAGTGGCAATTCATTCCCCTCCTCTGTCGCTCTCACTGCTGCTGCCTTGATACCTCCACTGACTCCTGACTGCTGATGGCCACCTCAAGGCTGGCGCATACACACACACATCAACACACAGACACAGACACAGACACACACAAACAGACACACACAGTGTTCAGTAAAATAAACACAAATTCAAATTCACAATCTGTATTTCCCTTGTTAGGCACTTTCTTCACATGAGTAAACTCAGAGGCTTTTGTTTTGACATTTCCCTCGTTGTGCATTTGTTTGTTTGCTGGCTTCCTTGAGTTCAATTATTCATAAATTCCCCACAACCTGCCTCCTTAGTTTGTCTAATCCCCATTAGGTATCTGAAATCTTCCTTTGGGGATTTAGTCTCTGACTGTGGTGGAGTTTATACTAGGTGTGCCAAACACTGACTTGGCAGCCCCTTTGTCTACTGTTCAGGGAGGCAGTCAGTGGCACAGGGGGGGTTATAGATGTGCCGCTGGCCTCTTTCCAGCACACAAAGAGACTAAGACAGCAGATCCCGCACCCTATTCCAACCCTGTAAAATGTCAAGCTTTGTCTGCCGATGCCCAAACTAAGCTGGCTCTCACCGAGGGTCCACGGGAGCAGAGCAGGCTGTGTACAGTATACCACCTTAAATCAACCTTTGATTTGATTGTACATCACCGCGCTCATTTCAGAGAAGCAGCGCCGCCGAGTTTCTCTTCGTCATTAAAAGCGAAGTGGCTTAGAGCTGAAAGTTTGTTGTAGCTCAAGCATAAATCCAAATGTAATGACTGTGCCAATACAGGGAACACATGATACTAACAATATAGAGGTAATTCCACTGTGCGCACGTCTTTATTGTGTAAGAGCTAACACCGAGTTTGCAATGAGCAAACAGGCTGGAGGATATTTTTCATCCTCAGACAGGAACGCTGTGAGAAAAAAAGCACTGAAACTCACCTCCAACCAGCACACATCCAACCTCCCCGTGAACACACGCAACATCAGAGCATTGCATATTCATTAAGGAGGTATGATAGTTTGGTCTCTGTCTAAAAACAATGGTACCTTTTTGCACAACGCATCATCTGTTTTGCAACATTTTTGCTTTTTCCACTTACAGTATGTTGGTGAAGCTCATTTGAGAGCGGCCACTTTAATAATCTAAAAAAGAGACAGCATTGTGTACCTCCTATATAGGAAAATTAATTACAGTATAATCTCTTGTAGATAAACAGAGCGGAAGAGTGGGTAGTAACTTCATTTTTCTTCCTCTGTCAGTGCTTGAAGAGAAAAATGTGATTTTTTTTCTTTTAATTTATGCATTGTCTTAAACTTCATAGACCACAACTGCTGACATTGCACAAAGACGAGCATCTTTAATTGATTTTCAAGTGTTGCTCACATAGCATTCAGTGCCATCCTATTGGAGTGTGATGAGTGCATATAATGATTTAAAATACACCATGTGACCTTGTCCCTCTGTAAGTTCATCACAAAGGATCTGAAGTGGCTCTGCATCTCTGGCTGAAGCAAGATATGATTCTTAATATTGCATATTAAATTCAGTATCTGAAAGAAAAACAGGAAATATATTAATCCATCTATCATTGTTCCATTCTTTTATGCAGATCAAGGGCTGCAGTGGCAATGGGCCAAACACATAAACTAAAATCTCCCTTTGCTCAAAAACCTCATCAGGCTCCATTAAATTGATTAATTTACATGCAAGTGGTGCTGGGGGATGTTCTTCTTCTGTATGAGCAGAGTTCCTGACCAGTATGATGCTGAAGGAAGACACACAGAGGGATGTTGTCATCAGGTGTCAAACCAATTTCAAGAACTTTGGTTTGACCATCTTTTTCTTTTTCTTTTTTTTTTGGAAAGAATGTCTGATACTGTATCATTCCTGACTGCATTTAATTCACCTGCGCACAACTGTGGAGTACTTAATGTAGAAATCGTTGTGCCAGTGAACCAGATCCCCTCCCCCTGAGGAGTAAAAGGTGCAGAAGACTCTCCTTTGATAAGCAACTTTATCTCTATTGTGTAACTTCTAATGAGCCATAACGCTGAATTGCCACGAGGTGAGAAGAATCCACGGTTGAGTAACAGATAGGAGTCTCCTAAGCAGAATAATATTACAGTAATGAAACATAACGAATCAGTAGCTACGGAAACTACAAACATTTATTTGCATAAGTTCCATAAATTACACAGGAGGTATTTCCCCTTCTATATTTTCTAGGAGTTTCTATTATCTGTGTCTTCCACAGAGAAATTGACTCGCAGAGACCAAGTAGAAATTTACCAGTCAGAGCCCTACCACCACATTTACATTGAACAGACACACTTTTTCCTCTAATCACTCACAGTCAGTGTTGAACAAAGAGCCAGAGACACACACTGAGTTAACCTTTTCAGAGCAACACACAAACACACACACATCCATACGACAGCATACTTTTACTCTACAAGGACAGGAATGAAATTCAAAGATGTTTTTTTCCTTGCTTCAATCTAAACACCTCTTTCACAGATCATTCATACAAATACTGTGATGGGTCCAACGTGGCAAATGGCAGATATATCATTCAAAACAAGCTGTATAAGGTTAACACCTTCAAGTGGTACTGGCACAGGAGCTCTGAGTTACTGCATCCATATAAATATTTAACGGTACAACAACAGGTAGACCTGTGAACTGACCACTAACTGTGTTTTATTTTTTTTGAAGTAATGCCAGCTGTGCAGCTCCAAGAGTGGCAGTGCTGGTCTAATACTGCGGTTCACTGTCTAGCAGCTGTTGGATGAATTGCAAGGTAATTTGGTACAGACATTCATAGTATCTAGATGATGAATCATAAGGACTTTACTTCTCCCCTGTCCTTTCATGCAGCACCACCGATGGCTGGAAAATGTCCACTTCTCCAATACTCAGCATTGTGACAAAGTAACCTAACTAGAGATTTGTCTATTTCCTTCAATGTGGGAGTCAGACATTTCCACACCCTGACCCAAAAGTCCAATTCAAGTTATCTGAAACAGAGGAAAAACATCTGCACGTTTTGGTGCCACGCCACCAGATAGTTTGCAATCTGTGCAATGCTACGTTTTCAGCATAGATTAGAGGCCACACTGAGTCGCTGTCCCAAAGAGTGACGAGATGGGCTGTGTCAAGCTGGTTGGCATGCTAACTTCAGAGAGTAAAAGACTAAATAGAGATAAGAGTTAACATTGACGCTGTTTTCCACAGATACTGCCTCGAGTAAAGAAAGGAAGTCAGTGCTGAAAAGGCAACGTTTCTTCTAGACTGGTACATGTACTGTAAGTAAACAGCTGCTGCAGTTTCCCCAAAACATTCATTTAACTCTAAGTGCAATTACCACAACAATTCACTGTACCTCAAAACCCTTGTGCATGTTTTAAAAAAGGTAGAAAGTCATCTAAAACATTTTTATGTTTTAACGCCTAGTTTTGGTGCCAGTTGATTGGGCCAGTGCCATCAACATCAAAAATTGTTTTCTTATCGTTTGAGCCATACCACTCCTTTTCATGATGATACTCTCAAATTACATTATGATTATGATGGCCACAAAATTACCTCCTTGTGAAAAATCAAAAGAAAGAACAATTCTGTAACAATGAAATCATCTGTGGCAGTTTTCAAAACAAAACATGAACCTTTGTTTGTCTTCACAGTAAGCTACATTAGACCATACAGTTTTTCTGCATCTACTTTGGCTCAATTCTTTTAAATGAGAAAAGTTTAAATCTCTAGCCAATTACTGTAGTTTGTCGTTCACAACAGATTGAAATTTCCCATTCATTTAAGCAAATTGCACAGATTTGGTACAGGTGAGGAAAAGAGTGACTACAGTTCTCTACAAAGCTGCACAAAAAATCACTTGTATGGCTCATTGATCAAAACTAAGAAGAGTTTATTCTCAGTTTTAGTTTTTTCTTTCTTTTTCCTTAACAGGGATCAGTTTTGTTTCAAAAAAGAAAACATTATGCTGCTTTCAATGACAGTGGCAGTGGAACGAGACAGGGAATGTGGGGAGGGAGAGTAAGGTATTGACATGCAGTAAATGGTTCGGCCCAGGCAGGAATTGAAACCAATGCCCTCCTGCTAAGGACTCAATGGTACACACTTTAACCTAAATTAACATTGTTGATGCACATTCCATAAATGTGTTTTTCCCAAAATGACCAATTATTGCTTGTACAGTTGAAAACTTATCAGATGGACAAATAGACAAACTATGCCTAAGGACCACTACCTCAAACGTGTGAATTTAGATTATTCCCGGAATGATTCACAACACTGCAACATTCAACCCAAACATACTCTTGTGCATACACACAGGGAAAAAGATTTATTGCTTTTTGCAAAACAAAACTTCTGGTGGGTCCAAGGTGAAAAGAGCATTACATTTCTCCACTCTTCTCCTTTCCAGACTGTGTGACTCATCTCTAATGCCTCTAAGTGAGATTAATAGAGCGTTCAGTTCTCATTCCAGTGGCTCCTGTGCATCCAATTACCCAACATAGGCAATCAAACATAGTAAATATCAAGGATCACAGGAATCACTTTGCAGATGTTTGGTCAAGGAAAATCCATCTCAGAGAGAAAGAGAGAGAGAGAGCAAGAAAAGCAGGATGTAGCACTTTGATTCTTCATTCAGCAGTTTTTGTTAATCCAAATAGTCATTAAGGTTGTGCATCAAAACACAACAACACATTATTTTTGCTTAATTAAACCAATCTCTTTTTTGAGTTCTGATGTCCTGTGTTTCATTGGTATTAGGAGTTGGGAATTTTCTTGATGATTGCTAAAATACCTGCAACTCCACAGCATCCTAATGGTGATGATGAGAAGTAATCATTGAAGGTTAATAAGGGTGCACACTCACAGCACTAATCAAGCCAGGTCTGTCTGGTAGAGCAATTGTTGCCCCCTGGACTTTTATTAACAAAGTCATCAATGAAAACATGAATAAAACTACTTTCTGCTGGCAAAATGCAAAGCAGAGTGGTATGTGAGGATGTTGATAAGGTACAGGTATGTTTACAGTAATAACACAGCTCAGTGGTCAATATTTTTCAAAGCTATAGCTTACAGTGCATTATTCAGTAGTCAGACATACTCGAGCTGTCTTTCACACTTTGAGCACCCCATGTTCTTTATCTCTTCAAAACAGGGGAAGGCAAGTTGAGTTTTGACAAGTGGATGATGATGGACAGATAAAAAAGTTATTTTTTCCCCCACATATTTTCACTATGAATACCGCACTTGGGGGGTTTCACTGTATATTTTATACCTTCTTCAAAAAATGATATTATCAAGGGTGGACTCATGCAAGTTTTCATTTCTTCTCACTTCTCTCCAGACAGTCCACTGGGCACTGAGCAGGGAGTTTGTAAGACACAAGAAAGAAACGAAAGAAACAAAAAGAGTTGCTTCCGTGACCTCTGTCACGCCACATGTGGGCACAAGAACACATTTAAGACGGCCCACTGGGACGAAGCTAGGCACAACACAGCCATGTAAGACACAGACACACAACGTAAGCACTCCTGTGTGAGACAGGCTCCTGCCTCTTGGGTTGAGGCCACTCATCGGGTTTGGCAATGTGAGGAGTGACTTTGACAAGATCAAATGTAACTCAGGGAGAGCTGGCTGTCCTTTTGTAGTATAGAGGACAGATACCGAAGCCTGTTAAGGATAGCAACAGACAGAGTAATGGACTGAGGTGATGGCAAGAGACTTGGTGCTGATCACACCGCCACTTCTAGGTGGGGAGATGGGGAAGGAGCCAACGTCTATGCAGTATCCACAGCAACACTGGCCTGCACGGAGGGTAGCAGGCTTCTCTAACAAATGAGCACTATACATAAATAAATGTGTGTTATCATGTGTGGGAGCGTCTGCACATTTGTGTGAATATATATGTTATATAGAGTGCAAATAAATGAATTATTCAAATGTGTGCAGCCATGTGCTAATGTGGGTTTTTGTGTGCAACATACAGTCCTTTTCTTTAATTCAGTGCTCTCAATACATTACTCATTATTTTCTATACATAGCTAATATAGCAGAACATAGCCCTGCCATGAGTGATCTGTAGACTAATGAATACATTACAGTTAATTTGAGGAATTCAAATGGGAATACTGCATGGGCAGGGTAAACGGTCCTATTGTAGTATACGCAACTCTGAGTCATTTTTACACTTTAATGGAGAGGGCAATTTCAATGTCAACGTCCATCAATCAAATTCCAGTGTGCTCTCTCTGAAGATGTGAACATACTGTACCTTGCTAAAAAACCTTACTCAGTGCATTCAGACAGACAGACAGACAGACAGACAAATGGACAGATAAATAGATACAGATAGATAGAGAGATAAATAGATATAGATATCCATATCCAGATGGAGTGGTTCAGTGGGGAATGGTTCTATTTGCAGATGCCGTAGTTAAGTTCAAGCCTGAGGGGAAAAGAACATCAGCAGCACAGTTTTAATATGGGCGCCTGCACTGGACATAATAATGTGAAAAAGCACATGGAAAGTCGTGTATTGCTCCACTTATAGAAAGTTGACAATGACCTTAAATATGGTGTTAATAGATTAATTTAGACTCTCAGACCCATGGCTGTGATCAATCAGCAGCTAGATCCATCATTCGAGGGCACGGGGGACATTGGGGAGCGGCAAGCTACAGTATGTTTCAAATTAGTTTTTACTAATCTGTTATACATGAGGTCTGCTCATGAATTCAGTGTTCAAGGCGATAGGAACATTGCAGCAATCTCATCAGAGACACCTGGTTCAATATTGTATTGATGCTGCATTACTTAACTTAACACATACACCTCATTCACTCACTGTAGAAACTTCCTCATACAAATAAACATTTCCTGCCATTCCCACTGTATCCCTGAGGTCCGGATCTGCGCATGGCGTGCATCCTAATCCCCTTATCCTACAGCAAATATACTTTATCACATCTGTGCATGATAGCAATTAGAGCAGGTTGTGTCAAACTTTGCCAGTGGGAACGTTGGGGATTTGGAGGGGTCTAATTAAGAGAACTGAGTAAACTACCCCTGGCCCTGCCAGTGCACGTGCTCAGCCCTCCTGCTCTCATCTGTTTCATTTTCATTATTGGCAATAAAGAGATGCTGTGAGAACAGAATGCATCAATCTTGGTAGGGAAACAGGCCAGGAAAACAGGCATAGATGTTATGTCAGAAGCAGTCACAGTGGCAAAGAGAATAACCATGACTGGCAGCAATATTTATCAATCAATTAATTAATGATGAACTAAAACTTTGTTTTTCAAAAGATCACATGGCTGACAGGTCTCCCCAGATGAAGCATCTGTTTACTTAATTCACTGGACGTATATTTGAAACCATAAATTACGGCTTCAAGTCACGACTTACGACTTTGTAGTGTTCCAGGTAACCCGTAACTCGTGTTTTTCCGATCTGTTGCCTGTGAAAGTGCACTATAACAGCCACTCGTAACTTCCGACCCGTGAACTCGTACCAGATCGAACTGGTACGACTTCACAAGTCGGAAAAACATGAGTTACGGATTGCCTTAAATGCACCATGAGTTAGCAGCCCCCGCCCTCGTCATGGATCTATTGGTCCTCATCTCTACGTCACCACATTCACGCGCATCCCTTGGCTGCACACACAGCCCTTCATGCCGTTCTCTCTCCTCATTGGATAACACTTGTATCCCACAAGGAAAGTTTTCTCCTCAGTTTACAGTAGAGCAGAGTGACTGAAACACTCTATGTAAGTGATTGCCGATGGAAAATAAGAATATTTAGGACTTATATTAACAAAAACATTCCGCTGACTTCTGCTTTAATGTCTGTCTTAAAATACTCACATGTCCATATGAAAATCAAATAACTTTGAAGTTTGCTTTCTTTTCATTTTCAGTGAAAATATGGGAAACAAAACTCACAGACCTTGATCCGTTCAAAACTCTTTTCAGCAAAGCCCAATATGAGGCTTTAGAGAACTATGAAAGAAACCCATCTTACATTTTTTGTAGTTACTTTTTGTGGCCTGTACTGTATAGAAAAGGATGAGCAATTCCCAGGTAACTCTTTCAGTGTAAACAGTGCGGTAAGTTTTGCACAAAGATTAAGTTGAAAAATGTGAACTTGTCCTCACAGGAGACACCTTTTGTAAACTTCTTTTCTTTTCTCTTTTCAACCTCATCACCCTCTTATGTTCTCTTATCAGTAGGGGTGCTGAACCCAACCTTTTTGTTGATGTGCTTCAATGTTAAGTAGTTATTTCTATCAGCAGTTTTGTCCTCTCCTCAATTATTCCCTTCTTTGTCTGGCTCCAGCTGCACCAGAAAAAGGCCTTGCTCACAGTTTAACAACAGAGAAAAACTCATTCGAAGATGTCTTGCGAGGTGGCTGGCTTTAGGATTAAACAAAGAAGATGGAGTCTTCCATAAAGCTTATAATATATATGGCCTTGATTTATTTGGATAAACAGGGAGATTGAGAAATCGCAGTCCCAAATCATTTTACTTGAATAAACTGGAGATAATAACATTTTACTTGAATTACATTTAAAAAACAAAATCCACATTTTACCGACTGTCCCACACAGATGGTATTTCTATCCCTCTACGGCATCTGTTAATCCCTGCTACTTCATACAAAATGACTGTTTTTATTATTTATCAGCATGTGAGCAATTAGCTATGACCTTATTACAGATTCAGTTCATTCATTTGTTCTTACTGACTGACAGGCAGCCTTAGCTAATCTAACATCTGTTGTATAATTGATTACATCCATTGTATAATTCAAAACTTTCTATAAACTTATTAACCATCCAATTTGAAGAATGAAATTCATATTCATATTAACTCCAGATACAGTGAAAAAGAGGAAGGGCTTACTGCACCCTATTTTAAAAGAGCAGAAGAAGAAAATGGACAGATAGGCAACATATGAATCAGAAATTTGTATTTTTGTAAATTTGTAATGTCTATTGGTGGTACTGTCCACTAAAGGGTCTCCAGTAATTTGGTAATGGAAAGTCCCAAGATTGGAAGAGCTGGAGTGTATTCAAAGCAGATGAATCCGTTTATAATGAGATGTAATCTCATTTACTCTGTGGCATATGGCTTGGTTTGCCGGGGCTGTCATTGTGTTCCTGCTGAAAACGCACTTCTCATCCAAAAACCCAAAAAAGAGAGAAGCGTAGTGCATTCAGGAGGCTCTTCTAAAGCCTTATTACCATAAATCAGACAGGCATCAAAAAAGATTCAACATAGCGACCAAGCCTTCTTGGATTTCTGCTGTTTGCTGATTCAGTGCTTCGCCACATTAGTTGTGTGATGGAGGGACACGAGAGGTATCGCTGCCAAATAGTTTTGTTTTTTTTTCTGTACTAAAAATGCAGAAATGTGGCCTCAGTAGCTACCTCGTGAAGAACAAAAGGAGCTAAGATGAGTGGTAAGATATAGAAATAGAATCTCAAACATGTTAATATTTTTACACTACATAGGACTCTGACTTCCTACTTTCCCGTGCATCTGCACCGCAGCACAGCTGTCACATTACAGTCAAAGTCGACGCTCGCGCTTTGATCGCTCTTTCGACAGCTTTTCTCGGTTATTACGGTTCACTTGTTTCATTTTGGTTTCCTTCAAAAGTCAGATAAGACCCTTCTTCACGAAGGTTGTTGACGAGGAAAAAACAATTGTATGAATAATGTCTTGGCCAATAATGCTCCCCGCATCAGATGCTACGAGGAGCTGCCTTCTCCCTGGCAGTCCAGGCAGAGCCTAACGAGATGGTGCGATATGGAGTTATTGATCACCTCTGTCAGACCAAGGCTGGAATTCACAGGGGCTTATCCTCCATTCATTATGTCAATCATTAAGATGTGTCACCCAGCCTTAGGTCCTCTCCATTTGGATGAAAACTGATGGTGGTAGAGACAGACACTCTGAATACTGATATGCTTCTGTGTCTTGCTCTTGAAATTAACACATTCTGTAGAAAAACACTCAGAATCAGTTAAATACCAAGTATTTTCAGAGCTAAACTGGGCTTACAGACCATAAAACAGCTGTGTCTTGACCTGCTAGAGACATTTGTTTGTATTTGTGTTGATGGGCTCTATTTTGCATGGTGCAGTCTCTGAATTTGTCGCCTATAGTCACATTACAAAATGCACCTTATCCACTTCCCTGTCCGCCGCAAACACCCTCTCACTCTGTTAGTTCAGAGGGGACGGAGAGTGAAGGAAACATTTCATCTGATTTTCATCAGTTCCTCTTAAAGCTGCCTACTCCACTGTGTTCCTACAGTCCTCTCGCTGCAGTGAAAAAAGGATCAGTCAGGGAGGAGAGTGTGATTAGCGTCTCTGTCCAAGTGATTAGAACATTCTGCGTTGATTAACAATCAGTTGATTTGCCCTTTACCGCATAACAGACACTCCCCACCACTGCAACATCAAAGCCACGGCATTCTCTTACAACGCATCACTGTTGGGTTTTTTTTAGCAAATAAAAGCATATATATATATATACACACAGACGCACAAACACATAATGCTGCAGCTCCCCTTTGAAGTGAGGGGAATGTATTCTACTGAACTCTGAGCACCTGCATTCAGATTGTATGATGCAGTCACCTCCAGCATTATACCACCCTGGCTGTCTTCTTGGTCTGCTGTATATAATTTACATATTCTGTGAACTGTTTACCCAGACATCTCTGCTGCTACTGGCACTAGTGCTGACCCTGTAGGTATGGAAACCCACAGAGAGGGACAGTATGAGAGCAACGCGAGTCATCTGCCAAGGCAGCTATGCATTCTGGGACAGTCATCGAAATTGAGCTTGGAAAATAGGGAATTAATTAGGACATTCAAAAACAGCACCCACACACACATATGCACATAGAATTCCCATTTCGCTGGAAAATCGATAACAAGCGGCTGATCTGAGCAAAAACTGCTGTTCACTCGGAGGCCGATTTCACCGGCGTGTTGATTTAGTTGAGCTGCATCTGTCAAAACAGAAAGACAAAGAGGTGGGACCGAGAGAGAGAGAGAGACAGGCAGAGAGACGGAAAAAAACAGAGGGAAGTGTTCAAGTTACAGCTGAACACTGGCTGGCCAAGCATGTTAGTCCACAGCTGGTGGCTGCTGACAGCTCGCTATTCCATTTCAGATGAACCCATCAATTAACTACAGACTGACAGACTAAGACGCGGATTCAGAGAGTTTTGTTCCAAATAGTTCACAAGGAGTTACTGTGGGAGAAAAAATACATTATTGAATTCTGTTACAAATTATGGTGATTTAGCTCCATTGCTTTTTTTCCCCCCCCTGACCTCTTGAAGGCTTTCAAAACCAATTTTCCCATTCAGCCTCGTTGTATGAGCAATGTTTCAACATGAGTACAATAATGTCTGCCAAACTTTGAAAAGTCTTGATCATTTTATATGAGGGAGTTGAGGGGGGGGCAATTACTCGGGTTTGCATTCTTGTGTTGCCAGTCACATGCTAACAAACAATACAAAAAAATCTGCTGAAAATTTGAAAACACAAGTGTCCCCTTGGTTTTGACCCCCCGTCCCTAACCAAACGTTTGATCAAGTGTCCCTTTTTTTACAAAAATTCAAGGTGTCAACCCTTATCATCACACACTGTGCCCCCCTTCTTCTTCTATGGTATGGTTGTAACGCCAATAAATGTATCTCTGCCTCAAAGTATGTGTATGTGTATTATTAAACTTTGATAATAGTGGCATAAAAGGATCAGAAAATGACAATTAAATCGTTACTCACACTTATTTATATGGCAATTAATCGTCATCGTTCATGATTGTGACAGCCCAAACTATGGTTGCACATGAAATAATTAAAGCATAAGTCAGCGATCCGGTCGTTTTGGCTAATGCTGCGTTCCAGACAGGCTTTTGAAAGTGCAGCTTCAAGTAAGTGTTCCAGGTAACCCGTAGCTCGTGTTTTTACCGTCCTGTTGTCTGTGAAAGTTCACTATAACGGCCTCTCGTAACTTCCAACCCGTGAACTCGTACCAGATCGAACTGGTACGACTTCACAGGTCGGAAAACACGAGTTACGGGTTGCCTTGAATGTTGAATGCGTTAGCAGCTCCCGCCCTCGCCATGGATCTATTGGTCCTCGTCCCTACGTCACCACATTCACGCGCATCCCTTGGCTGCACACACAGCCCTTCATGCCATTCTCTCTCCTCATTGGATAACACTTGTATCCCACAAGGAAAGTTTTCTCCTCGGTTTACAGCAGAGCAGAGTGACGGAGAGACTTGTGTTTCAGCCAAAACACTCTATGTAAGTGATTGCTGACGGAATAGGACTATTTAGGACTTACACTTACTTTAGATAACAAGATTGAAATGAGCTCACAATAGTAAACACTGTCTTCTGGTGGCTCCTTGTCATAGAGTGCATGTGTATGAATCGTGAGATGTTCATTGAAAGAGTGATTTTCCGGTCTAAGGTACTTACATTAAAAAAAAAATCTTCATAAACCTGAGTGCTGTGGTATCTTTAGCGTCAACTTTTAGAGCAATCACACAACCCTCTGATTGGCAGTGCTTTTCATGTTACTATATATCCTTTTGAGGTGTGGTATTCTACTCTGGGGCTGATGAGGTTATTCCGCCTCACCTCAAGTGTCTCATCAGCTGGTAAATGTGACCTCTCTGCTGCTCCTGCTGATATGGGAAAAACTATTAACACTGACCTGCAGTACGTGTGAACTGGTTCAGGCACTTATTCATTCCATCCGCACAATCAGAGTAATGATAGGACAAATGCAAATCAGTGCTAAACACATCATCTGCAAAAGGTAAAGCCATGCCACTGTGCGAGTGTATGATTGTGTGTACGGATGTCTTCATGGATATCAGTGAGGATTCATAAAGGAGATATTTCCTCCCAGGAATCACTTTCTGTGCCCTATCCATCCATCCAGCTTTCTCTCCTGCTGTCATTTCTTCCTCTTGCTCATCCCTCACTGTCTCTTCCATTTCTGAATGTTTTAATCTATATTTATCTTTTCATTCATGATTCTCTTTCTCTCTCAGCTTGATCTGCTACCCAAACCCCGAAACAATCTTCCTTCAATTCTGCCTTCGTCTGTCCCCTTCCCTCTCCCGCGTCGTCTCACCCTCCCTTCATCTCTCTGGTTTCTCAGCCTTCATTCACCTTAAACTGCAGTTAATGATGAATGAGATGAACCTCCCTTGGGCTCAGACCTCGGAAGCTCAGTGGGATAGAGCTCAGTTGCCCACTGGACGTTCGGGCCTAATTCTTTATTCATGGGCTGCATCAACACCAGTCCTTCCAGTCTTCTGTGACTCTGGAGAGACCCATCACTCTCTTGACACCCTGTTTCAAAAGATGTTGTTTTTTTCTCCTAGCAATTTCTCCTCAATTTCTTCTTTGTTCTCAGAGCAGCTCATAGATTTTTTTTTCTTCCTTCACCCATGATCCTATTCGATGAGTGAGCTTTTTTTTGTTGAATTTATCCCCTCATATTTTCTCCCTCCGCATGCTTTTCCTTCCTTCTTCTTAAAGGGGCTCTTGTTGTGAAAGCAGTTCCCACTGAATGTCTGATTCAGGTTCAGATTTGTTAGCATTCATTCAATGCACCAAAGACATATAGACAAAGAAAGATAAACGCCCGTATAGAGCTCCATTCGGCTGCAGATATAATCCATATTCATTCATGGTTTTCCTTTTTACATATAGTTGCCACATTTGAATATATTCTCCTGACCAAAACTATTGAGTATTTAAATCCCTCGTATTCCAAGGGATTATTTAGGAACATGAAGCCATTTTCAACTCAATATTTTTTCTTCTTCGTAGTGAGCTTATAGATATCATTATCCTTACTACTCTAATAGCAAAGCACAGTCTTCCATCCCAGCGCCATTCCCAGGAAAATGACAACAATCACAAAGAAATCTCTTCCAGTGGCTCTTTCAGTAGAGACGTGTGAGGTAATCTGAGCAGAGTAGGTCTGAGTGTCGGTGGTTTGACTGAAAATAGGAGGATTCAGTGGAAATCCTGTGAGTGGCTTCTATCAGGAATACAGTGCCCTCCTTTCAGCAAGTGAGCCAACAAGTCTAATCTGCAGCATGAAAATGAGCAGAGCAAATGTGCGAGAGAGAACAGAGAGAGCTTTTGTAAGCCTGCGCTTCTCTGTTTTCCTGTTTATACACCAGCGTCTGTCTTTGCACAGCCTCATAATTAATACACTCCTCTTTATGTTGTGTTTTATGTTACTGCATGTGGGTCAGATCTATATGGTCGGATCCCAAGCTTTTCCAGTGGCGTCACAAACAGTGGCCCGCTAAACCCAGTTACTGAACACTTGTCAGTACTCATCCGCACTCATTCAAATGCATACGACACACAACGTTGGAACTGATTGCATCATGCTATGGCATGCTGTGCGAGAGCGAGAACATCCACACGCTCATGTGGTCTTTTAGTTATAAAGGCGTGACAAATGCGGCTCGTTGGGTTCAGCGGCAGTGGAGGAGTAAAAGAGGGAAGAGAGAGGGTGGAAAAGAGGCAAGAGGAGGGAGGTTGCCGCTTTGCTCCCTTCAAAGCCGGGAGCCACATTGATCACTCCGTTCTCGTCCTCACATGAATATTGAGCATTAGTCGCGGTTCATGAACAAAGAGGCTGGATGCTCTGGAATTATGCTTTAAAAGACTTGTGGATGTCATCAAAGTATAAGTAAGGAGCAAAAACTCAGCTGGTAACTTAAGATACGACTCCGCAACAGAAAATTATTACTCTTAAGATCACAGTGATCATTGTGATAATGTAATAACAGTGCAACAATCTAATATCAAATCTGGTCAGTGCTCCACTTTTGTTCCATTTCATTAGCAAGAAATTCTGTAAATGCTACGGATGCACAGATTGTGAAATTCTGATACTGGTACTGATGTTTTAGTTTCTCTGTAATTCATTCCTCTATAGAGAATGTGAAGCTGACGTCATGCCGCTTTGGCGTTGTGGGATGTCGGCGCAAACAGAGTGGGGAAAATGGAAGAAAACGAGCAAGAAGTAAAAGAGAAAGAAAAAAAGATGAAGAAGACAGACAAAAAGAAGAAAAAAGAAATGGAGAAGGGGAAGGGAAACGAAGGAGGGACGTATCGTGATAAACTCAAATTTAACGAGAAACAAAGGTACACAGAAAAACTACAACTTATTAAGACCCATATTTACTCCCTCCACTGACTTATCCAGACATCGTGAACTATCTCGTTTTTCATATTAGTGCATATAGTACTGTGGCATTTTTTATGCAGCAGTACTGTCCCACCATGATTACTTTTAAGCGACTTTGGGAACTTTTTTCAGGGGGAATGAGCAAGTGTTTACATCCGCGATCCTCCAGAGATGGCGCCCAACGTCCCACGGCATGACGTAACTTCATTCTCTCTTGTGTAAAGCAGGGTTCCCTAATTCCGGTCCTTGAGGGCCACTGCCTGGCATGTTTTAGAAGTTTCCTGCTACTGTACAACACACCTGATTCAAATGATCAGCTCGTCATCAAGCTCTGCAGTGGCCTGATAACGAGCCACTCATTTGAATCAGGTGTGTTGTAGCAGGAAACTTCTAAAACAAGCAAGGCAACTGTGGCCCTCGAGCATCGGAATTGGGGGAACCCTGGTGTAAAGGAAACCAAGGAATCTTCATAACTCACAACCAACATTTTCGCTCACTTGACTTTAACAAATTCAACGTGCATGTGCCCTGTTGCATCTCGGCAGAGTCACATCCGTATCCAAGCCATCAGTATTTTCCAATGGCCAATGCCAATCAACGAGGTGAATATCAGCTGATACCAATGTGCATCTAATACGTGGATGAAGGATGAATCCCACTGACTTTTATGAGTATACCATGGAGTACACATTTTTTAGTTTTTGATGAAAAGTATCAACAACTCAATTCTCATGAAACAACACGGACTGTGGTGATTTACTGACTTCTACTGCTGTGGAGCATCATCCTCATCATCGCCATCATCACCAGGTCAAAAAATACAGGCCTTATATTTCAAACTTACCCTGTATTTTATCTGAAGTTTCGACGTCCTTTAGGAGATAGATTTGTGATTGTAAGCTCCTAAAGCCTCGGTGTAATTTCACATCTCCTCTCTCACACTCCCCTCTAGAGCTCCAGTGAGAACAGGGTGTTTTGTGCTTCTCTTTGAGCCTCTCTTGTGATTGGCTTTTAACTTTTATTTCTTCAGGGGGGGACTGACTACTTTTAAGCATGGTCAGCTGCTCCTGGTATTTCAAACTGTAGCTGAACAATTTAAGTGCATACAACTCTCAAAGAGTCTTATAAAGAGTTTGTCTCTACATGTTTGACCTCATCATCACCCACTTGTCTGTCTGTCCTTTGCTTTAAGGCTCAATCTCTTTAGCATTGGCTATCTGTCCAAGGCAATAGCCATATTATTTATTGAAAGCTGCAATATTCAAAGCTGAATGCATGCATGATGTATGATTCTTATCATAAAGAACAGAGCAGGTTAGTTTCTCCCACAGAGATCTAAGGGCTGCTGTGCTTCTTCTGCCTGGCAGGCAGCTCAAGTATCTCTGCCAGTCTGAGCCAGGCAGCAAAAATCCTTCTCTTAACAATATTTACATCTTTAGACACAAAGCTACGCCCACATTTACTGCTTGCTTGACCCGTAGATCATTCTTGGATGTTTAATTCATCTCTGCTGTCACATGAATGTTTTATAAAAGCGTCTGGCTATAGCCTTTTCTTTCAAGCCTGCACTCTTCAGCAGCCTTTCACTGTATACATATAGACACCTATATACAAGAAGAATGAATGTTGATCACAAACTGTTTCAGTGGGTGTGTTCTTAGATTATCAGCTCATTGCCTTTAAGTATCAAATTAATAGCAGAATCATTGTGTATATTTCCCTTAGGACACAGAGATTTAATTAGATATTCAATCTAAATGGCTAACCAAGATGAAATATTCATGACTTAACATAGAAATTCCTTTACTGTCCCTTGGCAATGTTCTGTTTCATATCAAGCAAACTCTTATTGATAAAGAAAATATCACACATTCACATTTGCGTGTGCTGCCAGGATATTTTCATGCTGAGCTAAAGGACGATCACTGATCATATCCATTATTACAATAAAAAATTTGAAAGATTTTCTTCAGTGCCACATTGGGAGCTGTCTCATCAAAATTTCTGTGTGCATCAAACCTATGACCTAAAAGGTGCATGAAAGAAATGGTTCGATATTTTGTGAAAAGAAAGCTTATTCGATTTCTTTCCCAGAGTTAAACAAGAAAATCGATATCACTCTCATATCTATCTGTTAAGTATAAAACTACAGCCAGGAGCTTAGCTTAGCGTAAAGTCTGAAAGCTCGCTAGCTTTAGAAGTGACTGAGAAAATGAACATCCCATTGGAGTTTTTTTTTTTTTGTCCAGGCCCCTAATGTAAATATAATTGTGATTCACATTTTGGTCCAAGTTAAAGAGAGGAAGTTGAGTCCACAAACTTTTACTTCAGTGAAATTTGAGGAATAGAATAGTATATCATTAGATTTGGCCTTTCCATCCCCTCATGCTCCATTATAGATCTTAAAATATGTTATTCATAAAATGCTCATGTAGTGTATGCTTTACAGGAATAGTAAATGTCTTGACTGTGCCAAGCAGAGAGCTGATGCACTGCAGTAGACTTATACTGCAGTTGCAGTAATGGAAAGGAAAGCCGTGTTCTGTCCCAGGCTGTCAACTCTCAAGGTGAAAGACATGTTTTTACATCTGACTGGACCTGTACCTCTTGGGCTGGTGTCAATTTCACTAGTCCATAGAGAGAAGTGGTGGTTGATCACGTAGAGATTGCATTCCTCCCCGGGAGATTTGAACAGTATCATGGCTGTACACTAAGGAGGATTACACCCAGGCCCCCTGGGTTCTTCCAGACTTAGCTCATTGTGTTCAGATTTTATAATGTCTGTGCCCCCCCCTGAGGCAGCATCATGCCAAGTGCTCTTACCTGGGAGGGCCCTGGTCAAAAATTAAACTGTAATAAAGTTTTGTCTGAAGGGGGTCTAAAGGGGAGTAAACTAATCACAGCCCAGGGGAGGACAGAGAAAGGCATTTACTCTCAAAGACATTCCAACTTGGTGCTTTATCATCAGAGATAAAACACTGCAAAGTGTATAAAGATACACCAATGTAATGAAAGGGATTTAGGAAAGATTAGAAGCTTAAAACTTCAGTGTTTCCCAAAAGTATGACCATTCAAATTAGGTCGATGGTATTTTAAGGATTATAATAAGATGACAGTAGGTTTATACTGTACTTGAGAGTTTAAAGTATACAAGTATTAATTCCCTCTCAGCGTTCACATGTCTGACTTAACCAATGTCGTCCTTTCCCAGTTGAATTTTCTGCAGATTTTCTAGAAATAAGATTGATGAGGACACTTATAGGTTTCTCTCAGGTTTCATGTGTTCATCCTCACTGTGGACAGTTGCATAGTGAAGCATGTGACCATGATAGAAGACACAAAGGGCGGCGTCTGGTAACAGCAACTGATATGGGAGCTTGTCTGTCTCTCAACTTGGAAAAAACAAAAAGAAAAATACTAACAACTATGACGTTTTCTGTTGCAAAATATCCTGAATTCACACACACACTTGACCTTTTACAATACAGTGAATTGCTTCAGGCCCTGGACAGCCCCCCTCCCCCCACTCACACACACACACAACATCTGCAAATCCTGGCCTTCAGAAAGACATCTGGAGCAGGAACATCAGAGGGATGCCAGTGCAGACTGAACACCTAGGGCTGGCACACATGGAAAAGAAGTCTCTCACACACACACACGAACATCCACATTCATATTCCTCACCCACAACAATGTTTGTCATCTATTCTGCAGACAGCTTATGATGAGGTCAAAGAGTTATGATAATCAAAAAGTGAAATCTTAAGTTTTGGAAGAAGAACTGAGGGTAAAATGAGTGTCCATGACCCTTGAGGTCAATTTTAAGTGCGTGAGATGGCGAGAGAAATGTTACATGCTGTTCCTGGCTTGTAAAAACAGCATAAGTAAATAGAAATTACCTCAGGGCAGACACCACTCTGTATGGCATCCCATCAGACATTCAGAAAGCTTCTTGGCTTCTTGCAACTGGACAAGGGCCAGTCACTTGTCCGTTTTACTAAATCACAACATAAATAAGTAGATGATTGCAATTATACAATAAAATTATACAATATGGGTGTTGTGCGTGTTATTTACTCATAATCATTCAATAATCCATAGGAAATTACAGCATAATGCTCAAATGTCAACTTCAATCAGTTTCACACAAACAGCAATAAACAGATTTCATAACAGGCCTACACATACAGTAAATGGCACAACAACAGCTAAACAATATAGCAATGTGTAACATAAATTAACTCTAGTCATTGGAATAATTCATCTGAGTTAATTAAACTTGATTCCCCTCTGTATTCTTTGTAAAACTAATTAAATGTGGGGGTAACTGACATTTTCCAAGTCTGTCAAGAGATCCTGTTAGATAAAGTGGCAATTAGAGTGACAAGCCAGAGCCAAACAGCTTTTGAAGTTCAGCTCAGCTTTACCATTGACAGAGCTTTAATGATAAAATGCTATGTGCGTACTAACTAGCCTCCTGCCTCGTGTTTCAAAGTCTCCAGCCTCGCTTGTTAAAGTTGCAGTAGTGAATTCTCCCTGCATGCGGATGCATCACTTCAGTCATTAGAGCACATCATCAGTATTGTGGCACATATTGCCCCTTTAATTTGTGGATTCACATTGTGAGGGATCCTTTGTGTTTATGTTGAATGGCAGCTCATTGTTTGTTTCTAAAATCTTAATATTTCACATCCCCCATTTCCAGTGGAGCTCTACGACTTTGTCACTCTCATTCTCTTATCGTGGAATTGCACTAATATAGAGTGATGTCCTTCGCTTGTCTTTTTCCTCTCTCTGGTTCTGAATGCCTGAACCTTTCAGCCAGATAAGACTTGAATTATCATGGCGGGATTCAAGATGTCCAGACTTTTTGTCTCCCCATTTTTTCCAGTAAAAGACGATAAAAAAGCCCATTCTTTTTTTAAAAAGAAGAAGAAGAAGAAGAAAAATCTGACTTATGTCAGTGATTTAAAAAAAAAAATCAACTGTATGATTTGAGAAACAGGTGTGTTGCAAATCCTTGTGGTCACTGCAGAAATTAGTGAATAGATACAATTGTCATAAAAGTAGATAATATATAATATTTAATGTTTCCAACACCCCCCCCCCCCCAAAAAAAAACTAGAGTATACATTGCAACTCTGCTTCTGTGATCCAGGGAAAATGAATAAATGGTCTTCCCTTATTTACAGCAGCAGTCACCAACAGGTGGCTGAGGTAGATGGTGGGCATTTTCAGTAGTGCACAGAGTAAGGTTTCATCCAGGGTCCTGCCTATGGTTAGAGTTACAAGGCAACAAAATCATTTTGGTTAAGGTTAAGGATCGATCAAGTGTTTCTCAACCTACAGTACTGCCACTATTTTGATGTTGTCATATAAAAGGTTTAATAATGTTTTAGTCTGGTTATTGCACTGCAACATTGGATATTTTGGCAGAAAGAAAATATTATGTTTGTGAGAATTTTACTCATTTGACAACCACCTACCTTACAAGTGAGGGAAATTGTTACAGTAAAGCTTCAATGCAGCTCGAGACCTTGGTGTACAGTGAATGTATAAAACCTATTGTATTTCCTGTATTACGCTGTATATAAATGTAATTTCTAAGAAACCAAGATACTGAGACCTATCGAAAGGGGGCATTGGTTCTCAACTGACAAATGGCTGAGAGAGAACTGTGAAATAGATTTGAGCAGCTGCACCAAAGTGGTGTCAGCACGCTGTAGTATGTTGTAACAGGGGGAAACACAGCCACCACTCAGACAGAGATAGGTGACGCAAAAGGTTCATGACTTTAAAGAAGTCATGAGATGAAATGGAAGTAATGAGGAGAGCGGGGCACTCAGTGTGTTCTCTTTGTCTGGTCGGGTCTGCTTGACAGTGACTGGGGTGAGAGCCACAGGTTGTCTCTCCATTATGGAAGTTGAGGCCATGTGGCAGAAGGCGCCAACCCAAAGCTCTCTGTATTTTCGGAGGAGCGCCACAGGAGGGGAGTGCTGGTTGTGGTTGCCAAAAGGAGCGTGATCAGAGTCAGCGTGTGGTATTCAAAGCCGAGCTGAAGCAGATCCTCTGAGACTGTGGCACCAGAACATTTGGAAAGCTGCTGCTGAATAACATAGGCTGCTGTTCAGTCTAATTAATATCAAATAGTTGAATAGTTTAAGCATTAATAGTTAAACACTGATGCACAAATACCGATATAAAAGCCAATGTTGGGGAAAGAAAAACATCCTCTACACTTGTTTTTGAAGTAGAAAATCTTATGGGGAATGTGCCTCCTTTAATCAATTATATGCCGAAAATCAAACGAGAATGAAGGAGCAAGAATCATCTTCGGATTACTTCATCTTCTGAATCACAATACCTGATTCACTTTGAAGAGCAAATATCTTATCCCTCAGCCAGCAAGACCCCATGATGTAGTCTGCATGTGCTGGCACGATTCTCCAGCTGAGGAACGGGATATTGAAAGCCTGAGACGCTGCGGATGTTGCTGGGGGTCCTGATGAACCAGTGCAGCTTTGATTAAGGACTCTTGAATCTTTCTCTCGGGACTCACCTCTTCAAAAGTTGGTTTCTGAGAGAAACACTCAAATGAGGAGCTACTTCTGAATCTGCCCGTTTAATTATGTGGTTGATAATGAGAAGGACTAAAAAAAACACAACAACTCCTAGTCACTCAACCCATCTAAAACATTTATGGTTTTCAACAGTAATTTAACATTATTTTCTCATTAATATGCTGTTGGGTGCTCGGATGATCATTTCCCAAACTGTAGACATCCTTAATTGTACCAGCCTAGACCGCAATTATTGGCCATCTTTATTAGGTCTGAGTGAGGATGTTATCCCCCAGATTCCTATCTGTTTTCAGTACATTTTTTGACTTTGATATGACCATTGCCAAAGGATCCTCCTGCATTCTGCAGGCCAATGATGCCATCTGGGTGTGATTCCTGGAGAATGAGGGTCAGTTTGTGGACAAAACACAGGTTTTCCATTACACCCAGTCCGTGGTGATGTCACCTGCCATTGAATACAAGGGAAGCGGGAGTCTTATCTGTTGAAATGCAGTCACTCCTAGGCCTCATAACGCTCAGCTGGCCCAATACTGTCAGCCATGAGAGAAGAACTGACCTAAAAAAAAATGAGGGAAAAAGATCTGAGATAGGGAAAATGGCATGGAGAAAATGACCATTGACGTCAAAATTATTTTTTTCATGAAAAAGTTTTCAAGGAAAGGGACTAACAGACAAAAAATGTTCCACAAGAATGAAGTTCAGTCCAGCCTGACGTATAAAAATCCATCCAAAAACTAATCCATAAAAATCTTGGCTTGTTAAAAGCTTTGTTTTCTTTTCCCAGCAAAAAGCCTTCATGACCATGTACAAAACAAAGAGCTTAACTGTGAACTTCTATGGATGTAACCACTATTTCGGAGCAGGCTCACACACCCAGAGTTTGTTCTCTCCGGGTGTGGTAGTGCACCACGGCTGTGTGCATTTGTTAATGACAGAAAACAGATTGCAATCTCGTTGTTTCAACCATAAATACAGTTTTAGAGTGAGAAAGGCTTAACATGTTTGATAAGCTGTTAGAATCTCAGTCATGTTATTTACTGTACCACTTCAACCAGAGTCAGACAATATTGATATTATTTAGCCCAGCTGAAGCCTATAAGGGCAATTAGTCAGCTTTGACTGTCCTAGTGAGTTCTTTTGTAAACAATACTTCATTTAATTGGATCCCATTAAAATCATCTAATCTACAATGCCTAATGTACAACTTTGTGTGCTGTCCTCATCGTATACAGCAGGTCAGTATAAATAGACACATGTCCCTGATGAAGATGTTTATGTAACCATGTCTGCCTACTCACAACCTCTTTAAGTCCCAACTTGCACTGCACATGCAAACTCTCCAGTAGCAGCACAGCTGAGGATATAAGTACAAACTGAAACAGGCAGTGATGCATCACTCACAGAGTGAACTGTGTGTCCCTGCTTGCTAAGGTCAAACATCATATAGAGAAACATTTAAACACTATCAATTACAATAACAGTCGAGTGTTCTCTGCAAAGCCAATCTCATGCTGTGTTTCGTCCTGCGTACATGCACGAGTGTGTGTATTTTTGCTCAAGTGGATGTGGGTTGCCAGCTACTGGTTATCAGGTAGTGCCATGCTTAGAGGGGTCAATGCATCCATAAGTGATTATCTGACACCTAGATAATGATAATGGTGACCTGAACCTCACTTTCATGTGTAAACTATAGGAATAGTCCAGAACAGTGATCTGACGAGTGAATAGCTATTTAAGCTTTTGTTGGTGCAATTTAATAAATACAGTACTTAATGATCTTAAACCTTTTTCTACATATGGAAAACTTTTCCTAATCACTGTAATGGCACACAAACATGAATAATTGTGCAAGTGTGCATGCCTATTAATATGCGTTTTGCAGCATAGATAAACATTTGAGACTGAAAGAGGAACCCAATTAAATCTAGGAAAATACACAAAAATTAACTGAATTGATGGGTTTCAGCCCCAAAGCATGAGTCATCTTTTTTTCCTGAGACGGTGCATTGTCAGTTTTAAGCCAAGCACCACAGAAAAACACAACACAGAAGAGGGTTCAGAACCTCAGAAGCATACCACGAAAGCTGTTCATTAATCCAGTTCCTGATCTCAGTGTGTGACCAGTGGCCACCCACTGAAAATATTTTAAAGTTAATTCAGCCGTTGTGCAAAAACTGTCTTTGGATCCAGGTGAGGAAAGCATTATTGGGGAGCCATCCACACCGGGAGGTTTTGCAGACTACGGCCACAAGGGGTGCCGCCACAAGGACCAAGACAGGTGGAGGAGCCCACACTGCAGCCATAAGTGCAGTTCAGTGCTCACCCAACCATTCAGGTCCGGGGTCTCATTTATAAAACTGTGTAGGATCGTTACTACAGCGTAGGATTAGGGCTGTTCGATTAATCGATTTAAAATTGTAATCGCAATTATTTGGCCAGGAAGATGTTAAAAAACAAAAATCGAAAAATCGATTTTTTACTCTAACTAGGGTAATTACAGTAAACCCCGTTCATGAATCTGGGCTGCGCTGAATTATCGTAATGACTGCTCCCCCCTTTCTCCCATCACGCTCTCCCACTGCTCTCCCCACACACTGTAAACAAGCATGGTCGTACGCTGCGCGTGCAACTCTTCCGGTGACAACGCTCTGGCCAATCATTGGAAGGCAGTCAGTTGACGTCACGTTTTTGGATGGATGGATGGATTTTTTAAAAAGAAATTAGACTCCAGGTCCATTTAAAAAGACACAAACAGCACACAAAATACATAGTTTGCCATTTAACAAAAAAATCGTAATCGTAATCGGAAATCGATTTTTGAGAGAAGAAAATCGAGATTTTATTTTTGGCCAAAATCGAACAGCCCTACATAGGATCATTACAACTGTTTTGTTTTTGTTGTTTTTTTTTCCCTCTCCTCTTCTTCCTTCTGTAGTTGTATGATGCTAATTGCCTCTTTTTGCAGTTCTTTATTTGTTGTTGTTGTTGTTTTTTTTGTTTGTTTGTTTTTTTCCCCTTCTTCTGTTTGTTGGATAACTGTGTACTTTTTGTGAATCTTGTTGTTATGCCCATGTGTCTATTTTAATTGGCTTTTAACACCTGCCAGGAGGACAACAGTGTGATACTAGCCGTTGGCTAAAACTGGCACTTTTACATTTAATGTTCATTAACGTGCATTGTCCTCATTATAGGGTTGCAAAATTCCGGGAATTTTCAAAGTTGGAAACTTTCCATGGGAATTAACAGGAATTTATGGGAATTAACGGGAATATACGGAATAAATCGGAAATTTACAAAATTGAAGGTTGGCCCTTAACAGGGAACTTAAATATAGTTGGAGAAAATATATTGTAGCATAATCTTGGCTAAAACAACCAGATTTAATGCAAGCAACTTGAATATCTATGCTATTCCATGCACACTGCTTCCTGCAGGGCTGTTAGGCCACGCCCCCTACATGCACTGTGCATTCCTCCATCACATGCACAGATGATTCCTTGAACCCTGGAGGCCACACTTTTGAGCCCAAAGCACAATAGGAGGGCTCCTTTCATTTAAAGGGACAACCAGGAGTTTTTGAAAGCAAAGTGATTAGTTTGCTCACTAAAAAAGAAAAATCATTCAGTAAACCCTGGTTTACTCCAGATCGTCATAAGTTTGCACTTAAGAAGAATAGAATGTACAGAAAATTCATGACAAATCCATCTCCTTTGAATGCTGCAAACTATAAGAGATATAGAAATAAATATAATCATTTAATTAGAATTGCAAAGAAAAAACATTATAGTACTAAATTTGACGAGGCTTCTGATAATATTAAAGAAACATGGAAAGTCATCAATCAGCTCCTACATAGGAAAAAGACATCAGCCACCTTTCCCTCTCAGTTTGCTGATGAAAATAGAGTTTATACCGACTCATTTGACATTGCAAGTGCTTTTAATCATTATTTTGTTAACATTGGGTCAGCTCTATCAGAGAGAATATCTCCAACCGGGTCTCCATCTGAGTACCTGAGGGGTTGTTATCCTTCCCTCCAGAGTTTTGAACCTCCTACTGAGAAGGAAATCATGGAGATTGTTGTCAATATGAAGGATTCTGCTGCTGGCCATGATGAGATTAGGGCATGTATTATCAAAAAATGTATTCCCTCATTTATTAAGCCTTTGACCTATATATTTGTTAAATCTGTAGAGTCTGGAATGTTACCTAAAGACCTAAAAATTGCTAAAGTGACCCCTGTATTTAAATCTGGTGACAAAAGTTCTTTTAACAACTATCGCCCAATCTCTGTTCTTCCATTTTTTTCAAAGATTTTGGAGAAATTGATTTACAATAGAATGATGATCCATCTGCAGAAGTTTAACATTCTCTATGAACACCAGTATGGATTCAGGAAAAACTATTCAACAGAAATGGCTGTGCTCCAATTAGTGGACAAAATTCACACTGCGTTGAATAATAATGAATACGCTTTGGGAGTTTTTCTTGACTTATCCAAAGCTTTTGATACTGTTAATCATAATATTTTACTACAAAAACTGTCACACTATGGCTTTACTGGAATCGCTTATAAATGGTTGTACAATTATATTAATGATCGACAACAATTTGTTAATATCAATGGATCGACATCCGATAGATCAACTATAACATGCGGGGTTCCGCAGGGTTCTGTTTTAGGACCACTCTTATTTCTTATTTACATTAATGATCTGACTGCAGCATTATCCTTCATGTTCCCTGTACTTTTTGCTGATGATACCAATTTATTTGTCTCACATTCTAATTTCTCCACATTGATGATCAAAGCAAAGTCTGATTTAGAAAAAATCTTCAAATGGTTTCAGACAAACAAATTATCTTTAAATTTCAAAAAATCAAATTTCATTGTATTCTCTTTAAAGAGCAAAAAATATTGTGTATCCAGCTCTTGTCTTTCCATTGGTAATAACATTATTTCTCAGGTCTCATCTACACTCTTTCTTGGAGTTCTAATTGATGAAACCTTAAGCTGGAAGACTCACATACAGTCTATTTGTAATAAAATATCTAGATCTGTTGGTATCATTAGCAAGATTAAAAGTTTGGTTCACCAGAAGTGCCTATTAACCCTTTACTATAGCTTAATGTATCCTTATCTCATATATTGTAATGTGATTTGGGGAGCTACCTATCCCACTCACTTACACATGCTCTATATACTACAAAAAAAGTTCTGTAGAATTGCTACCAAGAGCAACCACCTTGAACCCTCTGCCCCTCTTTTCAAACAGCTTAATATCCTATCAATCTTTAATTTAAACATCTATCAAACTTGTATTTTCATTTATAAAAATTTTTACAAGCCTGTACCATGCTCCATGCCTTGTAAAAATTTCTTTTTGACTAACAGTGATGTACATAAATACAATACTAGACATGCAAATGACTTACACCTTCCAATGTTTCGTACCAAGCTTTGTCAATTTTCTGTTAGATATAAAGGGGCCCAGCTTTGGAACAGTCATATTCAAATTGCATTACAGTCCACCTCTCTGCAGAATTTCAAACAAAGGCTCCGGTCACATCTGATGAACCAAACTCATATCTGATTGAAATTCTCTATTCTCCTTCCATTATGCATTTGGCGGAGTATAAGTTGTTTTGGACTATGTGTAGCCTACATATTTCCATTATCGCCAGACACCCATACATGTATGCACGTGTCATGCATGCACACACTCACACACACAAACCCACAAAAATCTAGCTATGTCTTATATTGCGATTTTTGAATTATTTTTTTTCTCTTTTGTTTTTATTTTTACGTTTTGTTTGCTTTGACTATTGTTGTAGTCTTATCTTCTGTTTTTATGAGGTGAGATTTTCTTTATAAACCCCTCTGGGTTTTTTTAATCTCACCTGCACATTTGTTTTTGCTGTTTTTATACTGTTTCTGTCTCTTGTAAATTGTGCAAATAAATTAAATCCTAAAAAAAAAAAAAAAAAAAAAATCCTAAAAGTTGCTTTTTTTCTTTTTTGTTGTTGTTGTTCTCTGATTGTATGTATAATTATCGGGGAGGTGCTTCTTATAAACCCATGTAGGGTTTTTTAACCTCTCCCGCACTTTCTATTCCTGTATCATTCCTGTATTTTTTAAATTGCTTTTAACATGGTGCAAATAAATAAATACAAATACAAATAAATACAAAGTGTGTTCACACTACATTTCCCATGAGCCTCCGTGCACGGTGAAATTCTTGGACCGGCGCAAGACAGACGAACCATAAACGGAGATTCGGTGACGTTATTCCCATAACCCACAGGGCAGCATCCGCAAAACCAAAACTAAGAAATGCTGGGCGATCCGACCACTAAATAATAACAAAATAACGTTAAAGACAAGATTGTTTTTTGATACAGTTTGTTTCAATTACCCCCAATTTCTAGTTAATTCCCATAAATTCCCATAAATTCCCATAATTCCCATAATTCCCATGGAAAATTTCCGATTTGGAATATTTCCAAAATTCCCCAGTTTAATTTCCCATGGAAAGTTTCCGGAAATTTACCGTTAATTTATTGGAAATTTTCCATCCTTTGCAACCCTACCTCATTAAATAAACAAATAAATAAATAAAAGTTTGTGTGCGCCAGAAAATATTCAGATTTACAAAACCTTGCACACTTAAGCAAAACTTCCCTTTAAAGGTACAATATGTAAGAAATTTAAAGCCACTGGACGTAAAATCATCCGAATATGTCACAGAGACTCAAGAATAATGTTCACACTGAACTCTTACGGAGGTTTTAAATCACCCACTGAAAAACTGCTGTCCGTCATTCAAAAATGAAATTGCGGACTGAGAGACTCGGTGCCGGAAAATAATATAACGGTACCACTTCTGATCACAGCGGGACTGTCTTCTCATGGCGTATACATGTACATCAATATTTTGCCAATATATTCACAGTTCACACCTTGCAGAGTCAGAGCTGCACCTCAGTTTCACTTGTTTTCATTTGACAGTTTCACACAGAACTTTCTAGTGGAGCCTTTCCATGTTTCTCCTTCTGCGACAATAAAAAGGAAACATTTAATTTACATTTTTTCAGGCAAGACGATTGTCTCATAGACTATTCGAAAATCATTGCCCTTCCCTTGAAACTAAACAGTCATTGCATAAATGCTGCAATTTTGTCCCTCCCACAGATGCTCATGATCATCTCCAGGAGTGTATGGAGCAGTGGGCTGTGATGATTGGAGGACGTGTCTAAAGGCTGAATCCCTTTTTGATTGACAGCTGTTTTAAAACATATATCGGCACTGGAGGATTGTGAATTCAGTCCTATTGTGGATTTTGCAAGTGAAGCCGAGAGACAAGCAGCAGCAGCTCATTTCTTGGTATTTACTTGGTGATGTAGCCAAAGGGGGTGGGAGATAAATAAATGGACTAATTTTATGATGTAGGTCGAATATGAGCCCTCTTTGAAAGACCAGCGGCCGCCACTAGTGTACAGTATCCACAGTGTAACATGAAGCAAACCTGAGAAGCGAGCCTCGCTGACTGATGTAGCGCTCAATCTCGGATTGACTTATCTTTTTCCATCCCATCAATCCTACTATGGCTTTGTTGCATCACACTTTTATCCTGTCTCTTCATCCTGCTCCAGCACAATAGATTAGAATAGAGATAGGTACTCCAAATTGTCAAAAAGCTCATGTTATTTTGCACTGGCAAATTATCTGTTACAGTGACATTGGTGTGACTTTCTCAAAGTGAGTATGTGTATGTGTGTGTGTGTGTGTGTGTGTGTGTGTGGGAGAGAGAGAGAGACCCCGATCACCACTGAAGATACTTCCTTCAGTGTCAGGACTGCACATCCACGCTGGCGTACACATGAGACTCCAGTACCCTTGTCGCAAAGAATTAGATATGCAGCCTCAACACAGCTGATTATCATAACACATAACTCTGATTATTAATATACGGAATATGGAGCATAATTATATATCATATCAGAGCTGGCCATGTTTTTGCCCTATCTGGTCTTTCTCTACAGAGTTCATAATTAGCCTTATCTTCTATATTCACAGCTCTTTGTCAATGAGAACAGGGCAAAGGAAAAAGCAGGGTGGAGATTACACATAATGCATGCTAATGTAAGTCAGTGCTCATTGTAAATTCACTAGGAATTCTGTGTGTGTGTGTGTGTGTGTGTGGGGTCCTGGTCTGTTTTGATAGCTGCACCAGTGGTCCCAAGCCATTGCTAAAACTGGGGACAGGCCCGACGACAAGCTGAAACCTTAATAAGCCATTTCCAAAATCATGCACTGATAATTTTTGAGTCTTATCAGCCGGAGAGAAGCACACATTGAGTAAATATGGAAACAACACACATAGGCTATGTGTATAGTCGCGTTGCTGGGCAACCATCAACCTCAAGTGAGAACAGAAATTCCTGTGTTGAACCAAAACTGAAAAAGAAAATTCATCAATAAGAGTGTGCTCTGCCTGCACTACAATCTCCATGAGAAAGGGAAAGACATTGAAAAGAAAGAAAAGAAGAAGGATAAATTTGGTAGATGGTGAAAGCGAATGAACAGTTGAAGGCAACACAGATGGTTAAATAGTTTTTTGAACTTGAACTAAAGATAACCGAAATACAAGAGAGGTACACCAATTTTGAAAATATGACTGCTCTTACTCACAACCCTGTTTTAGTTTTGTCAATAGAAATGCTCTAGTTTGGGTTAGTCCACAACTTTGATACATGTTTGAAACAGATTAAATTGATCATTATATTGGATGTTACCAAAGTCGTCTCTCATATTTTTTTTCCACAGAGATAACATTTAAAACAAACTACCAAAATGTGATTATACATTTGACATTTAGCATAGCATTTTCAATCCTCATCAGAGAGCATTAATGCAAGAGTGCAATTTCCAGTCATGATCAGACTATCTTACAAAACCACAAACCACGGACTCTCAACCTGAACTGCTGCAGACCTGAAGGTTACTTGATTTGACCAGTCCCAGACACATACTTTTAAGCAGCTCAGCAGTTTTAAAATATGTCTCCCTGTCTTGTTTGGATCTGAACAGCACTGCATTGTGATTCAAGTCATGTCCTTAAAAAATAGTATACAGCAGAAGTTACTTTTGGTATACAGTATGAGTGTGCTTGAATCAACATATAGCCTATATTTTTGTTCAGTCTTGCAGCAAGTTGATATTTAAAGTGCAGCAGGCAGAATACAGCAATCCCAGCAGGCTTACGGATCCTACGGTGCAGTTTTACTTGTAAAGAAAGATCAGCAAGTGCTCCATCTCTCGCTGAGTTATCCAATCTAACTCTGCTTCCGGCTACTCCATGTTCTTCTTAACAGCACTTGCCACACTGCTCGGCCCTCTCCATATGCTGCTTTTGATTACTGCAACAACCCATTAAACGCACACATACACACCGTCACACACACTCTGCCACACCCAGTTCGTGCAACTCACAGCTGTTTTGGTGCACGGTGGATGAGAGCGGTGGTCAGGTCAATGATTCTCCTGGTCACTGAACAATGGAGCCATTTTCTATCTATTCTATTTCTGGACGCCGTCACTCAAGAGGATACGCTGATTCGTTTTCACCCTCAAAATCCAATCAAATTCAGTCAATTAAAAATATTTCAAGTGCATCCCAAGAGTCTCTCTGCGACGTGTTAGTGTGCGATTCACTTTGCAAACATGTGTTGTCGTCGTCATCACCGCTGCCTTCGCTGTCACCACAATTCTCATCATCATTATCACCTCTCCAAGATTCATTATCTACCCTTTAGTGTACTAGCTTTCTTCTGAAAGAGATTTACAGTACGACAATGGAAGCAATGATTGCAGACCTGTTACGGAGATTGACTTGCGCCCCCTATCTGTGTGTAAACTGCACCGTATGAGTCCATATAAATAATTCGGTTCACTTCTAATCTGTAACGAACTCTACTTCTGCAGGGGGGAGCAGTGGCGTTGCTTCCTCAAGAAGTATGACAAATGAATGCAGGAGGTAAACACTGTTACATGCTCATGTCATCAGAACAAAGGTGATTAGCACATCATTGGCAAAAAGACAAGCATCATTTCTATTGGGCGGCTCACGGCAATCTCACCTCCCTCTGAGTCCAGATCAATTGGCGGTTGCAGTGCCTTAATATTGTAATAAAAGAACAAATGAATAAAGGCTCATCATTTACCGAGTTAGCGTCTACAATACAACGCAATAAACAGTGGGATAAAATATTATGTTTCTGAATGAAGTGACAAAAGAGCTCATATTTCCCTTCATTAAGGTTTGTATAGGAATTAATTTTCTGCTCGTATCATTAAAGCGATCCACAGTCTTTAAATGATATGCAAGCAAATAGATTAATCTGTCTGATTAATCAGATTAAACTGTACATTTCTTTTTAGTCATTAGTGTATGTTTGCACAGCATGCACAATGGCATGCCAAAAATAATCATGCTTTTCCTGCCAGTGTTTATATTAGTTGTCAGCATGTGGCTGTTTCAAATTACTTCTCGGCTGCACTCTGAACACCAGGCTACGACTGTTTGAACTTCGTGGTTCTCACATCAATTGTGCCGCGGCAGACTTCGCTCCCTGTGATGACAACTTATTCAAGGGTGGCTTTGTTTGATGTGACACGGTCTGATCACTGTTGTCAATTCCCACGAGCGCCGCTTTGAGCGTCTCGGTGCCGAGCGCAGGTCTCGAGGGGTAAAGGAGCAGTTGGAAATGCACACCCCGCTGGGCTCTTTCTGCTTTAAGTTACCATCTCCATTGAAACATTTTAGCTTCTCCTCCCCAAAGCTGGGAGTGAGTGGCTCTTGCTGCTGAACATGAGCCCAACTGTTATGAGCTTGACTTGGCTGGTTTGCTTCCAGCTCCAGCTCACCTTCAACACCTCGGTTCTCACACAGAGCAGAGGCCTTATGTACAAGAGACACTTTTGAATGAGTGAGACTATTGGGTTCTGGGAGATTGGAGCTGCTGTGACTGACACCATTGACAATATCCGTGGGGAGAAACATTTATTTTCTCATAAAAGTCTTCAACAGCTTCTTGTTCATTTTTTTGCATCCTGGCTGGGCTAGAAACCAATATCCTGGCACTGCTTGGCATGCTTCTGTCCCAGCTTGTGATAGACCTTGGTTCAATTTGACAACCTTGAATTTTGTATCTCACAGCTAAACTCATCAAAGCTGCTTTGACCGTTTTAGGCTGCGTCCTGTCCACTGTGTAAATATGAGAAATACAGAGGACAATCCCTGCTCCTCCTCATGACATGATCACGGCCTCCCTAACGGTTCTGCTGCCACCTTCTAATGGCGTTCCTCACACTTTCATGTCTCTCCTTGTTGTAGCAGGAAAAGAAAAAACAACAACACTTGTCCTTGACCAAAAGAAGGTTGTTCTGGTTAACCACCTAAGAGCCAAACAAATTCACTTCAGCTCTCAAGACTGTAGCGTGACTATTATCAAGTAATCATCGCTGCACATTTCAATAAGAACATGCATGAAGAAGATCTGTACAGTGTGTGTCGTGTATCACACTCTAAACTGTCCTCTGCTCTGATCTGTCGGACACGCCAGAGCATTACACTTGTGTTTTAACACTGAACGATGTAAGTGAACACTCAGTTCACTGCTTTGGTCACGCCTCTGAACCTGGGTACTAAGCACTGACAGGCCTAATATGAGCCTTGGGTCCTATCCACCATTAACGAATGAGGGAAGCACTGACTCCGTATGGCATATCTGTATGCATAGCGGCGGGTAATCAGATATTAGCTGTCAGCATGATCTTATTGCAGCAGGTCAGTGGAGTCATTGGGCTTCAGTCCCAAAGCGAACAGAGAAATTATTATAATAGTTTCAAATGGTAAATGTTGGGTAAAGCCCTCTAATGAGTAACCGTGCTGGCCCTGTATTCTCTGAGGACTGTAAGAAGAGTGCAGCCACGCTGATGGCTAACAAGTCATACGGTTGAGCTGGCTCATCCTAATTGGCTGATTAAATGTTTACAAAACTGCACAGACAGAGGCAGTGAATTGAGTTTTTAAAATGAAAAAGTTAGGCTTTTGATTTAATGGAAAAGATTAGACAGCTCCTCTTGTGACAATAGAATATTTTTCATAGTTATCTGTGGAGTTAAAATGCAAAATTATGTGTACCAGTGTGTGTCGAAATATTCTGTTTATCCAACAGTAAATGAATTTAAAGTATGATAATAATGCTGACTTTTTTTCTTTCTTTTTTTACACCTTGACAGTTTGGTTTTCATCATTTGCTACAATGACTTGTTAAACAGTGAAATTGATAATCCTTCATTTGTCTCTACAAATATATTGCAGCGGGAGCAATATGTCAGGGACATTATTGTGGCCAAATGTGCAGTTTACATTCTGCATTCAATTCTTTGGTATGATTAAGTCACAGAACTAATCTTTCTCCCATCATCTATCATCTTTTAGTTTAATAATTTAGCATGGTCAAATTAGAATGTATGTATCGGCCGTGAATTAAACATGAGCTGTAATTCCAGCAGGAAATGGACCCTGATTTGCCAAGGTATGTAGTGACATCCAAATGTACGACTAAATGACTCACCAAAGCAGATTTGAGAAATAGCTGTAAAAACACATGAAATATGCATGGTCGAGGGGATATTATTAGATCACAGATGTTCTTTTCAGTCTACACAAAGGTAACCCACAGTAACCACCAGAGAACCAGCAGCACTCACACTAACCTTGCTCAGTCAGTGTTAGCAACCTGCCAGAAGAGACGCTGCAGAGATGTGAACACTTAAGGGGATGTGAAGGCAGTGTTTCTAAAAAAAAATGATTTATGGTTCTTTCAATTTGTTATGTTTTGATCTGACAATGCCTTGACAGATTTAGTCAGGTATAAATTCTGTGTATTTGGGGGAGGCAAGAGCGAGTTGAAAGTTAATCTGCAATAGCCTTTCGGTTGTGATGATAGAGCAGCTTCAAACACGTTGCAGTGTAGAGGGTTTTATCTCAGCATAGAGCTCCCCTCGTTGTGAAGTATCATGCTAATTGTAAGTTTTGGACCAAAATAAAGTGAAGCCGGCAGTTTCACCCACAGGATATGATGCAGTCGTCCTTACAATCTGTTCCAAATCTGTATACTCTTTTAAATCCTCTACCCTCTCTCCTAAGCCTAGCCTAAGCCCCAGTATTAACCAAAAAAAACCAAACACTGTATACGTGTAGATTACTGTTCACCCCATTTGAAATATCACCTGGAGCACAGCAGACTTTTTGATGCATTCAAATCGCTTGATTTTGAGCTGGGTCAACATTGAGGAATCCTCATAAAATGCAACCCAACTGCCTTTCCTTCCTCATTAGAAGAGAAGGAAATAAATCAGGAGCTGGAGTATTGATTGTGCTGTGTGTTCTTTCGTAAACTAAATGAGCAGTCTTTATCTCAGCAAGTGGATACAAGTGAATATGTCAGATGCTACTGAATTGCTTATTTCTTCTTCCTGGCTCTTTTTTTGTCTTTGAAAACCCACCCAGCATGGATAAGAGAAAGAAAAAGAGAGGATTGAGGAAGTGAATTTGTTCCTCAATTATGTTAACTGATGATTTCAGGCTGCACAAAATAAAAGGACATTTGCATTTGACATGTCATTGTCATTCATATGAAATCATCAGAGAATCAAAACCCGGCAACAACAGCTAATGAAGCTGACAGCCACAGGAAAAATAGAGTCTCTCAAACTGAATAAACACACCTGCAGAAGGGGTAAATGACAACCAACACATGTTGAACCTGAGGCTAAATGTAGGAAAAACAACACTCGGTAATGCGAAGTAATAGTAATAACGGCCTCGCTCTGTGCCACCCATCATCAGAAATGTCTAAAAAAATGCTTGTGTGAAGCACTGCTAACGAGCCTGCTTTCAAACAGGTCAGGACCAGACAGAAAACAAATTCACATGGTTGTGTATAATGACGTGGTGAGAGAAAAAACACACTGAAAAATAAACTCAAGAATGCCAGAAAACATCCACGATGATGGTGCTTCAGTAAAAATAAAATGAAGGTAGAAGCAGTTTAGAGTTATGAGACCAGACCGCTATATACAACATGCAGTGGCCTCCATATAAGTCTGAGTAAGTTCAAGCTACCCACTTAAAATTAGATTCTGTACAAGGCCAGTAGTTTGATTATATTCATTGTGCAGTAGATTTCAAATCTCCAAGTCAGGTAACAGGTTTATTTTATTTATTCGTTTATTTAAAAGAGGACAGTGCACTTTGATGAACATAAAACATGTAAAAGTGCCAGTTTTAGCCAATGGCTAATGTCACACCGTAGTCCTCCTGGCAGGTGTTAAAAACCAATTTAAAATAAACATGTAGACATAACAAGATTCATGCATAAACATACAAGAAAACAACAACAAAAGAACTACAGAAAGAGATAATTGACACTAAGCGACTATAAAGAAAGAAGAAAAAAAAAAAAGAAGAAAGGAAAAAAAGAAAGATGCAAACAAACAAATATTTATGAATGGGTGGATACATGGATGAAAATGCAGCAATGCAGACCAGAACAAGGTTTCTTGATGGAGTTGTGCTAGGATGGATTGAGAACACAACGAAACCAAAAATAATCCAGTATAATAAGAAATATTACAGTATAATAAAGTGTTACAGTGCACAAAAAAGCTGTCAGGGATGAGTAAGTGAAAAGTGAAATGGGGGTGCAGCAATGCAATGGCCAGTACAAGGTTATTGTTGGAGTTGTGCTAAGATGGATGAGAAACACAGACAACAACAACATACCATATGATAAAGTGCTATAGTGCTTAAATATAAGGTTGCAGTGCTTAAATAAAAGGTTACAGTGAACTTATAAGGTAGTACATTTGTAAAGTGCTGCAGTGCTCCTTATGGTTTCCCCATGTCGCTGCACAAGTCCGTAGTGGTCATGTGCAGCGGCTTGGGGACCAGTGTATTCAAAAGTAGAAATTTAAAAATGGTTACAGGTCTGGTTGGATTTGAGCCAGTTTTTTAGCTGCTTTTTGAAAACGAGGAAGGTTGAACAGTCTCTTATGGAGGCTGGCAAGCCGTTCCAGATCTTGCTGCCTCTAACTGACATGGTAGACTGTGAGAAGGAGGTGCGCCTAAAGGGGATTGCACAGTCTCCTCTCATAGCTGCCCTGGTGTTTGTGCCATTGGTTGGTTTGCGCTCAAGAAACTGACTCAGGGGTGGGGGTGCGAGGCCATTCAGAATCTTATAAACGCAGCAAACAAGTTTAAAAGTAATTAGACTGTCAAAGCTCAAAAAATTATGGCGTGTGAGAATGCCACAGTGATGATAGGTGAAAGGTTTTCTGTCAAAAATCTTCAAGGAATTTTTTTGTAGAGAGATTCAACGGGCTTAAGTATGGTTTTTCCTGTCTGAGACCAAATTGTGATGCAGTACTCAATATGTGAGAATATCATGGAGTGCATGAATATTTTTGCTGCTTCCTCCGTCAGAGATGATCTTATTTGTCTGAAGTTACTCAAGTTAAAGTTGACGGTTTTAATTACTTTTTTTACATGCTTTTTGTAGGATAGGGTAGGATCTAAGGTGACACCAAGGTATTTAAACTCAGTCACCAAACTGAGTTCCTCCCCGTTCAAAAAAACATTGGAATTCTGCATAGCAACAGGTCTTTTAGAAAAAGCCATACAAACCGTTTTTTTTGTGTTCAAGTACAGACATGAGGCTGTGAGCCATTCTTGGACCTTTGACATGACAGATGTTAGTGTCTCCGACACCTCACTATAGTTTTTACCGTGGGTGAGGACAACGGCATCATCAGCATACATCTGGAAATGAACATTATTACACACATCTGGTAGATCGTTTATGTACAAGGAAAACAACAAAGGCCCAAGAATGGAGCCCTGTGGGACCCCGACAGAGCAACTGAGGTATGAGGATCTAATGTTGTTAATGCAAACACATTGCTTTCTGTTCGATAGGTATGATCTAAACCATTGAATAGCCTCAGTAGAAAAATTAAAGTGGGATAGTTTAGATAGGAGTACCCGGTGATCCACCGTATCAAAAGCCCTTTTGAGGTCAAGAAACACTGCCATGGCGCAGGGACTGCTATCCAATAAATGCCTCACTTTTTCAGTGAGCATGCAAGTCGCTGTTTCCGTGGAGTGCAAAGCTCGAAAACCAAACTGCATATGATGCAGAGGGGTGTGACCTGTGTTCAGATGTTTGGTGATAAGGCTGACTATCCACTTTTCCGCCACCTTTGATATTATGGGGAGGATGCTAATGGGCCTGTAGTTTGCCATTTCAGTTTTGGTGCCTGATTTAAATATAGGTGTAACCACAGCGATCTTCCATTGGGATGGGACAGTACAGTGTCTGATTGACAGGTTGATCAGTTGTTTGAGTTTGCTGTTATGTTTAAGAATCCTTGTTTCCTTCCAGTCTGTAGAAATGTGAGGGTAACTAACGGCTTAAACAAATTAATAATGCAAGGCCACAGCATTGAGTAAAACAAAAATTCCACATACCAAACAAAAACAAAACTAACACATTTTCTGGGGGAAACACTGATGTCCGACTATTAGAATATAGTGACAGTTCCAGCAAATATGGCTGAATAATTGTTACCAACTGAAGCTTTAATAAGGCCTCGAGTGTTGTGATTGTAACAAGAGACAGTTTATGGACTGATAGACTGTTTGTGGTATTTAGTAATGTTTGTGAAAATAACTAGCCAGAGAACGCTTTTTCACTCTTCTTCTCTGCTCACAGCAACCACATCTACAATGCAACACACATTCCCGTAGCGCCCTCCATGGCACAACAAAATAATGACCTAATCCTTAATGATGTGACACTGATAAAGCTTTGGTTATATTTGTGCCATGGATATAGACGACATGGTCAAAAAAGCCATTGTGAACTACAAAGTCTATACACAACAAATAATTTTCACTTTACAAGCTTTGCTCATCCAATGAACTGCAGCTCCTGATGCCTAAGCCTTGATAACACCACAACATTGAGGTTACACTGTGATAACACGGTTAAAAGAAACAGAGATGATTTATTTTTTTATATCAGAAACATGGCTTCCTGTGTTAAGTGCTACATTTTGAAACTCATCCATCCACCCTGCTTTCCTCTATGGGCAGACTGTCATTATTGCTATTGCACCTGCTGTCATAATTGCCGCAGCCACTGGAGTCCTTTGTGACTTGAATGTACTAAAGAGTCGTTACGTTAACAAGTTACAACTTACTGCCTTACGTACAGTATGCTATGTGGCTCAACCACAGGTTGTAGTGAGCTCCTTGCACAGCCGACATACAGAAGGTCATTTTTTATATATATATACGTAAATGAGGACAGTCTCACTGGGTGCTGTGGGGAAGGTGGGGCTTGCTACATGAACACCAGGGCAGCAGAAAGTGACACAGCATTTCTTTTTGGTGAGTCGTGTGGCGGCAAGCCTGCAGCAAAGGGAACTGTCCTTTACAGAAAAACAAAACAAAAAACAACTGCATCAGCGATTTCAGCAAATTCCCAAAAAACATCTATTTCAATTCAAAATGACAAATCCCGCAGCGCAAGAATGAATTATCCTGCCCTCTGTCCGTCCAGAGCAGAGGAGAAAACGGTGCAATGTTGTTGCGGAGCCAAAATCTGAGGTCAAAGGTGAAGCTTTGGGTTTGACAAGGAGGGCCCAATGAAACACTGGACTTACTGATACAGCACTAAGTGCACTATTTATCTGACAGCAATCGCGTCATTAAACACAATAGGTAAAAAATTAGGCAAAAAGTTAAAGTTGGATAGTGAGCATGCACATAATTTAAATGTGTCACCTTTGCATGATGTAACATGCTACGAAGTAAAAATGTGGATATTGGGAATGGCATTCAATATCACTGCAGTTTGGATGAAAAATCTTTAGCTCAAAGCCTTATGTCTCCGGCAGCCATGACAAATGAATAACTCTAATCATATGTCTCCCAAGTCTGAGACTCATGAATCATTCCACATGAACAGATTAATAGCTCATAAATCTTATGAGGAACATTATATCTCTGCAATTAGAGCCGTCGAGCTGCAGCACAAGCCTCATGGTATATTCAAAATGTTTGGTGAATATTAAAGTTAAAAGACTAGTTAGGAATACAGATCTGAGTGCAGGGAAGAACCTGAACCCCACTGCAGAGATACATCACGATAGTCGAGAGGGGCTTTGGTAATGACAGAGAAAATACTAGAGGGAGAAATTACAGCACTCGACGTGAATGATGCACTACTTCTGCTACAGTTATGAAAATGTTGAGAATCTCTATTAGCCCCTTTATGGATGATGGCTTCTGTTTAAGGATGTGGTCATTACACTCCATTCTTCCTGCAGAATACACTTTCATAAAGGCTCAATCCAACATTGGAGGAATGACAAAGGTGGAACCCTTCAGGCCACAGCATCTGGGCAGAGATACAGTATGAAACATTAAATAACACAGTTGGCGCAACGCACACACGCACACACGGCCACAAACACATGCACAGATTGAGCATTCAACTCTTCCTGACTATCCAACACTTCAACAGCCTTTTAGCAAGCATTCCTGATTACTGCAGCATGTGCTCACAGTGATAAAGCAGGAGGTACAGTATCCTTTGGGGTGCTGGAGGGAAGTGGTGTATTCAGCGTCACGTAATTATAATCTGGCGATCTGACAACTTGTGACTGATTGTGTCTGAAGCGTGAACCATAGACAAGCAAACTACAGTATACCAAATATAATAATATACTCTCCCCTTTATATTCATTTCCTCGCTGCAGAGTGTGATTCATGGTCCAATTCAATAAGCCCTTAATCACTCCTGTGTGATATTAAGTAAACTTCACAAACTGTGTCCTGAGGGAGAGTTGCTCAAAATGATCAGGTAATGCGTCAGGTGAGCTTTTGGTTTGACATTAACAACGGAAGCATAACTTTCACTTCCTGATACTCAAGTTTGTTTGTTTTTTTATTAAAGTTCCTCAAGAGGGTAGTTAGAAGGCACACTCTGCTTTTGGATTGGCCCATTGTAAAATGATGATCACAAGCAACAAGCAAAATAGATCCTGTCTGGGGGAGAAAAAAAACTCAAAAACAATAATAATCTGCACTTCATTTGTTATGACTGAAAATTGTTCATATTGATTTTGTAAGTTGCCTGACTGTACCCCGCTTTTATTTTATTATGACATCAAAATTTGCAGGTTCATGCAGTTCCATTGAACATCTCTGTATTGACAGCTTTTTGTGGAGCGAAAGAATGGTTCCCTCACATATTTCTACCTAATATAGTAATAGCGCTTTGATTTATGGGAAAACAATATAAAATATCCCTTTTTAATTCTCTATTTTACCATGCTATTACAGCTTAAAGGATCAGCCAAACAGCATTAACTCACAATTCTGGCATCAGGGGACACACCGCTCATCTAACCAATGACCAAATGTTTTGCTCAGTAAATGTAATAAATGAAGGTCTCACCTAAAAACCAAAGGTGATTGTGCATTCGAAATGTTGTGAGGAGAAGATTAGACTGATGTCTCCATTTAAAACACTTTAAAAAGCTTGTGATTTTCAGTTTTATCTTGTTCGTTTGGTGGCTTTATTGTGTATTTCTTCCTGGTATACTTGCCTTGATTTATAGATATCCTGCTCAGTTTTTTTTATTGTTTTGTTTTTGATTGTACAGGACAAGGTAATTCTGTTTTGAAAATTGCCATGCAAACAAATCAAAATTATATGATGATGATCACAATAATCTGTGTTTTATGTGAAGCATAACCAACAAATTGAAATTGTTCATCCTGGTTATGGTCAGGGAAGGAGCGTGAGCCACAGCAAATGAAAAACAAACGGGACTCATGTTGTAAAGTCCTTTGTTCTTGACCTTTCTTCCTAATTAGTCACAATAACAACAGCTGCGGTAAGTTCCCCATATGGAGGACTTGAAGACATGCAGAACAATCACAGAGCCACCACTGCAGTAATTATGAAACAATATAGTCATATATGTCAAATTGAACAGCAGAAGCTGGCCCACAGCCTGTAACACATGACCCAAGCACAGCTCAAACACTACTCAGATAAACTAAACATCAAACTTCATGTAGCACCTCTGTGTGGACCCAGTCGCCACATTTCTGGCTCGTGGTACTAGCCTACTCGCAAACCACATCAGCTACCGCTCATCTGAAAGAGCACGCGGGCCGCGGCTACACAGAGAGAAGCCAAAAACGAGCATAAATCGAGCAAACACAGACACTGCTTGGCTAAAACATGGTTGCAAATTTCCTCTTACCTTTGCTGTTCTGCCGTGAAAAGTTTGTTTTCTGGGTAAATCCACAATATTTCCAGTTGACCTTTGACCGGTGTTACATCTAAATCGGTCCAGGCAGGTTCAAGTAGAGCACTGTAAAGACACCACCATTGACTCCCGTGGTAAGGGTTTTGCGCCCCTAGTGGCAGGATGTGGATATTGCAAAAGCGCCCAGAAAACCCATTCACTCCAATGTGGGTAGGCCTATGCCCACTACTTGCTTGTAAATTGATGAAAACGACCGTGTTTTTGTTTTTAGGTGTCTTGGTCATATCAAATTATAATTTGTTTATTACAAAATTTAGATTGAAACATTAATGTAGACAACTGTTTGTTTGTTTTTTTATTGCTGTTAATGTTTATCTGTAAAGGGTCCTGAATGATGCTATTAACGTTGGTGATCTATAAATGTCTTTAAATTATTGAAAATAGCCTACCACACTTGCTCATTCACCAACAATGCATAGTTGTCAGTTCTTGGACGCTCTTGCAATACCCATATTCCACCATCAGGAGGTGCTTCCATTGAACCAATGCATGTCGTTACTCTCTTTTCCAGTGCTCTAGGTTTAAGGAGCGGGGAACCTTATGAGCGCCGCACACACATCAGCCTGCATGTCACACATTTCAGGATTCTGCTGATTCTGATTGGCTCATGAGAAGAATTCTGATTCTGATCGGCTGCCAGTATTGTCAATCACACCAGCGTGGGTATAGCCTCATTCTATTGGCTCTAACGGTTCGAATGAGTTGTCAATCACTCAAATCAACCAATCCGCTGCAGAGCCAGGCGTAACTGCACCCAAATAAGCTGCTCTCAGTGCAGATTTACACAGAGGGCCTAGAAAGTAGTTGTTATTTAGTCCCGGTTGATTCTTTTTCAGTTAGTTTATGCAAATTGTGTGAAAATAAAGATTAAATAATCGTTTATAGTGGCAGTTGGTTCCGAGCTGTGCCAAAAATTGACATTTTGGAAAGCTCGCCTGAATGGTTTGTAGTAAAATCCCAATAATTTTGTAGCCTACAGCTTCACTTTATGAGAATCAACCACTTCAGAGGTAATGTTCATACATTGTATAATCATTTGATAGAGGTTTTGAGCTTTAGTAGCATCATTCTCAAGGACACTGATCCAAAATAATTTTTTTTTAACATTAAATTTATTTAATTTTTGCTGTGTCATATCATTTACTCTTCACCAGAAATTTACACATCTCAGCAATTTCTCATTTTTTCCCCCTTTACTATGACAAAAGTATTCAAATAGACCTTGTGGTTGCAGAGATATACTCATTTTATTATGGATATGCCAATATCCATAATAAGGCCAATAGGCTGGGTTTTTAACACGTGAAACATGAACAGTGAGTGTGTTTTTTCTCTGGAAGGATGTTCTCAACATACCTGCAACCCTGGTACAGTTGATATCTTAGCTCTTCATAGGACTTGGCAAACTGATTGTGCCAAGACCACACAACGCAAGGAAAAGTATTGGAGGTGACATATCTCATTGTCATCCATCGAGGCTTCACTGAAGATAAGAAAATCATTTTCTCTTGGTTATCACACTTGAAGCTCATATACTCCAGCATCAGTCATCTCTCTCTCATTTCTCAACCTCAATGACACACTCCTATGTGTTTTTGTGCATGTCTGTGTGTGGGCATGTCTCTGTGTAACGGCCCATACATGTACATGTACCAGCCCAAATAGAAATCTAATAAAATGCCATGACTTTTTTTCTCTTTTTTTCACTGTAAGTCTGTAGGTATAAGAGAGGTGAAATTGAATTTGCCCCCGTTCACTCTCCTGTTTATTGTGTTAGACCACAGCGCGTGCAGAACACCCTCGTTGAATAACAAATAAATGTAATCAACTTCACGTGCTTGTTTTTGAACACGGTAAAATGGAAAAGATGCCCTTGTATGTGAAACTGTTGCAGTGCAGGCTGTCACATAATGTAGCTGTATTGCTTTTTGTGGCGCAGCGGTTACAGTGCTGGGTTAGACTTTTGTGTTACTGTGAATACTGATCCCACTGTGTTTCATCTCCATCCACACCTACAACCACACAATCCCTTTCAGAGGCCTACTCTTTAAAAAATGTATGCATCCTACATGCGGTATAATGTGGATACGCTCGTGATTCTTTGTGCAACAAATGAAACCACAATATACACTGGCAATGGAAAGCTTGTACATTTATTGATTTTTTTTTTAATTATTCATGACAGACACATACATAAACATAAAGCATCAAATTCTATTTGAAACATAAAAGAAATTGGAACAAATTCATATATTGATATATCTAGCTTATACAAATATGTGTCTTTATGTATGTGTGCTTCTATTGTAGACAGATGTTAAAATATTTCCAAAGCTTATTAATATATGTGGGTATATGGTGGCCATGTTCCCAGAATGTGAAGATGACATGTTTTAAATTTAACAAGTAAGCTACATTTAAGACAATAGATTATTATATATATTCTGTTTTAATAAGCCTGCACTTTTATAAATTAAAAATCATAAAGTTTATATAAATAAAGGCCATATGTGCCACAAATGTATATCCTGATATAAACAGAGGGTGTGTATACATCTATGTGGTAGTTATATAGGAGATATACAGTACATGGACATTTCACACTTATATAGAAGCATATACTATGCCATATTGTTACATTTTTGTGTGGGAATAAAAGACAGCATTCACTCATTATCTTTTGTGTGACGGTTCAAAACACTGCGTGGAGGAAATTCTGTAAACAGCTGAAATAGATACCTTCTGCTCTATACTCTCAGCACCAATACTCTATTTTGCCTCTGATAATCACCTGGCACTGGGGATGAAGATGAAGTGAGACACTGTCATTCACTGCCAAAAGAGCTGGCTGCAAAACAGAGACCTGACCAGCATTTAAGGGCCATACCATGCTCATGAATATTCACAGGGTTTTGGAACATGTCCCAGCATTCAGAGCACAACAAAGTGGAGCACTGTGACAGATATCAATCTGCCTGCTGGGCTGCCTTCATGGATTTTTGGTAGGTGAAGTTTTTATAGCCACATAAAATCTGCTAATGAAATCTATTTCATTGGAGCATAAACAACTCACAATGTGGTTGTCCATCAAAACAGTCTCCAAGGACTCTGATTTAAACCATGGGGAAATTAAATCATGATCCACATCTCATCAACTGCGGGCATCTCCTTCTGACTATGTCATTGTGTTGTTTAAAGATCACTAAATAACTAAATACACCGTGTGACTGAATGTAGAATTAGGGTCATGGAAGAAATTAAGCCTGCAGTAGCATAGATGTGCATAATGATTAACAAACAGTACACACCGCAGGAGAGAGACACTGAGTGAGGCAGAGTGTTGACTGAAATATGACAACCAATATAGTAATTACAAGTAAAAGGAAGAAAGAAGAGTAACTGGGACGAGTCAAACTTTTCTTTTTTTTTCCTGCATTTGAGTGACAGGTGGAGAGACAGCAGACCTCCACATGACCACACACTCTGTGACCGGAAGGGGGAGATTTTGGAGGTCCACTGCTGGATCACGTCCTCTGATGAGTCTATTTTCATTTTAGCCAGGGGAGCCAAGAAACCTGCAGGTGTTTGAGTGTTAAGAGTTTCATGTGCTGTACTGCCTCAGCATCCTCAAGCAGGGTTTTTAATGACTCACTCACACACATAGTTTTTTCACACTCCTCCATAGTGTGAATGGCTTGCAGCCCCAGGCAGGCTGTTAAAACTGCAAGGAGTGCTTTTTAACTGGCTAAATATGGAAGCAAACACACTTTTTATTATTATTATTTTGTAAAAGAAAATATATTCAACTTTAGTTGATGTCCTTACCAGTTTCACAATATATTGAAATCAAGAAGGCAGGGTGATTAACATGATGTGCCAGATGGTTTGATACAGTGAACCATCTGGGAAGATTTTGTCAGAAACTGTTTGTAAAAGGGCAGACACTTTCAAAAAAGAAAAAAAAAACTTGGCAGATGATTGGACGAACCATCTGCCTATCACAGGCTAACAACATCCAATCAGATTCTGCATCTTTCTTCTGTTAAAGTCTTTTGGTTCCATCTTTTCCTCTGGCCAGCATTCAAAGGGATCTTATAAAGATAATGAAATATTCCTTGACAAAGTAGCTCAGCGTGTTTGACGCCTGCTTGAGACATCTGATTTGATTGATTTCCAAAGGCTATGTGAATTTCAAGTCCAGCACCCAAAGTCTAAAGCAATGTCTGTCAGATGTCTGAAAAAATGGTTGTAGGGTATTAAAGGAATGTTTTTAAAATTTGAGGTCAATATTAATGGCCCTTGTCTTAGATAAAAGGACACACAAAGAAAAGACTGTGGATCACTGTTCAAATGGCCTTACGTGGGTCAAAGAATTAGAGGAGTATTGACTTTTAAGGTCAAAGGTAAGAGGCTCATATGTCTAAAGGAGTCAAAAGCTCCAGGCAAGAGAGTTCAAGTGCATCCAGCCAACATTTCACAGTGCTAACTCCTTCACCAGAGGTAAACATTCAAAACCCTCTCAAAAATGTTGGCTGTTCATAGGTCTTTTTTACAACTAGCTGTGGGTGTTATAAAACTGATTGGTTTTGAGGACATGCTTTTGATCATTATGAGGCTCACTAAATTTAGAAGTCCAGCAAGTGTCTGAAGAAATGCCTCTGGGTGCTAGAAGCCTGCTGTGGTTTTGAGGTTGTGGGTTCAATCCTTGGTGAATTCTGAAGCCAGAGAGAACTTGAAGATGAAAGACTTTAGGACTCTAAGAAATTGGCTGCGAGGTTCTTTGGCCAAATATTATGATACTTAGCTCTACTTATGAATTTTGAAGTGCAACACCCAATGTAAATGCACACAGAAAGAAAGATGATGTCAGTGGTGAAATATCAGGTTCATCTTCTGTACACTTTTGGTATCAGGGGTATCAATTAACCTTCTCAATACAATAACATGACATTATGAAACATGATCCATTAAATCTGTAAAATGATGAAAATTATGTGTTGTGAGTTTGAATGTTTCATGGCTTGACTACAGTATTGCCAGCTTGTAAGCTGCTGTCTTTAGCCTGGGCCTTTTGTGACATCATTCATTATTGGTGAACAACTGCTAACAGCCTGTCTTCACTATTCTATAAGGGATGTTATCAACATTAATTGTAGCTTATGCAGGATTTACTCACCTTTTATAATAATTGCCACAAAAGTACTGACCACTGCTCTGTATTCTGCTTGATAGCAACTCAATATTTTTTTACAATAATTCTCAGTAATTATACTACTACACCACAGCATCAGGAAATCACACCACAGCCACTGTCTTTAACCGTGATGATGTTGCTTGTGGCTATAATTTTATGATTTTGGCAGCCGCTGGAAAATAGCTCAGTGTGACAGCTGGTTAACATTAATATGACGCTCACAGTCACTGTTACTTGTTACAAGGTCCCATGAGTATGATTATTAGCATATTACATAATCTAACAACATACATCATAGCAGCAACTATAGCATAACATATAGCAGCAGGCCTTACTTTCCATTGGATGCTGCTACAGAACATCGTGCTCAAGAGGTTTCAACTATCACCATCAATCATTTTTGCTTGGCTTAAATATGGACTTGTTTTTTTCCCAATACAATAATCGTTGTTGAATCACTGACCATTAGTGTGTTTGCATGTTTGTATACAGTATGTGCTAATTTTGCCTTCATTGACCATTACCACAGGCCACATTCAGTCATTAGAGGTGGTCTTTGTTCTTTGGACGTAGTGGTGTGCCTTATTGTGAGTGGGGGAGTGCCACGTCAGTAAGCTACAAAACATGTCTGTGAAACGGTTACACCATTGTGCTGCATTGGCGTATGTGTGACAGGGGAGACATTCAGTTGACATGGGTGTTATGTGAATGGTTTCAAGAGTGAAATAGCGGCAAAAAGCTGCAGGGCAAGCACTTTTGTCTGAGGTTCATTCACATCACAGCCAATGCCCATTATGCCTTGGAAATGTTTTCAGACACACAATGGTCATCTGATATCTGAAACAGGAAGCCTGGATCTGAAGCAAACCTGGTTCCAAACGGAAATACACTCCTGTATGTGCCACTGGTTGGCTTTAAAAATGATCAATGTGTGCTAAAGCACATGTCTGAATATGAAAGTGCTGGAAACAATATAAAACATGGTTCCTATAGCAGATTCTAAAGTGAATAACGCATCATTTAAAATTAATGAAATAGAGGAAAAATGGTCTACAGTAGGTCAATAAAAGTAAATAACAACTCTTAGGTTGATTTACAGCTTGAGAGGGGTGGTGCAGAACAACACTAAGTTTTTCATCACACCACTAGAGCCCAGGCCAACCAGCAGAGTAGTGAGCAAGCTTTATCAAATATTAAAGTATGTCAGGTTTAATTTTCCAATGTCAGTGTAGTGGAAATTCAGTTTTGACAATACCCACCGAGGTGATAAAACAGCAGCAGACTGATGGGTAATGTGAGTCAGAGGCACTGTTTCAGATGTTAGGACAAAGGGGTGGCTATAAGTCTGCACATATACACACAAACACAGCATCTACAGCGTGTGTGGGTGTTCAATGTATACAGTACACTGAACACCCACAGACACACATAATACAGTATAATACATGTATATTATTTTATGTGTGAGCAGGAATAAAAGATGTGCTGGGTGTGAGCGCATGGCCAACAGTTCTCATTAAGCAGAAGATTGTGTGACATGAGGGTTGGAAGTACTGAGACATGTGATGGATTGAAATGACAAATGTGTCCTTGCAGGTATAGGCAGTTGGGAATGCAGAGGTGCATCTCACAAGCCAATGACAGCCTCTTTGTCCAAGTGCTATTCTGCAGCAAGAGCTCAGTTACATGTTACGTGTGTGGGGGGAAAAGGTTGTCAACACAGTACAAATAGCCCTTTGCAGCACAACAATACTGTAGATTACATCAGTGATGCTGACATACAGAAACAATGTATATGTAACATAATTCATTTCCATCTACAGGTTGAATCTCACACACACCTGATGGATTTGCATCACAACTGTAGCTGTTACTGAGATAGCTTCAATTGGCACTAGTATATCTACATATATATACAGATGGTCTTGTTATTTTCCCATATTTGACATATTTGATTGTAACACTCCTGTGCTCCTGCTATGGTCCCTCGTGCATCTATATCAATGACAGGGTATACTTGTACCCCACTGGTTCCATCGCTGCATTGACTGAGCACACTAATTGCTGGCCTGAGCTCACAGTCATCATCATGCCAGACTGCACCGCCCATACCACCAGGCAAGGTGGAAATAGTTATTGTATAGTTGCGCCGGCCTCAGGACAAATAGAAATAAATTCAGTGACTTGGAAAAAATGTTCTGGACAGGTGTAATATGTACATGATACAGCTCATCAGGATTGCTATTGGTGTTGGTCTCCAAAGACTGAAATCATCTGCAGTACAACAAAGGTGCAATTGTTCTTCACTTAGTCGTGACAGTACATGGTGATGTTTTACTATAAGTCTTGATACTGGTGGTTAAAACATGGCTCGGAGGCACTGTAGCTCTACTAATGCTGTTATTACTTCTGAAGTGACTCAGCTCTGTCGCAAAAACCTTGTTACAGAATATCAAAGCTTTTGTTAATAGCATATTGTTTCTTAAATGTACGCTACAATGAGCTAAATGGCGATTATAGCCACAACTTGGTGCCACCTGGATTGATCATTATTCTAATACTGTTGTGACTGGAGCCATTGCTATAGGCACTTCTTCTTGATCATTATCCCAAATTAATTAGTTTTCTATTCCTCTCCAATGTCTCAACCTCTGCCTTTCCACTTATCACTGAGAGCAGAGGAGTGAAAGTCCTGTATCCATCAGCAGTGAGATCCAACTCCTCAGTGGAGAAATAGTCTCTCTGCCGTTCTGGCATTTATCATTTATTGATGACGGTAATTGTTCCTGGCACCACTGAACAGAGCAGCCCAGACACTGTAGATATTAAATCACTTTATCACCCTGAATGAAGGCTGCAGTTTCCTCGGCATCAGACGTCACGTGACAGTTCGCTTTCTGATGCTTTTCATTGCCATTTAGGGAAGCAAGTTTGTCATTTTGAAAGGAAGTTCTTCCAATGTCTTGTTCATATTGGTGTTTCTGTAAATGACACTTCTTCTCTAATTGGATCTGAGCCTCCCTCTCCGTGGCAGCCGGCACATGAGGTGGAGTTGTACATCTGCTATACGAGGATGAGCAGGATATTAAACGTGTTGTTTCCTCTCCACAGGCAGATGGGAGATGCTCATTGAACCTGCCCTCTCTTTAATTTTGATGCCAGTAAGTGGGTTGAAAATAAACAGTATCACCTGGGCTATGGGTACCTCAGCTGCTAGCGCTTTTGCACCGGAATTCTACATAAGAGATATATTTGTTGTTTCAGAGAAAACATATAGTACATGTAGAAGATCTCAACTTTCAACTCAACATACTGTAACTTTATCAGAAATTTACACAGTTGTGGCCCAGCACTGCTATTGTCCTGAGACTGTCCCATATGAACCCTCAGTGTCTGTTTTTTTGACTGACACCCTTTCATCCATGAGGTTTTAGCACAACTAACCTGTTATTATTGTAAACATGACAGCAAATATCATCTTAATCATCATAAAATACTTTTTATCCCTCTGAAAACATGATAGTGCCTAAACCTTACCAGGCAATGACTGTTGTATGCAGTACCCTATAACCATGGTACACTGCTCTCAGTTTGCCTGTGTATTCACATTATGGAAAGCTTTCCTCTTATTTTTGCTTTTATCCAGCTAGCATGCTAATCTGCTAGCCGTGATGACCCAGAGAGACCTTCCTGAACCACTGGAGCAGCTTGCCTACCTTTCAAGAAGTAGTTCTGCTCCAGCATCCTATTGCCCTCTGTGAAACTCTTGGTACAGTAGGACTGTTGAGTAAACAATGCTAATGCTAACATTGCCAGTATAGCAGTAGCAAAACTTACAGATAGCTCCTTTAATATAGTTCAAGCCTATTAGTAATAGGCTATTAGCAAGTTAATAAGTTGCAGCAATCAATTGTCCCAAAGACAAATGTGGAGATGTGTTCGTTGGTATACATTAAGTTACATCGTGTCGGCAGAAGAAAAATGGACTTAATTGATTGACAAATGAGTCATAATGAGAACATGTTAATGGATGAAATCATTGGATCAAGGATAGATCCCTGGTGGATATCACAGGAGACCAACTATCAACCTAATGCAGAACTTCAGCAAGAAAAATGTCAAATGCATGTGGATGTAAACAACCCTCTCTGTCTCTTAGGGTGTGGAATAGCCTACATTACTCCAGCTTGTGAGGGTTCATGTCACTGTTGTAAAAGAAATTACATTATGAAATGATGTGCCCCGAGAAAAATGTGAATATAAAATAAAACATAAAATGAACATTATGAAATGCTTCAATCAAATAAGAATTAAGTCAAAACTCTGTTATAAAGAAAATAAGAATGTACTTCAATAATCTGAACTCCTAAATTGACCAATTTTGAGCTCCATTATTCTATTCTTTTTTTTCTGCCTGACTTTTATCTCAGCTTTCCACTCTGCATGAGAGCGTTTCCCACATTTGCCTTAAGGGGAATCTAAATAGGCAAATAATGACTGAGGCTCAGTGAAGAATCACTTTATTTCAACAGCAGTGCACATATTTTTCTTCTCCATTGTCTTTTCCAAATTAGAGTGAACATTTCATGAAAATAAGATAAACACTATTGAGAGCAGAACAAAACTTGTTATAATGAGAATATTCCTTAACACTTCATTGTATTTTGGTATAATATTTATTGTGGCAGGGGCAAAGATTTGATAAAGAGCAGGAAATATGGTCACAACAGAGACAGGTGTCAGTCAGGACAGAGAAACTTACCAAAGGCATAAGAAAGCAGCAGCTATCTAGATTGATAGCCATCACTCACATCAGTCTGCCAATTCTTTTCAGCAACTTAACTCTGAAATCACTTTCTTCATAAATATTCTCTCATGATTTTCCAAGGGTTTTTATCTGTTCAAGAAAGCTGAACGGGCAAGTGGGAGGTCCTTTGAGGCTACAAATCTGCATGAAAATGAAGTGATTTGAATATTAACTATGATGCCCAGAAAAAAGTGTATCCTGGACCAGTAGCTGGAAGCGCAAAAGGAACTGAGATAAGGCTAGCTACTGAGCCGTCAAGATGGGAAGAGACGAAAGGGAAGTTGAAATGGCAGTACGATCTGATAAAAGCCTGATAAGGAATCAATTAGCCGCACCTTATATCTGCTTTGTTTATCTCAACCATCTATGGATCTACATTAACTTGAGCAGTCTCAGAGTGCGTCGGTATTCCAGAGGTGTGCAGGACTGCTGCCAATCAGCTTCATGTGAATTTACTGTTGATCCCATCAGTTCACACATGATTTCATAGATGCTCCATCCAGAATGTGGAAAATAGTGTATGATGAAATAAATAAAACAGGAAAACAATCTTGTCATGGTGTAACAGCAGCATGAAGTTTGATCCTATCAAAGGAAGAATGAGCATGAGAGAGTGAGTTACTGAATTTATATTTGATCTCCTTCATTTCAAGAGTATATGTTCTCACTTCTCAGCAGTACTGAGAACTACTCTGAAAGACGATAAGCTACACAAGGCCACATATACTGTATAGTGTGTGGAGAACAGATACTGTACAGGCAGTAATAGGTGGAGTGGGAATAAAGACTTTTGCAATCTTTTAACAAACACATTTCCTTTAAATTCAATATCCAATGTATCTAAATATTTAAACACACAACAAAAATGTACTATTCAAATTCAGAACAAACTGACTTTTTTCTTGACATGGAATACAGTACATGACAGTTTACCATGAGATATTCTTTGTGAAATATTTATGTTCTGGTTATTGCAAATGCTTGTCGGCTGAGCTACAGCTTTAGATAAACACCATATTGCCTTTGATCAAATGATTTAAACATTGTGACAGGTTCTTTTGTCTTGGCAGTCTATCTTCCCCCTCTGCTGTTGGGAGGAAAAAAAGAGCCAACGTGACAGCTGGAGCCGTAGGTCTTGGTGCACGCCACTGGCAGGAAAATTCATCTTCAAAAAACGTTGCTTTTGAAGAAGATGATGGCTCTACCTCTCCTTGGCTGCTGGGGACGCAACGTGACATTGCAAGCAATCCTCTCTCCGCTGTTACAGAGAATAGCTGGCCTGATTCCTGATCAACTGCTATGCAACTGCGATGGACTGTTGAGTTCCCGAACACAGTCCCTCTGGCATGAGGCTTTTGACAGATCAATTACACATCTTGCTCATGCCACCTGTGGTAGAAAGGAGCACTGAAAAAAAAAAAAAACGTATAGGGAAAGAAGACGCTGGCATAAGCCTGTGGCTGAATAGCAATGCTGTCTTCTAGGTTGTCGGAAACAGCGGTGAATGGGTCCAAGCCTGTGGTGTTTGGCTGGGCATAAGGTTACACATAATCGAGTCTTTGAGTGGAGGACAGAGGCTGAATGGGGAGGCCAGGATATCATTGGTTCTATCTTCAAGGCTATTGTATCTGTGTCAGTGCGGTGAATGCTTGGGGACAGGGGAAGGTATGGAAACATCTGAGACATTATCTCTGAATGACAGCTGATACCAACCTGGGAGAGAACGAGACATTAAATACTGACAAGGTGTGTGTGTATTCAAGTGGTGATGGAGGAATGTATGCGTGTGTGTGTCAGTGCTAAGGTTTCTTTTATTGAGCCCTTAGTGTGTCTTTGTGTGTAACCTGCTGCGCTTTTGTAGCTTGTGCGCTTGGATGCAAGGCGGTGCAGTGATGCCAGACCCGTGGCTTTCCGTCTCTTCCATCCTTGCCAGGTTTTGCCGAGTCGTTGAATATTTCATCAATACTGGTGGTGCCGGGTTCTCCTGCACAGGTGTGGTTTTGGTTCTGTCCTCAGGTAGCCTCGATAAAATGAAAACATAAGCGCGAGATAGTTTCCCCAATCAATATTTCAAACAAAGTTGAAATAAACCTGTCTGTCATCAAGGCCTCTAAAGGATGTTGAAGAGCAAAGGTTGTCGATGGACCGAGGACGTCTATGCAACAAAAGGCCAGCTAATTGAGTTTACCTGCAAGTGAGCCGCCTGAAGTGAACCCAGCACGCTGACGATGTTCATAAATCTGCTCTAACGTATCCTTGAGACATTTATTGGCTGGTGTGCGCACACACACACAGTGACATATGAACACACACAAAGAGTGATGGGTGTGAGCAGATGCTGCCCTCACAAATGACCACTTTTCTATTCTAAGGTTTCAGTTCACATGGGGATAAGAAAGCCTGGAGCACAACAAACACAAAGCAGATGTGTACACATAAAGGCGAGTGCAACAGACTCATTTTTGTTTTGACAGGGAAGTCTACGGGTAAGTAAGCCAAATGAAACTCTACACTGACTTCAGAGAGGCAATTTCAGATAGAAAATGGGTTGTGGTAAAAGAAAAAAAAAAAGAAACGCTTAATGGAGGCATCAGCACGAAGCACTGATTAAGACAGATAGATGGTAAGACGTCTCTGCAGGGGGTTTTGTGAGGTGTCCCTTTTCAAACACGACCTGTACTTTGTGCAGTGTCTACAGCTCTGCCCGTGAGCCTTGGCCTTTGATAATTACACTGTATCACGCCCTGGGTTAGTGTTATTAAAAAAGCACCCGAGACTGATAGAGCTCGCTGTATTTTTAGCGTTCAGGTTGCCCTTTTGTCCTGATGCCAACTGCTCTGAGGACAATGTTCAGGATTAGGGGAAAGTGTCTGGGCACTGAGATGCCGAGAAAGACAGAGAGACCAAAGAAAAGAAGATGTCCTCTGTTCAAATAGCAATTAAGACTTTCATTAATCTCATGTCTTCATCAAGATTGCAGCAGGTTTGTCTGATTTTAAAACAACAAACAAACAGGTGACTAAAGGCAAACCATGGAGTGCAGTGGCAGCCGCAGACATATTACCTATGAAATACGGCTTTTGTGGGAGGACACTCTGCCAAGAAATAGATGAATAAAAAAAATAAAAATTGATCATCCTACGAAGTGAAATAACCCAGAATTTTTTCATAACATCTTAATATATCATCTTGTATTATCTGAATCTGAGATGCTGCAGGCCACAGGTTGTCAGAAGAATATTCATGATGTTTGTGGATATGAGGCGATTCTTCTGGTGACAGACTCGACATATTGGTCCATCAATGCTCCCTTCTGGAGGCAGTAATGACAGACCAGGATAGAATTCATAAATCAGGAGCCGGTAGGGAGGGCGGCTGACATTGATGCATGCAGGGACATTGAAAACACAGCAGAGGGAGAGCAAAAAACAAAGGGACATGCTGAATGACTTCATGTGTAGAAGACAGTGATGAGTAGTACAGAAAGAGCAATAACTTGTAGCACGAGTGTGGGGTATGTAACCTGGAGTTTCTTCAATACCTAAGGCTGCAATACATTTGCATAATTTCTCACATGAGCAGCATGGTTCCACACTGACACACATAACACTCACATACAGTACACGCAAACACACACACACAACTGCAGTTTTCCACACAAATAAGCATTCTCATTCATACCCAACCTTAGCTGTGTAGTGCCTTCAAGGTCATGGCAATAATTAGTCACATTATCATAAAGCTGAGGTTGAGCAGCGTTCAGCACATGCCTGTTGTGCACCTCAAAGGATGAAAGACAAGGTGGAGAATAATTTAAATGGCCAGTTTAAACCTCTGTCTGTCCTTCCCCAAACATTTTATAAAGAAATGTTACAACTTCATTAAGACTATAGTTGTAAAAAAAAAAAAAAAAAAAAAAGAAAAGAAAAGAAGAAAAAAAGCTTATTCAGCCAAAGTTTGAGACAGTTATGGCTTTGGGGGTAAAAAGCAGTTTGATTCTTCTTCCTGTCTGCATGTCTGGGTGTCCTCGGGCAAGACACTGAACCCTAAAATTGCTCCTGTTGTAACACTGCTATTTGAATGTTTGTGCATTGTATGTGTAGAAAAAAACGCTGTGTGTACAGTTGTTCATTTTAGCGGTCGATAAGACTGTGTGCAGTGCAGTCCATTAACCATTCATCACCATGGTTTAATGAGGCGATAAAACCCGATGTTAATTTCCTTTTTTTTTTTTTAATGCTGTAGGAGAACCTGACATTTCTGTGTTATGCCTCTGAGAAAATCTTTCTTGTTCCTAGTTGGGTTCACTGTCGATTCACTGTAGAATTGACACACTGAATCTGCTATTGTGTCGTGTGGTGGAAAATGGAGGGGACAGCTGTTCCAGAGTCACACTCCATGAACACCTGCAGCTGCAGCTCAGCAGGTATGGGCCATGGCATCCACTGAACTATGGGTTGGTGGTTCAATTTCTGTTTTGTGCAGTTCCCATGTCAAAATGTCCTTTAGCAATATACTGAACATCAGTGCCCCGCTTTTGTACTGTATGTGTGTGTATGTGTGAGAAAGAGAAAGAGAGAATGAGCGGTAAATTGGAAAGTGCTTGGTCCACTGAGGCACAGCTCTATATGAACGTTTCTGGCTACCATCTATTTTAATGTCATGAAAGTGAGGTCCTAACTAGAAATTACATGTACAAAGTATTACAAAGTGTATCATGTTATATTTATTAGTAACGCAAAAGTGCATTATGCTGTTGTTCATGTACAAAATGCATTATATATTCATATGAAAAGTAGATGTGTGCTATACACTCTGCTGCTCCCCACGACTTCTGTTCTTTGCAGATGATGCTCCTCATAAATAACTGAATTATGAGACACGGAACAAATGCAAAAATGTTTGTGAGCAGATAAATTTAGTTTATAAATTAGTTTCGAAATTCATCAGCTTTCCATTACGTTTCTGTTACATTACTGCTGGCCCATAACAAAATAGAAAATATGGTTGAAGCAGAAATGGATTAGGGACAGAACACTAAATTTCCAGCTGAGGTTTAGATTTATTTGTTTCAAAAGACAATACTCTGTGGGAGAAAATAATGATATCATTGCTTGCAGTATTACACAATATAGACTCTGATAACACAAGATTTCTAGGATTAAATTGGACCTTTTGGTTCCAACTTTGACTTTAATCTAAAATGCACAAATAATTGCAGCTTGTTTTAAATATGTGGCCTAAACTCTTTCATTTGAACCCTGTCACTGCAGAGGCTGCAATTGCTGCTTTCAGACAAAAGTAATTTAGGCCCATGCATCTTGTGGGTGGAAAGGTTTTTAACACACAGCATGGTGAAAGCATCCCATGTGTGCTCCGACAAAACACCGGGGCACAGTCAGAGCAAATGTAATCTTCCTGAATCGCACTGTTCATCTCCAGCAGTGAATGATGTTGGCGAGCGAGTCTCAGAGGGTTGCAGAAAAGATCAACCTTAACAGATTGGCCCTCGTTCCTCTCACAAACGATTGATTACCAGGTAAACAACATTACCATTTTAAATCTGCCCTCGGGGTTGTTAGCAAGTGGTTCCTGACTGATGGCCTGATTGACAGCATGCTACCAATTTAAATCTCCTTTTTCCACCCATTAAGATCATGGATGAGTTTTTTTTTTTTTTTAAGGACACACTAAGGGCAATTGATTCTGACGGGCATCTGTTGTGATGTTCACAATGTTTTACTAAATGTATGTCGTGGTTTTCAAATACTGAGCTAACACAGCAAACTGTTGAGAGGAGAGAATGAAGACATCTCTGCCTCCAAATATGCAGCTGAAGTGCGAAATCAGGTTATGCTGTGCAGAGGCGTTTAACATCTCTTCCCCCAGCTTGAAATCACTGTGTCGCCCTCCCACATAAAAAGAGCTGCATAAGATATTCATGTGCGCCAGTAACCTAGATTTTTAAATGTTTTATTTGGCCACTCGTCTCCTGTTGCTGAAAAGGGGCCTATGGAGGCTCATCGACGACTCCTCTCGCTGCTTTGATGTCTGGACTGAGGCTGTGTATGCCTGTGTATGGATACGTGCATGCAAACGAAACAGGAACGGACGTGCAGATCTTTATTTCTGAGCGCCCTGTAATGATGCCAGCCACGGAAAGCACTTCTGGAACGATGCTTATAATACATCAAAGTAGGGCAGTGCTACAGACCTGCTGCCATGGCATAACAAGCATTTGCAAAAGAAAGTGCGTGTCTGTGTCTGTATGTAGGCGTGTTTGCGGATGGCCACACTGGTACCGGATAAGGTCAGGTAAGCAAAACAAAGCCAGTCTACACCGCAGCTCCACAGTGTATTGCATTACAAGCGAATTGACACTGGTAAGGATCAAAGTCAAATGAAGGAATAACTCATGTCAGTGTCACTGTCAGTGTCTCAGTTACTGACAAGATGACCAGCCAGAGATTTACCAGACACTCTCTTGGTACTGGTGTCATCTGAATCCTTATACAACACAAGGAAAGGTCCGAGGAGAGCAGGTGATCAAATGTAGGCCTACCACAGGCGCTGTCAATTAAATAAGACAATCTGTAACACAACATACTGCACCACTTAATATACACATTTCACAAATCAAATGAAATACAGTGTCATGTGCATAAATTATGTAATACATAGTTAATGATTGCAAAGTCAACACAGAATGAAATGAAGGGTAGAGACAGACAAAAAGAGGTCAGAATGAGAAACTTTACTGTGACACTACAAACAAGTTGTAAATCTCCTTCTACCCTCTCTCTCACACAGGCTTTGTTTTATGTAATGTCTGATTCCTCTGCTGTTTTTATTCACATTGAAATCAAACACAGAGGCGTCAGTAGCATCCCAGTATAATGCACTGCTTGTTTACTCCTGAAGCGAACAGCAAGTCTGGAACCGGGCTACAGTTCTAAAAAAAAAAATCAGACAGGAACAGAAGAATGAACAATAATACCAGTTTGTGATTATCTAAAGCTGAACACAGCAGTCCACAATCTGTGAGTAATCACACTGGTTTATTTCACAGTCCCCATGTGCAATCCTCCTGGGAGAGGAGTGAAAGTGTACATTTTCAAACTTTGTTTTTGCTGTAAATTTCAGTGTGTAGACAGCAAGGCTGGAAATGTGGGCAAAATGTGACAACAACAAACATAAACCTAACGAATCACAATTGAAAGAACAGATTATTTTCAAATGATAGTGAATGCATTTTGAATTCTTGCATTACCTCGTGAGATTAGATGTAGATGTAGTTTTACGACACATGGAAATGTGCACAGACTGGGGGCTTGAATATGTAGCAGACTCTGTCTAGATACATACAGTTATTTTGGAGTCTGAGACGAAGTAAACCAGGTAGCTCTGTCGGACAGTCAGGCATGGCAGGTGGGTGCCGGATGCTTGAGTGGTGTGTGTGCACATAAAAGGTGGTTGCCAAGGCTCGACTAGGCAAACTCTCCCCAGGATTTCTGAGCTGTTATCAGAGGTGTACAATGCAGGAAAATGCAATTAAGAACACTACAAAGCTATAAAAGAGACTCTCAGGAGGATTTGGCTTAAGAGTGCAGGTCCATAGAAAAGAAATGCCATAGGTTGGAGCCTTATTAAGTTGACGGAACCAAACATAGGATTGTCCAAAAGTCGTGCAATTACAAATGATGCAAGTCATATGCCAGTGATACAAGTGAAAGGTTATTTGGTTGTTAGTACACCCAGTAACACTGGCAGCATATTAATGGCTGAGTGTCCCATAAAGAAGGACTTATTAGTACTTAGGACTGTATTTCTTTACTTACTTACTTTTGCAATCCTCTGGAAGTGGAGAAAGGTTTTTGAGCACGTCTACAAAAATCAATGGAAATGTCTTTTGGCACTTCAGTGATGAACTCAGGCTGCAGGATGTGTCTGCTATTAACACTGAGACTGTGCTGTAGTCTGAGTAGAAGTAAGAAAGTTAGACGGATAGGATGTGCCTAATGTGAAAATCAAATCTGACAAGCCGGTCTGCTCCACATGCATATGACTGCTGATGGGGAAAACGCTACTTATGATGTACAGAGGCTGTTGTTTGAGCTGCATTAGCATCTTTCACTGACTGGCCAGCGATAGGTTTGTCATTTAGACTGGCTATGTCTACTTTTATTGGAAACACAATTTAGCTTTTAAACAATTTGCTTAGTGAACCAAGGCAGTAAACTCGTGCATGGGATTGAAAATGTGAGGTTTGTAGCAGAACTAAAACAACAACCTGCCAATCAGGTAGATTAATCTGCAATCCAATAATATACCCCCCGATGTTAGCATAACCTGCAGGCCAACAGTACCTTTTTTATTTTTCTGTTTCCTTCCTTTTTTCCTTGTCTATTAACATCCACCTTTCTACTTTCCCTCTCTGTTAATCCCACTCTTTCTTCTTAACTTTTTTCCACTTCTTTGTCATCTCTTTATATTTCTCAGTTTGGTGCAATGGCCCAGTAAGTTGGAGGAATCACACTGCATGTCAGGAGTATGGCCCTACCTCTGGCAAATCCTCTGCGTTGACAGGAAGAATCACCTTGCACACTAGAAATATCACTCTGCCTTTGGCAAAACAACTTGCAAATATATAGCATAGCCCCTTGCTGGAAAAAAGAGAAAGAAAACATCACAGCTCCTGGCAAAACAACCTACCAATCAGATTTGCTCTGCATGCTGGAAATATCAGCCTGCCTTTTGTTGAAACTAACCTGCCAACCTGTTCTCCTTCCTCCATTCTCTCTTACATTCTTTGTTTTTTCTATTTTCCTTTCCTCACACATTTTTTTTCCATGTCTTTCCTTCTATCTGTTTCCATTTTTCAACCCTCTGTCTCCTTCTTTTACCTTTCTAATTGTCTCTACAGTATGTCCTTATTTCATCTTGACACCTTTTGTCCTCTCCTTCCTTTCCTCTCTGTCCTTGTGAATTTCCCTCTGATCGTATGTTCCTTTTCGTCTTCATCTTTTCCAGTTTGTTGGCTTAACCCACAAGAGTCCTCCACATGCCAAATTACCCACAGAGGAGCCTGTTGGTCACATTTGTTGACTGATGAGTCACTAGTGAAGCTGATAGTGCTGAGTCATTGCCCAATCGCTGATCCAGCATAGAGTAAAAAAAGAAGAAGAAAAATCTAATCCCTAAACTCTCAATAAAAAAAAAAAGATTAAAAACTAAATAAAAACATCAGCACCATGTTACAAACTGTTACAGTGTGGTCATGAAAAGGCCTTTTAATGTGACAGCCTGCAGAGCATCTCATGTTTGAAAGAGCAACAGTAAAACAGAGCACAGCTGGAGTCACAACAAGTGTTACATCTCTCAGTAAACAGCTTCCCTGCTTCATCCTACACTGTCTGTCATGTCGCACTTCAGTGGTTTGTTACAATGTATTACACTGAATGCATTATTTATAATTAATGACCCATGCCATGACCCATGATTTGTTTGTTGATTCTTTACTGTATGTCAACATGATGGACGACTGGCAAACAATATGTTACTGTGTACACATACACATGTGGAAATGAGGAGTTTGTTAAAAGTAAGTAGAAGCTCAACAATGATGAGAAAAATAGGAAAATTAACTGATGCAAAGTCTGGCAACATGTACACATCTGTGTAACCATATATGCTGAATAAATAAAGTAATATCACCAGCTGTCCAAAAATAGAACTTAGTTGAGCCACTTGACCTGTTGCTTGAACAAGCAGCATGTTGATTGTGTTCACCAGAATGAAAGAGGTAAAAGATTCGTGAACTAAACCTGGCTGTGGTCCCCCTTAAAATAACTGGCAAGTCTGCCATTTCTTCATATTACTGTTAGTCAAGAATTCATTTTGACTGTCACTAACTAAATCTTCCTCCTTAAGAAATATTGGAGAGAGAATGATAGCCGACATGCTTCCAATGCTTAATCCCGAGGTGAGACCCGGACTGTGACATGCATGAGAGACAAAAAAATTGTAAATACCCCCTTTTGCGCACTACCCTTGCAATAAATGAAACCTGACACTTACAACCATGGTAACTGTACGACAAAGATGGTGAAAATATCACTGACAACAAAATCAAATGTCTTATAATGACAGCGTCCAATTTGTGTTGTTGCTATCTATAGTTAATAACTTTTTGTTCAGGTATAACTCAATTCAAAACAATATTTAACAAATTACTATTAACCTTTCTCTGCAGTTTGAACCAAATGGGTTTTCCAAGTACCCCACCAAGGAGCTTAAAGGTTTAAGAAGAGCTTAGAGACTTCTGACCTTGGGTATTTTGTAAACCTCTTTACTCTTGACAGTGATTAATTTCAGGTAGAAATGCCAGGTCATGGAAACAATAAAGATGTGTTATCGCTTTATGAAACATTAAAAGACAAGTACAACTCATTCATTCTTCCTGGTACCTCTTCTGATGACGGCTAGACAAAATATGTCAGCGGAAAAAGGGTGTTACACCGCATTCTATCATCAACACAATACAGTATATTATAACCAAGAGAAATTAATCATTGTCACGCACAATGAAAAAAAGGGAGGTACTCACTGCTGCTGGCACATAATTATCAAACAGACCATGTTTATGTTGGAGCCCTTTGACTTTATTCTCACGAGACCAAGGGTTAATGACTTTGTTTACTCACTTGAATCTTTAGATGAATATTCTGCCCCCAGTTAATTCTGCTACATTCTTGCATGTTGACAACAAGTTGGTGCAAGACTTTGAAAGATGCCCCAGAATATTGAGAGGTCATAAAATACAGCACATGGGAATTCAGCTTAATCCTGTGGTGAGTGTGCATGCATACATGCATCTAACCTGTGTGTGTGAGTGTGTCTGTGTGTGTTGCTAGATTAAGAGGAGAAAGATAATTAAATATGATACGAAGGGCACAAGAGGAGCACCACTCCAAAATGAGAAAGCCACCATTTGAAAAATATGACACCCCTTCTGACACAATGATTGCTGGCATTAAAGTAAAACTCATTACAGAATACTAATGAAGATATTAGCCATCAAAATAGAATCATTTATGATGGGACTATCAATCATCTGCATTCTTTAAATATTGAATAATATATTTCAGGTATGTTCAAAGAGGATATAAGGTTGTGGAATACATTTATAATCCAGGCCATATCATCGTGACATAATATCCTCTTTCAGATGATTGATAATCTGATCAAAGGATATCAAAAAAAAAGATAAATGACAACTTATTTGAAGCAGGCTAGCGATGGCACCAGCCATACCATTATCAGGGACAGGGACGTCTCTGTGATGCATCAAGGTTATCTGAGGGTCAAAACTCCAAAATTGCCATTACACTTAGATTAGGAAGATACATGAACACAAGGAAATGCACTCACTTGAAATCAGTTTATCCCCGGTTGAGTGACAGCACGTATGCACATGCACGCACACATGTATGGGGACGGATGCACCGCTGTAATCCGAAAGTCTAACCTCATCTCTCTGTGTCTGACGCTAGATTTTAAGGCCGACTGGCATTCACCGGATAGAGGGATGAGGTGAGGGTGATCTCCTTCCAGGCATGTATTGGTCAACCTAATTCGTCTGGGGATTTACACAGAATAGGAAAAGGTGTGTGTACCTCTTACTTGTTTTCTATTTCTTTTCCTTTTTTTTGTTTAACAATTATGTTACAAGTGTTACCAGATATATAAATATATAACCTACTGTGTTTTCTCTTCTAATCAAGCATTGACCACCTTGGATCTCTTTGCCAAAATTCTATTTTGTGCATAAAAGGGTAAAAAAAAAACAAAAAACACAAGGATGAACATATTGCTGGATAATCAAATATGATTAGTTTGAGTTAAAAGCTGGTGTTTTCATTGTGTTTTCTCGATGAAACAGGTGCTCCGTGATTGCAGTGCCCTGTGTAGAGTGCAATGCAATGGGGGGTTGTTTTTAGTGGCTTTCTCACAGGGACAATCAGTCTAATGAAAACAGTTTGCAGTGGCTTTGTGAATCACGGTTGCACAGCTCTGAATGGGAAACAGCAGAAATAAATCACATGCATCGCTGAGGAATGGTAAGTAGATGTATTGTCATCATTTGAATGCAACCAGAATGAACAGCTTTGATGTTGAGGAATCTTGCGTGGTTCAAAGTTAGTTTTATTTATGTTAGTGCTGCATGGATAATGGTTTACCTGGACCTCCTGGCTGAGGTAATTTTTCCTGGAGAAATGAATTATGGATAATGTTTATGAAAATAGTCTTGAGTGAAGTGACACCAATTTTTTCTCCGTTCCTATAAACAGCAATTCTTGCGTTAACAAAAAGGATCTGAAACTCTGGATACACAAGCTAAAACACATCTAGATGTTGATTATTCTGTATTCCATAGTTGTTTTTGTCTCGTATATAGGGCTATATATTGGATAAGAGAGCGGCTGCAAAGTTTACTCCATTTACTTGCAGGTGTTCTCTACAGACTGACAACACTATAGATTTTTTTAACAATACAAAAGCTTTTATAACAATAGTAAATGAAGAGAGTACAGCACAGAACAGGGCCCAGAACTCACATCATTATCTTTATTTTTCTGTGTGGTGATGCACTGCTCAACTATAACAAAGCATCAACAGAACGTTCAACAGGAAGCAGGTTGTATAAAATAATCTTTACCAAAAAACAAACAAGCATGCCACTTCAGATGTTCATGTTCCTTCTAAGTAGCTGACCAAGAAAGGAGCAAACGTACCCGCTATACCCCAAAGTCCCCATTTGGAGGACTTGAAGACATGCAGAACAATCACAGAGCCTAGAATATAGTCATATTATAATGTCAAATTAAACAGCAGAAGCTGGCCCACAGCCTGTAAAAACCATGTTTATATTACCCAAACACTACTCAAATAAACAACTAAACATCCAACTTCATGAAGCACCTCTGTGTGGACCCAGTTCTGGCTCGTATATGCTACTATTGTACATTATGCAAACAACATCAGCTACCGCTCATATGAAAGAGCCCGTTATAAAGACTGGAATGACACATAGCACCCGCGGGCCGCGGCTACATAGAAGTTACTGTACACAACAGCACAGCAGAGAGAGAAGCCAAAAACGAGCAAAGTTGAGCAAACACATAATAAATCATTTTTTCTGTGTGCCATCATCATTTACTCTTCACCAGTAACACATATACTGAAATTTACACATCTCAGCAATTTCTATTTTTTTTCCCTTTACTATGACACCAAAAGTATTCAAATAAACCTTGTGGTTGCAGAGATATACTCATTTTAGAAAATAGACTTGGTTTTTATGTTAGAACAGCCACAAAGTATGGCATTATAGAAAACCTGAACAAGATGGCAAGAGGATCAGAGTGTGAAGTGTAGATACTAAATGGCAAAATCTGTTATATAATATCATTTTAGCATCTCAATGTGTAGACACACAATGACATTTTATTTTGAAAATGACTGAGACATTCTTTTATTGTGTGCTCCTCTCACAGTCCACAGGTGTAGCACTTGTCATGTATGTCTCTCTCTTCTCTCAACCACACTCACACCAATCTAACATCAGCCTAAATGCACAACCAACCAAAACTCCATAACAGCACTTACCAATGTTGTTGGGTCAGAGCTGACTATTTCCTGGAACTAACTTTGATGCCAATTAAGCTATAAACATGCTATGATTTGGAGGCCAGATGCTTCCCTTGATGTGGTTATCACTAATCACAATTTGGCAGTGGCATGACAGTAGCTTTATCTGATTGGTTAATCATTCTTCTTTTTTTTTCATCAAGAGATGAAAACTTCCACCTGGCTTCCTCTGAGATAGCTATCCCTGTGTCATGAATAAAGTCTCTGTGAAACACACATAGACATATTGTTATCAACAATCAAAATAGTTGAGTTGTATGTCTGAGATGACATTTCAGCTGAATCTCTCTCAGTTAAAACAGGTTAAAAAAAATCACTGAGGCAACCTCTGAGGGCACAGGTGTTTTAAATGATTATTAGTAACATCTAGAATGTGGTCTTTATCACCTACGTTCCCTTCAAAGACTGGTACAATCATTTATTAAGGGTCTATTCCCCCATGCTCTATCCCCATTTCCCAATTTAACTGAAAATGCCAAAAATGCGGCCACAGTGTCTCTGGCTGAGGGAGACAGGGCCCAGGTTGGGCGCAGCCACAACAGTCATTTCTTTTTCTTCTTCTTATGCATTTGTTGTTGACTCAAGCAACATACTTGCCATGACTGTGACACAAACCCGCAGCCTCCAAATCACAAAGTCAGTGCCATTACCCACTGACCTATGGATAGGTAGAGCCCTTATAGCTCCAGCCTGTCTCCAAAGCAGAAAATCATCCTCGTCCTTGGTGTTTTTGTCATGTCTGCACCAGGGGTCCTGTGTGGTAACCCCTCAAATTGCTGTGGCAACCTCTGAACCACAGGCCAGAGCCACAGCTGAGACCCATTCATTAATTAGGGACTCCTCTGATGTCTTTGCAGTTTATCAACTTCTGACCCTTTTCCCCCACACATTTATTTGAAGCTTCTCTCTCTCACGCACAAACACAAGCACAAAGAGGTAAGTTTTTGTGACTGTAGTTAGTTGTAAGCCTGATTTTGAGAGGTATATTTCAATTGATTCTCACTCAGTAAAAACTAAGCAATTTAAATTGTCATGTCAACTTCTGAGGGCAGGTGTTTCAGATCAGATTATTAGGGACCTGTAGGATATTTGTCATGATTGTGGTTTATCACCCACTTTACTGTCACACATACTTTACTGTTGAGACATACAGTACACACGCACACACGAGTGACTCCAGATGTAAAGGTCATGAGTTTGATTCCCATGTTGACAGAAATCGTCCCGGCGGTGGCCCCGTGGCAGGAAAATTTCAAATTAGGTTTTTTATCACTTACAGCCAGTGTAGTTTCTAACTGAATATTTTCTACGTCCAAGCGTTTTTAATTAAAATGACAACAGTTGGTAAAACCCTGGCTTCCCCTGGCTTCTGGGCAAAACACAAGAGGACGCTGGTTCGACTGAAAAAGTTGCAAGCCTTGGTGAAGTGAGTGCATGCATTTGTGCCTCTTACTCTAAAAATCTTTCACTAGGTCCCTTCATAAGAAGCTATTGCACTCCTACACACCCACCTGAGGCAAAAAAAGGGCAGGCCTGTGACCCCTGTGTTCCAGTGCAGACACAGCCTTAACCCTCTAAATCAGCAGCGTGTGTGTCAGCTGCTGTGCTGAAAATAGCCTATTTCACAGGGGATGAGAGGCTAATCTCACTGTAATGACTATTCTTTGGTATGGCATCACACATCACATGCATGTGTGTTGTATGTGTGCGCGCGTGTGTGTATGCGCTGCAAGTCAAAGGCTTCTGATCTATCAAATGCCTAAATTCACTCAATTTTTTCCATATAGTTTTGACCATGTCCCTTTTTATTGTGCTTTACTTTCTAAAATAGACCATTAGGAATCTTGTCAGAAACATGCCACCATATATCCTCTCTCTCTCTCTGTCTCTCTATGCCCCTTATCTTTCCTGTTACTGATGAACAAAAAACATTATTGATCAAAGCTGACACTCTAAACTCCAGAAACAGCAGGACTAGGGTAGCCTATCTATTCACATTTAACCATTTATAATAATAATTAAAAAAAACAGTTGGCTTCCAGGTGGTGTGACGTAAGCCTCTTGTGTTGGCAGCAGCCTTTCATTTGGAGGTCATACCAACAGCGCCATACTAAACAGTAACGGTGAAGATGTAAATCTCCTGTAAACATCTAGATCTGTTTAAAGGAAAACATGAAGCTGGTTATAGCTTTCTTCCCTCTGCGGTGTAATGTGTGTTTTCAGAGCACATGTTAAAAGTAATACCATGTACTTTTGTGTGAGATATAATTTCAGCTGCAGTGGTACTACAGTACATTCCTGGTTGTGCAGCTTTGACTGGCCATGGTGTCAGTCTCAAATAGCATTACATCTTAACGTACATATGACCTCAGAGAAATGTGAATTTTTAATAGGAATCAAATTGGCCTGTCGTGTCTGCTTGCTAATGTTCTGTATAATTCATGAATGTAGCAATAATGTTCTTACTCTCTGTGGCAGCATTTCACACTGCACAGCTCTAGGACATGTGCCCTAGCACGCTGTACATTATTTTTTCCCCATCAATAATACCCCGTGGTTGTCTCTCTATTTTCCCTGCTAACCAGAGAAAAAAAAATATTTGAGATACGATTTTGCATTTGTTACTCTTAGGGTTTCTGACAGCCTGATCAATAATTTTGAACATAAACATATCTCTTCTGTAAAAGGAAAGGTCCAAACTCCAATCTTAGTCAGAGCAGCCCACTCATCAGTCTCTGTCTCAGTTTCTCATCAGTCATTGTCACAACACACGCAAATCAATGGTTTGATTGGCTTCTCGGGGGAATCACAGCTTATTTGAACATGGTCATGCGCACTTCCGTACAAACAAACATGATCTCTCACACACACACACGTATAGCAGACACACAAGAACGCCTTTGCTTTCAGCTCTAAATCAAAGCCTCACACTCTCATTAGTATGCAACAGCCCATCTCCACTTAAGAAATGGGTTGGTAATTGATGACGTTATCAGTTCCGCAGCAGAAGATGACGAATGCCATTACTAAAAGCACTCATTCGGTTGGAACATGGCAAGTCAGTTATTATTTTCCTGTCTGTTTTGGTGATGCTATTCTGTCAGAGACACTGTGCCCTGAGAGATCTGGAAGGAAAACAGCTGTTAGAAGCTCATCAAGCAATCCGTGAGCTTTCACATCCACCCAATCTTTTCCTGAAAAGCAACAGCAAACATCCAGATTGTTCAAAGCAGCGAGATATTTGTTTCTTTTCTTTTTCTTTTTTCTCTTTTAAAGACACCCCACCCTCAATCAGCCCCCAACTTCCCCTAAAGCACAATCGATGCTTACCAACAAGGTTGCCTAGCACCAGTTGCTTGGTAACCGCCAGCCCATTGCTTTCTACTACAGAACGTCTCACTAATTCTATGTCAGAGCTAAATTTAGAAACGCCTTTGATTTATCCCCCTCGCTGGATTGACAGAAGTTGGCTGCACAGAGGGAGCGTTCTCGCATGGTAGCCTGCTTGATTTTCACCTTCTGCGCTGAAATCAAAAGCTGCCCGTTATTATAAACAGGTACCGTCGCATCCAATCAGTGCCAAAAGGTAAAAATAATACATTCCTGTCATCTGTGGTTTAGAGCTACTGATTACAGCCACTCATGATTGACAGATAGAGAATGATAGCTGCCATCTGTGTCTCGAAATGTTAATCAAAGAGATACAGTTTTCTTAAGATTATATACTGTAAACACATCTTTCGACGAAGTTGATCAAAGCTAACAAGGGCCTGGAGTCATAATGTTATTGTCATATCTTATGGGCAAGCTGCTTATACCAGATTTTAAAGATAACTAGAAAATTTCCTCTCGGGAAATTTTGAAAGGGCACCGGAGCTACTGCCGTTCTAACCATCTCTGTCAACATGGGAATCAAACCCACAATCTTAAGGTCAAGACAGAGCTGATCAGACACATGATCATCTTTCTATAAGCACTGATATGGAGGAGCTGTAATCACATGAAGTTACCTGTGTTAGAGTAAGAGAGATGATACGCGCGCATTTGATGTGTTTGTGTGTCTTTAACTGTAATCACAGGAAGTTACCTGTGTGTGTTAGAGTGTGGGAGAGGACATCATTTGTATGTTACCTGTGTGTTTTTAATGTGTGTGTGTGTGTGTAACTGTAATGACATGAAGCTGGTTCTAGAGTCTGTGTGCGTGACTGAGCTGCATCCTGTATCAGTCTGATTTAGCTGTGTGTCTGTGTTTACAAACATCTTAACGAGCTCCAGGTGGATTGTTTATGGAGTTAACGACCCTGGCCTGAGGATCAGAGGTTACCATGACAACTTGAGCTGGTTGCCAATGACGATAGGGGCCCCCAGGCTGAGGCAGACAGAAACGAGGAGAAAAAGACTGATTTTCTGCCTCTGCACTGGTCTCACATTTAGGCTTATTCTGACAAAACGGTAGCTCCTATCAGAACAAGACATGGATCAACGGTGCCCTAAGGCCTTCCTGAAAATTTTGGTACGATTTGGTGTTTCTACAGTAAATATTTTGGCGACACGGGCAGTTTTAAAACATCGGTCCGTTCTGCTCCTCTCAGAAAGTTTTTGTATTGGAGTCAATGAGGCAAAGAGACAGACATGGACGCACTCGGAGGCTGCTAATTCAAATTCTGTAAGTCTCTCTGATATTTTGAACACACTGTGGGAGACACAACAAGTTTGTCTACAAAACTGTGAAAAATTATGTGTGTACAGTGTAAATTGTGTCCAAGAGGAGTGTGGAAAGAGAAAGAATCAGGAGTTTTTCTGGGCTCTCTCCCCACTCTAGCTGATGACATCACGCACTCTAGCACGAACATTCCGTGCAATACACACCCATTATAATCTCATAATTTCTCCAAAAATGATCATGGTCATTGATCAGGGATTGATCAAAAACTATACAACCTATCAAAACGAGGAGTAATACACCAATACACAAGACTTGTGTCTACTATTTAAAGTTTAAATGGAGTCTCTAGGGGAAAGTATGCCTGAGCAGTAGACAACAGTTGGCAGTATGAAAAATCCGATGATTTGTTCGTTTTTTGACCTTCTCCCATGCATTCTCTATGGGAAATTTTTCGCAGTTTTTCGCGACTTACGTCGCGAAAAATTCGTAGACTGTTGAGAAAAGTAATAGCAACACGATCCCGATCAGGACGCACGTTTTGATATATAATATGTCCTGCAACTCTTCGAGTTGCAGGACTAGTAGTCGACAGAAAATCGTCCGGAAGATGGAGAATAATAACTAGGAAAAAATCCACAGAATAACAATAGTGCCCGGCTTCGCCGGGCACTCGTCCCTACAGCTATTTCATAGCTGTTGGGTCGAGTGCCCTGGCGATGGCCGGTGCCCTAATGATTGTCAACATGACAGGGGCACATTCCTTGTCAGATACTATATCCCCTTGAGTCATCAAGAATGTGAATAAAACATCTAGTACACAATGTTGGCTGAGAATTAATTGGCTTTTCTTCAGCCTTTCTTTCTCAAAGTGTCACACACACACCTAGGGTCACCAGATGTCCCGCTTCAGCCGGGACTGCACAGCATTTTCATCCCTTGTCCCGAGTCACGCATATTGAGATGATGTCCAGCATTTTTGTTAGCTCAAGGTCTTTTTTTTAGAATAGGCTCTAGTTTTCAAGACACCAAAGCAAGACTGATGTTTTTAAATAATTGCACACGGCCGTGGAGAAAGACAGAAGGCTTTTCTTACCGAAATGCATGAGTGACGTCATCATGTCAATCAATCAGCGGACACAGTCTTCGTTCGTGCCTCCTTGCTGTTTTTGGAACCCCGACAAATCTTTAATGAAGGATGCAATGAAGTGTAATAGATGCCTCAGTCACATCGAAGAATGGGAAGGTAGTTACAGCTGAGTGAAGCCAGGCGAAAGATACTCACAGAAAGTTTTTTTGTCTTCTCTGCCAGAATGCCTTCTCTCTCTACACCTTCATATTTATGTTTATTTATGGCTTAATTCGTGCTACGGGGCTAACACTGACCTCTGGGCGAAGGTACACACGCTGGCACTCATTGACGCACATACACACAGGAAACGTTTTGTCTTTTGCTCTCTGCGCTGGTGCCAGGCTATTCTCTAATATACTCCTTCCCCTAGCTGTTTGTTTTCATGCCACTTCCTTCTGTGTCCCTGCAAATATGCAGCCCCTCTCTGAGGAACAGTATCACACTAAGCCCTGACTTAATATTCCATGAAATCATTGTAATATACTGTTTGAATCTGATTATTCTCTCTAATGCATAAATATTTTCAGACAATTCCTATGTAATGACTACGTTATAACACTATAACAAGGCCATCCCAAAAAATAAATGATGGCCTCCCTTCCATGTGGCCAACACTGGGATTCACCTCCCAATCCAAAATCAGTACCATTAGCACTGAGCTATCCATCTTAAGGTGATCTGCCCTACTATTAACTTATATTACACTTCCTGATAATACTTATTAATAATGATGTAAAGCACAATTCAATCAAAACAACAACAATCATTGATTAGGTTCTGCTCTGACTCTCCACACAAATACACACAGACAGGTTGACAGCTCCAACAAGCCTGTGTTCAGAGAGAGATGGTCAAATGTCTGTTGAATTACCTCTGTCTGGACAATGTGTGTCTCCTGATGTTAAGGTATGGGTTCAGTTCCCATGTTGACAGCGTTCACATCCTGTCCAAGCCCACCATGGCACTCTCAAACTTTCTGCAAGAAAGGTTTTTTACTTTATTATACAGCCTTGCATTTGGAGGATGAAAGCACCATTAGTAAAATTGAAACCTAGTCTGTGTATTTATTTATTTATTGGCTATTTTAGGCGGCTTTAGAGATAATCTGTCAACATTTTACACTCCCTCTCATGGCAGTGGTTGTCCCATATCGTCCAACAGAAAGATTCTGGTCAATCTGGTCACCCCAGCGATACCAACTATTCACAAATTGTCTTCTCGGGCCTTTGCCAAAACAGTTGACTGACAAGTTAGAGCTGTTGACACATCCTACTCACTCCTCCAAATTCAGACAGACAGAAAGGGAAGGCAAAGAGAGAGGCACAGAGACTGAGGTAAGAAAACAACAGGAGATGCCAAGTAATGAAACGACTGATGAAACAGAGAAGAGCTGAAAAGGCAGAAGCAATGGCTCAGCACATCATTGTCTGTGAGTTTCCCCTGTGTTAATGAACCCAGAGTGAAAGGTGGCATCTGTTTATGTCTGCGTGCATAAGCTATATCTTGCTTTCTGTGTATCTGTCTGTCTGTCTCTCTCTCTCTGTGTGTTGTCTTATTAAGACATAGAGGCCTTCACTGCATTGCTCTCTCGACATCCATCAGTGTATTAATCATTTAGATGGGAAGAAGGACCAGATATACAGTCTAAGCTGCATTAAACACTCACCAGTCACACTCAAAACACACAATGAATTTCTCTTTTGTGGCAAAATACATTTGTTTTCATCCTTGCCTAGACAACTATAGTGACAGGTGTCCATTTTATGCAATGCTTGATGTCAGTAGACATTTTTTTTCTTCAAGAAGGGCACATCATATGAGACATCTAATCTCCAGATCAGCACTGAGCATATGCATGTGTCACACAGGCAGTGTGTGTGTCTGCTCTGACCAATTAACAACCGATGGACGCCAAAATGAAAACCAAGAAGTACTGCAACCCCCATGCTTACACAATGCATCGCGTGTGTTCCTCCAACTGTGGTGAGTGTTGATGTAATTGCACCCAGGTGTCATCACTAGAGTGCAATGTAACATTTTAAAAGCATTGATATCCACATTTTTTTTGTGACTTAAAAAAATATGTCTTGAATAGTGATGCAAAGCACATTATTATCAACACTTCAAGCTTGGTGTGCTGCCCTGCTCTCATATTGTTTGCAGGGATATGCATTTCAAATGGATAACACTCTGAGAGATCCTTTCATATTGCTGAAAATGCTTATGGTCTGTTTCATCTAGCCCTTTAGAAATCTTTGCAGATGCAAAATCCCCTGCTATTCAAAGGCAATATGGTCAACTAAACCAAGCAGAAAGCCAAAGGAACAAAGCAAGGGAAGCACAATGTTTTTCTCTTTTCAAGCTATGATACCATTATCATTTCACCATCATTAGATCTGCATGCCACAATCAATGTTTACCTCTCAGTGAGCTAAGTGTGGAGACCTTTTTGCAAAATGTTACAACAATTACCTGTAGCCACACATACTGAATGATAATGTTGCTGATTTGATTATGACAAAGCTGTCAGTCTCTCCAGGGACAGAGCCAAGGACACTCCAAACAGGCCAGAATTGAGGTAAATTGAGTCAGAGGCATCTACAGTTAATAAATATTACATTAGCGTAAGGTTATAGAAGCATGTTGGATTAAAACAGACAGGTCATCAGAATCTCAATCAGGACTGTGTGATTGTGTTGCTGCAGAAGCTGATGAAGCAGCTAACAGGTTTGGCCTGCCTGAGCTCTTCAGGTACCATGACAGTTTTATCTGCCATTTCTTCTCTGTGAAAGGGGAAATGAATGGCCTGACTAGGACAACACATGCCATGTTTTCATTAGTTAGATAAAGCATGGTGTTTGATTTACTGACAGGGAAGGTGGCTGGCCTGACAGTGCCATGATGTGATACTCAGGCTGATGCCATTGCAAATAACCCTAAAACGTGCCTTACCAGAAAATAAATCTGTTTTCATGGTTTTATTTGAGTTATAAGATTTTTCCTCTCCTTTCCCCGTTTTCTTTATTCCTTATGCGTTCTTTTCAAATCTAAATGAATCGTAAACACTCAATATTCAGATCTTTCCCTCATTGAATCAATAGCTATTGGCAGTAGTGCTTCCCTCCCTGATGAGAAAGAGCACTGTTATTAGTTCAGAGGTGATATACAAGGTGTCTCTGCCTTGTTAAAACCTTAATTAAAATAACGGTACAATCCACGGAAGCAAACATGATGTAAAAATCATTTTGCAAATAAGCAGCTTAGCTATTAACCTGTCATGGTGACTGCTGTTGTATGTACAGCAGTGGTTTAAGCTTAATGCTTTCACCATGCTAACATGTTACAGTATGTTCAAGGTGACTATATCTGTATCTGTATGTGTATGTTTATGTTTATTTGCACAATTATAAGGACAATAAAATCAAATAACAAAATTAAGAAAATACATGTGCGGGTGAGGTAGAAGAAACCCATTACGGGCTTATACAATATCTGTATGCTGTTAAGAAAAAGAAATGCTTTTTTTAATGTCATTTTCCATTAGCTGCTTAGTTTAACATGTTAGCATTTGCCAATGAGGACTGCCATTATGCAAATTCAAGCAGATGATGGGGTTGAAATCAATTTGTGTATCATAAACCAGCTTCTGCTTGACACCCTATTGTCACATATTATGATGTTTTGTTGTGGTTATATTTCAACTGGAAAAAAGGCAAGAGACCATCATAGCCATAAAGTTACATTTTCTGTACAGTACAATCCATCCATTTGTTCCTCATATATTGCAATCTGAAGTAAAATAGAGTCCTGTACTGCAGTCCATGTACAAATCTATTGTTTTGAATTGAAAGAAACAGTTTGAACCAGCAAAGGGTAGAATTAGCACCTCACTTTATTATATTACCGTAGGTGCTTCATGCAGTCATTTGGCTTCATAATAAACATTACCAACTACAGATCATGGACCTAAATTGAACAGATCTATTCATATCATAAACCTGTTTAATAAATTCCCTACAACCTTCTCTGCATGACCTCCCCCTAATGGGCAGAAAGGACAGCAGACAGACAGACAGATATGTCACTCTCCTTCTGTCCAGTCCAGCATCCAAAAAAAACCATGACCTGTCACTCAGTTGCGTGTTGCTGTGGCACCGGCTCTCCTGCTGTCGATGTGCAAACGCCACAGTGCTTTGACATACGCTGTGACATGACAGAATGATTGTGGTGAATGAAAGACACTATCTATCTATCTTGCTCAGCCTCAGCTGAACTGTTCTCCTGCTGTATCTTACTGAGCAGCTGCTGAACAAGACAGAATTAAAGGAAGGAGGCAGTACACTGAACACTTGACCTCTAAAGGTGGCTTGTTTCTTGACTGATGTCAATCAGTGTTGTCTGAGCAACAAGCTCTTTTCACAGCGGGGATTCCTGGATGCTTAAATAAGAAAAGCACAAGTGTGATTAATAATAATGTCTGTGTTTCATTCATGATGTAAGCCATTTCCAGAGACATTATTGTGTATGCTGACTCACTACTGTGGCTTACTGAGACACTTACGCACTTAGTGGAACTGAACCATTGCTAATATCATTAGCTACACCTGTGCATTTCCTGCTATGACAAGTCATAATGTCTGCTGTGAAAATGTGGTTCACTCTCCCTTTTCCACTCTGTCAGACCTGATGAGGAAGCAGGCACTCAAGAATGGGAAGAGATACAGGTAACTATAGGCGAATGTAACTGAACTGAATTCAGTTTTAGATTCAGTTTCCAACTGAATTAACTAATTAAAATCAAAATTAACTGAAAGCCCTCGCTGAACTTAACCTTGCTGTTTATATTTGAACTGAACGGACATTAGAGATAGCAGCGCCTTATCTGTAGTGATCTTTCTGCTCTGCCCTTCTGCTCTGTTTCCATAATGAGACCTTGAGCGGGCCGGTTAGGCAGTCTGTGGCCAATACAGATCAGTCCAGATGTCTACTCTTGGCTGATTGCTTTTCTTTAAACCGGTCGGAATGACTTCACCCCTTCTATCATGCTGCTGTGACTTCCCATGAGGGCTGCCTTTCCCTCGAAGGTTGTGCATGTGTGTTCCTGTGTGCTCAACCCCGCATGCATACTGTGTCCATAGGTTTCTCAGCTGTTACAGTATAGAGTTTTTCCCTGGAAATCTGCGGAAAAGGCTGTTGGGGCTGACACCCAGCCACACAATCGCTGTTTCAGTTGTTTTAATGAGGTGATGAAGAAAAATGGTCATGCAGCCACGTCCGCTGGCCTCTACAGTTATGATATTTTATTACTTTATTCTGCAGTTATCTTAAATGCCAAAACATAGGATTTGAACATGTTATAGAGTCTATAAAAACCACACGATGTGACGTGCTATGAATAGTGTAAGCACTAGAGATAGAAAGATTGTGTTCAATTTTAAACATATAATTTAATCTGTACCTCGATCTCTTCAATTATGACTGCAAATTAGGGCTCACACAATTTTTTAGTTCAAAAGCTGTATTTAGCGTTTCAAGAATTGTAAAGGAATGTTTTAATATTTTATTAGATATGATTAAAATGTTCTATTCCCCTCAAAAATGCCACCATAATACTTTACACATATGTCGTGATTTACAACTTCACGTCGGTCATACATCATTTAGAAGTTAAAGGGCAAGAGTTATGAATGATGTTACACCTGCCATGCGACTGTCTTGCAACCACAGCCTTGTGATGGGGAGAGAAAAAGAGATGGGAGGTAGAAAGGTCTCAGTGGCAGAGTGGTGGGTTTGGAGCACCTTACAAAGGCTTGACGCTCCACATGACACTTTATAGCATGACCTTCGATCACAGCATGACTGTGTCTTTTGTACTGTACATTTTCGAGCAGCTAAAAGCTTTTTCAGGCTCCTTTGAGAAAATAGATTTGGTCATGGAGAGAAGAGAGTGACACAGAATAGCAATCTATACTCTCAGATCTACAATCTTTCCCCCTTTCGCTCTCTCATGCCAGTAAAAAAAAAATGATACAAAAACATCTGGGTGCAGCAGATGGATGGACTTGTAGAGAGCTCTTTTCATTCCCTCAGTAGAGACAGCTATCTTACACCAATGGACATATTTTCTCATCTCATCTCATATCTAACATGCACAGATCTTCCTCTTCCCACTTCACCTTGTCTTCTTATTTCCTCTCCATTTCTCTTATACACGAACAAAGGACAAGAGCAAGAGCAGAGAATATAGCATCTGCTCGCTTGCTTTCTTGCACGCGGCCAACTCCATCTACTCCTTTGGAAAAGGAATCAATGTTCCCACTGCCCCACCAGATCCTGTTTCATCTCATAATTTAAAAAAGAACTAAAAAAAAAAGTAGGTCTATTCATCCTTGTCAATCTGACCAATCAGTAACATGCATTCAAATAACTGATACTAATCTGGTTGGTCTTAGACACAGAAAAGTATTGCGAATTATGTTGCAGAAAATCAGTAATAGACTAGAAAAAGAAACACACAAATATACAATATTAGTTTACGTAACATTTGACTCCATTACTTTATTTTTAGATAAAACTAAAACAGTGCATGTTATATTGCCCCAGTCAAAGCAATCTGGACATTGGTCCTGAATTTAATCAGTTTTGTTGTTTATTGCTTAAAGGATGATGAGGCAAGATTTATGAAAAAATGCACATACGTTTTAAGTTTTCTACTAATAATGGGACATGAAGCGTTCCAAACCAAAAAGAATGAGTCTTCTCGCGTATCTCTCCGTTGCCTTGAACAGGCTGTGTGCTGCAAAATGCGCTGCAATTCAGGATCCGAATTTCCCGCGCTGCTCATCCTGCTCTGCGGATGTGACGTCAAATGTTGCAGCGTCCTCGGCGCCTTGGCTTTCACCGCTTGCTACGCTACCACCATCAGCGGTGAGCGGATGTCAGCCATTACTACCTGAGCAGCGAGTAGGGAAATAACGTCACTTTCTTACATTTTTAATATGTTTTCATGCGAGAAAGTGGCGGTTTAGACTCCCAATCTGTTGTCAGTTTATCCACATATCGCCTGTAAGTAGATGCGCCGACATTTTTCGGAGGAATGTCGCGGCACACACGAAGCGGCTCGTCACTGAGACTGCAGCCGGAGAGCTGAGCTCACCGCCGGGTAGCCTCTCTCTGTCCTCCTCCCTCTCTGTGCTGCTCTCTCTCTCTGTCCTCGCAGCGAAAACCAGCCGAGTAACTCACCACAGGTTTTTATGTCGGCTGTTGAATTATTATTTAGATAAATGCTGGTCTCGTTGATGAAATCTAACTTTGTGGCAGTTGTATTTATGTACGGTAGTTGAAAAGTGAATCGCGCGTGTGTGTGTACTGAGAGAGAGAGAGAGCAGCGCAGCCTTGGGGCTCTGTACGTACATAATCACCATATTTACTTCAATAAATAAATAAATAGTTTTACAATGAGCCGATGGATTCATCCGTGGTCAGTTTATCCAAACAACGCATGTAAGGAAATTCGCCGACGTGTTCGGAGGAATGCAGAGCCACTAGGGCAGCGGCAGCAGCAGCAGCAGCAGCTCATAGCGGCGGCGGCGGCGGCGGCAGCGGCCGGTGTGCAGACCTTGATGCCCAGGCGGTCAACCTTCGGCTGTCGCGGTAAATTGGGCACTGTACAATGAGCGCGGTGTGACGCGTTTACAGTTTATTAACAGCCAATGTTAGCATCAGCTGCTGCTGTGGAGAGTTGATGCGCGCTCCCGCTGCAGCTTGACTGGCTGCTGCAGTAACCCTGGCGGCCGCTATGTATCGCTAGTGAGTTTTATTTCTGAATCCTGCCTCATCATCCTTTAAATGTTATTAAAATGTCACCATTTTAAAATTTAAACATGAATCTTGAAGTAAAAACACAATTTAACATACTTTCAGTTACACATGAGTGTTTATGGAAATAAGTTTCAGTGGAAGACTCAGAGAATTGCAATTATGTAGCTTGGGGTCATTTATCATACTGAATAGTTGATTCTGGTCACGGAAAGAGACTCTCCCCCTGGGCCATGAGAGACTGATGTCTTTATAGAGAAGACAGCTTTTATCCCTTGATCTTCTTTATTGACAGCAAGGATGGATCAGATCAGAAACCAGTCTGTCTGTTGCAACACTGTATATTCAGATTAAACTTGGCAACACCTCTGGCAACCTCCTGCAGAGACCTCAGTGTCACACATGTTGAACTGCTCCGTGTGATCTATCTATGAGTGAGTGTATGTGCGTGCGTGTTTATATGAGTAATAGAGAGGTTTGCTAAGCAGGAGGCATAGTAATTAGTAATCATCTCACCGTATGTTACATGCAGGGATGTGTGTGCCTGTAGTGACAGCTCTAGAGTGATGCAATAGAAATGAGCAGAGAGAAACAGTTGAGGAACGCGGCTTGACTGCACAAATAGCTCACAAGGAAACATCATTTCTTAAACAAGGACAAAGGGGGAAAAAAAGAAAAACCTCAGACACGAAGACAAGTAAAACATTAAAAAAAGATTTGTTTTGAAAAATAAATGAAAAGAAAAACAAATTTGATTTGTGATTTATAAAGTTACAAAGAATCTTCTCGTCTGTTCTCGTTGCTTTTGAAACTGTGAAAGGAGCTGCACCAAAACAATGTTCTTTTTATCTGTGGGTATGCCAAGAAAAAGCTCACGAATCTCTTAACGCTTGCTCCCTGTACTGTAATATAGAACATAATTTATTATTTTTGTCTGACTCAACCACAGAAAAATGTGTGAAATAAAAAATTAGAGTACGAGTGACAAAACAATCAATACGGCAAAATCTTTGCAGGCGTGACAACAGCAAAGAAGCCATCTAAATGATTTACTCTCCAAATGAGACACACAGAAAGTTGCACGTGTCAGAGCGAGACACCCGGGCAGAGACTTATTTCGAACCGAAAATCATCCCTTTCTCTTCTGATAACAGCTGACAGAAAATGTGACAGCTCTATTAAGAGGACTTTCCAGAATCCAAAGGTTATTTGAAGCTTTCCCAATGAAAGCAGTTCATACTTTAACTTGAGTCAGCTGTATGAAGTGACCTCTGCAGTGGGACACTTCAAATGATGGGAACATTTACAAAGCAACTGCTTTATGAGACCCACACAAACTGGAATTGTGCTCATGAACAAATTCCCTCCACTTTGCCGATGTGAATCCACACACAGAAGGAGATGGTATATGCATGGCTGCATTACGCATCCACAGATACACAGTTCAGGCTGACACACTTATGTCAAGGAAGTTATCATTGAGAGCAAAATGTTTATGGAGTCATGCCTCTGCTCTGCTTCGCTCTTTGAGTGATCAAAGAAACTGAGCACCAGTGAGGATCCTGTTGGAACCTCTAACCTCCCATTCATAAACAGAGAGAAAATCAAAATAAGATAAAAACACCAAAGTATATAGCACATTTAAGTGATGCTTCAAGGTATTTGTCATGGGATTGTATGAGGCAGTCATAGTCAGTGTGTTACCTGTTACCTGGAGTGCATGTGATTTGGATTTGCAACACCATGGCATGGGAAATACAAGAATCTAAGATGAAAACACAAAAACAAACAAAAAAAACCTCTTGCAAATGAACCATACCACCAAGTGCAACTGAACTGCTGGCATGAGCACCTGAGCTTTGGTCCAGTAGATCTTTGTCAGTTTTATAACTTGTTGTGTTATTATAGACACATTAGGTAAACACTGTGAGTGCAGTATATGCAGTATACTCAACATACTGTACAGAGCTACAGTATGTGATCTTTATTACTGTAAAGCATTATTGCTGTGGCCTTCCTCTGTTAAGGAGGGAATGTTAAATCATGTTGGTGCAGTTCTTGAACTGAATATAAACATCACCACTGGAATTGCAAACATTTAATTTTTAACTTTATCAAATATTTAATATAGTCACACTTCAAAGAAATGTGTTGCCCTGGATTCCAGTCGTTATCTTTATTAGATCAACTAAGCTGAGCAGGTGCTGGCTGAAGCCTTATATTTAGAGGACCAAAATGACAGTTATCTTGTCATATACACAAATCCCAAAATATAGAAAAACTGCTTCAAGCTTCAAATCATGGTCAGTCATTGCTTTTTAACATTATTATTATTGTCTTATTATGCTTTTATTAGATAGTACAATAGAGAGGGACAGGAAAAAGGGAGGCAGAGAGAGGGGGAATGACATGCAGGAAAGGGCCGCCCAATGTGGGACTTCTACACATGGGGTGCTGGCTCAACCTACTGCACCACTTGCCACCCCAGTCGTTGTTTTTGTACCTCCAGTCAAGTGACAGTCAACTCCAAATCACTGTTCCATTTGGTGGTCAAAAGTCAAGGTCACGGTGACCTCACAGAATGCAGTGTTGGCCCTGTGAATACTGTATACCTCACTAACTCCGTCATGGGGTTTCTTCAGATTTGGTACTTTCACCTGGACTCAAGGACAAACTGATGCAGGTGGCTAAAGGTCAAAGATCAGGCTCACAGCAACCTTATGAGACTTGAGTTTGGTCTTTTGAACTCTAATGAACTCCCTGTGGGAAATTTGTTCACTCACACGTCCATCGTCAAAGGTCAAGGTTACAGTGACCTCACAAAACACTTTTTTAGCTATTTATGAATAAAGAGGACAAAACAAATGATTAAAATCCTATATGGATGTAATCTGAAACTAGTCTGAGAGATAGCAATTCTAGTTTTTATCGTGCAATGTGCGAGTGTGTGTGGGCTTGTGTTTGTCTAGTGTTGCAACCTTCTTCATTATTTATGTGTGTGTTCTTGTGTTCTCTCACACCTCGGACTGTTCAAACAGGCAGCAGAGCAGTGTCAGAGGGGCATAAATAAGTCAACAACATGGCCTTATATCTGACAAGTAGACACACACATCAGAAATTGCCACAGTGGTGTGCAATGTGCTCGATAGCAGCAAGGAACATTTGCAAAGGAAAATAAAAGCACACTGGTACACACACAGAGAAACAAGGTTCAAGTTACTTCCCTGTATCAAGGACTACCTGTCCAAACAGGGGAAAAAAACAACAACAGCACACACTCATCTGTGTATACGAGGCAGATATTGGCCTTGTATAGAAAATGAGATGTCAGGGCTGGTGACATGAGAACAGGCTGGGAGGACGCAAGTGCAGGCGCACTGGCAGGCTGGTGCAATGAAGGAACTTTAATAGAGTAAGTGATGAGGAGCAGACTTACAGACTGACACACACACACACACACTCAGACAGACATCACCAGGGCGCAGACAAGGGGAATGAGGAACAGGTGTGCAGGTAGGAGGGGACGTTTCACTGATTGGAAATGCAAAGCAGATGAGCAGGTGGATCTGGAGACGGGAGGAGACGAGTGGAAAGGCCAATAAAGAGGGCAGAGACAGAAATCGTGACATGAGCTGTAGGCCCATCAGTGTCATCCACTAGAAATAATGGATATGAAGCAGATTGTTAAATTTTCATGCAACAATCTGCACATTTTTATTGTCTAACACTTAAGTCTGTCAGACTTTTTTTTTGATCAGCAGCAGCATCAGCACTACGCTGATCAAAACTTAATGTACTGGCGCCGCAGTTTACATGGGTGGTTGTGTGTGTGGGTGCCACGGCTGCACGTGTGTTCCTTCAATGTGGCAATGGTGATGATGGATGGTGGGTCAGCATGAGAGGCTGCGTGATTCACGAGCAGAGTGAGTCCATCACCAACCAGCAGGCGAGGCTGGAGTATGATTAATCCCCACTTCCTCTGGACATTTGTCAGGAAGCTTCGATGTGTTTTTTCCATAATGCACTGTTTTCCCCACATGCTGACAATAACGGAATTTGTTGAGATTGGGTTATTTATTAAGTCATTCAACAGAATCTTTTTCAATGAAGATAATGATCATTTAAAAAGTTTTGACCAAGTTGTTTAGCAGTGAACAAGAATAATTGACCACTAGACAGGTTGCAAACATGCCAGCAATTCAGCCATGTCATCTAAACCAAGATACTGCATGTGCACGAGGTGAAAGAAATGTTGATGTTCCAGAAACAACTAGAAGTTAGATACATTTCATAGTTTGGCATGATGATTTTGCCCAGTTATCATCGTCGTCAGCAGCTGCAGCAGCAGCGGCTGTGACACAAAAACTCATGGAGGCAGTTTTATCTAACCATTAGTTATATGGCTTACCCTTCCAGGGTTGCGGGAGGAGAGGGGGGGGCTGGAGCCAATTCCGTCTGACATTGGGTGAGGGAGACGAAGGCAGTTAAGGTGCTTTAAAAAACTCTGCATTCAAATTTGTTGTCCTTCTTGAAGTCATAACTCGGTACACACAAATATGACACATGGATCTTTATGCCTTAGGATATCATTAATAAACATCCAAAAATCCACTTAAGATGCTCAAAAAGGACAACTTGCCTGAAAATTGACACATTTGAAGATTATCCAACTAAACTACTCTGATGATTGTCGATTGTGCACATTGCTAACAGAAATTGCTGATAGCTACCTACCTTAATGGAGCAGTTTATGTCCTCATTACAGTGCAGTGGGCTGAACAAACAGGGTTTAAGGTTGCAAATACAGTACATGCAATGTCAACAATAACATCATGACACAGGAGAACTATCTATTAGGGTTTCATACTTCTTCTGGCATACTGTTCAGCTATATGTGACTTAGTACCCTGGCTTTAACACAATCTTTACCACTGTTCGACTCTTCTCATGCCCTCTGACAGATGTAATTGACTCTAACATCAGGAGCTAACAAGGTAAGCCTGGATGGGTTGGGGCGCCTCTAATCCATTGTGTTTGCCGCTCCCTGGTTGTGAGGTTAAAGAGAGAGAGAGAGGCAAGAATTACTAGCTTTTCCATCAGAAAATCCATGTTGGGTTTGCACAAGCGACACAGCCAAAATCCAACTAATGCATGTTATAGGACCTTTCTGTTCCCTCCTTTGGGGATTAGAGAGTCTACCTCTGAGGGCAAAGTAAGATGAGTGTGAAACGCATCTCAGAAATACACACACTGGAGCACGGATTTTTGTCCCCACAATGTAATGAAAACATACCACAGTGTGTGTCCCTGTGTGTTGTGATGTGTGTGCTTGATATTTGAGGTACATTTCTGAAAATCCCGAACCAGGATCAATGTCAGGACGGCTGACACAGTCGGGGGCTTTAGTATGATAACAGCTGTGACATCGTATACATCTCAATAAGCCCCGGACTCACTTATACACACCAGCTGCAGGGGAGACACACACACACAAGGAGAAGCAGGGGGAAAGAGGGAGAGAGGCTCATTGTGGCAGACACATGAGAGACAGACACATAAATAGACACTGTCTTTCAGAGGACACAATAGTGTCGTAAATGGGGGGAGGTGTAGCCACAAAACTGGCGCACAGACAACCCTGACACTGCATGGACATTATTCTGATCATTTGCGATGCTGCTGCCGATATCACATGCAGATAAAAATGTCACCTTAATTGTCTGGGGTCCTGTAAAGCTGTCACCAACACTGCAGCTCTGAGACAAAGGACCATGAGAGCTGTAAAATTAAAATAGACGACATACAGTAACTACATCTTATTGTTCTCCTGACTCTTTGTTAACTGCAAGGCAATTGTTATTTACATGGTAAAGTCAGTGCGCCCTGCATTGAAGGCCATACAGTGATAAGTGACATGTATGCTACACAAGGTTATAGGAGAGTAACAGTAACAGTAAGAGGTTTTTTTTTTTTAGTTTTACAGAGCGCCTGTGATACTTTCTGTTAATCAGTCTGTTTGTTCAAGAGAATAGGACCCATGCAACTGAAAGCACCTTCACCACATCTGGATCTTATTCTAGGCACAGTTAGAAAACCACCTCCTGACCTGAGAGCTCTGATTGGATTGCATCTGTCCTGGGGAGTCAGACAATTTAGTGCTTTATACGCCATTAGTGGGCTTTTACCGTTGATTCAGTACGGCACTGAGACCCAGCAAAGTGATTTAAACACTGGAACAATATGTTCAGCTTTGCATGCATGAATGAGGGGTGCTGTGTTTTGACTGAGCTGGAGCCGTGATATCTCAGCCAAGAGAGCATTACAGTAGCCAAAGTTGCGATAAATGCATGAACCAGTTTCTCAGAATCAGCTTCAGATATAAATCCTCTAACTTCATGAGATATTTTTCAAGTGATAAAAGATGGCCTACTTATGTTACTGATGTGATTCTGAAAGTTAGAGGCCAAATAATTCCAAAGCTCCCCCAAGGATAAGGCTCAAGTCGTGTCTTTTTAATAGTATCAACAAATCCCACAAAAAAAAAACAGAATTAAAAAGAAATGAATTTATCCAACTAAAAAGTATAATCCAACCTGTTAAAAACCTATTAAAATCTCATAAAAGAGACACAATGTCGCATTTTGGTGACACATCCCTTCATTATGAAAATTGTGCCAGCTGCATCCTTTAAAGTAAGCCCTAAAAATATGGTCATACTGTCTGACAATTCAAAACACAAGGATGAAAAGGAGCCAAGTTATTATAATATATTTTGCAACACTGTCTGACTTTTGAAAAAAAATAAATGTAATATGTAACGCAACCCACTAATCATTTTGTCCCTACAGCTTTACACTGTGCATCTCTTTTTGTTTTTGTTACACAGCTGAAATATTGTCTACCTGCATATGCCTATTGGTTATGATCAGTCATTTCTTTCCTTGTTTAATTTAAATGTTATTCTACAGGCCTGAGGATGGATGTAAAATTAATTGGGTATTTACAAAAAGAGCAAAAGTTACAGGAAAGTGAAGAAGAAAGGATTATATTTTCTGCTTTCATATCCTTTGAATTATACTTCAGCGTTACTGCCTTATGCTGCAACCTGGGTTGACCCATGTGGCCAAGAGCCATTTCTGTAAATAACAACTTCTGGAAGTAACTTGTGAATCAACTCATCTTAAAATAGCACATTCAATATGTGTGTGGAGTCTGTTCAGGGCAGAGATTTAAGCAGTTATGGACCCCGACAAGCAAAAACAACATATGTGTTTTGGCTGCAGTTGCAGCTGCACACACCCAGGGCTTTTAAGGTTCATATTTTCCGATTGCGCACTAATACTTAGGGCATTTCGGAACGTGTGAAAGCTGCTTGCGAGTGAGAGTTCATAATCTCTCAATCCATCGTTTTGAAGGGTTTAGAGTTTCACTGGTTTGTTGGACATGTGCCCAGGTTCAGGATAAGTGACCACTGTCTGAATGACTGGTGCCCCTGCTCACTTGCAGGGCAGAGGTGGGCACAAACACACAGACATGACTTTTATCACTCAGCAGCCACTGTGGTCTCAAATGGTAATTACAAGATAAAAGGTACAATGAATTTGCCCTCATTTCCCAAAACACTTGTGCCAGCTGCTTTAAAAACATTAGTGTATTTACCTGTGATGTGCAAAGCTGTAGCCACTGCCTTAGGGTACAAACTGGATGCATAAGGTTGTGTAATTTTCAAACATTCAAAAGTTGAATAGTTTAGTAGTTGGGTAGACATGAGCTTGCAATACGACTCATTCATCTCTATGTTCTCATTCATGATCAATATAATCATACTGCTACAGTACTACTGTACTGCTTATCTGTGCATTACACCGCATTTGTTGAATTAATCACAGTGGTGTGTTAACAGAGCAGTCAGATAAGGACACAGCTCTGACCTAAGCTCTCTACCCTTGGGCAGTTTCAAACATCAGCTTGGCGCTACGTGGAACTGGGCTTTAAAATCACAAGTAACTGGCTCTGTACCTCTCGGAAATCCTTTGGAAAGACAGCTGAATGTGGAGCAAGTGGATTTAGTGGATTCAGCGATTTAGCGCACACCACTGATGGCAGTGATGGAGTCTTGGTCCTCGCAGTCTTGCTCTTTACAGTGGAGGTCTGTGGAGGTTTCACTCCCCTCCCTGCACACTCTGCACTTTCCTCCAGTCCCACATGTCAGAGACGAGAGACAATGTAATGGACTCTAACTCAAACTCTCCACATAAGTCTGGCCCAGGTTATTTCCCATTGTCACTGGAGTGGGATTCTGCCTGATGTAATCAAGTGCTGCTGTGAAAGAAAAAACGACGAGAAACTTAGGAATGATTAAAAACCAATAAATCGCCATGTCACCACTGAACTGTATGTATGTGAGGGTGTGTGTTGTAAATCCATTTTTATGTGCTCACTTGTTTCTTGGTGCACTTTTCGCAGCAATTTTGGCTTTCATCACATCACAACAGCTCGCCCAGCTTGGACAAGCAGCCATAACTCACCGAAAGTGGCTGCCAGACGGAGGACATGATTTCCTGTCTAAATTAATGGGATTGATTGGACACCAGAGTTGGGATTGAACAAGTAAACATCACACACACGCACTCAGAATCTTGCATCAGTGTCTCTATCATTCTTGCATACAGATGTCCTTCTCCCTCTGTCTCTTTCTTCTGTTTTCCCTCTCTGTCCAACAGAGAAAAAGGAAGCGCGCCCACGTTTTCATCATGAAAAGACGGAAGGCCCGAACTCTGTGGTGTGCCGTGACTGTGCTGCAGGTCTGTGACTTTGCAGTGGCTCAGTCACACACAGTCACAATGTTACTCAGCTCCCTGGGGTGGGGGTCCCTGTACCTGCTGCTGCACAGAGACATATTGCACCAGCCTTGCCTGCCATTAACTGTCCCTGTATGACTCCCCCCTTGTGACACCACACAGACACATCCTCAGCCTCATCCTGTGAGATGCCGTTTGGGGCTGTGCGTGCAGACTGATGCTCAGAGGACTAAAAGTAATTGGCAAAAGCTGCAGCAGAAAGACTTCAGAGGTGCAGAGGAATGAGCTGCTACCAGCTAAAGATCATTGATTACAAAGTGCATGTCTCATCATTTCATTTCATCGTAGCAAACTGTGAATGTATTGAGAAATTAATAGGGCTCTGTATTCCATGACCCTTTAAAAAATGGGAAAAGGTTATCTTTAAAGACATGTGGCCGTTTACATCTTAACTTCCAGCAACTCCCAGTGAATATCACAAATGTTACCCTGCACTGCCCTCTGCTGGTAAGTGAGACGGGAATTACAATGTAAAAGCAGTCATGACAAAATGTTATGTTTCATGAATAGACTGTTTGGCTTCTGGCTGTGCCTTGAAGTTAATGATTGTCATATAGAATAACTTTGCTCTCACCTTGAAAAACTACCAGTACTCGTCTGCCTCCTCTCCTTGCTGCAAGTTAACCGTCTCTTCTCCCTGTCCAGCAGCTGTGGCCAGACATTCTCACCTCACCCCGGCATGACTCACCAGGTGCTGCTTGCACACACAAAGGGAGAAGAAGATACACATAAACACCCACACACATGCACACACTCTCACCGGTTATAGAAGGTGACATTCACCAGGCCGGCCGCCAATTCACCAAGCAAGCTGGGGTGGACACAGCTGAGTGTACGGAGGCGCAGTTTACTTCCTGGCAGCTCCACCGGAGTTATGTGTATATTTGTGAGCTTGACAAAAAGTATAATACCTGTCTCTGTTAAAAACTTTCCAAGTCATATAAACTCTCCAGGATGGAAATTAGAAAGCTTTAATTTGAAAGATTGATCAACAGGCAAATGTACGTACGTGTATGAGCCAGAGAGAGAGAGAGAAAGAGAGACAGGTTTGCTGTCATCTGCTCAGATGGGCAGGCATACCTTCCAATGTCACAGACGCTCCGAGGCTCAGAACTGACAGGAGGAGCCCAGACTTCATTAGCAGGTCAATTACCATTTCCCAGACAACATCTGGAGGACACACTGGTCACCGAGCTGCTATTACACACCTCTTAATTTCTCCTCTTCTCAGAATAGCAACAGGCGCTATGTAACTGCAGTCTAATGACTGCATCGTTGACTTGTACTGTACGTTGAACTGCATTAAGGCGTGTAATTGAATACGGTCTGGCAAAGTACCCAGGAGTGACCTAACTCATAACTGTTAGCTTTGGGCTGTGGAGAAATTTTCTACCAATCAGCAGTGTGTTTGTAGATTATTTTCAGCCTTCCCTCTGATTTGTGTTCAGACCTGATCATGAGCTTTTTCCTAATGGCCTCACCTCCAATACCTTCTCTGTCTCTCATGGCCCTCTCACACTACCGCTTGCAAACTCATCTTTACAAGATTGATCTGAGCCAAATAGAGAGCAACAGCACCGTTGCCACTCGGTGTAGTGCTGCGGGCAAATAGGCATTTGCAAAAGTGTAGGTGCACACACATACACACACACACAACGTGTTGACATTGACACATTCACACGGGATCACAGAAATACGAGAGAGGAAATGAGAAAAACAGCTCTATTTATTCTCAGCTGACCCAGCCACAGCCCAAGGCGGCCTCGCATCACAACAGACTCAGTTTAAAGGTGGCTGTCTTTTTATGACTTCTTGATTTGTTTTTGGTTTTGTTTGTTTTTGTTCATTTTGCTTCACAGTTTATTTCCCTAATCAGGACCAGGATGGGACATGGGAGATGGATTGTGCAGGAGAAAGTACGAGGGTTAGGGCACCTAGAAGGGAAACAAATGGAAGAAATGACTGGCCTGCACTTGTTGAGCCTATATGACTGGATTAGTAGTAAAGATGAATGTGAAAGCAGATTTTAGGGGTCATTTAAACAATTTACATAACCAACCAGGCCTGAAAATGTCTTTGCATGCCGTAACTGGCTTTGGGCAAGAAAATTTGCCAGTCATGGTCACAGACTGCTCACTGGTCCATTCAGATGCACACCGCTGACAGTGTGAGCCTTTCACCTGCAATCTGTCTCACTCTGCTAAACTAGGCAGAGACATTGTCCTCTCCGCGTGCAGGTTTTTACTGAGGTTTTTAATTCAGCTGACTTTTTCAAATTCACTTTGTTCAGCTGCTCATGCTGTCATCCATCTACGTGATACCACTAAGGCCAGATGATATGGCGAATATTAATTATGTATGACTAAAGACAGGGAGAATTCATTAATGTGTAAGTTAGTGCAAAGTTGGCAGTTGGTTCATAAAAAAACCTGCATAATATGCCCTGTAACATTTTCAAACACTTTCAGAATTTGCATATTGTGCATCCATGTGTAGATAAAATGTAAATATTAGTTCTGTTGAATGCACTCCTGAGACCTCTTGAATAGAATGATCAATTTAAAGAGAGCTTTCAAGGAAATTAGCATTTCCCCCAAATCCACATATGGTGTGACACCTGTTTATGAATATGTATCTTTTTCTTCTTCTTCTTCTTTTTCAAATTTGCCATACATAGATCTGTGGCTTTGAAGTTTGATTGAGAAAAAAAAGATTTCAAAGCAAGGAAGACTGGATAAAAGGTGAGGCTATTTTCCATTTCTTCATCTTAAAAGTGAAAAGTTGGATGATGAAAAGCATGGTCAAGCCTCCTTCTGCAAAGCACAGGATGAGTGATTCATTAACATATTTAATGGGCGATCTGTAATTCATTATGACGTTCAAAGCTACTTTGTGGACAGTTTTCATATGTTGTGTCACAGCCAAAAAAGGACAGATGTAAAGTTCAGTTTCAGCAGAGTTTACTGAGGCCCTTGAGTAAATGACAGTTATCATTAATGTTACTATACAGTAGTAACACCGTCCTGTGCTTTTCCAACAAACAAACAAAAACAGTCTACCATTAGAAAAGCCTCTCAGATATCAATGGCAGAGGTCATACAAGTCATATCTAGCCCAAAGATAACAACCTGTATTTTGGTTTGTCATGTATGGACCAAATATGTTATTTTTTTAAATTGACTGATTCATTTGTAATGGAAACAAAGTAACATGATTTATTCAGTATTATTTAGTCTAAATTACATATTTTGCTGATTTTGGTACTATCCTTTGAGATACAGTTTGTTACCTCAAGTTAGTTAGTTATTTTTGTTATCAGCGTACACCAAAGGTGCCCAGGGAACAACGGGGACAAAATAATTATACAGTCATTTTACAAGAATGTGAAAGACTCTCCTTCCTCTGTTCCCCTTCCAATAACACAAAAATATTATAATGCAGTGCTGATTCTCCAGTTAATCCCACAGTGGCTTGCTTAAATCCCTTCTTTTCACTGTGCCTAAACATACTTTTAAAGGTTTTTTAGTTTGTCCTGTTGTCCTTTGTTAACACCTGAATTGAATTAATTATGCACCGTCTCTTAAAATAATGAGAAAGCTGAAGTAGCTGTATTATTTCAACAATGCTGATAAGCAAAAAACTATGAGGATTATTTTCAGAGGGGACTCAACACACTGAGAAAAATGACAAAAAGCATATTTGGAAAGAGCATTAGACACATTTGTATTATAGTAGAATACAAATGATCTGGATTATGATGGTGGAGATATGTTGCTGTTGCTTAAAGGACAATTCCGGGCAAATTCAACCTGGGGCCATAACACCCCTCCGTGTATGTTTGAATAGCCATCTGACGTTGCAGATGCAAAAAATGTTGTTTCATGGGATGTAAACAGCCTAAAGAGCGTAAGATTGGTCTGCTCCCATTATACGCTGCTGTGGTGATGCAGGCAGACAGAATTACTTCAAAACGGGAGCAATTAAAAAGAAAATCTTAAGATTCATTCTTTTAGACCTAGAATGTTGGGAAACTATAGTCCCAGGATTGCCCGGAAATGTCCTTTATGCTGTTGGACTAGCTCTTATTGCTTGGTACAGAACTAACAATTCATAGTCAAGTCAGTTCAATTTTATTTATGCTGCCAATTCACAACATAAGTTATCTCAAGGCACTTTAGGCCTTCTCTTTATAATAGTATTTACTGTACAGAGACCCAACAGGTCCCACGTAAGTCCCACAGTTGAGAGGGAAAACATGTGAGGATGGTCATCTACCTCAACCTTTTGGGTTGGTGGGGAAGAATTAGAGACAGTGATTTAGAGATTTTGAGAGACAAGGAGAGAGATGACAAATGCAGATAAAAAATATAAGAACAGCAACCACAACAACAACAACAACAACAACAACAACAACAACAAACAAACAAAAACGATTGCATATCTTTGGAGCAGACATCACACAGGATCTGGCAGCAAAAGACCCAGACTGCAACTCTGGAGACGAGAGGAGAGGAGAGGAGAGGAGAGGAGAGGAGAGGAGGGAGGAGGGGGTGTGGAGGGGGAGATAAAGGTCCCTCTGTGGGGGGAGATCGCCTACAGTCCACACGGGAGCAAAGATGAGCTTTTTCCCCGAGTTTTCCATGGAGACCTGGGTCTTAGTAGCAACTATCATGACTCTGATCGCAATGTAAGTACCGTATGCCTTATTTAGCCGCTCTGTCTTTACAGTAAGATGCGTAGAAGCGGAAACCTTAACGTGGTTTTACTTTTCTAAAAACAAGTTGTAGATTGAAGAATTCTGAAGAGCTGAACTTTGTTTTGCTTTAGTTTAGTTCGGGTCGTTAAGTGAAGTCATAACCAGGCAGTTGTTGCGCTGTAAAAACTCTTCAGTGTCGCTGGAGAGGTTTGACAGAAGCGAATAAACTAAGGTCAGAACATGATGGATCTGGTTTACGTTATGCTCCCTTCCCGTTTGTCTTCCTAAGCGCGCGTCCTTATTCGACCAGAGAACAGATCTCACCTGCACTGTCATATTGCATAACTTAGGCTTACAAGCACAGTTTGACAAGTTTCTGTTACTGCTGATGAAAACGGCCTGATTGTTATGCAAGGCACAAACAGCCGAGCTTCTTACACACCGAAGTACGACATGACTGCCGTAGTGATTTACTGGACTACTGCGGATTTACCAAACATTCAGTATACAGTGTGTGCCTTTAAAGTGGATTTCCCCTGAACAATCAAAGTCCAGTTTATGTTCCATTTTAGACTGAATTAAGCAGGTGTAACAACATGAACAATGGCAGGATTTGAATGTTTTTGCATGTGCTGATTCAAAACCCATGCAGTGAAAAACCTGTAGAGCACCTGTGATTTTAAAGTTTAAATCATGTCCAGGTAGAAGATAGTACATACTGTAGTATAAAATACTGTAGTATAAAGTGATCCTCCACAGAAGCCCCACCTCTGCATATACAGCATGTGGTCGTTCTGCTCCAACAGACGCACACTCTGACTCACAAGCCTTCCCAAGCTACACAACAGATGATAATGTTGCAGGATGGTTTGCTGCTTGAAAATATTTTATTTATGCACAAAAAACTGATGGCTGTGAGGCGACCCCTGCTGTGTGTGTGGCTGTGTGCTATTCATTTTGCATCTTGCTCATCAGTGTTTTCTGGTGGCACCATGGGTCCAGTGTTCAGCAGCCCATAAAATGAAGGTCCTGTCATTCACTCCTCTCCCTCCCTCCCTCCCTCTACATCCCTCTGTGGTGAATGTGACACCTTCAGTTTCTTTTAGTTTCTGTTTATTTAATGCACTAACCCCCCTCCCTAAAGAAAAAAAGATTTCTGATGAATAAATTGTTTATTTTGACCTTTAAAATGCTGCACCCCCCTCCTCGTTGCAAACTTATTCAGCCCACATGTGAAGCTCAGTATTTAATAACAATAGATTAGTTATTTTATGGAGGAGACGCCATCTGCACGCAAAGAAAACAGTGCATTCAAATTATAGCCCTTGGACATTAGTGATGTGACACCTGTGAATTATACTCCATAAAATGTCCATTTCAATGTATTTCAAATGACCAGGTATTGTCATTTGAAGACAGGCATTGAATATCTGGCTAATGAAGCATTAGCGGTTCAATCAGGAATTAAGAGTATCTTTTCTCTGCCTCCATTCACAATTCTCTGGTGTTCTCCATCCCTGACCCCATTCTTCATGCCAGTCAGAAGACTTTTGCAACCAGTCAGATCATGTCATGATTTCATCCAGCCAATCACATTGTCCCTGTCATCTTTTAAATCTCTGCTGTCTTCTGCTTTCAGCTGTCACATCTGTGCATTTGCTGTGACCTCCTCCACACTGTCCACCTCCAGTCTTTATATTCAATCAAGCCGTGCTCATAATCACCATTCATCACAATGGGGTCTAACACTAAAGACATAAATACTAAGATTTGGATTTGGTCTTACTGTTCTAATCCTGCTTTTGATCCCCAGATATGGATATGCTCCATACAGCTTTTTCAAGAAAATTGGCATCCAAGGACCCACACCTTTGCCGTTTATTGGGACATATCTGGAGTACAGAAGGGTGAGATGCGTGTTCCAGATTGATAGTGATCTGAGACATATTTGTCACTCTTCTCTCACTTTATTCCACAGGGCGCCCAGTATCTTGATATGGAATGCTACCAGAAATACGGAAAGCTTTGGGGGTAAGAAATTAGTGAAGAAGGACTACATCATGTCATTCATGTTGCATGCAATGTTCCAGGCTTGAACTGCATCACTACAATACTCGCCATTGCATTACAAGGTTGTACGACGGCAGGCAGCCTCTCCTGGCTGTAATGGACACAGCTATGATCAAAACAATACTGGTTAAGGAGTGTTACACAGTCTTCACAAACAGACGGGTAAAGAAAAAACACTGCAGGGGCAATTTAATACCTCATACAATTTAAAGAACCCAGTGTAAAGAAAACCTCCTTGTGTATTGTTTAGGATGTGGGCCTGAACGGACAATTATATGATGCCGTATTCCTGGCAGAAGACAAGGAATGGAAAAGGATCCGCAGTGTGCTCTCCCCATCATTCACAAGTGGCCGACTGAAAGAGGTTGAAAAGTGCTCACTAAAGTGTATTCTGAAGTGTAGCGCTGCTCACACATTTGCTATCCACATACAAAAGGATGTGATGATTAACTGTTTTCATTATTCACTTTGAGGCAGATGTATGGAATAATGTTAAAGCACTCAAGTAATCTAATCAAGGGCCTTCATAAGCAAGTGAAGGAGAAGAAAGACATCATAGAGGTCAAACAGTAAGTACAGAACCCACTGCTTTTTCATCAGCCTTCTCTTGCTCAAGGATAAGAGCTGTTACTGAAGTCAGTTGGAATTACGTGTTGTCCTTTTTTTTCAGAGTATTTGGACCTTACAGTATGGATGTTGTGGCCGGTACTGCTTTCAGTGTAGACATGGATTCCATCAACCAACCCTCAGACCCTTTTGTGACAAACATTAAGAGCCTGCTGTCAATTTTCAGTTTCAAGAATCCCCTGCTAATAGTGATTGGTATATCAAACATTAATTTGTCATCAGAATACCTGTCTTGTTCTCTCAACAAGCTGAATTTAGTATATTTTCCATTCTTATTCATTTCAGTTCTTTTTCCATTCTTGGGACCATTCCTTGAGAAGATGGGTTTGTCGTTATTCCCTGCTGACGTGATGAATTTCTTTTACAACTCTATAACGAGGATAAAATCTGACCGAAATAAAAATAACCACAAAGTAATTCACTATAGTTACAATTGATTGGATTTTGGTTATTGGATGTTTTTTTTTTATTTACATTTTGTGTTCCTAATAATTCTGTTGAACTCACTTTTTTTTTGCATTTTCATCTGGCAGAACCGAGTGGATTTCATGCAGTTGATGGTTGACTCTCAGCTTTCAGAGGACAAAAATGATACCAGCGAACAAAAAGGTAGAGAAAGAAACCAAACAGAAGAATTGAAGTATCAGTATAATCTCGGTTGAGGGAAAGTACTTAATACATTTATTAGGGAACATTAATCACAGAAAAGTTCATTTTCCGATGACTGCAGAAAAGAGGAGTCTTTGTCCAAGCTATGGTTGTTGAGCTTTTCCACTCATCATCATTATCTAACTGCCCAAAACCTTTAACATGATAGTAATACTAACTTAATCATAGTGTGTTTATGTTGCAGGGCTCACTGATCATGAGATCCTTTCTCAGGCTATGATTTTCATCTTAGCTGGCTATGAATCCAGCAGCAGCTCTCTGTGTTTTTTAGCCTACAACCTGGCAACCAACCCACACGTCCAAAAGACACTGCAGGAGGAAATTGATAAAACTTTCCCAGAAAAGGTTGTTCAGGTTTTTCAAATGCAATTTTTCAGCACCTCAATTTGGGCATCTAACAAATTTCTATGTAAAACTTTACTCTCCTCCAGGGCCAGCCAACTTATGACGGCCTGATGCAGATGGAATATTTGGACATGGTGGTGAATGAGTCTTTGAGGCTGTATCCCATTAATAATCGGCTTGAGAGAGTGGCAAAGACTTCCATTGAAGTGAACGGTGTGACCATCCCTAAGGGAACTACTGTCATGATTCCACTTTATACTCTTCACCGTGACCCTGCTTTGTGGTCTGAGCCTGAAGCCTTCAAACCTGAAAGGTATTGTACTGGATTACAGTAATGGTAACATCATTTGACTGAACAACTAACCGATTCCTGCTTGTGTATTTTTAGATTCAGCAAAGAGAACAAAGACAACGTAGATCCTTATGCCTTCCTAACCTTTGGAGCTGGACCAAGAAACTGTCTTGGCATGCGATTTGCTGCCTTGATGATGAAGCTGGCCATAGTGGAGATCCTTCAGAACTTCAGTCTTGTCACCTGCGAGGAGACAGAGGTGAGAGGACATTTTTTATTTATGATGGAAAGAAAGTGGGGCTTACGCTTTGATGGAACCTGATTGATGTTTTTTTTTTTTTTTTTAAGATTCCAATGGTGTTGGCAAATGATTTCTTTACTACACCCAAGACACCCATAAAAGTGAGGCTGGAGCCTAGAGCAAGTGCTGCAGATTCTTCTTCAGGCTGACTTGTTGTAACTGTAACCTGGCAATTCTCACTTTAATCTGCTTCACCATCAAGTCATCTGTGTATGCTTCCATAAATGTACCTTTATAGAAAACAAACACGTATTCTTCTTTTAAAATACAGCTGCCTGTGCTTCGAAAAAACAACTCACCTACATTTTTATTTATGATTTGGAATGTAGCAAAAATATATGAACAGTTCAAGCACAATTTATAAAATTCTGAGTTGTGGGTTCCCTTCTTTTTCAAAAATCTCACAAAACTCTCATTATCTGAATAAACTTCACTTACATTTGCTTGGCATTCTCTATTCAGCTGAAAACTAAAACCCAACCAACAACATGTTATTTGTTAGGTTTCTCAGTGTACTTGTACTAACAGACAGTATAATTTAATGTCTTGAATTTGAAGGAATACAATTACAACACCACTACTCTTATAAAGTGCTAGAGGAAATAAACTTCAAGATGTAATCACAGACTGTTGCTTTGACTTTTCCTCCATTACCCTCTCATCTTAAAGTTCTTTTAGTACAGGATAACAACCTAGTTCTTAGAAAAATGAGGGAATTAGTTGTACTTGAAAGAATGAATAAATCACATTTATTTAAAACCCAACAAAATAAGCCATTTGCTGTAAGAGACTGCCTATCCTCTTGTCAGGACCTGTGGAGGGACAAAAAAATACAAGCACCAACGGTATGTATAAGTGAATGTAACAGCTGTCAGGTTGAATCTACTGCAAAAGCACAATATGAAGAAATTAATAATGGTCCAACATGGCCTGTTTCCATGTTGTTGTATGTTCTGTTTGGTTTTGCTTAATGCATAGAACTGACAGCTTAGGCCTGAAGAAAAAGCGCAAGCAGGCCAAGTGGATGATGATGTTGTCTTAGTCTCGTGCCTTCCACAAGTATTACTCTGAGTCTGACTCACTTGGGATTATCTGGTTTAATTGAGCGTAACATTGGCTATTCAGTATAAGTATTATGAAGAAGCTGGCAATCAAGTGGCTCTGTAAACTAGGTTATAACCTGTATGCCTACTGTATGTTCATGTGAAAGAAGCAGCTATTAAATCTTCGTCAGTTCAGGAACGGACACATAGTATGCTGAAGATAAACTACTACCTACTGAATTTTCACAATCTTCTACCAATCAAATTTTTTCATTAGGTATAATACAGGCATACTTTTGAGAACAGTCATGACTCGCTACCATGGTCAGAGCATTTCTAATTAACATGACTAGGCAAATATTTACTTTGTAGTGTAAATTTAATATAGTCCTTTATTATGGACACGGACAATTTCAAGGCAGTATATTATTTTAAAACAGGGACAAAGCACAAAAAACATTAATCTCGTGAGACAAGAAAGGATGTCCTGAGCCAGGCTATAGCAATATTTTCTCATTTCCACCTGTTATGCTGGGGTATTAATGAACACACGTGTATAGTGTATGGCACATGCAATTGGACACCATTCTTAAAGAAGTTTGAGCACACAATATTTCAGTCAACCCTGGATAAAAACATAGCATTTTTAATATTTCCTGTTTTAAAAGATCTCACCCACTCAAAATTGATGCACTCAAGAAGCATGAGAAAGCTCATTGTTCGAGTACCTCCTCTACACTCTAGTGGCATGAGTATATGTGTACTGTATTACACACAAATTACATTTTAAATGGCACAGTTACCTGATACCTTGATGACTACCCCATGTTCTTCATCTGTACTGCACTGTGGTCACTTTAACTGAAGATGAATGACAACACTGCCCTCAGCTCAAGGAGGAGTGCAGGTTTGATTTTACATTTGCATTTTTTTTTGCCAGAGAGCCAAACTAAAAGGCTGTGTTTGTCCACTTGTTCTGTATCACTCGTGTCTCATTAATAGACATGTGGGTATATTTGCCTGTAACTGGATTTGTTTAATGATTTTACTCTGATTTTAAACTGATACTTTACTTTTCCGAATATAAATCTGATACAAAATTGACATGTGATAGATTTTTAAGAAGGTGTTACATGGGAAATAAAGTGAGATTTTGTTTGTTGATTTGAGCAGCATTACGAATATGTTATTATTATAAGCTGAGCGGATGTTACTTGGAAAAATACAAAGCCGGTGAAATACAGGCATAAACTGAGACATGATGAGACATGATTGTATGTTAATGAAAACACAACCACCTGCTGTGTTTTCATATTGTGGTTTCGCAGACAGCACATCATGCCTGTTCGAGTCTATATGTGGTTGTATTGCTAGGCGTGGGGGTAATTATGAGTAGCCTACACTTTATGCCGCTGTGTGCAGAGGTGAGAATGACAGGCTCATAGTCCAAGAACACTGCTTTGAAAACTTTAGTCAACAAATGACTATCTGGACCAGATCCATTCACAAAACATCTGGTCTATCAGGTTTCTGTTCCTACATTTCACTAAGGCTGGGTCAGTAGAGGTGTAGTAGTCACAAAGAGACAAAAGGAGATACACATTAGACTATTCAAAGCCAACCCTTTCTCTGCTCTAACTGTTAGGACACTGTTTCAAGGGGATGAGTCCCTTCATGTACGTGAATACAGTATTGAATGACAAAACTACCACGTCCTACTTCTTTATTCTGAATCATAATCTCCAGTATTCCTATGACAGTCAGTTATACAGTACACACAAAAAACTAATATTCAAATGGACCTAAAGAAATTCCCTTATAATTTGTGAATGTATCATAAATCCTGCCTCGTTGTGTGCACTAAATTAAACTAAATGCTGCAGAAGACTATTAACGTAAAGGCACGTTTGGTATGCAGCATGTTCACACACCTAGACAAACTGGACTGACCTCAGGCTGACTGACAGGGCCACAGGTCAGAGAGAGTGCTGTGATGCATTATGGCCATGAAGAGGAACTATAACGCCGTGTTAAGATGCAAGACCTCTAATATGCGAGTGTCAGTTTTACGGGGAAATAACCGGCTCCACCAGTTTTCTAAATGCATGGGTTATGTTTGCAGGATTTATTTATTTATTCTTACTTAAAACTACCACAGCATGCGAAATAGTTGGCCTGTATTCAGTTTGCAGTCACAACAACTCAGCCCCCACGAGATCGATGATGGGACACTGCTGTGTCTGAAACAAAGAGGTTTATCCCCACTGCCTCGGGAACGCCCTTATCTCCGCCCCTTAATAGACGAACGGGCCTTCCATTGGTCAGATTGTTGAACTACGCCCCTCTGATTGGCTGGCAGCCTCGTCATTGAGCGTCTTGTTGTTCGCACTCGCCTCGCTCAGAGCAGGAGTGCCTGTGACAGTGGACTGCCTTGATTCATGCTGCTGTGGAGCCTCATATTCGGACTGGCACAACAATTAATGAACAGAGATCAGAGCGCATGAAGGTATGTTTATCGGGGGAGGTCGTGCTGATATTTGCTGCAGGTTTACAGGAATTCAATCTCCAGTCTGTTGCGGCTTTTTAGTGAGAACCTAAAAATGCAAAAGTCTATAGACAGGAGATCAGTGCCTCATCTGATATTTGCTCTTACTACACCGGGCTTGCCTTTTCTGGTTTTCTTGAAACTTTACTGCCGCAAACTAAATGCGACTTTAAGTAATAAAGCCCAGAATAATCTCAAGATGAATCGTAAATAAGATCCAACTCTCGCGGAGATCCATGGGCTTTTATGTTGAGTTGATTTCCAGGCTAATGGGTGTGAATATCAGTCATATTGATGCAGTATTGATTTCTCCATTGTCACTACAGGAAATCTATAAACATAAGAGGTAATTTGATGTTCATTCTGATGTGTGTGTGTGACACATAATAGCAGTTGAAGTGATTGTTAGCGGCATGGAAAAATAGGCAGTCGCTTGTGCCAGACAAAGGCCCAGGACGGCAGGTGGATCCTATGCTGTTCCTGGGCAACCACTGCGCTCATGTATCGCTTTGAACACACATTGAACCGCCTGATGCTGCACATTGGACACATTAGCAGAGCGCATGGCTCTTCCTGGTTCCCGAGCCAAGTTTCGCCCAGAGTTGGAGGGAAATAGTTGCAAAGTAAGAAAAAGGCTGAGGAAATAATGAACTGGCTGAGTGAGTACACAGGGAGGGTGACAGTGTGGCACTTTTTTTTGACACTCACCACACACCAGTGTTGCCAAATTACAGGCTTTGCTTCTGTATTGACCTGTAAATCTGCCCTGCTCTGCATGAATGTAATATCTCATGACATGACCGTTGAAATATTCACATTGGCCTGTTATTAGCTCATCTATACCAAAAGCTCAATTGCAACAACACTGCCACTTGAAACCATTCAGGCTACAGAGTGGGATTCAAGGATTTTCTCTTGAGCGATGATTCCCATGGTGTGGGCATCCCTGGAATGTTGGAATGATTTTCCATGGAAGCTGATTTACGGATATCAGGTGACACATAGTGAGCTTGGTCTAGAGTGACAGCCAGCGGCTCAAAGGCACACTAAACTAAACTAATATCAGTGTGCGTGTGCGTGTTTGTGTGAGGGTGCCTGGTTGGGCAGGACAGGAAACCACCCTTGCAGTACACGTCAAGTTAGCAGCCAGTAAATAACTACTAATTCACACTTTGTTGCTTTGCTGTGAATGTGTGGTGAGCCACAGAATGCACCGAGGAATTTTTTTGGAGACACTTAAAATGTTCTGGGACGCTGCATCGGGAAAGTAAACAGCACACTTGAGATTTAACCTTCGCTGGCAGCACAGAGGAGAGGAAAGTTTGAGAGTTACTTTAAAGTGAAGATGAGAACAGTTGCTTTTAAGACAAATGAGTAATTAAATGGAAACTTGAGTTGAGTAACATCACAATTAAGGATTGTTGTTCTGTATGAAGAGTCACTGAATTGTCTGTGAAAATGATAAGAATCATGAGTTGTACCTTTTCCAGCTGAACCCACATGATAGGCAGCTGCACTCGCCACCATCCTCATCACAACGCTTAATGAGGGAATATACGTTGGAAGAGTCCTTCACAGACTGGTAGAATGTATGCCGAGCAGCAGTGAAGCTGCTCTAGTAGCTCGTCTAGGACTTTAATAAAATACTTTAGTGCTTTTTTTTTTTGCTTTAATGTGACAGGAAGTGTATACAATGCAAATAACAGAAGCCTTAAGCCTTAAGGCATCCAGCACTGAGCTTTGTTACTTGTCAGATTGTTTATTCATGATGCGAGGAGTAAGAGACAGGCTGATCATTACAACCTCTGTTATCTGAGATCACAGAGCTCAGATCACTTGTCCAACACATGCTTAACACTCAGAGGAGCAGCCGCACAACTACAGTGTGAGGCTCTGAGGATAACCTGACAGCAACCTCACTCCTACTTAAAAAGATGAAGTCAGCTGTGTTTTGTCATTTTCTACATTTGAAGGATAATGATGTCAGCTGTGTGAAACGTGTTATGTCTGGTCACGATGACTAGACTGGGCCTAACAGATGAATCACAGGACACGGAGGGTGTGATGGCTAATCCCTCTGTGCTAGTCTGTGCTACACAAGTTGTTTCAAACAGTCACATTCAGTCCTTGGTTGGCAAAAAATCTGTGGATGTTGGTACCAAAACAAAGCAGAGCAGACAACTGTCCTCAGTCCCTCAGCAACTTAACATGCAGATATGGTAATGACTTCCTGTTTATAACCCTGTGCACAACCCAGTTAGGCCACAGATGGGACCCCAAGTCCTATCCTATATCGGCTCTGTGCCACTCACTGAAAAATGCACTCATACATACACATACCAGTAACTGCCATTCTGAGAATAAATCTATTTCCAATAAGCACTCATATTGCCTGTGTTGAATGTATTGACTGCATGTTGCATGAGTTTGTTGCTTCTCTTTTTTTTTTAAATAATAAAAGCAGGTTTTAAAAACAATGGGGTCATATTAACCATCATCTCTTTGTTCCTTCTGTTTCTTCTTCTTCAGGAGGAGAAAATGAATGTGGAGGCTCTGAGCAGAGCAGAGCTGCTGACTCTCCTCAGTATCTTGGAGGGAGAACTGGAGGCCCAGGATGTTGTTATACACACCCTCAGGGTGAGTTGGACTCTACAACCCTGCACAAATCAACACCTCACACCCCCTAGTTCACTTTAAAAGAGTATCTCCATCAAAATTGAGAAATAAATGCAACACATGTATTGTCCTCTCTGCACTGACGACATCCTTCAACGCTAAAATTAACCCGTCTCAGCATTACACCCCCAAAAAAGAATGTCAGCCAACACAGAAGGGATATGTAAACAGGAAAGTGAGGAAACAGAGCTAATAAAGACAATGGCACAAGAGCCCCACTGGTTTCCCAGCACCAACATTATTGTTGGTCAGTTCAGTCTCTGGCTGCAGCTGCAATGCCAGGTCTTTCTTTTGTTTTTCACAGTTAAATTATCCAGACCTTATTTTTCCTTTATCAAATTGCCTCTAGATGCAGCTTAGGCGCTCTGCCCCTTATATCTGACTGTTTTAACATGTTTTAATAAATTTAAAGTAAAGATGAGGACATTTGCTTCCACTTTTAATAGAGATGGGTGAGAAATTAAAGAAAAAACATGGAGTAACATAACAATTGCAAATGCTTCTGCACAAATCTTACACAGTGATTCCTTTTTATCCTCAGTTTTGTGAAGCTCACTGAATCATTTTCAGGGAGAGAGAGAGTGCACCTTTCTGCAGCCACAGTGCTTTGCAGTGTTTGGCTCTGATTGTCTCTCTCCATGACCACAGCAGTTTAGATGAAGCTACTTAGGCTCTAAATGCCTGACTCATTGTCTGAAACAGTGGTTGAGGTTGTGATGGAGACAAGTAGCAACCGTGAGTGTCTTGCTCTAATAAATAGGCCGTCATAGTGAAGTTTATCTAGACAGCGAGAAAGGCTGTAATTATGAGATAATTTCCGTGTCAGGGCCTGAGGGGGAGCCGCTCTTACCACACCAGCTTAGATATTTCTCGATTGGCAGTTGCCCAGATCTGACGTACAGTACACAGGGTTTGACCCGAAACTCAAAACAAACACACACACACACAAACAGTCATTGCCTTAGGACAAATGTAAAGTCGCCTCTCTTGCTATACTGCTCGTTTCCTCTCCCTCCTTTCCTCCCTCTCTCTTCCTCACACACAGCCACATTATGGGGGGTCTTTCATGTTCGACCGTGACTTATGCCCTATCAGCCCCCGCACTCACGAATGCACACTCTGGTGGTCTCTGGTGGGCCAGTTAGAGGCTGTGGTGTTTATTGTGGAGAGGATGTACAGAGTTGTAGATTCAAATCACTGACTTCCCTTGTCTACTCACTGGGGAGCTGTGCACCATTTTAACAGACTGGTCCATACTAGGGCAGATTATGTGTGGACATGTGGCCTGCAGAGGGGAGTGTCAGGGGTTGATAGCGGACTAATGTGTCCAATATTGAGCACTGTGTCTGTGCATTAATTTGGCACAGAGGAAGTCTTGTTTGTACAGCTTGGCTTTCTCTGCCCTAACTGTTTCCCCCATCTTCCCACAGTGATTTTTTTTTCTCCCCCCCTCAGGATCTTAACATGCTACGAACTGTTCCTTTAACAGTGTTCTTCTCTAACTAGTGCTGTCTTCCCAGTGCAGTCAGCCAAAATGGCACAGTAACCAAGCTCAGTGTGTGCCAGCAATGTTTACTTGTATGTGAGGACGGTTGAGAAAGACAAAGGGGCGCTTCGGACCCCCCTCCCACACACACACACACACATACACACACAATCTATTCCTCCTTTTAAATATTTGGTCTTTTCAGCAGCAAGTACTTGGGATGCCTCTGCACTGCTCGGGGCAACTGTATTCAAGCGCTCTTTAACACTTCCTTCACCTGAATCCGCCTAAAATGTGGAACTGTGTTAACTGTGTCTCCTGTGAGACGTGTCTCTACACATTCTTGATTTTACTTTTCCTATAGTTCTCATCACCGCGGTGAACAGGTGAACAGTTTTACTGCAGGGAACATTCCTGAAAACATGACACCAGAAAACAGGTCCTGCATTCCAGCAGGAGTGGCATGTCTTTTGAGTTGATCATTGTCTATATCTATACAGGAAGAATTTGCTGTTATTAACTTATCTGTGTCGCATAGATGGCACAGATCCAGCATAGAGCAGGTTGTCTATACTGTAGCTCAAAGGAATGTTATTTACAAGATGAAAACTGACGCAGGTGAAATACTCGGTGAGGGAGGTGTGTCAAAACAAACTCTGTTCAGAAATACAGTGGAAAGGAAAAGTGAAATAAGTGAACTCCTTATACTGTAGTTAATACCTTTTCCTTTGGAACCACCAGTAACCTCAAGCAATTAAGCAAACTTTATATCTTGATAAACTCTGGGATTCAATTATTCCATCATTTGGCTTTTGGCTGTCCAGGCCCACAGGCAGCAAAGCAGGATCAAATCATTGTTCTTCACCTCTGGGATGATGTTCTCATGTCGGCTTTTTCGTTACCTGTTTTACACCAATAACAGTGCTGTTCTTTCCGAACAAGTCAACATTAGTTTAATAATTGCACAAACACTCTCCCAGTAGTGCTGTGAAGTCTCTAAATGCTCTTTGGAAATCTTCAGGCCCACAGTGACATTATGTTCCTCCGTAATGTCCTGCCATAAACACCATTATTTTTGTGGCAAACTAGATGTTAACCAGCTCCAACGACTTTAGCTTTTGCTTTCTCTCTTATGTTCCTGATCATTCTGCATTGTGCTTTCTGAGTCATCCTTGCTCAACACCCACTTTTATGGAGAGCAGCCACATCTCCATTTATAGAGCTTGTCCAACTGTACTGTAGACTGGAGAATGTTTAAAATCTCTCAGATAACTTTATAGCCCTTCCAGCTACATGCAGATCAACCATCCTTGACTGAAAGTCGTCTAGAGTCTCTCTCTCCTTTTTTTTTTAACAAGACACAGTTCACATCCACAGATCCAAAGTACAGTAGCTCAAATCCACACCTCCAGACTTGTTTCTTGATAATTATCCCTCCCTACATGTGTTTGAACGAGAACACTATGATTTGTGTGTCATCGTTTGAAATTGTTGTTTGTTCATTGATGTAACACAGATGAGGATTTCAAAGGTTTCACTTTCTTCGTTTGCCATTGTAAACCTCCTGTCTGCAACAAGGAACTGCTTTCAACTTTTTGAAGTCCCTTGTCTCCAGTACCTGTGGCTGTGAAACAAACATTTCTGTTACTGAATTGTTTTTTTGTGTTTGTCCAGACCACCGGGTTTATGTAGTTAAAAAAGTTAAAGTCATGCTCAGCAGGGCCTGTTTTTGTTTTTCATAGTATGTCATATCCTGTAATCCTAAAATGCTTTGTCTATTTTTGCAGGCTGACGTATTTTCCTGACTCCATAAACAATAGGGCCTGGCTAGAGTGTGCTGTTCAGATAAGATTGTACAGTATATTCTGTTACTTTACAAGAGTTGCTGCACAATTTGGACATGTTGTCAAGATTGGAGGGGGAATGTACATGATAACAAAACCACAGCAGAAACCGCACATAAGGTACCATTAAAAGCACATGTAATAACCAATGTACCACTGAAATGCCAGTGAAGTGCTTTCATAGAAGCCACTTGAGCCTGAGGCCTGAGAGAGTGAAGCTCCCTGACCTGAAAACTCAAACTAAGATGACATCAAAGTACCTGATGCAGACAGAAACACACACCTTTCCTCATGATGCCTTTTTATAGCAGCCTTTCTTCTGGTTATAAGCTAAGGGTTCATATCTGTAATGAAATGAACTCCACCCTTCGCTGCTATTTGCACTGAACCAAGGAGTATTTGCCTGTTACAAATAAAATAGTGATAAAGGAGGTCGGGCCAAGCTGAGACAACAGCCAGTCCAAGATAAGAAAAATCACTGTTTTTCACTGAAGCTTCTGCTTACATTTGTGTCAGTGAATTGCCCCACCGGTTATACTTTTGACTAAAAACTGTATGCTTCCTTGTTTCTTGTTTCCTGTTCATGATATGTTATAAGAAATCTCTGCCTGACCAAAGGGTGAGAGCACCTGCTTCTGTGTTTCATCACTAACCACAGATGATAACATTTGAGGCGGTTAAAGATTACTTAGAGTTGCTTCATTGCTCAGCCCATAAAGTAAAGTGAGGTTTTGTTTGGCGTCTTCCCAGTTATCGCGGTGCCATCTGTGGTTAATGTGTGGGTGGGAGGTGTGGAGGATGCAGCTCAAGCCTTAAGCACACACCTTAGCTTACACTTGAAAAAAGCATCTTAATTCACCTCCCTGTCTCTCTTTCTCTGTGGGAGCCCACAATGCCGAGCTAGAAAACAACACTCCGGTAGAACAGAGCACCTGCTCATTTCAGGATGCAAATGATGCGTGTTCACATCCTGGGAATGTCAGTTCATAATGGGTGTCTCTGTCTGAAGAGTTCTAAGCAATTACATTTTTAAGTGACTACACGTAATGTGAAAGGAGTCAAACCCACAGAGAACTGTCACATTATAACTCAAGCACTAAACGGCCTCTTCATAAGTCTTTAGCCTCTTTTAAACTCATTCTGGCGTCACAAATTTACTATGTGGTTCAGTTAAGTCACTGTCAGAAAACTCTATACAGTATAGCCGCAGCTGATAATCCTATTGTGTGCTACCTGCTCAGTTAGGTGATAAGCTGCTTGCTGGGGGAAAAAAACATCTATGCAATAGATGCACTTGTCAGGATTTGGCAGAAATGAAAATGGAGTGGGGAAAAAAACACGTCATTTGAAACCTGACCTCAGAGGAACAATGAAGTTGCTCTGTGTCTGCCCCACGTGGAAGTAGACAACTCATCAGCTCCTCTGATTATAAATGACGAAAAGAAACAAAAACAAGTGAACGTGGCTTTGAGTTGGTTCATTTGCACTCCCAAGACAAGACTGCAGATTCTTATCCTGCCAAAGTGTCGCTTAGTTAATGATTATGTTGTCCGTAGTTGCTAGCAGGCTAGTCATTAGTTCCCAGCAGCATCTCTGTCATGCCAAATTCCTTCTCTAGTTCCTAACAACAACAATGCATCCCTACTGGCCTGTGTATGTGATATGTAATCAGTCTTATGCTATTTATTTTTCTTTACATTAATTTGCACAACACATATGACACATTAATGAGACATAAAACTTTATTGTTGTTTGACTATCCGGGCTTCTAGCCTCACCAGCTCTGATAAATCAGATGTGACTTCCAGTGGATTGATATCTCTCACCTGCCAATGCCTGCTTTTCAACATTGATGATACTGTAAACAGTGCATTGCATTCACCTACTTTCTTTACATCATCTAGTTAAATCCTGAAGCAAGAGACAGAAATGTTCACTACATGCTCTGCAGCTCTGATTGCTCTGTCTGATGATCTGCCCTCACACTCTGCTCTTTGTGTATTGTAGGTTTATAATCAAAATGTTGTAGAAATAAATAAGTTGTTTGCTTTGAAACAACAGAACACAAGTGAAAGGCTGTCTCATGCACCACTTTATTTTTGAAAGATGTCAGTGCGTTGTCCTCCTCTGGAGCCTCTACTGCTCCTCAAGTTTTAAGTTCCATGAAAGAGGCTTTTCATATCTGACAGGTCTGTTCCTGCTGTCCTTTTGTCTCTGTTGGCCAACTATTCTTCTTGGGAGCGGACTAATTCACCAGGAATGCATACTTTCCCATAAGCCCCACTGCAAAGCTTCTGGATTTGAGATGTTACCCTGGAGACAGCAGCTTATGCAGTATGGCACACATACAATAAAGCACAATGCTCATAGATACATACACATGACAGATACTCCTGTATCCTTCAGATTCATAGCAGAGAAACTCTAAAAGTGACTACACTGCAGTGTACCCAACACCATTTAGAGCTGTAACTTTGCCCATGCTGGGTGCTGCGTTCATTGTGTTACATCCATTACCCAGGCTCAGCAAGGAAACAGGACTCCCCGGCTCTTTTCACTTCACACAAGGGCATGATTGTGCCCCGAGGTTGTAGGTAACTGACTGACGGACAGAGAATTCCACCAGGTGAAAGGCATCAGGTTGTCTTTCACACCTTGCTAAAGCTGTGGGAATGCATTAGAGGACACCAGCTTTTGAACAATGGCAATGATCAAACAAGCTGCAGTGCACCCAATTCTATACTGTAGCTGCAACTTTGCATGAAATACAGTTTCATCTCACGTACAGCAAAGTCCGCTGTACTTGGTATCGTTTCAAAAGCAAATCATTGATTCTGAAATGGATCACAAATAGTAAATTCATAGGATGTAATTTATTTCTTCCCACAACTAAGCTAGGGAGACACTTATCATTAGTCGCTGGGCAGAAATGAGAGCTTTGCAACAGAGAGGGTTTGGTTCTTACACTCTCTCATAAAGGAAAGCACACTCTGTCATTATGATCAGTTGTGTCCTGAGAAAACCATGAGAGACCAGAGCCCAAGGCCTATAGGCTAGAGCTACTACTGCCACACACACACGCACACACAAAATCTCAACATTCCCCTTAATGGCCTGTTTAAACAGTTATTTAACTCAGGAAGCGGCAGTTTTGTCTCCAGCAAGATGAAAAGGCTTTAAAGCTTTACTCCCAGCCCAGTGCAAAAACACACGCACACACGCATGTTTTGTACTCACATAGAAAAGGAAAAAGAGACATACCACACACACATACACTCATAACCACTCTCATATATTGAAGCCTACTGGGTCAGACATGGAGACAATGCAAAGGACTGAGGGCATTGAGACAGTGTCTTTGTGCAAGTCCTGTAATCTCGTCACTGAGGGTCGCATTCTTTGTGCAGCCACTGAAAAAGCCTTCTTACTGACACCCTCAGGGTGTGTGTGTGTGTGTGTGTGTGTGTATTTGAGCTGCAGTGGTCTTGGATAGTGTGAGAAAAAGAGTCGGACAGAGAGGCGGAAGTGGAAAGAGGCATTTTCTGAGAAATGATGATGAACCGGCAGAGGAATGCAGTGCCATGCATGTTTGGGCAGTGGGATGACGGGGGCAGGGGGGACCGGCCCGGGTGTTTTGATCAGGACTGCACGGGGAGACGGAGACGGGTGTCCTGGAGGCACGTGGAGTGAGCTTTGTGGCATGTGCTTGCATCATTAGCACCGCCAGCTGACCCTGCATGCCTCCCGAACTCAAGCCATCCAACTATACGTAGTTAATGAGACCTCCTGATGACATAGGATGACCCGGAGTGAGGTCAACAAAGGCCCTATCACAAAGTCGCCTCTCATTCCAGCCAGTTTCTCCTAACAAACTGAAATGAGATAAGAATTAGTTTCCTTGCATTATTTTATACCCCAGGAGGATCTATTTTTGAGCATACAGTCGCTTTTTATCCATTTATTTTGTTTTACCAAAAGGTATAATCCAACCACTTCACTTGAGACAGCTCTGTCTTTGTGTGTGTATGTGTGAGTGTGTGTCTGTCTGATTTCATGGCCCGGACCTTCACCCCTGCATCCCTGGGGAGGAGTTAACATCTGTCCCTGGTGGGGGTTGGACAGCCGTGCCTCACCTCCTCTTTGTGTTTGGGTTGAGGGGAAACACCATCTGCTTGTGCTGACACTGACAATAACATCACCCCACACTGATTTCCTGCACATAAACTGCTGAGTGTGGATGTGAAATGTCTAACGTTATTATCTACAAGTCAGTCATCTCTCGTGCATCATGTGCCGATGCGTGTGTGTGTGTGTGTGTGTGTGTGTGTGTGCCTTTTGCTTCCACAGTATGTTTGTGATGAGTTGCTTGTTACTGTTTTTCTTGGCTCTGGTGCTTGGGCCTCGTGTTATCTTCTTCACACATTCTTTCCTGAGCTGCAGTGTAGAAAGAGGAACTCATCTATCAAAACCATTTACTGACACACATAAGCACACATTTATCAATGCTGTCTTCCTGTAAGTCACTGGATGGAGTGCATACACATTTAATGGATCTCATCTAATTATTTGTCTAATTAGCTCTGGGTCATACATGTATATTTATGTTTACATGCCTTTCTGTGGTTTGTGGTTGGTAAAACTCATTTTCAAGAGAGTCAACACTGCGTCATTTAATGCATCTGCCTAACAACACAATTATGTGTTTGTGTTTATCTATTAGGCTGAACATAGAGACACTTTCATCCAGGAGCGCTACGGCCAGTACGACCTCAGCGATCCATTCCTGGCGCTGCAGAGGGACAGCGAACCTGAGGAGCGACAAAACACGCTCACCCAGCATCACACCCACCAGCAGCAGGGCAGAGCGGTGGGGCCTAATCCTCTGGCTGTGCTTAAACTGGTCATGGCTCACTGCAAAAGGATGCAGGACCGGATGATGGGACAGTTGGCTGCTGCTGAGAGCAGACACAGGAGGGTAAGAGAGCAAAGCGCACTCATGCACAGTCACGATCGCACACTCTGTGACTTCTCCAGCTCTGTCTGTACTGTATGTCACATTAGTGTGTTGTACGGGAGGGAAGGAGGTAATGCTGCAAGTACCCAGCCATTGTCGCACGGGGCTTCACACTAGTACAATAGGCTTGTTGTGTGAGTGAACGTGTCCAGCATGTATCTATTTGTCTCCATGACTCAGACACTGTAGACTTGGCTTGGGCGAGTGAGGCCGACAGACGGCAGCCACGCCCAGGCCTAGAGGGGTGATAAGGAGCTTCATGACATCAGATTTATCAGAGTCATAAACACTCAACTTACAGACTGTCTAGGAGTCAACTTTAGAGAGCTGATGAAAAAGACAAAACCTCGTAAAGAAGAAGAGGTTCTTTCTATGCATGCTGATGAATCAGGGGACAGGTTTCACAGCAGTAATACAGTCTGGCGCGGGAAAAATAAATCAAAAGAAATGTAATTTGCCAGTTTGAGCATGGTGTCAAATTTATGCACTTAATCCTGCAGTGAGAAACCTGTCCGCGTGCGATGTCATATAATTTGTTTTATTTGGCCACGTGCTTCGCAGATGATCGCTGATCTGGAGGAGGAGAAGCGACGGCGCGCCCAGGACTCTGCGCAGAGTGACGACTTCGCCACCATGCTGCAGACAGAAAGAGGCAAACTGCTGCAACAGGTGTGACTGACGTGGAAAAAGATGCCGAGTTTACATGAACTGCTCTACTCCATGAGCATGTGCATATGTGTGGGTTTGGTGAAGCTGCTGCTCACTTGCTGAAAGATGGGAACATCTGTCGGGAGAGGTTTTTTTTCTGCTTCCTCCTCCCTCCCTCTGTTCCTCCTCTTTTCCCCTCTCCTCTGCCTGTCTGCTCAGCGTGTAGCTGTGATTTAAAACCCAGCGACTGAGCAGGGAAGCCTCAGCGCAGCTCCACTGTTGTGTAACTCAGTAGGGTGGAGAGGGCTTGGCCTGTTAAGACACACACAGGCGCCCATACGCACAAGCACAGGGCCGTTCCATAGGAAACAGAGGCGGAAGAAGCCATTGTTTAGTTGTCCAGCAGCCACGGTGCTTTTATGGCCGCAGGAAATCTGAGATAATGGATGTCCATGTCTAACGCAAGGTCAGCTCACGCACACACGCTGCGAGCGCACAATCGCCAGCAGACAAACTGCACAAGGGCCTTATGTAAGACAGAGTTCCTGACTGTCTCCCATGTATTCCTCAGGCCTTTCCTGTCTGTGTTGTTTTTTGTACACTACTCATACACACTCAATTGTATTCCATCACCTCCCATTTCCTTGTGTTACTCATCAAAGCTTCTAAGCCATCCGGTCACCCTCCTATTACCTCACACCAAGCTGGACTTTCCATAAACATGCCATGTAAGCAAAAAATTCTTGGATAAGGCAAAACACGAAAAACTGCCCCTCTTATCAGTCCCTACCAGCTCTAAAACAATGCTCACCATACCTCATCCCCTTTCCTGATTCTGTGTGACTCAAGTCGACTTAGTTTGAGTTTTGAGTTTGACCATGGATGTCAGCCATTTTGACACTTCATGATATGAGGCTCCATTTTTATACGCTTTTTGAAGAATAAAGCAAATACATTTGATGAAATAACATCATGTGAGGAGGTATCATGCATGTTACTGGCAAATTATAAAAAAAATGTAAAAGATTATCTTTCTTTTAGCAGAAAGCTAATGGTAGACTTAGACTTAGAAATTACGTGATTTTTAACATTTATATAAACCCTGTAGTATAGAGATATACTGAGATTAGTTTAAAATACACATTCATATGTTTTACTGTACACAAAAATATGTCTTTATTGTAATGATTTCCAGTTCTGTCTGGTTTGATGCATCAGAGCAGTGCTCTTTTGCCTCCCTGTGGTCAAATGAGGAAGAGCTGCCTTGCCTTGACTCATTATTTCTCTCGTTTCCTTCTAGTTGGAAGTGGAGCGTGCAACTGTGCGGAGGTTAGAGAAGGAGCAAGCACAGCTGGTGAGCAAGGTGGAGGAGTCACTGTCTGAGCAGCAGCAGCTCTCCTCCAGTCTGACCTTGGAGCTCCAGCAAGCCAGCAGCCAGGCCCAGGAGGAGGCTCAGAGGGTCAGCCAACTTCGCACCCTGCTCCAAGAGGAGACTGCCACGCTGGAAAAGATCCGGGGGGTTCTTGAAAATGAGAAGAGCAGGTCAAGCCAGCTGGAGGCCAGGTCTGAGAGGCAGCTGGCTGAGTTTGACACAGAACGAGAGCAGATGAAAGCCAGGATCAGCAAAGAGGAGGAGAGGAGTCGGGAGCTTGAGAGACAGGTGGAGGAGCTGAGGAAGAGGTTGGCAGAACCGGACGGATGTGAAGAGGAGGTAAAGGAGGCTGTGACGGAGATGAAGGAGTCACTTTCCAAGACGATGGTGGTGTCCACCTCTGTTCAGACTGAACCCGATGGAAAGATAACTGTCACTCCTAAATCCACCTCAGGGTCAAAGGTCAACGGCCATCACGCTCATAAAGAGACAGAACTAATGCAGGAGGGAAGGGGGGCAGAAAATGGAGGAGTGGCAGAGAATGGGGGAGGAGCAGCTTTGCAATCCCCTCTGCACCCTCATCCTCACACTCACCCTCACTCTCCATCCAGCACAGCCTCCTCCTCTCTCTCCTCGTCCCCCATTTCCTCGCCCGTTCTCGCCAAGCGTCTCGGTAGCCCCGGTTTCCATCAGTCATCCTACCAGACCAGTGTCAACCAGCGATTCCAAGCTGCCAGGCACAAGTTCCAGAGTCAGGCTGAGCTGGAGCAGCAGCAGCATGGTGGGCCTCTGTCCCCCAGAGACCTCTCCCCCACCACCACCTCCACCCCTCCCCCACCAGAACACAGCACAGCTAAGCAGCTGGCCCGCAACACAGTCACCCAGGTGCTGTCCCGCTTCACCAGCCAGCAAGCGGGAGTCAAGCTGGCGCCGATCAGCAGCTCTCCGTTTGGTACGGACTATCGCAATCTAGCAGCATCTCCTCCTGGAGGGCGGTCACCTTCTTCTGGGCCCCTATCTCCGGGCATCCGCTCCCCCCTCACCCCTCGCTCGGACAGGACCCATCCTCCTCCTCCGATCCCTCCCAAGAAGCCAGGCATGAGTCCAACTCCAGGCTCCCCGAGTCACTCTGCCCGGACCAGCCTCTTCCCAGAGCTGACGGGAAACTGTGGGCACAGTAACAACGGTCAAGAGGAAGCCAAGGAACCTGACCTTGTTTTATCTTCTAGCAGCTAACGGCCAGATGATATAAAATAACTGCTAAATGAGTCAGGCCTTAATCATCAGTTACTGTAATGTTCAGCTTTGCTAGTCCTTGAGCACACACTCATAATCAGTAGTGTAGACATTTCTTAACTTTGGTTCAAACAGGTGGATTTAGGAGTGTGCTGCACCCCTACCTCTATGCCACACTTTGAGAAACAAATGGGAAAGAATATCATATAATATGTTTAAGATTATTTCATTGCATTATATTATTTGTTACATTACCTTTCCTGTTTTTATTAATGCCTATAAAATATTTCCAAGAGTGAAATTTTGGAATGAAAATAAATATCTCAATCATTTTCCACTTAAATCCCATGTTAAGGGAGCCGAGTGAACATGTATAACAAGACCTGTTGGTTTTTGAAGGGAAAAAATGTCCGTGGTTTTTCATAGCACAACACTCTTTCCCTTTCCCCCTAATGCTTAAACTGCCAGACATTTTAGAATAAAATACTTTAGTCTGATACCAGACTTAATAGCAAGTAGAAGAAGGCTTAAATCCATGGATGTAGAATGTAACAGACACGTAGCTATCACCTTTTCACAATAAAATAGTGAGTAGTTTGTAAACGTATTTCCAATGAATTCTTATGCAGATGAGAAGATTAACCTGTAAATAGTTCCAATGAACAACATCAAATGCATGTGCTGTTTTTCTTTCTACTGGTCATGAATACACTGAATCTTGTCTTGAAAAGGGAGATCCTTGCTTTGCACTACATTACTGTAAGATACTGTATGTCTACAATTGCATATTATGTTTTATTCAGGGAACATTCAATCCTGCTTCACTCAATCCAAGGACTATTTATCATGGTTATGTGATAACTCTTTGGTATATTACATCCATGAAGAAAATGGGAACTAAAATCTTGAGTCTTGCTACTGTAACGATTGTTTCTGTAGTACATGTCGAAAAAAATGACATAGCATTGTGTTGTCTTTACAGTGCTACACAGCTTTTAGGTTTACAATGTTTTGTTTTCCATCTATTGAAACCAAGAATTCAAAGTAATTATTTTAGCCTATAAATCTGTTGATTTATACACTGCTTGTCTCTGAGGGACAATGTCCCTCAAAACATCTTAAGTAAATAATATGAGCACCTGCAACACCCAGTGCTGTTTTTAAAATAAATTACTCTTGCCTTAAAGCTCAAAGTGTCTCAAAGTTTTTCCATTAAAAGTTCTGTCTGGCAATCTCCTGGATCTGGTCAGCTATGCAAGGTGTGTGTGCGTGTGAGAGAGAGAGTGTGTGACAGCCAAGATGTTCAATCCATTTATTTGTACAACAGAATGGGGCAGTACAGTCTTGAAGTTTATAACTGATCGGCACACAGTTGTAGTATAGTGTGAGGGTTGAACACAGCACTTAGTCTAGCTAACAAGTAACTGATCCAGAGTCAGCCTACTCAGAAGACATGTAACACATACAGTATGTGGCCTTACAGAAGTCATGTAATGTATACAGTATATGATCTTGCCTTACATGGCAACTGCATTGCGTTCACTTGGCTTTGGCCAATACACAATAAACAGTTTGTAATGGTTAACAATGCAATATTCTAGGACTCCAACAAAAAAAAACAGCATATTAAAATAGAAATTTGCATACATGGGTGGGAGGATGGAGTTCTTTACCATAGGAAAGAGATTTTGGCAAATAAATCTTGGTTATTATGAGTATGTTTTCCTTTCACAAAGGAAAAGCTGTACAGCAATAGAGGTGGTGTTGCCAAAGTAAGAGACCAGAGAATGCAGTATAGATGCAGCAGCGCAGAAGTTGCTTTATCGTGTTTCAGTCATCGTAGCTTGCACTGGTGGAGACATACATCAGTGAGTGCAACAGAAAAAAAGTAAACATTCCCTCAGCCCTGACAGACATTGACAAACACACAGGTCTACAGTGCCGGGAACTATGCTGAGGATTGTGCTACTCCTACATGTTAACAGCAGGTAAAAATACTGTCAATTTCCTTAAAGATGCATAACTAAGTTCCCTATCAGTTCAGCAATACTATAGACCTATTAACAGTTAAGATGTCGGATGACAGGTATTCATTTTCCTGCCTATGTCCCAATTTTACTGATGCAGTTGATTTGGAATTTCACAGAGAAACAAAAACATAACATTTGAGTAATATTTTCCTGTCCAGAAAAAAAAAAATCATACCCTGATATGTGATGGTGTGCTTAATTTCTCTCATCAGCTGCCTTGTGCAGTTTTGGTTTTTGTTCCTGTGTGCTAAGGTCTTCACTGTGACAGGATCACAGTTCCGCATCAGTTTGACAAAGAAAAAAAATATTGCAACTTCTGACATCTGAATGTAAAGAGGTCTGCGTTAACCCAGATGGCCGAAGGAAGATTTACTTCCTTAATGTAGCAGTCCTGAGCACAGCCCTGCACACTGACCCAACACAACTCTTTCAAAAAACACACATACAGAAGTAACCAGTTCCTCCAAACCATCAATTATCTCCATAACTGCAACTTCCTTACAGCAGACAGATACCTTTGCCTAACAGTCTGCAAATCTTCAGTTATACCTTTTTGTTTTTGTTTTTGTTATTTATTTTTTCTTGCCCCATACTGACATAGTTTTGCTTTGGTTAGTCCTTGCGCATGTATAGGTGGGTTGTGGGACAAGTGGAGCGTGCGTCTCCGTGGTCAGTCCCTGACCATCCGCTAGGCATTCTGCATCTCCTTGCCAATTTTGTAACTTAGGATCTTATTCCAGTCGATCTTAGTGCGTGTAACGGGCAGCTGACGACGCAGGGCCTTGAAAGTGGTATCAGACATGGTTTGGTAGTTCTCACTGATCGCAGTCTGGGGACAGAAAGAAGGGGAAATCAAGTATGTAATTGGGGTATTTACTTACTTAAAAGGTCTAAATGTTCCTTCATGCATGTTAGCATGAAGACTGCACATGTATATATAAAGATAAATGTGTGGTTAGTGAAAGGTAGCCTACCTGGTAGTCATTTTCAGCATTCTCAATAATGTCAACAAATTCCTTAGCAGTTTGGCTTTCATTCTGTAAAAAAGAAAAACACACACATACAAACACACAATGATCAATCTTTATCTTATCTGAGAAATTGCACCACTAATCAAACACTATGTACCAACAATGAAGACTCAAAAGTCAAGTCAAGTGACATTCAATCTTTCAAATACAGGCATATTAAGAGATTGTATTTGTAGGATTAAGAAAAATAATGAGTACAATTTTGGAACAGATGATATCTGTTGTGAGGTAAACAGATACAACAGAGGAAGTACTCAGTGTGCAGATACAAAGGAGAACTATGTGTAAAGCACTGCACTCAAAAATCACTGTGAGGGTCTGGTGAGCGAGACTACTGTGTTTGTGATGCTGATCAACTTAAAATACAAATCATTATTAAAATGACAGCCTTTACTACATACTCTTTTGCACATACATAAGTATCATGCAGATTTATTTTACAGGTTTGGTTCATTTTGATGAACATCACATTGCAATCTAACAAACTTGAGCTCAAACAAAAGTAAAGTTTAAACCATGATAAAAACCCTGTATTAAATGTGTTTGTGCTTACTATAAGTATTAAACCTTGACTTACAGTCACTGGTATTGATTCTTCTACCTCCTTATGACTAACCAGCTGCACGTTGCCATCTTCATAGTAGTGCACCTGGAGACCAGAGGAACTTCGTTAATAACCTGGCCTATTTGAAAACAAAATATCACTCTTTGTCTTGATGTTCTTTATGCAAAAGAGCACAGTGAAGATAAGTTACCTGGATTTTCAGCACTCCCACCACCTGAGCAGTGGACTGACCAATGGTGAGCTTCCACTCTGACCTACAGCGACCGTTCCTGTACAAAACAGAAATCAATACATGACAGTGAGTCGGGAGCATCAAGATTATTTATAAAACTGAGATCCATCATTTCACTTTCATCTTATTAAAAATATACTGTATACTCTGTGATAAAGCTGTAATACATACGGAACAGCACAGAATGATACAATCAGATCTTTCTGATCATACTGTACCAGAAGTTTTTGGGCTGAAACTGATGTCCTTCAATGCAGGCTATGATAGTTTGCTGACCATCAACCATTTTCCCATACACCTGCAAAAGACACATAGTGGGGTTATTATGCCTACAATTGAATATATACTGTTTAGGTGGCTATTTTGTCACAGTTTTGTGCACTTTACCGTGCAGACTCCAGTAGGGTAGTGCTCCTTCACATAGGCACTGAGGGCAGTATCACAGGCATCTCTCCAGGTTCTCAGGGCTGTATCTCCTTCATAGGGCTGCACGTCGCTCACCTCTTTTCTTAGGTGATCGAAGCGGAAAGACAAATGATTGCGGGGATCCAGGAAACGTCCTTGACCTAAGTCACCGTGCTCTGTGATCAGTACCTACAGTAAAAAGAGGCAGGGGAAACGATTGGAATTTTTGGCTTGAACACTTGCTCTTCATGAATTAATTTGAAATACTTAAGGATTAAACATACCGGCTCATCATGGCCCTCTAGTTTGGCAGGAGTAAACTGATCCATGTTGTACTGGGCAAAGGAGCTACATAAACAAAATGAGCACAAATATACAGTACATATTCATGAAAGCTTTCAACAGATATTTTACACTGACCATTTTGAGAACACTGTGTGTGTGTATATTTGTGCGTTCAAATGGCAAAAAAAAGTGTTCAATATGAATTCCCTAGTGTTTATCTGTGTATAAATAGTATTTGAAATTCTAGCAATATAATTCAGCATTACTTACTGTGAAGCTCCCTCCCTAAGGAGGTTGTCATTATTGAGAAGGAGCCGCACATCTAAAAAGACAAAAAAGGACAGACAAAACAATAAAATCAAAGGTTAAGTGTCCCACGTTATAGGCTACTTAATATGATATCTTAGGCATGTTTCTACAGCTGCTTCTTACCATTGAAGACTTCATTGAACTCTCCTGGAGGGGCATGAGTCACAAAGTTGGCCGCTATGCGGACCTAAGGAGAAAAAAGGTGAACAATTCAATTATGCAATCAGGATATTATGTGAAATATGACTTGTATACAATAAGCAGAACAAATGACACCACAGACCAAAGCAATAACAAATCTAAAATCCTGATTACCAAGTCAAAAAAGTTGACAAAGTTGCAGTTGTAGGAATCCAGTTAAAATATATATATAATGCAGCCTATAATAACACAAACCGCGGAAAATATGTTTTACATAAATAACACTGCACAGTGAATATATTTGGTAAAGATCAATCACAACTTCTGACATTAAGAGAAACATGTCTGTCAAGGAATTTACATTTTACACTGAATATGAGAGCAGCTTGTCCAGGCTGTTTTCTGCTTTTACAATATCATACCCATCCTTCAGTCTTAAATCTCTCTTATCTCTTGACATAGCACCGCCTCTGATTTTACACTACGCAAAACCTGTCATTCATAATAATTTGAGCCCCTTGCCACCAGCTGCCATTGGTATTACGAAGAGTGTCTCTATCCGGCTGCATCTAAATTGTAAGCACACATATCCTGATCTGAAGCCATGTGAGGCTAACAAGTATTTGAGCTGCAACTGAATCTGTTTGACCCAGAAATCCAAAGCAAAGTAACGTTAGCCGCTAACGTTAGCTAATGTTATCTGAGAGGAATACATTAATGCAGACTCGTAAGGTTTACGTTATAGACACTGGGACACGACCTTTAGATGCACCTCGCCACATACGTGTCCATTAATTTATTTACAACTACAAATAAGTTTTCAGTCGAAATGCTCCCTATTTGGGCATTTTATCCAGTTGCTAGCCCACTATAAGCTTTAACTAGCATTGGCTAGTTAGCTAATCGTAGTAACACACAAGTTTAGCATTTCGAGGCGTGACCAAAAAAAATGACACTCTCTTTCCAAAACTTAACCGTTCCCTCATGCGAACATACAACACCGGTAGATCTCTACAATTAAGAGAAATCACCACTTAGTAAAGAATAAAAATAGTCTGCAAACCTTCTCTTCATCTGACAGCGGCTCCTCAAAGTCAGCCATCTTGGCTCTTTGTGACCCCACCTACCCCAGCTGACTGACAGAAGCAGTGCGGAGGTTTTTATTCACGTGAGTTAAGAAACCGACTAACTCATACTTATTTTAAAATATATCATGTCAAAATACACATACAACTGTGCTTCGGTGGTGAAATGCAACTCACCGAGTCCGATAACTATGCATAAGCACAATACAAATTAGTCTATGGTTTATTATTTACAACGCAAGAGGGCGTTAAAAGATCTCGTCTACTTCTTCCTTATGAGCGTTGTAGAGGTGATTTCCCTACAAAATAAAAGCACAGGTGTTTGCTACTGTAATTAATAAACTGTTTATAGGTCATAAACCCATCTAAATTGTTTGCCAGCTGCTATATGCGCTTTATTCATTCTTACTAAACATCGATTCGTTCTTGAATTCCTGCGTTTTTATTATATCCAGGAGGTGTTTCGGGCGGCTTTTATTTTAATTTTGAAGTTTCAAACGGAAGTGCTAAGAGGTCTTACGCATATTTTTTGGCTAGCTTCCTACTAGAGCAACTCACTCTCACTCTATTGTGCTTTCAAAGGGTTGGTACTTTTTGCAGACCAGCGACACACACTGTTATTATCATGGACCCACAGGTAAGATTACATTTAACTGACTTCCTGAGCAAATTACATACGCTACACAAATAAAACCGTGGCTAAAACATCCACGCTTGTAGCGTGTCAACTGAGCTGTCACTTTTCAAAAATTATAATATAACTGAGCGTTAGCAAGCTCCCAAGTCAAGCTAGCAGACGGACTGGTTTGGGTGTCTGCTGCTGTCAGCTGCCTGCCACAGGAAGTTCCTGCTCCAAGTAAACCCAAACACTGCTAGCAACAAACTAGCTCGGTCACCTCTCTACTCCGTTTGTCGCTCAGAAACTGCATAACAAATTCGACGCATGTTAATCAACTGACCCCTGGTTTTCGTTTTAACTGCATACACTGTTATTACTGGCTAGCGTCGTAGTTTTGGGCATGAATAAGGCATTGTTGGTTGTGAGACAGTTTGTGTCACAGAGGCGTTGTTTGAGATACTCTGCTGCGTGTTGTCAGGTGATGACCAACCCCGAGGAAATCGCCAGGCTGTACAGAGAACTCAGCCTCTTTCCCTCTCTGAGTAGAGCAGACGTGGGACCTGTCGTCACCTCTCAGTATGGAGGCAAATACAGCAACATCTACACAGGTGCGTATCGGTACCTTGCAAATTAAAGTAAAATAAAATTCAGCTCGGTGTATCCGACTTTCTCATTGGCAGGTGAATCATTAGAGGTTGTAAGTCAGGTAAAATACCTGGGTCACATCACATTTAGGGACGATAATGTGTAGCGCCAGTGTTGTAAACTTTACGGACAAGCACCTGTGGTGCAATTTTGGAAAGGCAAAGATGAAGACACTACTTTTTCTTAAACTCACCAGATGGACCAGTGCAAGTGAAATGTTTCCATGCTTCATTGACAAACCTCATGTACAGATTTATGTGTAGACTACAGGAGTCAACAAATGAAATTAAGGGATCTTGAAGGTATTTCTCATGCCTCTGGAAATGGAGCCAAGTACTGTATGTTTTTCAATCTCTGGAGTGAGAGCCCCAGTTTAATTTATAGGCTGTTGTGTTGTTTGTGTTTTTATTATTTTATATGGACCTAATTGAGTCCGAAATAAAGCTCATTATCATCATAGAAAATTATAACACTCTATTATCTAACTTTGCAGAATGGAGCCAGCGGGATTTGGAGAGGAATGAGAATGTCAAGTTTTGCCGCCAGTACATTGTATTCCATGACGACAAATCAGTGGTATACTCTGGAGCTTCAGGAAACTGCACCGAGATCAAAGGAGAGTATGTAACAAGTTTCTTATGTCATCTGGAGAGTGGAGTTGCAGACATCCGCCTAGATCTAACACTGGGCAGAGTGAACAGTGTGTCATTTGTGTGTTTCTCCTGCCAGGGTGCTCAGTAAGGATTCTCCTACAGGTGAAATGAAGGCTGTTGTAAGAGAGTGCACGGTTAAAGGAGAGGACAAACAGTTTCTGGAGGTGTGTGGCTTGCCCCATGTTGTTTCCCTGCTCTGCTGCATTATCCACAAAATCCAACAAACAAATGTGACCAGCCATTTTGAATACCCTTCTGCTCTGATGACGTGTGTGAACTTACAGATATGGAGTAAAAACATCAAGATGAAGAGCATCGATCTACAAGCCTTAAAAAAGCACGGGAAAGTCTATGAAGATGGTGAGTCATCTCCACTTGCATTGCATTTTTTGTTAACAAATGTATTTTAAAATGTAAAATTGACTTTGACATGTGTCAGTGCAAGTGTTAATCACATTGTTTTCCATCCATAGAGCAATTTGGCTCCTTGGTTTGGTCCCACTCTGAGACACACCTCTTGTATGTGGCAGAGAAAAAGAAACCAAAGGCAGAATCTTACTTCCAGGTCTGTCAGCTTTAAAATGAAGTCAATACTTTATCACTGTTTTCTATAGGTCAGACTGTAAAATATGTTGATTTATATTGATGCTAATGTTGCGTTCAGTACTGCCCTGGCCTAGCATATTTACCATAAGTGGTTCAGTGGCTGTGTTGCTGGTACAAGTTGCTGGCTATTCTCTAGCTTCCTTTGAGAAAAATGAAGATAAATAATATATCTCATAAGGGGATTTGAATAGAAATGATGCCATTGAACACTGCAAACCAGTTTGTCTTGTAAATATTGAAAATATCAGTCTTATCCTTCAATCAGAACTGCAAACGCTCGGCTGGTCCAGGTGTTTGTCTTGTAAAACAAATTATTTTTCACCTTGAAAATATCCCAGGTCAAAAAACTGTTTGCCTTCTGGTCACCTATCTCATCCTTCAATCAGAACATAGCTTGGTAATAATTGGGTTTGTCTGGATTGGGGACAGGAAAGTAACAAAGCATGTTTTCTGCCATTTGTGTGATTTAGTGTTGATTCCCCATTTAGGTTATAGGTACATAAAATAAGATAACTGAAATGAAAAGGTAATAATTTGTTATTCTCTGTCTTTTCTGTTTGTAGACTGTGTCACCTGAGTTGTCTTCTATTGGGGACGAGGATGAGGCCTTGAGAGTGGAGAAAAAGGATGCTGTGAAAGTAACTGAAATAAATACTTAATGAAAAACAAAACACTCTTAGATTCAGTTTCTTTTTTCTTAAGTTGTAGTGTTTCTTTTATTCCTGCAGGGGGAGCAGTTTGTCTTCGCTGAGGACTGGGGAGAGGCACTCGTTGGTAAAAGCTGTCCGGTGCTCTGTGTTTTGGACATAGAGGGTGACAATGTCTCTGTGCTGGAAGTGCCTGAAAATATCTCACCTGGGCAGGTTAGTAAAACAGTTTCTGCAATAACAAAACACTTTTTGTTGGAGTATTTGTCATGTTTGTCATTTTGTCTCTGTAGGCATTTTGGGCTCCAGGTGACACAGGTGTGGTGTTTGTGGGCTGGTGGCATGAGCCTTTCAGACTTGGCCTTAAGTACTGCGCAAACAGGAGGTGTGTATTATACTAATCAGAGAAAAGTTGGAAAAAGCTGAACTGTCTCAAGAAAGGTTCACAGGCTAACACTGCAAATCATTCATGTTTCACTTGTCTCCCCTAGGTCATCTTTGTTCTATGTGGATCTCACTGGCGGGAAATGTGGTAAGTGAATTTCCTCTACTTTTTCAGGTCTCTATTACAGGTATATATTATAGGTATAATTATCAATATCTGTCCTGCTCTGAGGCATGATGTACACACCTGAAATCTGCTCAGGTACATGTATTGCACACCAGACAGCTAGTCTGGTCAGGTGTAACATTTACACATTTAAACATGATTGCAAATGTTCATATGTATTTGTTTGTTGTGTCCCTCAGAGCAGCTGTCATCGGGCACCAGTGCCGTGTGGTCCCCCAGGCTGAGTCCAGACCAGTGTCGAATTGTGTACTTGGAGTGTTCTGTCTATGGGCCACACATGCAGTGCAGCAGGCTTTGCATGGTAAGACTGAATGAGGCCTCTTCATCCTCTTTACCAAGTATAGTCCAAGGTCTTAGAGAAAAAATAGTTAGAATTCATGTTTCTTCACACAATAATTCCACCATTTTGTACTTTTCTGCTGTCTTATTTACAGTACTATACAAATAAATTATGCTTTGCTCTGTGCTTGCATCCTTTATTTCTAGTATGACTGGTATACTAAGAAAACCTCAGTGGTTGTGGATATTGTACAGCGACCTAAAGAGGGTAAGGAATACTTGGTTGTCGCATGGCCTTTTTTTCTTCATTATATCGTACACTATACCATTGTTACATCTTTCTGTGTTATTATGGCTTTACAGACGGCTTCACTGGTATCTACAGCTCTCAGTTATCTCCTCAGTGCTGGTCAGCCGACAGTCAGCGCATTATTGTAGCTTGTCCTCAACGCAGCCGCAAGGTATAGCAATCCCTGAGGAATGACAAGTTTCTTCTGATAAATTAACATTTTGCACTTCAAATGTTTTTCACTGAGAATGTTGTAATCATTTTTTTCATTATGGTCTCTCTTGTAGGATCTGTTGATGGTGGATATAAGCACAGGGACTGTCACCTCTCTGACTTCAAGTGAGTCACTCTGTTAGTCACACTCAGGTCCAGACAGCCTATATTTCTGATGTTTGGTGTTGACAGACTCTAATGCCTGATTTCCTTACCATAGATGACAGTTTTTGGGACTGCTTGAACATGTTAATTTCCACCTGTGTCTAATGATGGTCTCTGTTTGCACGTAGAATCTGAATATGGTAACTGGTGTCTGCTAAATATTGAGAGAGATCTGATGGTGGTCAGCGTCTCTTCTCCGAACTGCCCTCCAACACTGGTAGGACTGTGTTTTCATTAAAAATAGTCTTTATTTGAGTATTAATCATTTGACTTGACTGAATCTAGTGCCACTCAATGCAATGTCATTTTGTCAATGTCCAGAGGGTTGGGTTTCTTCCGGCTAGGGATTCCCGGGAGGAGGTGGTGTGGGTTACTTTGGAAGATGCTCAGGTGTTGCCGGATATCCATTGGCAGATCTTAACTTTCACCCCTCCCCCAGAGCAAGACAACAGTCAATACCGTAAGAATGCAAATTCTTCATTTTCTTACAATGTACTGTAGGACAGGGCTCCTAGCAGAATGACCTGAGATTCATAGTTTTCCTTCCTGTTTTTGTCAAATGTTTAAAAGAAATCTAGTTAGTTTTGTCCATCCTCCATTATGTGTGTCTCATACATACAGTATGACTGGTACAGAATGTGTGAAAAACACCTTCACATGCTTTGCAGTCTTGTTGCCACCACTCCCTACAGCCTAGAAATAATCAGAGAGTTGAGTTGAGACTGTTCTGACCGAAAACAGTAATAATGAAATCTCATAAGATAAGCTTGGACATGTTTTCCTAATAAACAGGTACTGTGTATGTACAGTACAGTATATACCACTTAGTTTGTGGTTTCTACAGATTTGGTTGCTATGGTTAGGGTCCCCAGCTTTATGAGGAGCTGGATAAATTCAAAATTTTATGGGACACAAGTAGAACGGTATACATGTAAACTCAACATGACTGTTTTCTACATTTTAGCTGGCCTTGATTTTGAAGCTTTGTTGATCAAACCAAAGGAGGTGAAGGATGGAGTGAAGCTGCCTCTGATTGTCATCCCTCATGGTTGGTTATTCTCATTATGCTTCCACAGTTATTAATCCTACTATTATTTGTAATACAAACAAAATTAACAGTTATAACATAATTATAAATTATTGTACAGTATTAATCCATGTAGTATTCCAAAATACAGCATTAATCATGTAAATGTTAATACACACAATGTTTACATCCTGAAATTATAAATAGTGCTTTTGATCTGTGTTCAGTTTATTTGTAGAGGTGATTCTGTGTTGGGATTTATTTCTATTCAAATAAGTGCTGCTGCTGCATACAAGACTGGCATTACCAAGAGTGGTTTCTATGACAATAGTGCCCTTAGTAGCAAAATGTTTAATCATATGCTTAAAACCAAGGTTGAACTTTTGTATCACAGTGCTCACACACACGCACAGCTCAGCTTTTATAATTATTCTACATGCTGATTAATGTCAGACATTTATGCTCTGCAGGACGAAGGTAACAAAGACAAACTTAGCTCTCAATCTATATACTGTAATACATAACCAGTTTTGTTTTCTATTAGGGGGTCCCCACTCAGTGATTGTAGCTGAGTGGCTTCTGTCCTCCGCTGTCCTGTGCAGGATGGGCTTTGGTATATTACTGGGTAAGTATGTATGTGTGACACCTGCTCAGAGGTTGGTAAAGTAGTTTGATTGATCAAGAAATTGGTAACTTCAGAGCATTTAAGAGACTTGGCTGAGACAGACTTTCCTATTTCGAGAACATTTAAAGACCTCTCATTTCCTCTAGAATAATGCTATTTAGTGCTCACAGTACACAGTAAGCTCTCACATACATTATTTTCATTGGATTAATATATTTCAGGAGATCTCCAGGTGATAACGTATGCTTGGGTTTCCATTTCTGTGTCAATGCTAAGGATGAAGAGCAGACACATGGCCTGTACGATGCACGATGCATGCGAGAACAGGAGGCCACATGGACTATATACCATAATCATAGCAGACTATTGCAGTATAGCAGTATTCTCCCAGTGCTCTTTGTGTCTGTCCCTCTCCTGCATTCTGTGTGAGTGTTGTTCTGAACAAGGGTAAATAAGGTTAATGATATTTATAATGAAAAGATTATTCATAGCAATATCCAAGGCAAATTTGTGGCAGTTAGGGAAAGATAGAGTTGGCAGTAACAGCAACTCAGCAGACATGACGTTGGTGTGAACATTGTGACATTTACACATATGTATGAGCTGTAGTCACCATGCACACACAAAGCAGACAGGCAGCCAGTGTATGACCTTGAGACTTTTAGCCTGGATTTCATATATCGTGATGTCATACATGCTGTTCTATGGCTTGTGTAGTTTAATAGTTTGTCCTATGGTTTACTCATTTGTCTTGGGAGTTTAATTAATAAGTTCTGTTGTTATTGAAGCAGAACTGTTCTCAAGTTGTGGTCAGTAAGGCCACACAAAGCAGGAGTGGTTTATGTTTTCACCATGTCTTTGCAGTTTAAAAACAAGCTGTATGTTCTTATGCTTCTTATGTTAATTTTTTGATCACAAAATCCAGCTCCAATATATATAGATGTTGTTTTTGTTTTCCTTGTTTTTAGTGAACTATCGTGGCTCTCTTGGATACGGCCAGGACAGTATCCTCTCACTACCTGGCAATGTTGGTGACCAGGATGTCAAAGATGTCCAAGTGAGTTTTTTGGGGGAAAAAAGGCCTGAAGATACTTTGAGTGTTGATTCATAGTTATATCTTGATTTACACTGTTGAGTCAACTAATTTCTAAATTTAATTTATGTTGGTTGCTTTTGAACATGTCTCTGCTGTATGCATAACTTCACAGTGAACAATTTGCTATTCCTTATGTGCCGTTTTTTTTCTTCCAGTTTGCTGTTGAAAGTGTTCTGAAAGGTGTTGAGTTCGACCTGCAGAGGGTAGCAGTTTCTGGGGGTTCCCATGGTGGTTTCCTGGCTTGTCATCTGATTGGCCAGTATCCGGAGTTCTACAAGGCCTGTGTGGCACGCAACCCTGTCATCAATTTAGCCTCCATGATTGGCAGCACAGACATCCCAGACTGGTATGTTTGAATATTCACCACGCCATAATCTTGCCTACATTTGTTTACTTATTTTGTGACTGTGTCAGCCATACACAACTACACATCTGTGATGTTTTATCACTGGCACCCCTGACAGTCCCTACTGGCAGCTGCAAACAAGTGAGTGGGATAAAGGGCATGCGTCTGCCTCACTGTCAGGGAAGGAAGTGTTCAATAATGCACACCAACACTGCAGGAACGAAAAACCTCAAAGCCGTTCAGGGATTTTTTTTTTTTAAATTCTTCCTGTTGAGGTTTAACTGTTTTTTGCAGGTGCATGGTAGAGGCTGGCTACGACTACAGCACAGACTGTCTACCTGATCCTGCTGTTTGGGAGCAGATGTTGAACAAGTCCCCAATCAAATATGTCCCACAGGTATGAGAATTTCTCTGTATGCGTCTGGACTGCATACATGTTTTTTTCATTGGAGTTGTCACCCAATAACTAACAAGTGATTTCTAATTTAGGTACAGACACCAGTACTGCTTACCTTAGGGGAAGATGACAAGCGTGTACCTAACAAGCAAGGAATTGAATATTACAGGGCACTGAAAGCAAGGCAGGTCCCAGTCCGGTAAGCTGCTTGTCTAACTACCATGTTTCATTGGTTATGTCAGATATGCACTGCATGACAGGGATTTTATTGTTCATTCGCTAATGCCCTGACGTGTGTTGTTTAGGTTGCTGTGGTACCCAGGGAACAACCACTCTCTCTCCAAAGTGGATGCTGAGTCTGATGGCTTTATGAACATCGCTCTGTGGATAATTCAGCACATGAGTCAGTGATGGTAAATATGAGACAAATACATGGTAGTGAACTAATACTGCTGTTGGTGCCAGGAAAACATAGCAAGACACTACTCTGTGTAAGTGATTTTGTATGCTTCTGTTGCAAAGAATGTAACGGTGTAAGGTCCAATCCAAAGCCAAAGTACTGAACATGCTGTCCAACCACAACACACCGTGTTCTTAACTTGTAGTCTCCAGGTTTACTTCCAATAAGTCAATGGAGAAATAATGATTTTAACACAGTACTTTAATATAACCAATTTCGATGCAGTTTTGATTATAATTTTTTTTTTTATTGTTGCTGGTTTTTTTTTGCAGTCTATACATAAACTCAGAAGGGCTTTTCAGTGTGTTTGAGGTTATATTAACAAAAAAGTTTGATGTAATTATCCTTTTCCTTCTGCTCTTACTGATGGGTATTAGAAATCACTTTTTCTTTCTTGATTTCATGGATTTCATGATTCAGTGCACTTAATAAAGTGATTGTTAAAATAATACCAAAACCAAGTTTGTCCATCAATGGAAAAAAAAATCCTCCTCTCAGTCTTTTCTCAGGTCTGTCTGTACTGTGAGAATAAAAGCACTGACTATATTTGAATCTTCATATATTCTTGCGTGATTGTCTGAGACAAAACAGTTTGTTTTGCTTTTTTTAATCACTTGAAGTGATGTCTGCATCAAAGGTCCCCCATGAATTTGTCTTACATCACATGATTTGCAAGTTGTGGTGTACGGTACGTACTTTCACTTCTGCATAAATGCAGCCCATTTCTTGCCACTGCACAGACTTTAAAGATACCCTTTGTTATCTAACATATCGGCTCCCGGATTAAAGATTGATTTCTGCTGATTTGAGTTTTGTCCATGCTCTACCTGCCATGGTAAGTGAGATTATATTGTATTATACCACTAGAAATGTAGGTACTAGAGATTTACTCACTGACACTTGTGATTTTTGCGTTTAGTCACTGTTTTAAAGAACAGAATGTTAAGTGGTACGTACTGAAACACTGAATGGTTTTCAAAAGTTTAGAAAAGGTCAAATTAAGTTAACCTGTAAATATAGTGCATTTTTGGCGCATTTTGAAATTTAATTCGAAAGCCGAATATCCCTAACTTTTCTGTGAGTAGGCTAGTGTATATTGAACGATAGGTATGGTACAAATTAAATCCAAGAATGTATTTAATGATGCTTCCTTCCCCTAAAACAGGCCATTTATTAAAATGGGGAATATTTACTAGATGTTCTTGGTTTCAAGTTAAGCAAACAACATCTTAAGGAGACAGGGCAGTATGTTGCAGCCAATATCAACAGGACACAACATAGCACGTTCATGCTAATGATATATTGTAAATCTAAAATTAATAAAAATGTGTAGCAATCTGATGTTGGTGGTAGTCAGGTTATATTTAAGAAAATATATTTTGATTCTTAGCCCACTTTTCAATGGCAGTATCATTGAAAGTTTAAACCATGTGTTTGGATTCTATCTTCAGAGCCATCAACAAATAACTAAGATGAATTTGGTTTATTGTTTTTCTTCAGATCCTGTTCAAGAATATCCTCATCCTTGGTCAGCTTCTTCCATTAGTGAAGACCATAAATACAATCTTCTTCCCATGTGACACTAATGGGAATGTAACTGAAGTGGATTGCTCCGAGAGGTCACTCAGGCATGTCCCCTACATCAAGTCTACTACCGTAGCGTCACTCAATTTAAGTTGGACGAAGATACAGCAAGTGGGGCCGTATGCATTTGCAGGCGTCCCAAACCTTCACACTCTGAAAATAATGGGCAACTGTCCACCAAAGCGAGCCTTAGAAGACCGCTCATGCAAGATGGAGATCCACCATTATGCCTTCAAGAGCTTACGGAAGCTTAAATTTCTTTATCTGTCAGGAAATAGCCTCACCTCTGTACCCTGGTTACCTGAATCCCTGAAGGTTCTCGATCTCGAGAATAATCACATCTTCAACATCACCAGCCTTTCAAAAACTCCAAATCTCGAAGTGCTCCTTCTGTCTAAAAACTGCTTTTATGCAAACCCTTGCAACCAGTCACTGTACATCAGTGAGATGGTTTTGCGGGAGCTCCATAAACTCAAAAGTCTTACGTTGGGATATAGTAATTTGACATCTGTGCCTAAAGGACTGCCCCCCTCACTGGAGAGTTTGGATTTAAGAGAAAATACAATCACAGATGTCCTAGACTATACATTTGCCAACCTAACTAATCTTAAGAGATTGAATTTGGAATGGAACTGCCAGCGCTGTGACCATGCTGCAAGGCCCTGTTTTCCTTGCCCACAAAATCTCCCTCTCAACCTACATCCAAACTCGTTTTATGCTAAGAAAAGCTCTATCTTTTACCTAAGTTTGAGGGGCAATTCTCTCAAAACATTTCCAAAGGGTCTTTTCAGACCTTTGAAGAATTTAAAGAGACTGGACCTCTCTGACAACCTCCTGGCATATGCCATACGTAATGGCACCTTCTTCTCAGAGCTGAGTGGGCTTACTTGGATTAGCCTCATCTATAACTATGAACCCCGGAGGACATTTCAGGAACTGATCCTTTCCCCTCATATTAATGCTATATCGGGTCTAGAACACCTCCTTCTGAGTGGTAACTTTTTCCACAAGCTTTCAATTCAGAGCCTTGGAGTTTTATCCAAACAAAAAAATCTAATGAAGCTAGAACTAAGAATGAACTTTATTGATAGCTGTAATTTGACAGATCTGAAATCCTTACCATCTCTCATCAATGTGGACCTTTCCCAAAACATGCTTAACTTCCTTCCACGCTGCTGTAAATCATCAAGTGATATTATGGCACAAAAAAGTGGTCACAACCAGAACTTGTATACACACCATATTGATGTCCATCCCCTTATTGTAAGAGATCGAGAAGTTACATCTGTAAATAAGATAAGAGAGTTGAAGGACAATTCATCCGTATTTCCATCTCTATGGGACTTCAGAAATCATTTCTGTCGACATAACTTAACATTTGACCTATCCCAAAATGATATTCTATCTCTTAACAAAAATGTGTTTGTAGGCATGGAAAATGCTGTGTGTTTAGACCTTTCCTTCAATTATATGAGTCAAGCCTTGAGGAGTGGCCAGTTTGATGGATTGAAAAATTTGGTTATGCTCAATTTGTCGTACAACAGGCTTGATCTTTATTATGATGATGCTTTCAGTGAGCTTAAATCAACTCTGAAGGTATTAGACGTTAGCAACAATGAGTTTCACTTCAAAATGAGAGGCATGGGCCATCGCTTGCAGTTCCTCCAAAATCTGACCAACTTGGAAGTCCTAAGTCTTGCGAACAATGAAATTGGGATGAGAATAGATCAAAGGCTGATCAGTAGCTCAGTGAAGTATCTCTACTTCAGTGGAAATCACCTAGACATTATGTGGGCGCCTGACAACAACAAGTACACTCATTTCTTCCAAAATCTGACAAACCTAATTTTCCTGGATATTTCCAACAATGGTCTAGTGTCAGTCTCGTCAGAAGTATTGTGTAATCTCCCACAAAGCATTAAGACCCTCCGCATCAGCAACAATCAGCTGAACTACTTCCCATGGAAGAATATCTCAACACTCAGAAATTTGCATCACCTTGACCTAAGTCAAAATTATCTCTCCTATTTGCCTCGTAGAGTTATAGAATTTGGGGCCAATATTTCTCTCTTGGACCTCAGTCACAATCGCTTTAGTTCCATTCCTGTGGATTTCTTTAGTAAGACAAATTCTTTACAGTATCTCTATCTAAACAATAATCAGATAAAAGAGTTGAACCACCAGTATCTCCCTGCCCCTTTTAAAAATGGTAGTGCCCTTAAAAAACTCACCCTCCATGCCAACCCCTTTAAATGTGATTGCCGTACATCCTGGTTTGCGGACTTCTTGAGGTCTACTCCAATAGAGATTCCTTATCTCATCACCCATGTGCACTGTGATTACCCAGAGACCCAACAGGGCCGTAGTGTATTGTCTGTGGACCAGCGTTCCTGCCAGGATATATATGGTGGCGTAGCTTTCCTCATCTGCTCCTTCTTGGCTTTGACATTCACTGTTCTGCCCCTACTGAAGCATCTTTATGGGTGGGATATGTGGTACTGTTTACAAGTGCTATGGGCAGGACATAAAGGCTATACACAGCTGGCTGGTACTGATTCACTGAATCATTATGATGCTTTTGTAGTGTTTGACACTAGGAACAAGGCGGTGAGGGACTGGGTCTACAATGAGTTACTTGTGAATCTGGAGAACTCGGATCACAGGAGATTTTGTCTCTGTTTGGAAGAAAGGGACTGGATTCCTGGACTTTCATGTATTGAGAATCTGCACAATGCTGTCTACAACAGCGTTAAGACAGTGTTCGTTCTGTCAAGTGGTTCTCATGATGGAGAGACAGTGAATGGCGTGATTCGTCAGGCTTTCTTCATGGTTCAGCAGCGGCTTCTGGACGAGAAGGTCAGTGCACTGTACTTTTTACTGGCATATGCATTTTAAGGATGTCAATGTCTTGCTGTTGCTATGGTTTCACAATGCAAAATTATTAAAGAAAAATCTTCATCCAACAAAGGTGGATGCCGCTGTGCTGGTGCTGTTGGATGAGCTGTTTCCCAAACTGAAGTACCTGCAGCTGAGGAAGAGGTTGTGCAAAAAGTCTGTTGTGTCGTGGCCAAGAAACCCAAGGGCTCAACCGCTTTTCTGGAATAAAATAAGAATGGCATTATCATCGGATAACCTCAAATTTTATGACAACAACATGAGTGAAAGTTTTATGTAACATGACCCACTGATTCCATGGTTTACTTTATGTTCTGTTGTTTAAAAGAAATTATTTAGTCTTATATCTCAGTTTCCGTTTTATCCTAACAAATTGTTAATTTTACGTTTAGACATTGTACATTGACACAAAGATGTGTGGAAATAAACTTAACTTGAACTTACATACTTTACCAGCAGCCTCTTTTATATTAGTATTAGAGAACAATGTGATAGTGTACCTGTGTACTTGCACCTTCCCTACACCACACAAAATTTCACTTCTCTTTGGCTAGATGCTGTCAGGAAATGAAACTATTACTACCTTACTATTTATTACAGATCACAGTACTGACCAACTTCACGAGCAATACCCATGTAGCCTATTCTCAAGAAGTTTGTGGGAAAACTTGGGACATGGCTAAACCATTAATAACATCAAAATGAAGCTATATAAGAAATCTGTAGGAGGGGGAGAGGGGTTTCAGTGAAAGAAGAGCATGTGAAGATACTAAAAGTAAAGATCTGCTGTGTTTAAAGTGCAGCTGCTTATGCACACCTATTTTAGTTTGTGAACTCGGATCCTGCTTTCATTTTTTGTCTCATGATGTGGTGTGACTAACCATCAGTGCCTCATTTTTGAGAGTGAAACATCAGACTAAAATAGATGGATTCATAATCATTCTCTGGTTGAGTTAGACTGAATGAATGAAGGGTGAACTGAGCAGCTGCAGTTCCAAAGTTCCATTTGGCCCAGGTCCATGTATTATTAAATATTTAAAACTGTTTGTGGGTTTTTCCCCCCACTCATTGTTATTTTTTGACTCTCAAGTCTCTATTTATCGTATACAAACTCACTTACTGATTATTCTTATGTTGGAAAAATGTTTGTAGGCTATCTGTTTATTTCCTTGCATAGACGAGATGTTTTAAAATGTCTAGTTTGTGTTGCTAAGGCCATGTAAACGCCATGCCCAAATGACAATCAGGTAGGTGTAAGGAGAAAAAAAAAAGAAAAGAGAATTGAAACGCTCCAATCATTGCTGTTCATGATGCCCCACCACGCCGTGCAGGTCGCGCACGCGCCAGCTTGGGAGAGCGCGCCCACGCGGACCCGATGGCAGGACAGGTCATGAGAGAGATGAGCCGATGAGATCATGGAGTCTGCGCCGAGGTCGGACAGGGTACGGCTGAGACTTCGCGGTGATGGAGAGGTGCCTGTCCGGTAAGCCACAAAGCGAGAACACGCCCGGGTGCACACCTGGACTTAGTGGCATCATTTGACACACACATACACACACACGTTATTTAAACAAATGAAACTGTGCGCTCTCAGTTTGTGCGGCAGATTAATTATTATGTAAGGTACCAGCTCAAACTCATGTAGCCGTGTGCATATGAGCAAGAAACTAATCCTTCATGCCGTGGTCGTAGTAGAGTTATTCGGGCGCCTGTGTCCAGGCTACGTGGTCACATGCACAACGGTCGTTTTACTCGTGCCACTCATTAACTATGATAGTGTTAGTTGCACCGGCAGCATGTTGAGCTTCATTAGTGGGGTTCCTATGGACAATTTACTGCCATGCACGTTAACGACTTGTGCTGCTGCAATTTGGGTGGTGACTCGACTTCTCTCTTCGCGGCAACAGCTGGCTGCCAACTCAGAAGTAAGTGCAGCGGCTCGGGGACCGGTGTGAAGTGAGGCGTTTCCTACTTGTGGCATTTTGTGTTTGTATTTTTTTTTTTTGTCCAGCCATTGTCATTGTGTGCCGGGTTCTTTCTCCCCGTCAGTGTGGTTTCAGATGTGAGGTGTGCACAGCTGCGTGAACTTGGCGCCATCGAATTTGACCAGCTTCTCTGACTTATATCTCCATGTTAATGCAAATCATAGACAGAGGTTTAGTTGTAGCAAGCTAACATGTTTGCAGTTTTAAAAGGTTTGGATACAGTTATGTTATCTTTGTTGTTTCATTTTAATCATCACCACTGTATGACCACCATCACTTTAGATAGCCTATAGGCTACATTTTTGCATCTAGGGCACCAAGATTATAGATGGAAATTATTGTCCTGTTGCTGGAACACAATGCTAAATTCATTGTCTCAAACAATGATGGATGAGGGATTGACAGCTATGACTGACAAGCAGACTTAACCAATCTCTCAGTTGAATCCTGTGCAGGGACTCCCAGCACCCAATCCTCTTGGATTAGAGGAGGGATTATGATTTGGATTTGCCTCTGCTTTGCAGACTGTCTCCAATATCTGGTCCATCACAGACCAAGGTTGTTCTTACTTTGATTCCCTGAGGACATTTTTACTTGTATTAATGTACCTATGACTTTTTACACCAAAGAGACACTGCATGGCCCAATACTGTGGAGTATGATATAGAAATATAATATATTATATAGGCTACTGATCCTATGATCGTATGGGCACAGTATTAACATGCTTTACCTTCCAAGTATGATTTAGCCTAAATTCCAACAGCCCATTTTTGTCCTCTATTTTTAGTTGAAGCCTAAGGTAATGTGTCTGTAGCCTGATAAAGTCTGCTGATGATTTGCAAGTAGTACCCCAGAGGGATGGTAGATAGTAAAAGACTGGGCTTCCAATTCCCTTTTCATCCTGCCCGGGGTGTAGCCAATTACATGGTTTTCTCCCAGTTTCCTTGAGAGCAGGCATTAGAATCCATGTGCTTCAAGAGGAGTAGGTTTTTAGTGCTGTCCATGGTGCTGAAATGGTCCAGCTGCTCCCACTCTTTTCTTTTTCTTTCACCACGTACTTTGGCGTCTGTGGCTATGCAAGGTATTCGTACCATAATGAGAAAAAGGGCAAAAGCATAGCTGGTGATTTGCTGCTTGCACCACCAAACTATACGCAGGTGATTAGAGATATTGTTTTCCTGTCCTTGCATCATTCTCACTACTAAGGAAGAACAACTAATGATATGTGAGGATGTCCACAACAGCAGTGGTTCCCAAACCTGCTCTTCTACTTTATAACTGGAGTTGCTGTTGTTGGTCAGATGTGTTGCCGTGGTTACTTATTCTCATTCTCATTATTATCACCATTTAACATTTTAATCATAATTCTGACAGATTTACTCTATTTTATGTTTAGATAAAGTTCTATTGCTGCTGTGTTAAAACAATATTTAACATATTGGAAGTTTTTGTAGACTTACAAAAATGTGTTAATACTTCTCAAAGCGAACAAAGGACATTATTGCTATCAGTATGTAACATCTAATACTGTAAATATGCCATAAATCAATTAGCAGTCACCTTTTTTTTAAAAAAAATTTTTTTTTACACAAAACGGATAGAACCCCTTTATTACAAAGTGCTGCCCCACAGGATGTGTCATAGAAGTGAATCAGAAATGCTGCTATAAAATTGGAATTTTTTCAGTTTTGCTATTTATAGTACATAAAGAGGAAATTCTAAGACCACACAATGGAAATAAAGAAATTCCTATGATGTAATGCAGAGCTATACATATTCACTACAAATACATGTGTAGCATAGCAACAGATGTAAAAATGCAGCAGCGCTAGTCAACCCAGGCATCTTCATTTAGCCATAAATTCTCATACATATCACGCCTTTATGTCCTCTCTTGTAGTACACCTGAGACAGAATGTTTTTGCAGCCTGATCCATCCCTGGCAGCTTCCTGCAGATTATGTTCAGACATCTAGTGTTGTTCGTGTTCAAGAGGGACATGTGATGACTCTGGTCATGTAGCTGGTGATCATAAACTTTCTACCTTTCTACCTTTTCTACCTTCCTAACCCAAACCTTCTGTCTGGTAGAGGGATGGTGGGTGGGTAAGGTAAAAGGAAGAGAGACAGTGTCCTGAAATGGGCTGCAAACCACTCTCTGACTGGGAGAGAACAGTGAAACAACCACATTGTGCCATAGAGTTATAAATTCAGCCTCAGCTGCCCCCTCACCTTTTTTTCCATAGAGTTTGCAAGGGAATGGAGAGACACTCAGTCTTGTGTGCCAATTTTTCTTTTTTATGCAATTTTTCTGTTTTATGCTATGTTTGGTGTTAAATTGATTTGTTCTGTTGTTTCTACAGTATTTAAACATGCAAAATGGACTATACACATAGTACATTTGTTTGGTGGTGTTTTACCCTAAGTGACAAAACAGTCAATATAAATATAAAAATGTGTGATCCACAGCTTAGTCTACATTGACTTCTGTTATGCTGAATGTTTGAGGAGCTAACTCAATATTGAGAAATGTGATATGCTTTGTCTTTCTCTCAATGTTTGTCTTACTTTTTACCTGTCTAGAATCCATGATGCCCTGCACTGTAGCTGAAGCCACAAGACCTCTGGCCTCTGTGTCTAGGAGCCCTGTAGCTAACAGTCACTGCTGCTTTCTTTTAATAGAACTAAGTAACACTCAGCCTCAAGCCCAAAACAATCAGGGATGGACAGGGGAAAAGTGAGGGGTTGAGAGGTGGCCTTTTTTCAAAACCCTTGTTATTCATTCTTGTTCCATAAAGGGATATGAAAATATTCTCGACCTTAACCGTCCCCTTTCAGACGTTCACTTTTGCCATATAACAATGCCTTTAAATATTAGAGCCAAGCCCTCACCAAGCAAGCTATCCGCTGGCCCAAAAAGCAGTGGGCACAACGATGGCAGCACATCTCATTCACGCTTCTCACGGTCCCCTAAGGGGAAAGGAAAACAGGCTGCTAGCTCGGCACCAGGCTCCCGCTCAGGGCTTGAACCAGGCTCCGTGTCAGGGGGTGGGCCTCCACCTGCACCTAAATTGACAGGAGGTCAAGGGCCTGTGTCAAGGCCAAGTTCAAAGAGCAAATCTGCCACAGCAGCAGAAAAAGGAGCAGCTCATGGTTCAGCGACAGCACCAGGGGGTAAAACCATGTCTATGGAGAATATCCAGTCTTTGAGCGCTGCTTATGCGACATCAGGCACCATGTACCCCAGTGAGCGGGAGTCCCTGGAACCCTCTGGTGGGTACCCTAAAGGCACTATGACGCTGGGCCGGAGCACCAGCCGCTCATCCTACACTGGCCGGTCAACAGCTATGGGTAGCAGCCCCAACATCACCTCCTCTGGGCTGCATCACTCGTCAGACCCTTATGGAGACCAAGCCACGCTTTCTGTGAGGACCTCCAGTCTGCAGCGCCAGTCTGGCAGACATCCACAGGCACAACAGGATCCTGCAGGACGGGGAGACGGTTCCACATTTGATCTCCATTCTCAGCTGAGGGAGCTCCAGAGGGAGAACGACAACCTGAGGAGAGAGCTAGATGGAGGGAGGGATGGAAGGACGGGTCCCGGCATGAACAGTGTCAACTTCTGGAGCCCTGATGTAAAGAGAGACAAGGGGGGTAGGCGGGAGGAGGGAGTGAGGGCCTCAGTTCTGAAGGACCAATACAGGATCAACCAAGAAGATATGCAGGTGAGAACATTGTCATTTTGAAGAGTTTGTTTCACATCCACGTTGAGCAAAGATTTTCAAGTGGCTGTGAACAAATTAACACTAACATATCCATCCAATCCATCCAACTTTAGGATTAAAGTGAGCCACACCAGCCGAGCAGGCATCACCCTTTTCAAGCGGTGGAAATTTCCATTTCAAATCAAACTCTTTCGTTTGTCTGCTCGCAGACTTTTTGTGTCGACCCACCCATCTCCTCAGCACATCATACCTTTTGTTCCTGTCTTCAAGGTTGCACAGGAAAGGTTTCTGTCTAGTTCATTTGTGAAGATGCTCGCCAGCCTCGGCGCTGTCTGTGTTTCCATGGGAACATGCCCTAGTGGCAGCCATTTTAAGTGTTAGCCAGATTCTAAAAAAGCTCACAGTTACTCCTAAAGGGATAGTGACCATGTCGATCCTGTGCTACCTCTCCCAGGAGCCTGGCCCGCTCAGTCTGAGGCATTTTCCATCTGTCTGTCTTACCGCACATACACGCTGTATATCTGTCATCGTTTTCTCTGTCGGCCTGTTTTCTCTCTTGCTCACATTCTGTTTCTCCATCCGTCTGGGTGACATTTCATTTCCTTTTGTGTCAGTTTGTCTGCTGGTAAAACAGAAGTGTTTCTCTGAAGGGAAATACCTGGAGACCCATAAAAAGATATAATTTGTATTCTGAGACTTTTTCACACTACACAGCCCGAGTGCTTGTGTTCTGCTGAATATCTCCACCACAGCTGTCTCCTTTTCTTTACCTCTCTCAACACAGGCATGCAACAACTTTAATTATATCTGCACTCTTGCATCTGACTCTTCCCACTTGTAACCAAGGAGCCACCTCTGCATTCATATTTATAGCTTTTTCAACTCACATTGTCATAGAGTGTGTGGATCCTGTGACACCCACACCCACGCATTCTTTTCATTTCAAAGCCGAAAATATGAAACAGAAAGTTGGACGTTTTATTCTGAATACCTTTGCTCTTGCGGGAGAATTTAAAAAGTTTTGGTTGATATAAAACATTTCATTAAAACGGAATTACTTCTGAAATTATATGAAGATCAGAATCTTTACTTTCTACTAGTGCTGCACGATTAATCTAATCGCAATCGCAATCGCGATGTCAAGATGTGCGATTACGTAATCGCACAAAAGAGTGCGATTGGCGATTTACATAAATGTGCGACTGCATGAGCCTGTAAACGGGACTTTATCTCCTGTAGTGTGTGGAGGAGCCGTCTCTGGCCTCTAAACACGCTGAATGACAAGAGGCTTCACTCTGTGACTCGGTCTGAGCACCTGGGCACGTTTGTTCCCTAGCAGAATGAAATGATGGGAGTGAAGCCTCTTGTCAGTCATCCAGGATCTTTGTCTCTGCGGCAACCGGCAGCTGTTTTATTTCTCACCGTAGCGCTGTTATTTCATAGTTTTGTTAGGTTTAAATGTGGTTTCATGCGAGAAAGTAGCTGTTTAGATCTCAATGTGCGGTCGGTTTATCCAGATGACGGCTGTTTACCTTTGCTCCGATGTTGTTCGGAGAAGTGAAGCTCCGCGGTGGAGCCTCCACCTGTGGAGCAGATCAGCGGCTCGTCACGGAGACGCCACCCCGTCCGGAGAGCTTGTCAGCCGGCCAACCTCCCGACGTAACCCCGGTAGAGAAGACGTCGCTAATTAACTTACTTGCAGGTTTTTAACGGTTTTCCGCCGGGTAGTAACATTCTTTTTAGGAGATAAATGCTGGTCTCATTGATGAAATGTAACAATTGTGGCAGTCGCATTCATTTGTTTGAATTAAAAGCTTCATGTGTTTTGGATGCAGGAGCAGCGCTGCCTGCGGCTCTGTAGGCGAGCCTAGTACAGAAATCACCACATTTACATCAATAAATAAATGTTTTACCATGAACCGATCAGTCTTGATTAAATTTTATTTTATTTTATTAAGTTAGCGTGGTTTTGAATATTACAGGATTTGTGGCAAAAGCTAATCACATCTGCTTATGTGAAAGCCAGCAGAGACTACTGATGACGTAGCCTACATGTGACGGGTGACGGTGAAGGGGTGTCCCAATTCGTATGGGTTGAAAAGAATTCCATTTGCAATGAAAAAAAGTATTAAACAGATAATTTGCATTTAATGTTAATGGTTCAAAGGATGTCAGGCTGAATGGTCGGCCAACTTGGCTCCCACACATTTTTACCTCACCAAATGTGGCCCTCTTTGCAAAAAGTTTGGAGACCCCTGCCTTACAGCATTAATTTATAATATCGCAATCGCAATCGCAAATCGCAATATTTTCCACCATAATCGCAATCGCACATTTTTATCAAATCGTGCAGCACTACTTTCTACTATTATTTTAGATTCTGATGTGGCATTAAAATGGAGCAGGACCGTCTCTGTGTATGTACAGGCTGGTCCTGACTGTGATAGATACGGTAGATGTGATTTATGATCTCATAACCCTTACGTCCCCTCTGAGACCAGTGTATAAAGAACATGTGATGACATGTCCTCCAGCCCCAATACGTATTGTGTCCTCTGAATCTATAAAAGAAAAATGCTGACTCGCCTTTCATCCCCCCCCTCACACTGAATGTGTGATAACTCCCCTGAATTTTAATCATATTTCTAGCATCTTCGATCTGATTTGATGTGGATAAACAATGCAACACATAGCCAATATTGTCCAATTTTAATTTCTATTAGTGTTCACAGTGAAAACAGAAGGCAGGAAAAACCTTGATATCGCCTATTCATTGCAGATCTATTCTCCCTTATGTCTCGCTCTCTTTTTCTCACACTTTCACTCTCTTTCTTACACTCACTGAGGTGTAAGGATATAGTCCACCTCCAGTCGATCGTGATCTCAGCTTCGATAGCGATCACCCATTACATTATTACAGCGCTTTTCCAATTTTACCCTTACTTTCTCCCACACTATTTAGTCTTATTATAGTATAAATTAAAGAAGGTCATTTCCTTTAATTTTAGTAGTTTAATTTGACAACAGAAAAACCACACCTTATGCTCGTGATGCTATTCTAACTCTTATCTGCTATCTCTTCTTTCCTCTTATCACCTCTAACTCTCATTTCTCCTCACTTATTATCACTTGCCTCTTTTTTTTCTCCCCCTCTCCATTCCCTTGTTTTTTGCCCTTAGAGACCCTGGGAAGAGTTTAGTCTGACAAGCGAACTTTATCATTAGCATAAAGAATGTCACCTTTTCGCTCAGCTGCAATGACCAGAGGTGTCCCCTAACCATCTGTTTGTTTAGTGTCCGTCTGTGTGTATGTGTGGTGTGTGCATTTGCACATACAGTCTCATTTCTGTGTGTGTGCACGAATGTTTGTGTGGAGGATTGTCCACCCACTCTGACTTGATATTCAGTGCTAGCTTGTTGCATTGATTATCCGTGGTCGCCCTCGTCTACCTCCTACATCTCAATTGTGTGTCCTTGGCGCTCCCCACCTTCTGGACTTAAGCAGAGGAGGAAATATTAGTAATACCTTCACACAGACGGAAAGGTTTAACTTCCATCCCATTTTGTACTTGTTCAATTTAATTTTTTGACCCTCTACATTGTGCGTGGTGCTGTGTGTGTGTGCTTTTTCCTTTTGTTGCATTTCCTTACATCGTTTTCTCATCTTGTTTAGTCAGTCGTAAAGAATGCTTTTTGTCCACGGTTTTAAGCACAGACTGAATTTCCATCTCCAAGTCAGGCAAGATGAGAAACTGAATATAAAATAGCATTTTTTATTTTAAATGACTTTGCCCCCATCTGGAGCCCTTTCCATCACTTAGCCGGTTCTATCCATGCAGTGATGGGTCCAGCAATATCAACTCACCTAGTGCTGACAAACATAGCTTCAACCAACAAAATTATTTACATTTAATGCAAATATCCTCTCAAGATTTTCAGTTGTATGTTTTTTCCTAATCATTGTGAAATTGTACTTATTTTGTCACCATGTCAACTTGTCTTTTGTTGTGTAATATTGATTTGTCAGTTCATTTATTAATCAGACACTGAAGTCAATTGTGAGCCCGAGGCAGAAGCTGTCTTTCAGATAGTCAGTACTTACATTTCCATAGTTTTCATGTGCAATAACATCACCCTTTTCCTTGTCTTGTTCCCCTTTTGATGTTCATCTCATTACAAGCAAAACCTGTCACTTCAGAACTTGTGTTTTGAACATAGAGGTTTTGAAGAGATATGTCGCCCCCTTTTGGCCAAAGTGTGTTTTCATCACCACACAACTGTGCAGACTGTGGAGACATGTAATTTGCATTAGTGTTTTATATTTGATAGTGTAGTATTTTTTTCTGTCTGCTCTGTATTTTGGCTTTATGCGCGTGTGTGTCTCTCTTATGTCACATCTCTCTGCTGCAGCACGGGGAGGTCAGAAGAAACAAGGTCTGTCTTGTAACCAGTCATTGTAACAGTGTACTTTTTGTGTTTGTGTGCATTTCAAAGTATTATGGGCTCAAGCTTCTGTGTCTTTTAAACAGCTACCGTTAACAGTCCAGGAGCTTCAGGAGGAGCTGAGGGCTCACAGGGAGATGAACAGTCGTTTGCAGCAACAGCGACAGCAGGGGAACTCGAGCTCCTACCGTGAACTCCATATTGACCAGGACCACCGAGGGGGGCTCAGTCCTGGTCACAGCCCCAGACAAAGCCCCAGTAACCTCCACAGTCCTGGACCAAAGAACAGTCCCAGAGCCAGCCCATCCAATACCTACAGTCCAAGGCAACAGGAAGCTGACATCATCATTCACAGCCCTGGGTATGGTTGTAACACTGCAATAACCATGCAGAGAATCAGTCCAGCCAACACCCTTCAGCCTGGGCCAAGGAACAGCCCAAATCAGACTCTCTATAGTCCCAGCCAAGGTCCGGCGGCACAACCCAGCTCTAGTTCTCTCCGACCCTGCAGCCCCTGCCAGGTGCCTGGGTGTGACGGCTTCTCCTCGCCCCCTGCCGTGGATCACTCAGAGGAGAATTTCTTCCGGCTGCAGTCGGAGCATGAGCGACAAGCCAAGGAGCTGTTCCTGCTGAGGAAGACCATGGAAGAGATGGAGAAGAGGATCGACTCTCAAAAGCAGACGCTGGGGGCCCGGGACGAGAGCATCCAGAGGCTGCTGGAGATGCTTCAGGGCCAGGGCCAAGGTCAAGGTCAGGGACAGTGGGGTCGGGGACAGCGGACAGGCATCATAACCATGGCAGCACAGGAGGCAGAAGCACAGCTGGAGAACATGCATGTGAGAGAGGTGGGTTTTGCTTCCTCATATTTTATTCTTCATAGAATGAAAGGTGGCGTACCTGAAGCATTCACTGATTCAAATCATTTTTAACATTGTAGAGGGGTTTTATTTTTCAATATATTTTGATGGTTCACAATTACGTGTCTATATTAACAAATCAAAGCAATTATAAGTAGTGCAACGTCAATTTAAAATTGAGTAACAAAACAGATATTGTGACCAGTGTATTAATTATTAATATGATGATTCCCATATTATTACTTGAATGCATACAGCGTTATCTATTGTGACATATATTTGTTATAATTTGCGTTCTCAGTGATCAGATTGAAAAATCATATATGTGTGTATGTGTGCCTGCGCATGTGTGTGTGTGTGCACCTGTGAGTGTGTTTTCATTATGTCGAGTGTGGGAGCAGAAAGCAGCTCAGCAGGTCTTATCAATGGGCCAGATTAACATACGGGCAGCTCTAAGCCTTTGTACAGCCATGCAGTTTTACAATCTGACTCTGTTTCCATGTGAGCGTGTTTGTGTGTCTGTGTGTGTGTGTTCCTGTGTGTGCACATGCTCATACAGCATTTGCTCATTTGTTATTCTGTACACACCATTTGGCATTTATTCAACATTATGAGACATGTAGTGAGCTTGGTGTGCAGTAGAATTGAAATATGATTTAATGAGGCCGACATTTTGATTGTAGCTCTTCAAAAAATCTCAATTAATCTAAAAAAATATATATATTTATTGTGCTAATTTAAGAGCTAATTCATTTATTTCCCATTGTTACATTCATACTCTTCAGAAACTCAGTTTTATTGATTGAGAATTTGAAAGTAGCAGTTCTCCAGTCAGCACTGGTGTAGCACAGGTGTGTCTGGATCCTGTGCCAGGAGGGCAAGCAGTAGGCTGCTCTGTGCTCCTCACTCCTGCCTTGTTTATTTTTAACTCCTAAATCTTCTTAGCCTTTAATTTCTCTACCTCTCTGTCGGTGTGTGCGAGTGTGTTTTTTTGCATGTGCGTGTGTGTGTGTCTGCACTTGCCTCTGTTGTGTCACAATGTTCTTGTTTCTCTGTCTTTGTGTTTGTTTGTCGGCCTCTGCGCGCTATGCCCCGTCAGACTGATTGCGTGCGTGCGCTTGTGTGTCGGTGGGTATGTGACCATGTGTGCACATCTGGGGCCTGTCGGCTTAGCGCTTCGAGCGAGGACACTCCCTCGCTGGCCTGCCGGTGGCTGATGGGATATCCACCCATGCCGAGCGTTCGGTCACTGTGGTGATTCTGCCAGAGGGGAGCGTGGGTGTTTCAGTCCATGCTAATGCAGCCGCCGCCGCCGCCGCTGTGCATGTGTGTACATGTGTGTGTGCGTCTGCGTGTATGTAAAGGACCTAACCATGCTGTGTGTGTGTGAGAGGTGAGTACCTGTTAACACACACGGTGTGCTGTGCTATTTTTAACTGCTTGACAGCTTAACACGTACTGTGTGTGCAGTGGAGGAGGAGGAGGGGGTGACTAGGTGTGAGAGGTGAGAGGGAGAGAGGGAGAGATGGGAGAAGTGAGTGTTTTTCTAAGGTAGAAAAACAGGCTGTGTTTGTCTGAATATTAATGTATGATTAATGAGGGAAAACACTCTGACCGCCCTGATTGAAAAGAGGTGATTGTTGTTCTTTTTTTCCCTCGTTCCCTTCTGGCCTCCTCTCCTCTGAGGTTGAGATGGGGTGATGGAGTCTGCGTGTGTGGATACATACATATTTGTGTGTGTGTGTGTGTGATGGAGAGGCACACACAGACTGCAGACATGTCTGCTTGCATACTTTGATGTGTTTGAGCTGAATTGATTACTGCCAAATTGCAGTTAGTGTAGCAGTTCATTTTCTCAGAAGAACCAAACTCAGTGCTGTTTACGTATATGATGTAGAGCTATTTGAATTGATATTGCTATTTGTTTTGTAATTGTGTGTTTTTATTTGATTATACGTATACACTGAACCTTAGTTGTAATGATCCGTATTCAACAGTTTGCATGGTCCACACAGAAAAAAGTGAAAAATATTTACAGTAGATTTCTTTTTATAATACTATATTGTTAATGCAAAGCTAGCCTGACGGTCATTGTGTTGAGGGTGTTATTGGTCGCCAGAATGAATTAGTTTTAAGAAAGTAACAAAAACATACTTTCCATCTATTGTATCCTCATTTGAAACCTTTAAATTCTGGATATTTAGTACAGCATATACTTTATTGAAATGGTGAAGTTGGCTGACAGTTGCAGTTTGACGCTTTCATCAGTTTGTGGCTGGTGTGGGATTTGAGTGTTAAAAGCTGTGCTGAAAACAGATTAACAGAAGGATTTCTATTTAACTGTAAGAGGAAACCTACTTCCTATGGAGGCCTCTTGCCATTGTTTATGTGTCAGAGTGGTAATTTAGCCTTACACTTGCACTTGTCATGGTTAGAGAAGGCAAGCCAGTGATGCTATATGTGCAGCCATTGCCTCAATTAGGGGGCACTGCTCTTAGTTTTTTTGATTAGCTCCAAAGGAAACCAGCCCAACTGCCTTTCATTACCGCACCCATTACTCTCTTTTAAATGGCCCAGCTTGTTTAGCTTGAGCTGGGATAATAAATGCCTCCATTTTCAGTTCGCCTCGCCTTTTATTTATTCTTTAAACATGGCTGAGGTTTGACATGGGGGGTTTTCTCAGTGTTCTTTGCTCGTTTGAAGAGAAATTATCACCTTAAATTTGTGTTTATATTATTTTTTCTTATGTTGGTAAGGTTGAGGAGACAGGTGTGAAAATGTATGAACATATGTCCGTTTGCATGACTCAAATCAGAGTACTGAGTAAAGAGGCCACAGAGAACTGAAATCTCGTTTTTTTTTCTCTCTCTTTTCCCCTTCCTCTCTCTCTCTCTCCGTTGCACCTCTCAGCACTTACAGACCATGGCCAGATGTGGAGTTACTTGAACCAGCTGTCTGTGTTTGTGTGTGTAGGATCTGCTGGGGTGCAGTATGCATGGATATGGTGCTCACTCCATCACTCCTTCACCTGCTGATGTATATTGTCATGAGATGGTGTGCGTGGCGCTGCTCTCTTCGCTTGTGTTTCCTTTTTAACCATGTCAGCTGTCAGACCGTCTTAGCTGCACAGACCTGACATAGAAACAGGCGCACAGACACATCCATGTCAGCTATTGAGTCAACATCTAGTGAAAAAGATGTTGAAGTTCTTTTCAAACAACCTCTTCTCTATAAACGTCTATGATATAGTGGAAAATGTAGATTTTTGCAGTACTAGCAATGACCACAGAGTGGCAGTGTTCTATTAGATTTTAACTACCGTGGCGGTTACATGCACCAACTGAGAGCCTAAGTTATGTGTGATGGTACACACACACACACACACATGCACACACATGCTGAGAGGCATAAATCTGGGCCTAATCGACTCTCCCCAGCCGCCAGGTCCCTGTAGACCCAATAATAACAGCCGCACCACTGGTCTGTTCCTGCCCAGCCCTGACCTGCTGCCAATGGCGTGCACGCACACACGCGCACGCTCTCACTGTGAGATTTTTTTTTTTACTTGGGGATGGCATATCTACTTTCATACATATCATACTGTGGATTTCATATGGTCCTTAGGGGCTCCGGGCAGCGTTAGGGCCCCTACTGTGTGAAGACATCTCACTCAGTATTGGATCTGTGAGACAGCGTATGTAGCATTGCTCTGCTATTAACAACGTAAGGGCAGAGCACTTATAGCTCCCTTGTTTTTCTATAGTATGAGTGGCTTCAGAAGTCCGACTGCTGTTTTTGGCAGGCCCACTCCGTCTCCCCCCGCAGCACCTCTCAAACACTGACGAACCTTCAGAAATGTAGCTTTTTAAAACGTTCTAGTGCCAGCATGTTGAGGAGAAGTGGAAGTTCATGTCAGCAAATCCGTCTTTTTTGTAATCGCTCCCCCTTTTAATTTTTTTTATTCTCCTCACTTTCTCATGCCACCGGCGTGTCAGCTGCAAAATGCTTATGTCGTCTTCTCTCCTCTTCTTCTCCTTCTGCCCTTCTGCCATCTGTCTGTCCATCAACATTTCCCCCTCACACTTTGCTTCACTTTAAAACTGATCTGCTATCTATTGTTTGATGCCCATTGTTGAGGATTTTTTTAGGGCTCTAATCCTGATTTGCTCAGCATCTGCTAATGAAACCCCTTTCAATTATTTATATATATATATATATATATACTGTATATACTGTATACAGACACACACACACGCACATGCACGCACAAACACCCACACACATGCACACCAGTACTCCCTCCCCACCACACCCCGGGCACAACATACTCGCCACGCTCTGTTGATCTCCCAGAATGTTTGAGCGGAAAAGTTTATCGGGACAAAATTACTCCCTCAAACCTTCTCCTCACCCTCTCCCTGTTTCTCGGGAAACCTTTGATTCCCTCTGACTTATCCTTTGTCTTTTCGAGCTGCTCTCTAAAGCCGTTCCATCGGGCTGATAGGCGGACACATTTTCACATTTGTGGCACGCAAGCTTGATTCCTCCTCTGCCTTTTCCTCTCACTGATGGAGAAGGGATGGGAATGTGATTGATGAATGTGTGTGTGCGTGCGTGCAATGGTTTGTGGGTGTGTGACTATATGTCTGTGTCAAGAATCTCTGCAAGATCCAGTCTACGCATTGGCGTACATGACACCATTGCCTTCAGGCTAGAATTGAACTTTTTGACCATATCCTTCATTCAGGATGCCGGCACTTATTGCTATAGTGTTACGTTTGATCCTATTCATTCCATATGCTTGGTCCTCTGACACATGTTGAGCAGAGGAGACGGTCTTTGATGACTCGCTCTCTAGCATGACTTAATTCCCCCCATTGAGAGACACAACAGTTTTCAGGAACTCTGCTGTAACCGCTGGTTGTGAGGAGCTACTACACAACTTTCTCCAGGGGATGGATAAATGATCAGAGGCAGACAAGCACACCTACACTCAGAGTGACACATTAATACACATATGGTCAGTAGGAGATTAGGGTTGTGGCAGCAGTGGGTTATGCCTGTCTGTGGGAGGAATGCTCTGACAGGGGTAATCCCTCCTTATCCACGGCTGACACAGACAAGAGGATAAGGCTCTTGTTTCCTCGCTTTTCAACTCACTGGGAGCAGTGGGGCAAATGGGAACAGTGGGAAATCATGGCAACCTGTTGCCTCTCCCTACATCTCTGTTCAGGCTTCATGCCTTCTTACCGCCTAAGGAGCTTTCTCAATATGAAAATCCCATCTCCATGCGGTTTCTGTCTGATTTGATGGCTTTTCTCTACCCACTGGACTGTCTGTCATTTTTCCATATTTGGCTTTGATAGTTCAGTTCTTCCTGTAATCCATCTCTGCTTTTGGACCGTGTATCTGTCCCACTGGTGAAAGAGGCAGTTTCTCACACTTTTCTATTCCATTTAAATCTGTTCAGAAGTGCTACCTAATAACTCATCTACTTTTTAGAACATAACCCAATTGTATCATTCAGTGCAACATGACTTCTTGGATTTTGGTCAGGCCAAAAAAAAAAAATTAATAGGCCTATAGCAAAAATAAGCGACACATCCATTCATTCAGAAATCAATACATTCTGTTTACGTGCAGCGCTGTTTGCAACGTGAGTTAATCGTTGCCTATGCGGGTGTGAGAGCATATTATGGGATGTTGAAGTTTGTAACACGTAAACTACGGAGCCGTGGAAAAAAGAAAAAAAAAATCACCGGCGAAGTGATGCGCGTCATGCGAGAGAGACAGGAGAGGGAGAGAGAGAGAGTGAGAGGAGGGATTGACGCGGAGCAAAATCACTGTCAGGTGGGGTGAACTGGGTCGCTGCAGCGCGTGCTCCAGGTGAGACAGGCTAGACGTCGCTCGCGGCTCGTTGTATTTAATCGCCGATTTCACGGAGCGTTTCAGTGACTCGGCCACCGCCGCTGTTTCAGACTCGCAGTCAGTCACCGGTGACCGTTACCATGCCGACCAGCTAACGCGTCCAGGTTATAACCCTGTTGTCAATAAAAACACGTGGAGACGGTGCTTCAACCAAACGACACAGCTGTTGGATGACTGGCTGTTTCTCTGTCACTGTTTCAATGTCCCACATCCCTGAGTTTTACAGGGGCGTCTCAATAAACTAGAATAACATGGAGGTCTGGGCCCCAACCAAGTATTGAGAGCAGATGGACATAGCCTACTTTTCAGAAGGCCAACATTTTCATCTTAATTTCCTTTAGATAGGCTACTGGATTAATACTGACACTAAATTGTCCACTGCAGCATGTGAATCTGATGGAGCCAGCTCTCTGTTAAAATGTTGTCCAGGTTTATGTTTTTGGCCATGAAAGGCCCTTCAGTTTAAGATATTTCTGTGATCAGGCATTAAACAGGTGGCTCACCTGTTCAGGCATGGAGGGCATAGCTGCTACTATATAGTGTGAAGTAGCATTAGATGGAGCAACGTTGGACCCTGATGTGGGCCTCCTTTTATAAATATTCAATATTAGGGGTGCGTGCCCCACGCGCCTCGTCTTTTCAGGGTTTTTCTGTGGGTACCACCGGGCCTAAAAAATATTCTAGGGGAAACACTGGAACATAACCCAATTGTATCATTCAGTGCAACATGACTTCTTGGATTTTGGTCTCATTTGAGGAACATACTCATAACATTCATCTGTGTTCAACTCAATACAACAGCCCTGCAGTGGCTCTTCTGTGAATGTGGAAGTTGTGGCCTAAAGCATTGACAAACCTCTTTGATACTGAAGGAGCAGTGCTTGACACCAATGAGGAGCCCCTGAGCAAGGGCCACTCCCTCATTTTCCACAACTGACTGCGTCTAAACCTCCCGTTGGTCCAGTGTAGGAGCCTAGTGGCTACTGTAGCAGATCAGACGTTGAATACTGCCATGATTGTTAATGTTTGCCACGTATTTCTCTATGCAGTTATATTTCTTATGATATATTATTATATTTCAGATCAGTTCCTGACCTAATGGACTCAGATTTTCCCATTAGCCTAAATGAGTGGATGCTTTTGTCTCAGCATAGTTGTGGGTCAGACTTACCATTAATTATTGATTGAAGAAGCTTGGCGCATGTGCTGGCAGAAAGTGTTGCTAAGCAAGAGCCTCGGCATGCCAGAGACATCTGTGAGGGAGACAGAGACAACAAGTGAGGGATAAGAAATAGAAATATTCGGACTGAAAGAGTTATGAGACAGATTCATAAGACCTATAACGGAGTATCTAATAAACAGAGACGGAAAGACAGATAAAAGAGAAAGCAGGACGAAAAGACACCAGGTGAAGTTCGCAGGACCATCTGAAAGATCATAGGATTCCTTTTTTTCTTGGGTGCAAATCAAGAATTTTTGAGGATGTACAGTTTGGAATAACAGCAATACTGGAGAAGAGACAAGAAAAATGTAACAGAAAAGACAGGGAGTTATAGAAACTGCGACAGGTCGGTCCGCTCAGTGCATCTTTTGTAGTGGCTCTGAAGCTCGTGGGTGTTAGAAAGTGCTAAAGATGATGAGCCGCCAGGCTTATTTTTACCGGGTCCCTCCCCAGGAGCTCCATCGTCGCAACCAGCTCCAGGCCGATCCAGCAAAGACCAGGGCTCTGCAGACTGTCATTGATATGAAGGTAGGACTTACAGGGAGTCTGCAATAAACAAGAGCAGGCAGTGCTTAAGTAATAAGGTGTTCCAATATGAATGTGTATTGCCGCATATCTGTTCTCAAGTTCATACATTTTCTCTTTACTCTTTCTAACGTCTGACGTGTTTGACAGTTTGTCTCCAAAGAAATTTTAAGCTCAGCAAGTGTAAAGCGTGGTTGGTGTCTTTTGATAAAAAAAAATGAAATTCTGAATTTGGGATCTTGTTTTTAGCTGTGTCATTTGCTCCTTCAGCTGCAGTATGTTTTCTGGTTTGGTTTGATCAGCCTCATACTGACAAAATTTTAATTATAGATGAGTGCTGCTGTAATGTGAGCAGTAGCGGAGGATTTGGCTCGGCTGTAAATGCACAGACACAAACATTCGCGCACAAATAGAAACATTAAAAGAAACATGGACTTACCGTTGCCTCGTGTCTGCAGAGCGGCCATGCCCAAGTAAAGTCCATTATTGGCCCATGCAGAGTTGAGCACTTATTCAATTTGTTTCAAATGTCACATATGGAAGCTTTCACTCTCATCTCAGCCCTTTGAAGTCGTTAGAGCTGTGAAAAATGCAGTTGACTCCACATATGTCTGCATACCCACACACACACACACACACACACATTTAGTGTTCATCCAACTAACGCTTGCTCAGAAAGCGGCTCCTTTACAGCAAAACCACAGTTATTTTTCACACATACTTTGTGATTTGTCTGCCTGTTAACAAACTGCACATGTGCGCGCCAGGGATGCCCACGGTGCTGTAAATGCATGGGAGAGGCCAAATTAAATATTAAAGCTGCAAGAAGCATTATGCGGGCCCGGGGCCACTTGATGCAACCAACATGCAACCAAGTAATGTGTTCCCCAAGTGTAAACCAGACCATGCAAAATGTCATGTAAACCAAATGATGAATGTCACTTCGTTACTTACTTATTTTCATACAAAGTTTTGGGTAGACCGGACAATGCATTCCATTGTACTACTCTCATTCGTTTCATTGCAAATCATTGTAATTTAGTCAGGCTTTTGGACGAAAAGTCAGTAGCTTTCAGTGCATATCTTCCATTGAAATTAAAAAACATGACATACCCAGTTTTTATGGCAATATGACACTAACCAATATTGAATATTGCGGCAACTCTATTGGCAATCAAGACGACGTGCATTGGAGTTACGAGTTTCATTTTCATGGTGAATCATCAAAATTCACTGGTGATGCATGTGGGAATTTGCACAACTTTTGAGCATGCGTAGATAATTTATCTTAGAGAAAAATAAAGAGCTGGAATTGTATTAGTGGGTGCCCATGCTCTAATGACAGAAAAGGCATGACAAACCTTCCCAGAGGGAATATAAAGGAGTATACGTGTGAGAGAGATGGAGTAACTTCATTTGGCGATGTCAAGATATTTCCTGGAATCAATAGTTTTTCAAATGCGTTATGCGGTGTTGAATTTATTGAATACTAATGCAGCAGTGGGGATTCTGTGTGTTCCTGGTCCTGTCACTGTTTTGTCCCACTGTCTGTGTTGTCTGTGCTGTTGCTGCTTCTGAATGGTGTGTCTTTCCCCTTTTGTAATTACAGAACACCAACCCCCCTTTCTGTTTTGATCCTGACGTTATCTGGCAGGTACAGTAATGAGTACTCACCTCTCACGTCCTCTGTCAACTCAGCATGGACTTACAGATATACAGTGTTTGTCTTTCCCTCTCTCCCCATTATAAATTCTTTGGTTGGGATCCAGCCAGCACCATCAAGTACAGTAGCTTATGTTTCAGTGGTTTTGAGGTGCAGCTTTTATTACACATATTCCTATTGTACTGAATGTTGTTTTTGATTTTATCCTTTTTATTTTTGTTGGGTTTGCTTTGTTTCTCTTCCTCTGGGTGTTTTCTCTCTCTGTACCCTGCAGCAGAAACAGATAGCAATCACCTAAAGGCAGGGCATGGCTTATGATACAACCTGCACCAATGAACAATGACTGAATAGCACGGTCTATGTGGGCATTGTTGTTTTGAGTGTGTATGTGCATATGGAATTATTCCTGGTTAAATAAAGGTTATATATATATATATACTGTATACAGTATATATATATTTTGGTGGGTGCTGAATGCCCTCTTGAAAGTCAGTCTGGGTTCATGCATACTCGTTTCATATGTAAAGTTACTCCTTCCTGTTTGCTTGGTGTGTGTTTGTGTGTTTAGGATGGTAAATTCAGCACCATGTGCTAGGCAGGGCTGATGTCAGAGGATGTAATAGAGGTCAGATGCTTACATGTTGCCTGTGGTTTGTGCTGATGGCATCATACAGTCTGTTTCCATTTATTCAATTACCTTTCTCTTCTCTTCCAAGGTTTAGCATTTAACGTATGTCTGAATCCATGCAGTTAAACAACCTCAGGACCTGTCCATGACAGACTCTTCCATTCCCTCATAGATACTTTTTAGGAAAACATCTTGGCTGCACACTACAGCTCGGCCTGGATATTTCCCCTCCTTTTTCCAGACATACCAAGCAGACATAGGGCTATATATATTAATAGGTTATAATCCAGATACAGGATGCTAATCGTTTTTAGCTCTGTATCCTGGGCATGTTATTTTTAGTAACTTTTTTAAATAATAAAAAATTGCCATATGCTTTTGTGAACCAGGAATATATTGTGTATATAGTTAATATTTCCTGACTGTGATTAACAGGTACATTTAGTTTTGATTCAACTCATACAGTCAGTCATAATTGTAAAGCCTCCTTAAAGTCTATTTCAACAAATTTATTGACAATTTTTACAGTAAGCAAGGAAAAAAATCAGCCAAGCAAAAAGATTTTTGATAGATATTAATAGATCGATGCTAAGATTGACTGTCACTATTTAACAATTACGTTGAACATGGTCCGAACATTCTTGACTCTTTGTCTGCCTACTGTTGCTGGTGCAGGACACCAAAATCTCTTCCCTGGAGAGGAACATCAGGGACTTAGAGGATGAGGTCCAGATGTTAAAGACCAGCGGCCTGCTGCACCCTGACGACAGGCAGGATGAGCTCAAGCAGGTGGAAGTCTACAAGAGCCATTCTAAATTCATGAAGACTAAGGTAGAAAACGTCTCTGCACGTCACCTGAGACAGCTCCTCACTGCATGACCTGGGCGATGCATGTTTGCCTCATGAAATCAATAACAACTGTGTGACAACCTGTCGCCTGCATGCTGCATGTCTCTATTGCACGCCCATGGAGAAGCAAGCATAAGCGTGGAGAAGACCCTATCGGTTTACAGTGCACCGTGTCTGTTTACTGTCCTACCTTCAGCTGGTGGAGGGACCTTTAGAAAGGCCTGACTAAGATTTCACTAACCAGACTGGATACTATTTTATTCATTGCGACACACCGGTGCGCCGACACACACAAATATGAGGCCATTAACATAATGCAACAGCATGTCATGTTATCAACAACATTTTCCAAGGACCAGAATCTTTCTAAACAAACAAGGAAGCAGTTCACTGAGGAGTGATGTTTATCAAAACACTCATCAGTGATGCAATATTAAAACAGGACCAGAAGCCTGGAAATATTCACAACAAAATAATTGGATAGCTAGTCACACTAGTTGGACTGCTCAGGGTTCCCAGTAAATGCTCTTTTTTTTTTTTTTTGCCAATATCTACCTATGCTTCTTTGCACCAAGATGATTTTTTTTATAATAGTGTCATCTGGACTGATAAAGCAAACATGCAACTCTAAAATTAAACATGATTTTATCCATTTGAAATAACAAAGAATAAATTAATTTCGTAATACTTTCCTCCTCACATTTTCTATCATCATTAATATTCTGTGGGCTGGATGTGGCCCATGGGCGTCCACTTGAAGTTCATTGTCCAGGAATCATGTTAAAAAATGTAGTTTGAGAGAGTTTGTAACTGTGTGTCCATGACAACTGAAGTCCATCATTAATGAAAATGTTTTTCTTTGGTTCATTAATGGTGCTCTTTGTAGATCCCAGTTGTCATTGCATCTGGGAAGTTCCTGATGCAATCATAAAAGAGATGTTTTTTTTATGAATGGGGCCCTGACAGGTGAATGTGAGCTTACAACTACAGAGGAAAGAGCTCTCTCCTCACCCGCACTGAGGCTGGATGATATACATCACAGCGATGGCCTTGGCTCGCTCTCCCGTTTCTCATCTTTCTGTGTACAGTCACACAGAAACACAGAACCACGCACACAGATATGCGCAGGCACACAGATTCATTCTATATCCTTGAAGTGTTTAGGGTCCTGGTCTTTCAGCAGTGGCCGTGACTGGTGTTGAGGTGAGACTGTGATAAGAGAGAAACCAGAGAGGACAGGGATGCTGTCTTCTCTGGTTTCCTCCCTGGGCTTTGATCTCCTCTAACACTATAAAGTGACTTGTGAGAGCAAGGAAATTTGTTCAAGTATGATAAGTGAGCATCAGAGCAGGTGTTTATATTTATCCAGATAATAATTTCTTGCAGAACTCCACCAGATATAAAACTCAGAGGCTTCAGCTGTGTGGTTGAGGAGTGCAGATTTGACGTGGCGGAGCACACAGCTAGATGGAAAACTGCAAAGTTTTCCCAGCTGGCTGTGTGTCGTAGTTCGCAGCTCGTTGTCTTCTTGTCTTTGTGTCTCTCTAGGAGCAGGCCTTGTCACCATGTGTGTCTTCCATCAGACCAGCCCCCACCTTCCTCCTCCCTACACAGCAGCCTTGGATCACAGAACGAGCAGAAGTACCCTCCTCATTAGTCTCATCATTTCTTTCATTTTGCCTGATTTAAAAAAAAAAATTCTTCTCCTTATTTTCTATAGAAATCACTATTTTTGGTCCACTTTTTCCGACTTCCTCTGGCTGACTTACTTCCATCTCACTGGTCTCACCTCTCCAATCATGTCCTTCTTGGACATCATCTCCCATTCTGTCCTCCTCTCTCCTATTACTCCCTCTGCTCCCTGCTCTGTTAGGATCTTTTCTCTGTCTTTGAGCGCGGGTTGATTGGCCAAGCTCAGCTCCGGTCAGAATTCCCCTCTTATGAGGTGAACCCTGCTCACACACAATTAGACAAATCTCTCTTTGAATCAGCTTTTTTGCATTGTTGGCACCGGTAGACAGATGCCAATCTTCTGCACATAGTTAGCCTCAGCACAGAAATCTCCCTCTGCTAGTGAATTTTGATTTCCTTTGTGTTTCTGTTCTGTCCTGTTCTGTACGACCCTCCTTTAAAACAAACTATAATCTGTCAGCTATTTGAGTGTTGTAATATTGCTTCCCATAACTTTGCTTGTGTTTTTCACCCTTTGGCTGTTTGACTTGGTGTGTCCACTGGGCAGACAGTAGGCCTGGGACTCCCCAGAGTGAGCACTGATAATGTAGGGCTGGGCAAATAATTCAGAGTGGTAATTCATCGTTTCTCCAAATAAACATATCATGACACAATTGGCATGTTTAGATATCATAGTTTATCATTTCTTGTCTAAATTAATTCCAAAAAATTCAGTTTTCCCCACAAAAATTTGAAAGGAGAATAAAAGATACTTATCAGCATATTCTTTTTGCCCACTCCTATATTGAATAGCATGTTTAAGATTGTTGCTGTATTAAAAGGAATGCATGCTTTCATAACATTTGTGTTTTGAATGTTCTCTTTACAGAGAACAAAGTGTGCAGGAAAAGTCATTTCACAGTCACAGATTCAATAAAATACAACAGAAACACACACAAGTGTTGCATTTTTTGCAATCTGTGTCTGTTATGTCTGAGAGAAAAACCATACTTTTTCCTCACTTCTCGAAGGTTTTCGTTATCTCTAAGTGTATCAGTCGACTTAATGATGACTCAAAGGTTTTCATAACAAACCTGTGTGTATATGATTGCCAGATAGAGCAGCTGAAGCAGGAGCTGAACAGGAAGGAGACAGAGATGCAGGCCCTGCAGACCAAACTGGAAACACTGACCAACCAGAACTCAGACTGCAAGCAACACATCGAGGTGCTAAAGGAGTCGCTCAGCGCTAAGGAGCAACGTGCCAGTACACTGCAGACAGAGGTCAGTACACACACACACGCACACACACTTGCACATACAAACTCTCCAGATATGCAAACACACATAAATACACCCACACAGATGCAAACACAGTGATGCACGAAGCTACTCCGGCTTCCTGAAAATCACGTGCAAAGATACACACAGCCTTAGATGGTTGAGGCTGCCTGAAAGTGAAGATGAAGGCTATTTTTGTTGTGTCAGTTGTTAGACCAATTATAATTATGGCAAATTTACAGTATTGTTGATCAATGTGCACTGCTCCTGGAATAATAGCTGTTCCGACCATTGCATGCACATACAGTACATGCCTGAAATGACAAGAGGTACACACATGCAAGGACCTCCACTGAAATGCACCTGTTGAATGAAGGCAAGTGCACAAAATCCTGTCTTTTTTTCTGCTGTGGTTTCTTTCTCTTTCTGTGGCTTTAAAGGACGCTAAGGTGGGTGGAAAAAATATCTATGCGTGTGGCGCTTTTAGTCCACCAATGGACTCGGCTTGTATGTGTGGGCGGGTCAGCCAGTTAGAGGGGCTGGAGAAAGCTGGCAGCTTTTCCCTCTTCATCTTTGAAGTTTTTTTTTTTACTTTATGACTCTAATGATTTTATCACTGCTGTTAGGAATGGAGGCAGGTTGTATGCTGGGAGTTGGAGGTGTGTATGTGTGTGGGGTGGGGTGGGGTGGGGGAGCGGAGATCATTTAGCATTTTTCTCCATCACTCTCTAGACTTGGAACTGATACTTTAGATCTCTTTGTGTTCGGCAGTTGAGAGCAGCCTGCTAACTATGTCCACTCATCATTACAGGAAGCAATTTGGGCCAAAATTAGGCCTAATTGTCCATACATGTGCAAGGAATTTTGGCCCTCGCAGTTAGCTGAATACATCATACTTAAAGGAATTGGTTTTCAGTGGGTGGTTTTTTTTTTTATGTGTGCGCATGTTTTGGTTTGTGTGTCCAACTAGAATGAAGTAAAGAAATTTATGTGTGTGCGTCCTTTTACCATAGGTGTAATTTTGTGTGCAAGATCAAGAGATATGACACTCTGAATCATTTTATGATTTTCTCTCAAGTTAACCTCATCATGTACCGACTGCAATCCAACACAAGAGAGAGAGATGAAGAGAGATTTGTTTGTGAAGCGTGTGATTCGCCTCCACATTCTCCTCCTCCTCCATCTTTGTTCACACTTTTACCAAGTTATGCTGAGTGCATAATCAGGGAGAATTTGCTGACATTCGTGCATCAGTTGTAATGCACTGTGACATAGATGGCTAAAGTTTGCTTATATTACAGCCAATATCAGTTTGAACTATTAGTGGGAAATTGTACATTGATGCAGCATGGTGTGTGGATGCGCAGCAGGTTCAGAAAGAGGTTACCCACTCGAAAGCACATGAAATGTTAAGTATGCTGAACCTCCCTTTAAAGAGCAGCTGACAGAAGCCCTGATACACAACACAGCAGAGAGCAATAACAGTGACTTCAGTCTCCCCCAAGTGTCCACCCTCACTGTCTGCCAAAATGCTGGTTCAGGATCGTTTGACCTGCTAGCTTAATGTTAGCTTAGTGAGGCTTCACAGGATGATTTAGAGCCTACACACTTGTTCATGCACACAACTGAAATCAACACGATCGCCTCGACAGGGCAGATTATAAGTCATCAATACACCGCCTTCTGTATAAACTGTCCAAGCGAGGACTTCAGTTTAGATTCCGATAGTTACATTTAAAGCAGTTTATGTTTTACACAGATTAATATTATACCATAAAAATATATTGTTCTTGTTGGGGAACATTGTCGCTGTTAAATGAATTTCAGTAAATGTCTCTACCACAGCTAAAATGAGCACAATGCCATTGAGAAACCAGATGGTGTGTCTGTGTGTGTGTGTCTCCTTTAATACGTATGCGTGTGTGTTTATAGCAATGTTCCTGACTCTGGTCTCTGTAGCCGCTGTTTTCCTGTCACTTCTCATAGGTCACTGCAGTCCTGGTCACCTAAGACACACAAATATATACACAAAAACACATACACTGTCACGGCTGATTACTCAACTCTCATCCCTGATCTGGAGTAGTTTTTTCCTGCAATTGAAGTGGCATTTCCTCCCACTTGGGAAAGGCTAAGGTTTCCTCGACTAAGTGGGCAAACCAGAGGATGGTTAAAGATACTGTGTATGCTCGAGGCCAGCCGTGCTTCTGCATTCCTCCGCTGTCTGTCAGTCATTTGGTTAGAGAGGACAGTGGACAGTCTCAGGAGCTCCCTTCTCACCTCATTCCTTCCATCCAGTCATTATTACTTCATCCCCCCTCAGCATTTTGTTTCAGCTTTCCCACATCCCATTTAAAATTCCCGTTGGTCCATCGTACTCCTCTCCATATACATGCAATGTGTGTATGTGTGTGTGTGCGAGTGCCAGGTGGGTCTCATCATGAATGACAGTGATTGGTACAGTAGTCCACTCCCCCAGAGACAGACTGGTGTCTCCCAGACCTGAGGAGCGGCTTCATCTCACAGACACTTGTCTCTAAAAGCAATTCACATCGGGATGGGACTGAGAGGGGACTGGCTGCGGAACAGAGCAGGCACTGTGAGCGAGGGAATGAGAAAATGGAAGTGTATTTATTTGTCAGTCAAAGTTAAGGACAGCTACTAAATGGGTGTGATTGAATCTGTCTCCAGATAACTGGAAAATGTGGAAAATAATGAGTGTGTGCGTGCGTGTATGAGCATTGTTTGTCGGCGGGCCAGGTCAGTGGAAACTTAACCCTTTAATACAGTAGGTGTATGTGTCTTTCCTGCCTGATCAGGACAATGTGGGGCTGTAACTATACTCCAGCAGATCAGGTAACCTATCAGAGACCTTCCTGCATATTTAACCAGCCTGGAACAAAGGGACAGGCCACAACCCCAGTGGAAAAGGGGATTACAGGTGCTTTGACTGTCTTTAGTTTTATTTGAGCACATATTTTCGACTATGAACATTCGACTAAAGATGCCAAATTGGATTACAGGCCAATTTATCAGATTTAACAGTGCCTAGATTTTACTGGGGAAAAACACAATGTTGTGGAGTGAGAGCACAAAGTATTATGTAACCATGACAATGTGAATCAAATTGAGTAAAAAAAATAAGTGTGAGCATCCCACAGATTTAACAGAAAAAGAAAACCTAACTTAACTGGAGACGATATTGATAGTAATATTAAATTTGTGTAAAAATATGCGTAGGAAAATGGGGATGTAGCCCATGTACACCAGAGGTATGCCGTGCACTATTAACCCTGGTAAGTTCACCTCAGTAATTTGCGTAAAACCATGTTACAGAACTCCAGTAATATAATGGATAAGTAACAAGATGAGTAATGGAGTAACATATTTATCTGACTTAAACTGATATCTTAACGCAAATACTTTAAAAGGCAATTTATCATGGGTTTTGATGTTAATTCCTTCATAGAATAAGAAACTACCACATTTGTATAACTTGGCTCAACCCGAGACAACTTATCCCCCACTGAGGACAAGGTTGCTTTCATGTGATACAGTCCAAAGACAATAACAGTGAAGAGAACATGGAAGAGGTTTCTTTATCATGAGACAAACACTGATCATGCTCAGATGAGCCGAGTGAACCAGCTAATTACTGTAGCTGCAATACAGTGATACAGTGGTGATAGAGAGGTGTTGTCCTGGGTAGAAACTCCAGGATAGAAACTGCAATCAAACAATAAAACTACTAATATTCATTAAAGCAGAAGTCAGCGATCCGGTCTTTTTGGCTAATGCTGCATTCCAGGCAGGCTTTTGAAACCGTAAATTACAGCTTCAAGTCACGTCTTAAGACTTTGTAGCGTTCCAGGCAACCCGTAACTCGTGTTTTTACCGTCCTGTTGCCTGTGAAAGTGCACTATAACGGCCTCTCGTAACTTCCGACCCGTGAACTCGTACCAGATCGAACTGGTACAACTTCACAGGGAGGAAAAACACAAGTTACGAGTTTCCTTGAACGCACCATGAGTTAGCAGCCCCTGCCCCAATGGATCTATTGGTCTTCGTCCCTACGTCACCACATTCACGCGCATCCCTTGGCTGCACACACAGCCCTTCATGCCGTTCTCTCTCCTCATTGGATGACGCTTGTATCCCATAAGGAAAGTTTTCTCCTCGGTTTACAGCGGAGCAGAGTGACTGACAGACCCGTGTTTCGACCCAAACACTCTATGTAAGTGATTGCTGACGGAAAATAGGACTATTTAGGACTTATAAAAAACATTCCGCTGACTTATGCTTTTAGTAATGCTTACTACTTAATTCTGAGCAGAAACAGTCTATAAATTAAACAGGTTATCCTGTTTAGAGAGAGTCTGGTGCATTCCTGCAGCCTCCTTTTCAGCTGCAGCATAAAGTGTCTGGAGATTATCTCTCCAGACACAGTTCATGTCTGTGGTTTAACCCATTCTGCATGGCCAAAATGTCGTTAATATTACTATTTATATGTTCTTTATTGGCATAAAAAGGGGAATATATGGCCTGCAGTAGTACCTTTTATGTGGAAAAGATCTTGGAGCCATAGCCACAAGTCTGAACCAATTCTGTGTCAACAGCTTTGAATAATTTCTTTGCGTTTTTTGTGTGACCTTCCATTACTATCTCTGCTGTCTTGTTTAGTCTCTTACTCTCTCCTTCAGTCCTGGAGTGTTGCATAACCTGAGTTTTTCGGTGCAGAAAATCTAATCATGTTGTATTTAATGTCTTTGTCAGCAATTACTTGTGGTTTTCATTTTTGTGATTGTCAATAAGCTTTGATTTACATATCCAGAATTGGAGCCACACATTGTGCAGGTGGCCACTTACTGGCGGAGGGGAACTCCAGGCCTGAAGTAGACTCAAGGTGCTTAAGTCAAAGTCTGAATCAGCCAGGCACATAAATAACGTGGCCATATAACATTTGATATTTTGTTCCAGCAGAATGCCAGCAGAAGTGTTAGAAGCAGCACGCCTTTAATGCGCATTTTGTGATGTGGCAACAAGTCTGTATTTGCAGAGAACACAGTCTGTAGTATTTCAATTTAGGTTTCTCAGATGTGACCTCAAATATCTCGCGTTCTCTTTCATCGCTGGCGCTCGCGGGGTGTCTGCCAGCAGACCTCCACTGAGTTTTGATTCTGAGGTTGAGGTGTAATGACTCGAAGAAGATATAAATGATTCAAAAATGACTTGCTAACATCAACTGTGGCGACGGTGATGAATATGAAAAACAAGAGGGAAAAAAAAGGAATCTGGAGAGGAGAGAGATGGAGCAATAGGAGGAAGTGGGAAGTGAGAGAATAGAGTTTCTTGATGGATGTAAAATGCTGTGGGCTTTTGTCAGTGAGCGATGCGGTGGTACGGTGTGCTACGGTCTCTGCTGGACTATTATTGTTGATCTTTCCTTGTTCTCTTCGCTGATTGATGGTTCGCATAGGTAGTGAGGCGGAGAAAAGATGTGGTCTCAACGTGGTTACGCTCCACCCTGGATTCTTCCCCTGCTGTGTTCTCTCTCTCTGTCTTTTTCTGCCTCATTCCTTTTTGCTATTTTCTCTTTTTTATACTATCAGCCTCCGTCTACCCTCTCTCCCACATTTTGTCGCCTACTGCTCTTTTTAATGTCCGTTCTCCTCCCACGTCGGTTGTTACGACTACAATAGAGGGCGAATAACAGATTAAAGGGAGGTGAGAACTTGATGAACTCTCTGAAGGGGACAGTGAGGTTGTTGGCTTTAAGTGAATTGGAAAGAGTTCTTGTTTTAGGCTGACCACTAATTGTCAACTTCGCATTTCAAACCCTGGACCTGTTGTGATGAGTCTCAACCACCACAGACCAGTTTTAATATGACCTCATCTGAACTTGACTGACCATGGTCACTATTCTCAGACCCAACAGCATGCTCATGGGTTCCTGGGGTGGTGCGGTTTGGGATGCAGTGTGAGTAGCAAAGCGTCGGGGCCCCCCAGAACAAATACGGGACGGTCCAAAATAAAGCCCCCGCGAGTTCTTCAGAGGCCATGTGGAAAAGTCATAAAGTGGAGTTATAGGGGTCAATAGGGGGATGAGATATTTAATGGTTTACACAGGGAACGAGGTAAATATGTGCACGACTGAAGGAGCCGACAAACAAGTGTTGCACGAGAAAGGTGCTTACAGTACACGTTTGGACATGAATGCACACATTAATGTTGTCGTGCAAACAACCCCCCACCCCCTCATTATTCAGTGCAACTGATGCATTAAATTGGAGGACATCTGAGGCAAATGTCATTTGTGCAATGATTCATTCCACAATAAGGGTCTTGGGAATTGTGTGTGTGTCCTTCCTTACATTTTCTCGTGTTTTCTATTTTTGTACTTTTTGAAACTAAACAAAAACACACATAAAGACAGTACTGAGGGTTTGGCTTCGTCTGCTGTCAGTCAGCAGCTGGTTAACCAGAAGGCAGCGAGGTGCTGATAGAAACAGCCAGGGACAATGTGCTGCTTTGTTTTTATTCTGACCTCCTCTTCTTCAGGGTCACTCTGCTTTATTCAGACCACTTAACCTCTAATTTCATACACATACAGACACATGCACAGGCAGACATGAGAGGATACACTGAACAAACAGGCGGCGCCACAAGAAAACAGTGGAAAAGTTGTCACTCCCACAAATATAAAAGGTTGAGCATTGAGAAAGTTTCTAATTAGACTGATGAAACTCAAGAAAAGCACCATCCTCTCCTCTCCTCTCCTCTCCTCTCCTCTCCTCTCCTCTCCTCTCCTCTCCTCTCCTCTCCTCTCCTCTCCTCTCCTCTCCTCTCCTCTCCTCTCCTCTCCTCTCCTCCCAATCCAATCAAAATAGAGATGGTTTCCCTCATTGATCAAGAAGATTTCAGACACCTAGACTGTGCTGTTCTCCACATGTTTGCCAGAGTGACTGTTCGGTGCGATCTGACAGGAAATGGATTCCCTGGAAACAGGATGTAGCAACTGGCATGTGGTGCTGGAAATGATCAGGAAAAATAATCAAAGAAGGAGAAGTGTTTATGAGGTGGAACGCCTGCAGCGCCTCTTCCTTTTAAATGTGTGTTGTGAATGTGGGTGTTTGTGTGTATCCGTGTGTGTGTGTGTGTGCTGGAGTATGTAATGATGATGGATGGAGGCAAAGAGAGGGATTGAGGCAGCTGTGTGCGGTGAGGGTGAGGGTGATAGCACCCAGGGTGAGTCCCCTACATTTTCTGTGTCAAAGTTTCATCCACCGCTGTGACGCCGAAATCATGTAGTCATGGACTTTTATGCTTTGGCAGAAAACATTCATTCATTCTGTTCACAAAGATCCTTTTGTCAGTGAATCCTGGGAGTTCTCTGTCTGTATGTGTCCTTGTCTTTTTTTTTTTTTTTCATCTGTGCTTTCCCATGTTGTCTCTGTAGCCTGTGGGCAGACAGCTGTGTTGCCATGGTTTTATCAACAGATGTTGCGGTACACAATGAGACTGTGCCCCACTCCTCCACCCTGCAGCCCCTGCTGTGAGGCAGTTTACATCCGCTTATTATCCCAAGCTGGCCCTGAGGTGATCTGTCTATTATACCATTCGTGATCAGAGCTCTGACTGTTGCCTTATCCCTGGCTTTGATGACACACCTCATATGACACCCAGCCTAAACTCCCAGAACAGAATACGTCCCTCATTTCCGTGCAGATCATCCCCAGTGTCGTCATGTCTGCCGCGGCCCGCTCAGGTGGAGAGGAAATCTTCTGTTTGCGTGCATGTGCTTGTTAGTACAGTATGAATGTGTGTGCGTGTGCATGTGTGAGATCAGAGAGAATCCAGAAACAGTGCAGGTTTGTCTTGTTGAAGCCCTTGTTCACAGTTCATCTGTTGAAGGGATTCATTCGCATTTGACACTGCTGCTTCCACCTGCACCTGTATGCATGAATGTCCTCATGCGAAAAATATTGGTCTTAAGGTTTTTTAACCCCACAACCTTCAACAGTGACCTCCTGAAATCTACACAAAGTTTCTATTGCCTCATCAGGAAACTATGGATCATTTAACACCACTGCTTCTCACATCTGTATAAGTTAAAGACACCTACAGTCAGGTTCTCCTACACCATCTGTGTGAGGCCATACAGTACAGTATATATACTGTTAACGTGTTGCCTTTTATGAAGCTGGACAGGCCGTTTAAAAAAAAAAAAATCACCTTTCACCAATCTTTAATAATGCAAACATAAGTCTGAGTGGAAGCAAACCCAATACCAATTGGCAGTTTGAACCCAGGAGTCCACATTCATTCCCTTCCTTCTTCATCATTTGAGAGGGTGTGCTGGTTTCCCTTTGATGCATACATTTCACCCAAAAGAGATATTTGACTGATTATAGCTGGTATGGGAGACTCTCTGGTGGTCTCACATCATCTTGAAATGAAATAGCCTTCCTTCTTGCAGTGATACAATCCAGACTTGGCCACATTAATGGCTAGACAAACATGAATTAGTTGAATATTATGTCATAAATTTAGATGATTAATTTCACAGTACAGGCCTTTAAATAAATTAAGTCTAACGACAGCTCTTTGCTGTATTTACACTGGCTGGTTGGATGTCATACAGCTCGAGAAGCGAATGGCTCACACAGCTGTGTGTAGTGCACCACAGCAGCCCGAACCTATCCCAGTTCGGACGCCAGATACACTCCAGTCGACTCACTCTTGGGATTTAAAAACTTTTATGGTGGTGCTGTCAGCCGAAGTGACATGCAAACGTCTTTTTTAAACAACAGCGCAAAATATGAGTGCGGCTCGTATGTGTGTGCGTGATGCTTTTGGGAGGACGGGGGGGATTTGAGATCATATTAGGAATGTTTTCTTGATCAACCTACAACTCTACTTGCAATATTGGACTCCCAGGTGGGTGAGTGAGAGTGCAACTGTTAGTACGCAAGTGTTGGTGCGTCCCCAGGCCTTTGCTGTGGTCTCTGCATCAGCTCTGGTTCTGCCGTTTTGACTCTGCGGTCTCCTCATATAATCTATGTGTTGTTTATTGCGGACCCGAGCTGACGCTGGGACTGATACCTTTGCAGATTCGCCTGCCAGAAAAACTTTTATGATGAAATGTGAGGCAGGAAAAAGGGAGGTGAGGACAAACAGAGAAGCTGTTTTCTTTAAGCCTCTGTTTTACTTTTCTAACCAGTGTCCAGAATCCACATTTGGCTGTCATTGCAAGCATGAGAGAGGAAGTCAGGGAGAATGAGTGTGAGAATGAGGGAGTTTGTACATTTGCGTGCATGCTTGCATGTTTAATTGCAGGGTACAGTACATGCATTTGCAAAAAAACAGTTTAACAAATACATACGACGTATATGCATGCACACTATAGAGCACAGTTTTTAGTTTGTGACTTTCTTTGTTTAACTAAATACCACATGTTGCCACGAATTAATAGTTTTGTAACCACAGAATCTTGAAAACATATCAAGGTCATTTTTTAAAATGATATGGTGCTGAGTGAGGAGCTGGAAAGCTTAAGTGAGGTAATGGGGGAAGATAGGGTGATAGAGATGTGTTTTTAATTCATCTATTCCGAGGAACGCCTCATCGCAGTTGCCAAAGACCTTTTTCAGATTTTAAATGGGCAAAACTGGGCTGCAGCCGCCCATCCACTTCTCTCTCCACTCTTATCTTCCTGCCTATCTCTCTCTCTCTCATGTTCATGACAAAAGCTGTGACTACAAAACAGAATGCAGTCCCTAGTGTCCAATACCGGGTTGTCCTGGAGACAGCACGATTTCTACTTTGAATGTTATCTCTCATTTTGGAAACACAAATCCTCACAGAAATGCACGAACCTACAACAGCGTCATTGCTGGGAAATGCGAGCCTGTCCCAAAGACAACCTGGCTTGAGTACGTGAGGGATTTCTCACATGGACACATCACTTTGTCTCGCCACAGGACTCGCGCCTTTTAACAGCAGCAGGAAAACTCCTGGAGGGCTGGAGCATGGCTGGAGGGATGGAGCTGTTGAAAGAGAGGTAGAGAGAGATTGTTGTTAGAAGATGACATTTAGAAGAAGGGGAGGAGGATGAAAAGGAAAATTGGAGAGGAAATTGAAGGAGAAGAGAGAGGTTAATCACCGTGACTTGTTAGCTGTCTATCATCTCAGTGTGTCTGCCAGCTGATACAGTATTTCCTGTAACGCGGACCTGATGATGGAGACGTAGCTTCAGCCAGTGGAGGAACAGCACGCCAGAGGTGTTAATACGCTCCGGCCAAAAGATCTGTTAAGAATTCCCATCATCCCCATCCACCGTCTTTCACTCCTTCATTTATCTCTCCTCAAGCTTTCACCCTTGCTCCTCTCCATCCTTTCATCCCTCACTCCTCATCTATCCTCCTCTCTCCTTGTTTTTTTGTGCGCTGCGTCTGGCAGCAATGAGTGCTTTAAGAGGGTATTAGCGGGGCGTCTGTACTGTAATATCACAGCTTAGCGGGCCAGTGCAGGTGAGACAGCAGGGATTTCCTGTTAGGCCTCTCTGCTACATTCTTGCTAAATTGCTCCTTGCCAGGTGGGGTTATAGTTGGGAGGGGGGAGAGGAGGGGTCCCTCTTCCTCTGTCTCATGCACACAGTGACAAACACACATGCACGCACAGTCCAGTGGCAGCACATGGGCATCGGCGCAGGATAATGTGCGGGTAGTACCAATGTACTGTACGTACAAAGGATTAGCGGTGTCACTAGTGTGCGCTTGTGTGTGCTCCAGCCGGCGTGGAGCGGTGGAGGACAGAGCAGGGCTCAGTATTAGACTCTGGTTGTCTGCCAGAGAAGCAATATGAGATAAATACTTCACCATCTTACACCTGGGGGTCCTGGACTGCTTTTAATGCTGCTACTTGAGAGGAGGCCTGTGAGTTTCTGAAGGCCTGCATGGTGCACTCTCATTTTACACACACACACACACATACGCAAGCAGGTAGGCACTAAGTGTGGTCCACCGCAGCTGTTTTCTAGTAATTAGTGCTACATGCTTTTTTCCATTATTTATTTTTGCTCATCAGTTACTGAAACAGAATTTCAGCAGCATAAACATGCTCTGTTCCCCACCCCCATGTAATCCTGCTACCAGTTAATTAATAAAATGTATTCCATGAATAGATTTTCTGTATTTGTGGAATTTGTTTTCATATTAACAGATTAAACTTTCACGCACAGATTGTAACTCTGTCCATGTACTGGACATAATAATAAGACAATGCCACCTCCATACACACTAAGCAAGAAAGAGTGAGAGAAGCCATCCTTAACTTCTACGCTGAAATAACTAACCTGATCCAAACAGCATATACTGTAAGTAACTGCAGAATTAGGTAAAATTGCTCTAAAAAGAGCTGAGAGTTTTGGGTGCAGGGGTTAGAACTAGTGCAAGTGTAAGAAAAAGCAACACAAACTGAGACAAACACAGAGACCCTACACTGACTGTAACACATGAGCACGAACGGTCACTTATTGCTGTTTTACTGAAGTGGAAGAAAAATTACTTTGTACAGTGTACTCTGAGTAAATATATTACTAACTTTAAAAGGAGAGGTAACCCTGTAGTGATAATCTGGTGATAATAAGTATGTGTGATAAAGCTATTAAAGGGCATCTTCAGGCTGCCAAGTGAATCACTCGGGTGAGAACAGCACCAAGAGCAAATAGTTACTGTACGTCCAGTCAGGCACTTAACTGCCTGTGCATACATCTCATAATCACAGTTGGCACTTTATTAGAAACCTCTTGCTAAAACGTATGCAGCTAGCCAGCTATTTGTATTAAATCCTCCCTCATTAATGTTACATTCGTACTAAAATGGTTTTAGACAGTCGATTTAACTGTATAAGGATGTAGTGTGTAGAACTGTTGACCTGTTTTACATTATACAGTAGAGTTTGTGTTATTTTGCCTACCATGACATTGATATAAATGGGGATGGACTAAATAATTGTAACACTTGGACGCCAGAGCAGCAGTACTTAGGTAGCAGTAATTTTGTGTTGGAATATCGGTGCAGTACTTATGTACTTAGTTACTTTGTGTCAGTGGCCCGGACTCGCACTCTGTCAGAGTGTTAAGTGCTCTCGCGCCGTCCCAAGTGTCCAAGTAACACTTGTTAAAACAACTGTTAACAAGCCCGCCCTTACTGCCTCCCTTTACCTAAGTATGTGTATGTGTCTCTTGAATTCATATAAAAAACACATGCACATCTTAAAAATTAGGTTCAAATGGGTTCACTCATTGTGCAACGGCAAAAAAGCGCTGGAAATGTAATCAGGTGTTGAAGAGCAACAGAGGAGCACATAGTCTGTTCTTGACAGCCAGCTGAGTGTGTGTACGTATGTCTGTGCACATATGCGTGTGTGTGTGTGTGTATGTGACTGTAGGCGGTGCAGAAGAACACTGATATATGTCCAATAAGAAGTTCTGGAGTGAGCTCAGATATCACTCATCTCTCACTGTGCACAGCCAGATATGGAGGATTTTTAATGTGTGAGTGTGAAGTGTGTGAGCAGTCTGATCTGTGGCAGCGCTGGCCCAATCATACAACACTCTCAATAACAAACGATGGGATGGGCTCCAGGCTCCGTCTCTCTCCCTCTCTCTCACACACACGCGCGCACACATACACATTTTTACGGCATCAGTCCACAGTGGTTCATATTATAGACATTAGGTCAAAGCTGAACTTTTACTACTTCCAAATGTCAACAGTAAATGTGTTGAGCCATGTCAGTTCCAGGACTGAATAATAACATATGGGCCACCTGACTGAGGACTGGAAAGAAAATGCTGCTTTTAAAAAAATCTCTTTTGTGTATTTCTTTGTATATTTTAAAGTGTTTCTCATTTTCATGGTCTGCTTCCATCTAAACACTGAATACAAATTACTTTACTCACATGTGCTTGTATGTCCATCTACATGTTTAGAACAAACTATGAAAATTGGGCTATTTTCTCATTATGCCACCATGTCTATAAGCTTCATACCACTCCGCATCTGAATACATGCTAGTGTTGACTTCTTCTTCTTCTTCTTTTGGTCTATTCCAGGTTGATGCTTTGAGGGTGCGTCTGGAAGAGAAGGAGCAGTTCCTGACCAAGAAGACCAAGCAGCTTCAGGACCTGACTGACGAAAAGAGCACACTAACAGGAGAAATCAGAGACATGAAGGACATGCTGGACGTCAAAGAAAGGAAGGTCAATGTCCTACAGAAGAAGGTATGTGAACCCAACATCATGCAGTTACTGTGAGTGCTGCAACCATTACAGCCACGCCTAAAGTACATAGAGAAGAAATTCCTTCCAAGTTGGTTTAAAGTTATGGTTGGTAATCTTTGGTAATAAGTAATCAGACCTCTGTGGCAGCTGCAGGACTGACAAAACTCTGACCAATCCATGCTTTTCGCTCCAAAAACGAAAAACCAAACAGATGCCTTCATGTCAAGATTTGCCTACGCCCGATCAAGCTGCCGTCTCTCTCCCCCCCTCTCACGTAGACATAGTCTGTGGAAAAGCCACATCCAGTCTGGTGGGTGGCAATGTAGCTCTGGCAATGCGCGTTGGGTGTCTTCACCTACATCTGTGGAGAGGTGAAGGCATGGCTTGAGTGAAGTCTGACGAAAGGGGCTTGGACTTTTAGCTTGTGTATTTTCAAAATTTTCCATTTGTTAAAAATTCCTTTTAAAGGGAAGTGTGACGGAAGAATGAATTAGATTGTTTCATTGAGAGGTTAGATCATTCACCAATTCAACATCCTGGAACAATGCGGTTTCATCCTCACTGCTTTTTCAGACTCACATTTTCAAGATGAATAAATGCTATGTTGGTCTGTTAACTAAATATGAAGTTAATGGACTTAATAGTTATTTGTGTACTGATTCTGGTTAGAATCAGGTTATTTACCCCAATTAAATAGTGTAGAGAACTACAAATCTTTCAGGTAGTGTAGTAGTTTCCGTCTGTACTTCCCTTCTCACTCTCTACATTTTCCTGGCTAAACTATTGTTGTTTGTGAGAGAGTAAGAGTTTTCATATTTGATAATTGACAGATGTGTTGACTGTCACCACATCAGGTAACTTTCCCTTTTTAATCATCCATATTGGCAATTAATTCTCTCTCGTGGTTGTGGTCACGCGATTATGTCACTGGCAGAGCGGATAAATGGATTACACTGTTTTTTTTTAAATATGGAAGGTGTATGCAGTGCGATCTACTGCTCATAGTATACTCTCTCTCTCTCTCTCTCACACACACACACACACACACATGCACACACACAAAAAGACTGACATGTCTCAGAGGCCTTAATGACTTTTATAAGGTTAGCTATTTAGACGGGGCCTGTGGCCACCTGTGGTGTACATGTTGGCAATTCCTCTGTAGACCAATTACACACACATAAAGGTCCCCTCTCAACTTCCTTGTTTCCTCTCATGTCCTCAAATTAGATCTCCCTCTCTCTCCTCCCACCCTCCCCCTTGCTGAGTTTAATGAAAAAGGGCTCTAAAGGTCAAATGCAGTGCCATCAATCTGCGTGAGTGCATGTGTGTGTGCGTGAATATGTTCAAATGCGTTTTTATGTTTATATAACCCCCAGGTGTTTCTGTGTGAGAAGTTAAAAAGATGACCTTTGTGTGCACCCTATACTGTGCCATGCTCCCCTTGGTCTAACCTATAGCTTTTTTTATTGAAGGCACTTAATAAGCCTGTTTAGCCTCTTCTGCTTGCAGACATCTCATTCACCATGTGAGATTCATCTTTAGAAATAAAACGCTATTCCTGTACCTCCTACGTTATTTAGCAGGGTTTGGTTGGACTGTTGTAGATTACATTACAAAGTTAAAAACATAATCATTTTTTTTCCAATTTGTGCCCAGTTGAGCTGTGTAACTGTAATCCTCTTGTGATTTTATGAGATTACTTTGGATGATAGGTCTGCTGTTTTGTTTGTGCTGTTGTGGTTGTGTTGTTGTGGTGATGGTTGATTTCCCAGTTTTTGCCTTCATTGCAATTTGTTTGTCTGTGGCTGAGCAGAAGACTTCCCTCTTCTTCCATTTCCCCTTTTCTCCTCTTTTTTCCCTCCACTGCACTTACAGTATGACACATTCTCACTCTTCAATCTTCAAAACCTTCTTGATAGTCATTTCATCATACCAAAATCTATTTATCTTTAAGAGCGAGTGAAACAGCACGCCTCAGAAAATGTTCAGCAGTGAAATGAAGCATGTGTTACTGAAACATCTTCTTATGACTCTGGTTCGTACATTTGCTAATGTAAAATCGCAGAAGTTATATTTGAATGAATAAACAGGCAAGTATTTTACAATGTGAACCAACAGGTGTTTCACTCCATTAGCCACACTGTATACAGTGACTGAAATCTGATTGGTTTTCCAAGCTTCCTATTTCCCAGCAGTCCCTGGGGGCTATAACTTACAGTGGTGTGTCCCGGGGGAAAGGCAGGAGTGGAGCGAAGAGTCAAAGCTGGTTTCCTCTCTGGGCTTCAGACTCTCTAAGTTATTGCTGGCTTATTGTAAAATACACTGACAAGCTCTGGGTGTGTTTGAAGTCATCACAGGATCATGTATTAAGTTCTCCTGAGACACAAATCTAAATACCAATGATATATTTTTTGACTAGCAAGTGACGGCTTGTTCTTCAGCCTGATCCTACATCCAGCAAATCATCTGTGCTGAGGAACACCTGAATGTAGTACTGTATCTTAAGAGATCAGTTAGATTTGCAGTTCTCTGATTTTGTCTTTGCCGTCAGCCAAACCTCAAATGAATCATTTGGACTCTTTAATTTGTCATCATGACATTTCAGTGCTGGTAGAAGTGCACTGTATGTTCAGGCCAGGCAAGGCAATTTCATTTGTATAGCCTGTTTTTACAGTATGTCTCAGAGGGTTTTACACAGCATCATAATAACACCCCCTGCCCTCAGACCCTCTTATCGACTGAGGAAATCTCCCAGGAAAACCCTTAACAGGTAAAAAGAACAGGCAGAGGTGCAATACATGTTGTATACAGACAAAAAAAAACAAAAAACATGGGATATGAAATAAATGGGGATTGTTCAGTGAAGAAAGAGCTGATGAAGGCAGCATTCTGGTGGCTTCTGGTGGGCTGCTTCATAGGCAGGAAGGACATTTCACCTTATAGTAAAAACCTTGAAACCCTCCCTAAATTTAGATTCTAAGAATGTATTAGGAAAAAAAAAAATAGCATCCTGCTTTTATGGATATTATGAAGTTTTACACTTCTAATGAAAAATATTTATTCACCTCTTTCTACATCATGACAACAGTCTGGTGTTTAGTTTTCAGTTGACCATCAAATGGTTTGGCAGCAAAGTGGTTTACATTGTATGTTCATTCACCTGAACTTTAAAGAAAACCTTCCACTAAGAAGAACTGCTAACTCAACAGAAGGGGAAGTGTGCCAATGCCAAAGAAACACAGTCACCTCATTCTGGTTTTCACAGAGTTGGAAAACCTTGAAAAGTTGATCTGTACTGTAAAATGTGTGCTGATAGTGTTACTCTGCTTATAGGAAAGTATTTATAGGCATGTCAGGTAATTATAGGCAGCATAAACTAAATTAAATTATTTGACTCATATGGGTAAAATGACTGATTACTGAATTAAGAGATGAATAACATAAATTCACAGTACTAAATAAGTACTAAGGAAACAGAACTAACAGCAACTTGTACAGTACAGTTTTTAAACTATATTTCACCATATCAGTTAGAATCGCCATTGATTATTCAATTAGAGTTTTAACAAACCTGTACCCTCCTGAAAGTAAAGGTCAAAAAGTTCCTGTTAAAATCATTGTGTTATAGATCTGGTACATATAAATATGTATACCATAAAACAAGTTGGATTCTGTAAAACATCTACTGGTATTTTAAGGGTTGTTACTTCAGCGGCATGTGAATTTCTCTTCTCAGTGACCGATCCTCAGAACTCAAAGTACTGAAAACTTCTCTCTCTCTGTATAACCAACTAAAACTGTTTACATCACAATAGAGTGGGTTCTAAGTTCAGAACAAGTACTTAAAGACAGACTTAAACAAGCTTCATAAAGGTTACACAGGTTTCAAGAATAATGGTTTATTCCAGCACTGATGGGTTTACAAAGCCTTAAGAAGACATTGTGGAGCATTTTTTTCCTACCCTTAATTTGTTTTAGTCGGCTCCCTAATGAAGCTCAGATCTATTTCATTAATGCTCACTGCCATTTGTCTGTTTTTGCTAATTTTATCATTGTTTGGGGCTGTGTTTCATCTGCTTTATCTTGCACTGTAAATGCTAAGACTAGCAAGTGAGCATTAGTGTTGGCAGGAGCTGTGGAGGCTACAGCCACCTGCAACTTGAGATGATACTGGGATACAGATCTAGACGTATGTGTGGTGACTGTTTAAATAAGGAAAACGCAGCGTTGTTCACCTCTTAAGTTACAAGATCTGGATTGTGCTATTACTAAATCCATTTGTCGAGATGCTTTCAACAGTTTTCATAGGGACTCCTTCTTCTGTAGGCCGTTGTTCCAATAATAACAATAACACTGAGGTCTGTGGATTGCCTGTAGGCAAGGCATTGTTTGGGTAAAGAGATGTTAAAAAAAATTATATTTGGGTAGCGCCAGAAAAAGTGGCCAAACAATACAAATTATCTATGGGTACCTCTAAAGGACAAAATATCCATCCATCCATTGGGCAGACCAACTCTTTGTGCAGGGCATGGTGCACCCAGGACAGGTCGCCAGTCTATCACATTATACCAACATATAGAGGCAAACAACAGTCACGTACTCGCATTCACTTTGGGCGGAAGCTGCAGTAATGAGAAAATATGTTGGTGAACCAACCCTGTAATGTGATATTACTAATCATCCAGTGGTGATACTCAAAAGGAAATAGCTGTTTTGGTGACATTGCTCAAATGGAATTCAAAGCTTACATCAAAGTACAAAATACTGTGACACCTCGCCACTATTTAGAGAGCTACGTACCCTTCTATTTACAAAGTACATCTCCTTTGTCAACTCTGTATATTCTGAAGCCACACTGTGTACTCTGACTTTCACAGTTTGATTTGTTTTCCAAATTTTCAGTTTCCCAGAAGTTTTAGGAGGCAATATCTTACAGATTTGTATACAAGGGCAAAGACAGGAGTGTAGTTTGGAATCATAGTGTGTTTCCTTCCTGTTTTCAAACTGTATAAGTTATTGCATTCCAATTGTAAAAGACATAAAGTGACCAAGCCAGTTTTCCCAGAGCAGGATAAAGCTGGTTTTCTACTGAAACGTATTGTTTCTAAATGTCAAGGGTACATTTCCCACATTCAAAGGCCTTTATTTGAAATATAAAACTCACCTAGAAAGAGAACGTCAAAGCTGTGCTAAAGATCACAGGAATGTGAATCAGTACAGAGACTTGTAAAAACATTTTTTGGCACCTTGCTGTGAAGAGGAACTGCTCTTATTTTCATGATAAAATAAGATGAGGTTTACCTTAGATCATTTCAAAGTCAATTGAATGGTAGGCCACCTCATAAAATTATCAGCTCTGAATGAGTCAACCAAATACAGTTCATGGGACTATTAATCTCTTGTATATGTTCCCCTACTGATGAAGAGTCAATATCTATACCAGACCCGCTCCTTCTGGACAGCTTTGAGGGATGAAGATGATGATGCATCTGTGTTATCGCAACAAGCTTTTTATCTTATCTGGAAACAAGTTCAATTCCCCACCCAGAGTGTCAGTAATGATGCCACAGGTCATGATGATGGCAGGTCAATCGGTGCGTGACTAGTGTTTCTGCCTGTGTGTGCCTGCAAAGACGCTATAGTCCCGGTCACAAGGAATTGACATCTGGAGGACTAAGAGCAAAAACAGTCTGTACCATGAGTGTGTGGATGTAATGTGAAATGGAACGGAAGAAGCTGAAAAAATATTCAATGTAAATAGCAACAGGGAGTCTGTTTGATGTATCAGATTGTAGTTTGTGAATCTCCTCATGTTGCAGTTTTGTATTCCTTGAATAGTAAATCATGTATTTTTCCCCTTTGAGGCATTTTTTTTTCTTGAATTGTTTTCTTTACTGCTTTGACTTTTTATTTATTCTATTCTAATTTATAGATAGTGATTTAAAACCTGTGTCCGTGTTGAAGCATCAAACTTAATGTAGATACAAGAACTTCAGTAAAACCACACTTTCATCTGTTAGACATCCCTCACTTCTGAATAGTAAAGTGGCCTTTAGTACTTTAGTACAGTACAATCGCCCTGCGTACTCACCCAACGGCTGCAAATTCAGACGATAACATTAATTTGATGCAACAGAAATGTTTCCAGGGATCTTGTTCGATTCCCACTTGTGACATTTTTGTCCTGACCACCTTCATCCTTTTTCTTTTTTAAAAGTTCTGTCTTTCCTTGATTCCCAGAGAGAGAGAGAGAGGATAGTATGGCACAAATGTATTGCACTCAGTTCACTATTGGGATTACACTGACTTTCCTAAAACCTTTGCCCTTCGACCCCCTCCTCAACACTTGTGTCAATTGGAGTGACTTACATTGTGTTGTATTTTGATTTGTGCTGTTGTACATGATGTTTTCTTCAGTTGCATGGCTCTCATGGCCGCCGTATAGCCTTTATTTTTCTTATAGCAAGTTGTACTTGTAAATACGAAAGAGGTAAATGTCACGCAGACAGAAAGACCAGTACTAAGCACAGTGATCTCCACTATGACCTATTTTGAAATTAACAGTGCAGTCATTGGTGCCCTAGTTTCAGTCTCAGGAGATTTTGAGGATTTTTATCTTTTCCTACAGGCCTCTTCATGGGCAGTCACAAAGACTCATAGCATGGGACTATGATGTAATTGCTGTACTTTGAGCCCTACATTGATCCTAATAGTTAGAGGCTGAATTTAACTAAAAATAATGAGGAGCTGGTCTTTAAATGAAAATAGAAAAAGCATATGCTAGGTTTGTGCGGGCATTTTCGAATTTACGTATCACAACACAGAACAGTGGAAGCTCTGTTCAAGCCCTTGGTCTACGAGACCATGACCAATGCATAATGATGGATTTATTTATTTATTTTTTCATTTTTGGTCCCCCTTTTTTTTTTTTTCTTCTTCTTCTTCTTCTTCTTCTTTCGCTGGGGGGGTAGGGGTGTGGGAGGTACACACGCAGAGCCGGTTGTGGTGTGGTTTTGGCATACATGTGTTATTCATGTTCAAACATTGTGGTCATCTCAATCCATATTCATGCTTTTAAAAAGCCCGGCTGTGTGCATGGAAGTATAGTATCCCCTATCATGTTCCCTTCCTATAGCAACCACAGACGGGGAGATTCGGTTACGTCTGCTCGGGCCGTGCTGGTTATGTGTGCGCGGCTGGATACGTGTGCGTCTGTACAGAAGGATGCCAGGTACACAAGAGTCTCTGTTTAGTTGTGATAGTGTCAAGCAGGTCTCCATTAGACTTTCTCAGGGGATCCCGACTCTGCCTCGGTGCACCCTCTGCCAGACTCTTTCAGCACTTGCCCTGGCCGGGTGTCATCGCCGGCTCTGGCCCGGTGTCATCGGCATGGCTCCGTCTTTGATTGTGAGGAAGTGTAGAAAGAGAGAGAGAGAGCGAGTGATATAGGGGTAAATAGAGATGTTCCCTGGCCTTCTACATTTCCTCTCTTTCCTCTCCCCCGCTCAGCTCTCTCTCTCCAAGGAGCAATTGCTCGGCGGTCGGTCCATTTTTCATAATTTTATGAGGTTTCACTTTAGTTGAAATAACACTCCATTTTCATCCTCCTTGTTGAATAAATGGACGCATACCGTGTAATGACTGTTAATGTTGTATTAATTTGAGCACACTACCGTACCCGTGCAAGTTTCTGCTGACCCTGTTTTCCCAAAACAACCTTCAGTGCTCCTTTCTCTCTCTTTTCTCTCCCTCCTCCCTCATGTTTTACACACCGCCTTAAAACAACACTGGCACTGTTGAGTGTGATGCATATGGATAGCGAGGGGAAGTGCTTCATGTTGATAGAGAGGAAAATATTAGTCCAGCATTGGCATGGTGTTTGTGTGCTTGTGTGTGTCTGTGTGTATAGAGCCTCACTTGCTGCGTTTAGTGTGTCCAGATGTGTGTGAGAGACAATCTCTTCAACCTGTTTAAGCTACTTCCCAAAAAAGATAAATCTCTGGTGACACACTATCGCAAGAGCTGGCCATCGAACCTCAGGACTTTACTGTACTGATGGAAATGTATCCATAACATAAATAAAGCAACAAAAAAAAAAGTTCAGCAAGTTAGGATCTTATCCTCTGTCAGATTCATATAATTTATTTGATTCTTTGGTCAGAATTTGTGTATTTTGCAACATGTTTCATTCAGACAAATTTATTGCACTGTTGCTTCAGTAAAAACAATATTATAAACAGATGCATAAAGAAGAATATATGTCATATTGTCTTAAATTAATAATTAGAACTTTTCAAGAAGGAAACATATTTTCATTTGTCAAACTCTATGATCAAAATCAAAGTCATTGTTTCTAGAAGCTGAAGATGAAAAATTCGTCATGTTCATTTTGCAGGAATGAACCCCCCCCCCCAAAAAAAAAGGAAAAAAAAAGTTTAATCTCAAACAGGACCAAGAAGTAAAGACAAAGACAGTTCTCATTTTTGAGAGGCTAGAACAAACAAGGTTTTGTTTTTTGCAAATTATTGCTACAATATTACTGCTGATATCATATGTATATTATTTTTAATAATTTAATTTAATAATAATAATGATGATGATGCATAAGGTTTGTATAGCCCCTTTCTAAGGCACTCAAAGATGCTTTACATGAATAATTTTATAAAATGAAAAATTAGATATGAAGTTTAACACCAAAATTATATGGCAAAGTTGCATAATTTCATTAATTAGACTTTTTATAAGGCTGTTCTGATAGCATTGACGTAAAAGAAAATTCATCACAAGATTAGCCAATTCCACTGGCTTCCTAAATGTGGAGTGCTCTGATAATTGAACCTTCCTTTATTAGGGTGTAAGACGACACATGAGTTATTAATCAGCGACACACATACCTTAGCTGGACAGAGTACATTGCAGGGTGTGCTGTACAGTATTCACAGGTGAGTGATTGTGTGTGCAACAGCTGTATTTCTTGGAGATTCTTCGATAACTCTTTACTGTATGAGTATGTTCCTGCGTGTGAGCGTGTGTGTGATCTTGATAGATCTGTGATGAGGCCACCAATGCCTTTCATCCTAATGGATTCCATCTGACCAATCACAATGCAGAGACATTGCTACAGATAAGCCCGGTGGAGCTGGGGAGGTTCCGGTAAACAGCCTGTGATAGGCCCCCCTTGTATCCCCCTGTGCTCCTATCAGCAATCAGCCGGGGTTAATGGTGAGAGCCTGAGGCTGGCTGATTGGAGCCAGGCTACACATCAGTCAAGACAAACCCAGTGTTAGGCCATATGTCAGGCTGCAGCTATTCAAGCCCGTCTTCAAGTCCACGGCTGTTGTGCCTGACCACAACAGGCACGCAAGTGAAATTACACTTCAGTTCAAGAGATCAGAAATGTTTGATGGCTCTCTGACTTGATGAAGATCTTGGACTTGACTGTATCCTGATGATGACACGAGCCATAACTCAGACTGACCTGTTTTGACCTAACCTGTCAACAGTCCAGTGTTAGTATTTCACAATTTAAGATCTGAGACAGGCACCTCAGTCTCTGTCTAACCCTCATAGATGAAAGTGGGTCACAGTTTGACTCTTGATCTCCCAGTTGAACCATATGACTATATGCTGTATTTGACCTGTCTGACCAAATCTCTGTAAAGTGACGCTGCAGGAGCTACAGGTTAACACACAGCTGTTGTTCTACCTGCAGGGTGGCCACTCTTTCTTTCTTTCTTTCTTTCTTTCTTTCTTTCTTTCTTTCTTTCTTTCTTTCTTTCTTTCTTTCTTTCTTTCTTTCTTTCTTTCTTTCTTTCTTTCTTTCTTTCTTTCTTTCTTTCTTTTTTTCTTTCTTTCCAGATCAAAGGGCTTCCATTCCCTCTCTCCAAAGAGGAGAAAAAGAAAAGAATTAATACTAATGGTGCTGGGAGCAGAGGAATAAAGCGTCAGGGTAATTACCCAGCAATCACTGCAGCATTCCGCAGCTGAGGGGGGCAGAGATAGGGTCTTGAGCCTAAAGAGCATGGACGTGGATCAACTTGGCCGGCACACACACAGACACACTCACACTCACGTACGGCCTAGCTTGCACAAGTGCAATCTGTCTTCATTGAACAGCTCCGGGTCTGTAGGAGTCTCCTCGGCCGACCAGGAGAGATCTCTGTGAAAACAATACCTGCTTCGTCTTTCTGGCTGGCTCTCTGTCATTTAATGTGTGCATGTCTGCATCCCTTTGCATGTTGTGTGTGTGTGTCAGTGTGTGTCGGGGTCTAATTGATATGTATGAATGCAGCGGAGGGTCTGTGTGTGAATGACTTTCTGGAGGAATGCGTGGGGGGAGAGGGGGAGGACGTCTGCTTGTCATGTGTATAAGTGCTATATGCAGCCCCCATCGCCTGAAACCTGGCCCGACATTCATGATAATTATCACAGCCTGATTGTGTGTATGTGTGTATCTGAGTGTGTGTTTGTGTGCGTATTCCTCAGGGATCAGTACTGTATGTTCAGACTAAGCCACATGTTACAATGGGATATACAGCATTAGAAGTGTGGATATGGTTTCCTGTTTGTGCATGTGTGTTCATATGTAAATATCTTTATGCACACATAGTCGGCCTCATTCATCAGGCTTCTTAAATATTTTTGTTTCAGTTATTAAGATTGATTAAAGGTTTTTGAAAGTTTGACTTTCCGGACATCGGAAAAAAACATCGAAACATTTTATTCCCGAAACAAGGATGTGTCAGACCAGTTGTTTTCTTGGGGAATCTTTCACTTTCATTGATCAAAGGAGCGATTAAAAAGTCGTTTTGAACAACATCTGTGCTCAGTTTGGTTGATTTCATAGGATAGAAATTAATTTGCACAGCCTTTGGAAATTACTCAGGTGCATCTGCCACTCACACACCCTCCTAATGTATCTCTATTTGTTAGTAAAACAGGCAAGAATCATATATCGTAAGCACTGATAATTACTTCTGAGGGAGTGTTTTTGTTGAGAGAGTTATGCAGGTATATAATTGTTAACGGGTTTGAATTTGCACAAAAAGTAATCTGTGAAGGACTGTTTTCACTTTAGTGACTCAGCGTAGCGTTTTTCCTGGTTACCGGGAGCAAAGGCCTTTGGAACAAAACACTCAGTGACCAGTTGAGATAGGCTGTGTTTTAATTAATGCAGAACAAGGCTGCACTGTGGTTTCAGCCCATATGCAAAGTAAAAATAATACAATAAGCTTTTGCCTCCTAACCACCTTGCTCATGATGGCAGCTGCACTCATCTGTTTAGGAGATTTTATCTGGAATTCCTTGGCTCCCTCCTGCAGTTTTGTCTGCACGCAGATTTTTTTTTTTTTTCACTTCAAGATTAATTTCATGCCGTTTTTGTTTCACGTCTTTCATGTTGCATTTTACAAGTGGAATTATTCCAATGTTGTCTCTAAATACGTGTTAAATTATAACCTCTTGTGACGAACAAAACCCCCCACACACAAAATATGTGTTTATTCTGGAGAATAGTACAGTATACTGGTTTTACCTTTTCTAGGTGTATTTGACTTAATTTCTCACAATATAATTATCTTAGTGGGTGTTCTTTGTTACTTAATTCAGTTTTGGGGATTGCGTCATTTATGATAAGGTAATGTGATGAAGTTAGTGCGATTTCACTTATGACTTGGATTTCTCACTATGCTCTCACTGTATCTGAGCAAATTAAGGCAAAGTCTTTTCATTACAAATTTATGAATAGCGATTATTGAGGCTCATGATATGTATTCGTCCATTTTCTCTGGATGCAAACTCAATGTCTGCCGATATTTGTATATGTTTATGTGTCTGTGCGTCTGCATTCATATAAGAGTGTGTGTGTTGCTGATGGACACAGAGCACCTTTGTATTTCTTGACTGGCACTGGTGGTTGGGAGAAAAATGAATGTTGGGGCGATGGGGAGGAAGTTGCTGTGAGAGTCACAGGCCTCAGTCATAATCGGAGTGAAACCCATAGAAAACTCTGTCTCTTTCGCTTGCTCCCACTTCTACTTGGACAGATCTTTATTTTTTTTTTCCCTTGGCTGTAGGATCGTCAAAGATCTGCCTGTTTGGCTTGTCAGCGCTGGATCCTACCACTGCATGGTTGTTTTTGGTTTGGTAGAGAACAGCGCAGCAGATTCAGACAGACTGACAGACATGCAGGCAAACAGTGGCACAACACATGTTCTTGTGCAATTGTGCCCAGCCCTCTTCTGCAGGCAAGTGTTGGCCAACAGATCAAAGCAGATCAAAAAGCCTTTATTTAATTACTTAATTGGAGAGAAAAATTTTGCAACTCTATCACTCTTTGACGTACACTGTAAACTTCTGAGGATGGAAAAAAATGAAAACCTTTTTCCCCCCGACAGAAATAAAGAACGACTCCTATTTTTGCTCATTTAGAAAAGTGTGGATGATTTCAGAACCTGAGCGCCGTGCTTTTTGACCCTCCCTTTCGTTTCCTCCCTCTCTCGGGCACCACTCGTCTTATGAAGTCATTGTGCTCCGTCGTTCCAGTCGATAACAGATGAGTAATGACTCCAAGAGCAGAGCAGCATGACATCAGGAAGGTCATTTGAGGGGAATAGGGGAGAGGTGTCATTCTCCGCTTGAAAGGTCTCCGTGTGTCACGCTGTCCCCTCACATTCCCGAGCCGATGACTCAGCAGTCTATAGAGATCTAAAGGGAACCACGCAGATTTATAAAAATGATTGTACTGTAGCTGCCTGTCAGCAACTGTTTGTACAGTGTAATGCTTTCTGACATTTTTATTGTAAGCTGCTTATTCAAGGAAGAGAAAAATGTGTGCCATTCTGAAATACTACATTTAAATCAGGGACCAGAGAGTATCAGTGTCTCCGCTATGCTGCACAGTGAGGATGTGTGACATCTCATGTAGTTCACTCATTCGAAGAACTGTGGGTATTTGAGTCTTCTCTGTGGTTGTTTGCTGTCCTCACACAATAGATTCTTGGACAACAACAACATACCATAAACCCAACGTTCTTCACTCAAATAAAATCCGGATTTGTCAAAGTGGATCAGTTGGAGGTGGTAGCAGCTGGCCACATGGGGGCGCCAGCTTACACAGTATCGATGCCTCTACAGCTGACCAGCGCTGCGCATGCTGTTCAGATTGGGGTGGCGGCGGGAGGCGGTGGTGGTGGGACAGGGGTAAAGTGAAGTGCAAGCACACCCTCCTCACGCTGAAAAGGTCACTGTCTTCCCTGAGCTTCATGACCAGACTGTGTTTCTCTTTGAAGAGCCACAGCTGAGCGCTCAGGAGCAGGAGGAAGTCCTTTATTAACCTGGGAATCAACAAGCTCTGATGGCAGGAGACGATAACAGCATGCAGGTGTTTGAGGATACTGTAACAAACACTCATGCGAAAAACACGCACGCACGCACACACACACAGACGAATATAATAAAATTCCAAGTTTAATATGAACATGCTTTACTTGGATCGCCGCGTGTGACTGTGAAGTATTGAAGTAGCAGTGTGATATTACCAGTGTGTATTCTTTCATCGTGTTTCTGTTTGACTGTGACCTAGATTTCTCTGGGGATGAACACACTAAGTTACTGTTACTACAGTTTGTGGTTATTGTCCCTCTGTGTGTTTGTGTGTGGCTCCGCGTGCACGACCGTGTGCACACGCATGCATGCATGTTTTGTACATTCATGCCCATATATATGAGCGCCAGGTTCTTTGGGTTTTACAACTGTCCCTGTCATATTTTCAGAGGCGATGACAAGCACAGAGAAATGAGTTGCCTTTCAGAGAGGGCGACCAATTATTGTTTGGTATTTTTATTGGTCCAAGAGAGTTTTAAAAATACAAATGATTGTATTTTTATGGTGCTCACGCTCCACACTGGTCTCCTTTTTGTTCTGCAGAAATGATTCCTCTGGAGGCCACAGAGTTCTGGGTCTTAGATTGGATGGAAGACAGACGGGTCGACCGGGTTTGTGGTTCTGCTGTGGAACAAACTGCTTTTAGATTGCGACTTTGCGCCAGAGACACAGGGTCTGATACCATTTCACTAACTTCTCTCCCATTACATTAGAACTCAGCTTGTCCTAATCATAATCATACTCTACAGGCTGCAACCACAGCGCAACGGCGAGGCTCCCAATGGGTTTCTAAGCCCACTCAGAAACCCATTGTTTTGTTGATAGCTGTCAACTTTTTAACTTCGCTTCCCTCCTCACTTTATGGATTCCAGCATGAATGAATGCCATTTCATGACAACAACTCAGCCCTCTGTTCTTCCAGGGCTTGATGAATTATAAAATTTAATTTGTAATCCATCTTTGTTCTCATATAAGCCCATATTTTCTTTGCACGAGAGTATTGTAATAATTTCTTAAATTGCAGCTGTACGGCCTCTCTGCATATTTTTACTCCCTTATTTTCTTTTTTTTTTTACATAATTATTTCAATGATGACTCGGCAACTACTATTTTGCAAAAGCTGTTAACGATTAAGGATCACTAGCCATGAAATCTCCTCAACCCACAGCATCCCAAGTGTTTTAGTTTTTTAGCTCAGTTCTAGAGCAACAGTGGTCAATAGCACGGCAAAGTCAAGGTCACTGGAAGGTAACCGTGCAACGCTGGTCCCGTCCTATCAGCTCGTTGATAAAGTTATCAGAGTCAAAACAGCGTGGCTGTAAACAGTGGGGAGCCATATGTGTGGGAGATGACTGAGGCAGACGTCATGATTTCTCTGGAGAGTACACACTCACCGAGACAGACGGTCCACACCGCAGTGCCTGGCCCATAGAGTCATGGTAGCTGCCTATCGTAGGTGGTCTACTTCGGCGGGAGGTGTGTGTGGTTGGAGAGTGGGATGACATATGCTCAGCGGTTTAATGATAAAAGCCTCTGTGTGTGTGTGCGCGTGTGCGTGTGTGTGAGAGAGAAAGAGAGAGAGAGATGCGGGAGTACGGTTTGCCCCGTACGCTGAAAGATAAAATGAATGACTGCTGTTCTCATCATAACAACTGTGCTACTGGAGGTAGCCCCTACACCAACCCCCCTCTCACCCCTCCTCCCAAAAAGGCATACAGCTGCCCCGCGCCTCGCCTGTCCACAAAAGGCATTTCTCTTCGGAGAGTGTGTTTTCAGTTTGAGAATTCTGAAAGAATTCCTCGCCCTCTTTCCCATATCCATGTCTCACGTGACTCGTTCTCATCCATTGCTACACGGTTTTAAGTTGTGTTTAACGTTTTTCTGCACAATTTGACAGAAGGCCGAGCAAGGAGGCTAAATATTTCATCTAGGGGTTGTTATTTTGTCGACCAGGCCAAAGCAAACTTAAGCCTGGTGAAGAATGTAATCATTTATCTAAGACCAGGGGCGACATGCTCAATTTGACCTGGATAGGGTTCTGTGCTGCCCACAGGGACAGGGAGCAAGAGTGTGCATGAGTGCATATGTATATGTTTCGGTGCGTATTTAGGAAAACCAGGTATGTCAAGCTACTGAGGCGCCAAAGCTTGATATTTGGTTTGTTTGTACTTCCTCCTGTGTTTACTGTGGGTCGAGATAAGCACGTCACAGTGTCAGTCTTATATAATCTGTGGGGGGCTCACCAGCGTTTGATGATTTTGAGATCACGAGCGTTATAATGTGAGTAGCTTTAGCGCTGAAGTGCCAACTTCCTTTGGTAAACGAGTGAGTCATACCTCTTCAGCCGCCTTGTTTCAACTTAGAGAAACGCAACAGACTAAACGAGGAAATCAATACAAAGCCCTCTGTCCCTTTCTCTCTCACAGCGTCCGCCCTAAAATCCCATCAAACACACCCACGGCAATCAAGAGTTGCTGAGAATTTTATCTGGCTTGTGGTAGTGTGAAGCTTTCCCATCATTCCCTGAAGGGTTGAATGTCCCTATCGCTCGTGGACCGACCTACCAGAGCCTTTAGCTTGGTTGTGTAATGACTGTCATTAACCTATCAAGATCTGCCAAAGGGTCCTAGCTGCTTTTTCCCACCCCCCCCTGCCACTTTCCCCCCATTTCCAAAACCAAGATGGCTCCTTTAAGTCCTTGTTCTTGCCCTCTGGGGAGCAGAGAACACCAAAGTCTGCAGTCTAATTGGATTCATTTGTAAAATAGCTGTGGAGATTTGGACATTATCTATCTATGTACCCATGACTGGAATGCAGCTTATTCTCTCCACTGGACTTTTTTTTTTTCATCCTGTCACCATTTCAGTTAGAATGTGGTCTCTTGATGGCCTGAAGTGCTTTTCTTGTTTTTATTGAAATCTCATGTTCATCAAATAATGAATTCTTTTCAGTGTGTATGCCTCTCTTTTGTACAACCAAAGCCCTGATGTGAGAAAGGACCACTTGGGTCAAATGTGCTATTAATGCGTTGCAGTCAGTCTAAAGAAATACTCTCTGACAGCGTATAGATGTCAAGGAATCTCCATCAACCTTTCTAATGGAACTACGCTTTGTTTCATTAAAAGAGCTTAGCATTTAAAGGAATGTAGAGTGCGCTTATAAAACTTGTTATGAGCTACAAGCAAGTCACCATGTCTGTGTGTCCTGTCACCAGATGTGCTGTCCCTTTGTAACTAATTTGTAGACCTCTGGAGTTTCATAGCCTTGCACTGTGTCCGACTCCAGCTGCATCTGCTAGTGTTTTGTTTGGTATAGCTTGAGGCGTTTTGTGTTGGTGTGTGTGTGTCAGTGTGTGTCCGTGTGCGCCTCTGTATGTGTCCTTGTGTGTGTTTGTGTTCTGTTTTGCAAATGATCATCAGATAAAGGCTGTTGAGCACCACAACTGGCTATTACACCACCACTTTAGTGACGTGAGGTTAGCCACAGAGAGGCAGATGCAGAGACCCAGTCCTGAAAGTCAAGTATAACGTTGTTAATCTGGTACCGAAGCTAACCACCTCCTTTGGTTGGACTGTCCCGCGGATGCCGTAAAGGTCAGAGTACTGCTTAAAACTGCTTTGTAATGGCTGGAACCATTCTAGATCATTATCTGTCACAATGGATCAACACAGGAAAAACCGGCTTTATATAACTGCAAATTCCCTGGAAAGCTTGTGCTGCTCACAGTGAGTTGAAGCAAGTAAACAATCACAAATCACAGGTGACAGCGTCTGGGTGAAGTGAGGTGTAATGGATCACCCCATCCTCATGCGTCTTTCTCAGTGGCCTTGTTGTTTACACCTCTCTTCAAAGCCTCTTGCTCAAAAGAAGAATTATCTTCTATTTTCCTCATGGATCCAACCATAATTGTTATGACCCAAACTGTACAGTGAGGCTTTCATTCCTGCTCATCTTTGAGGTGCAGGGCCAGAATGGAAGACATTACAGCAGGAAATTGGAGAAAGCAGCCAGCGGCTAAGCGCACTATTCAGTGTCCAGATTCATCATCTCGATGAGTCAGTGGTCAATGGGATAATTTATTTTTGTGGTACTTTGGTACCACAAAGTCTCCAGTCACAAAGTTCCAATTAGGCACACTGAACCAATGCTACTTAACCTTTCAGGTTCGGTCTAAACCTTTCTCCCTGAGATTCTTTGAATCTTTGTGATGGTTATTTGTTTGTTTCACATGAATATGCTGCTAACCTCAGCTCCTCTCTTCCTCCATTTCTGTTTGTCCCTCTTCAGATTGAGAACCTGTTGGAGCAGCTAAAGGATAAAGACAAACAGCTGGCTGGGTTGAGGGAACGGGTTCAGGGCCTCCAAACCGACTCCAGCAACACAGACACAGCCCTGGCCACGCTGGAGGAGGCTCTATCAGAAAAGGTAACTAAAGGACAAGGGGAGGATGAGGTTGGAAACCAAGGTTGAGCAAGCTGTGGCTCTATTGGATGGATGGGGTGAGCAATAAATAAAGCATGCTATTGACAAAGAGGCTAAAACTTGTTTGTCAGATGTGGACAATAAAAACTCACAAAGTGAAACCATTAGACCACCGCACGGTCTGGAACACTTTGTAGATTTCTACCCTTTGAGACACACTTGTCTTTCAGGAAGCTGGTACAGCATACAGCTTAATTAAGTTGCATGCTTTGCTATGACACGATGCCATAATTTACAGACTCAGACTCTTATTTATAGACCCTGGACCACACGAGATGAGGTCCCATGTGAAAACAGTAAGGGAGAGAAGGAGTCAAAGGGAGAAGGGAGGTCTAAGGTGAACACAGACAGGGATTAGTCCCTGTCTGTAACTGCGATGAACATAGGGGAGGGGATGATCTATAGAATAAGAGGAGGAGAGGCTTTGAAAGGGGTAGGGGGGTGGAAATGGAAGGATGGAAAAGCAAAATGGCAGAAGAGGCACAGCCCTGATGGAAGAGGTGGCCTCAGAATTAAGGGAGGGAGAGGTCAAGGAATGCAAGGGTGGAGGCAGAGTTAAAAAATGAGTAAGTTCTGCAAAGGCTTATGAGAGAAGAGAAAGAACAGAGCAGGAAAGAGAAATACATTTACAGGCAATCAGACAGGGATGGAAATTCAATAAGAGGCAACAGAGACAAACATATATAGTATATATGTTAAAAAAACTAAATAGCTGTGACATAGCAAGAGAGATAATGCAGACGCAGTGTAATGTAAAGTCTCAATGGGCTGTGTGCATTCCCTCTCCGGTGTTCAATAAAGTTTAAGTCATTTGGATCTAATTTTTTTTTTTTTTTTTTGAAGTAGAGTTTTTCTGCTAATCCTCAACACACAGTAAAATAATCACATTCCTGTACGCGTTTATATGAATGTACCAGATGTATTACAGAGTAAAACCATTGCACTGAAAAACTGTGATTCAAGGTGAGTCAAGCAGACTTACTCCACATGGGTGGATGGATGAGTACATGAGCTGGATGTTGGTTGTAAACAGTCCATGTTTGTTGTTTTCTGGCAACATTCGAGAGCAGCTGGTCTCCATAAAGCCTCACTTCAACACTACTGAGCTAGCTCGCCGCCACTAACACCAAAAGATGGATGGCCCCGCTGGCCCGTGATGTGTTTTGTTTTGAGTAAAACGCACTACATTTCAATGCGCAGGTCACTTACCCAATAAAACCCTGTTGATTTGACTGTATTCTTGGGGAAATACGTTTCTAGAAGCTAGAATGCTAGCGCAAATTTTCGTTTTGAACACTGGCATTTTTTTTTTACTTACACAAGCGCTTAGCGATGTGTTTATGGATCTTCACACTGGTTACAGCTTGCCAGTGATTTCTAATTGGAGACAGGTTTGAATGCAGCATAGATTTGATGTTATATACTGCACTGACCATGACCACGGAGATGTCAAACTCTAGTCTGACAGCTATACACGCTACCTTGAACTGACTGGCTCGAATTCAGAGATGACTCCTCGCTCAGCTTTGTTGCATGTTTAAAGTTGTTGCTAACACGCATTTGTTGGTACAACAGTTTAAAAAATGATTGTTTTGGCGCTGCAGGCTAAAAACTGGTTCCCATTTACATGTTTGTTTGTACTTCAGGCTAAAAGATGGATGCTGGTTTACATTTTGTTGGCACCGACTGCTGGTTAAGAGTTTATAGAGTTCCTACTTAGGACAGATGTGGATGTCCAGCGGTTCTGCTTGTTTTCCAGTGGCTGCCACATTCTTATACAATCCAATGTGCACACACTGCATGTGTATATATCAATACATTTACATTCCTCTTTTGCAACATTTGCTTATTTTATTTGCGGGTCAAGCGTATACTCATGTTATTGTATAACTGGAAACCCTTCAACAACAGCATTGTAGTGGTAACATTTTAAAAGGTGGTGTCCAAACCAGGTCAGTTCAAGTTCAAGTAATAGCAGAATTGCAACTGCTATCTGCAGCAGATACAGGTTTGGAGAGTATCGGCCAGCAACACAAAATCATCATATCATACTGTATAATCATGTCATGTGTATCGGCCAGCAACACAAGTTCTTCAAAATCATCTTATCATATAATCATGTCATGTGACAACAAGATGCTTCCCAACAATGAAGGGAGACAGAGCAACATTTATTTTTCATAAGAGACAGCCAGGAAAGAGAGAGAGAGTTAAAGTTTTTAAGCTTTTACTGTTTAAAGTATGTCTGGGAGAAGATCCACAATTTATAAAGCTAGCTGCACAATATGTAACACCCTGCCAGAGACTACAGTAGAGAAACTAGAGAGGGAGAGAGGGAGAGTATGACATACAGCAAAAGTCCCCAACCTGAAGTAAACTGAATGTTGTGGCTTGTACTGGAACCATTTGGCCTCAAAAGAACTCCACCTATTTTTAATAAAGATTGCAAGAGAAAAGGGGGGAAAAAAAAAGTTGGAAGCAACAATTTTCTGAAGCCATACTTTTCATAAAGTGTTGTTGCTGAGTACCTCTCCACCGTGGGGTGCCTGTGTTCTTGAGATGTAGCAGATGTTGGTTGTGGCTGGCTGATGACATGTTGCATTATCCAAAAGGGTGGAAGTGGCCGAGGTGATAAACCAAGTTTGTTGTATTCCTGCTCTTGGTTTGGATGGTTTCATATCTAATCAAGAATTGTTTTCCTTTGCGCTCACCGACCTTGGTTTATTAATAGACTGGATTTTGGCTGATTTTGTGTTTCATTGTGTTTGCAACACATGGGCTGGCAAAATACATAGATGTTTTCACTTACAATAATCTTTTATCACCTAAATTTGTTGTTGTTGCCGACAGACTTTGAAATGAATAGCATAATGGCACAATAAACTGTAAATCCCTGTTCTGTGTTGGTCCATCTGTTTACCCAGAAACCACTTCTGATGCAGCCTACACATTATTCAGCTGTGATGAGGAGAACACTGGCGAGCTTTTCAGACTTTGTGGTCAACACAGGGTGTGTGTAATGTGTTTACAAGAGCGAGTGTGTGTGTTGCTAATCACACACCCTGTCACAAACCTGCTCTTGGAGCCAGTCGCTAGCCACAGCACTGTGGTTCTAATTAACAGGCTGGGGCATTGTGCCCATGTCGAACCCTGCTCTTCGGTGTACTTATGTGTGTGTGTGTGTGCGCGCGCCACTCTGTGATGTTATGTGTGTGTTTTCTGTTCTGTTTACGTGTGCTCCACACTTAAGGCAGGTTTTATTATCACATCCTAGTCTGTTTCCCTAAACCCCAAACATCCTTGAGATATTTCATAACGTGGGGAAAACACCCAGGACCTATTAACCATGTGGTCTCTCTCCCTCTCTTTTTCTTCTCTCTCACCCTCTCCTCCCAAAGCCCACTATGTAGTGTGTTACCGTGCCAGGTCTAGTTAGTGGGTGTATTTGTCCAATTACCCAGGGGTTTAAAGCTGCCAATCATGCGGCGATGCCACATCGTAAAGCCTCATTGCTGAGCTGTACTCCGGCCTAAATAAACACCTGAATAAACACCTTGATAATCACTTCAGTCCACACCTAAACACACACACATATACCATAACACGCCGATGCTACACACACCTCGCGTGCCCCACCACCCATGGCGCGGTCCTGGTCTCGGGCCAATGCCCAAAGCCGGGGCCCTCCCGGTGTCCGATGTGATTAGAGAATAGAGAAAATTATGATGTAAACATTCCAACTTGGTTCATCAGCCGGCAACCTGGAGTTGTTAGGAAGTGATCTACAGCGCTTTCCAGTCCACTCGCCATAAATCTGTCTCTGTCGTTCAACCTTTCTCTTCCTTCCTCTTTCTCCCTCTGTTCTACTTGGCTCTGACCTCCTCATGTGCCTACTGTTATTTATCGTAGTATTATTTATGATGGGCATTTATGAGTTTGTCTTTGGCCGCACTTCATGAAGCATGCTGGCGAGCCTGTTCAGCAAGAGGCCGGCTTAGATTTTTCAATAATGATAGGAAAGAACTGTAATCACACGGGGCTGACAATGTGTTGCACGTGGGAAGTGAAACAGCACTCGCTTTATTTGATTTCCGAAGTGTGAGCACGGTTTAATGCAGATAATAACCATCAAGGCCTTTTCCATATTCCTCCTCCTCACTTCGCCAAACTCTCTTTTCTCTCCTTACTATCTCAGGAGCGGGTAATTGAGAACCTCCGCGAGCAGAAGGAGCGGGAGGACAGGGCTCGGCTGGAGGAGTTGGAGCTGATGAGGAAGGAGAACCAGGAGTTAAAGGACAAGCTCTCCGCTCTGCATCCCCAAAAGCTCTCCCCGAGCCAGGCCACCAACCCCAGCCCGACCCAGAACCCGAGACCCGAGGGAGAGGTCAGTCTGGAAAGTTCTGATGCCGTTATGAAGTTAACACTGTGTAGATCACGAGCAAAGTTGTGCAAGAGTGTCTTTGTGAGTGCGCACTATGCAAAGTTAGTAATATTTACAAGTATGTTTTGGCTTTTGTCGTAATCACTCTCCAAATATTACATTTAATCTGCATATCCAAAGCAAAATAGAAATCACGGTTGAAACCATGTGCATGTTGGTACGAGCGCCGTGCACAACAACAACAACTCAAGATTACCAGTCTGGTATGTGTGCGGACTGCAGAAAAACAGCCATTAATATTTCATCGTTATGCACATTATAACAGACTTGCACATACCTCACCACTGGTGCCAAGCTCTTAAATGAGCCCAAACACAAAACCTCATTTCACAGATACTGTAAAGTACCTTTCTCCAAAGGTTTTACTGTTGAATACTTCAAACGGATTCCATGACACTTTATAATTATTTTTTTATTGAACAAAAAGAATTAAAGGAATTAACATTTACGACAGCTCCGCAGCGGTTGTAATGTGCTCCCTGCACCCTGTGTTTAGACCGTTAACATTAACAGTAATAGTAATTCCACTCTCTTACCTCCCTGTGAGCATCCACAATATTGTTAGTAACTCCCTAGCAAAGGGCCTGCCTGCTCTTTGTCCCACAGGATAAAGGGATGAATTAAGAGAGAGTGATTTATGGACGTAAAATATCCCTCAATCCCTGTTCGGGTGCCAAGCCAGAGGCCTTGCTGTCTCTTTTTTCTCTTTCTTTTTCCTCTCCCGGGCTTACAAGCCAGGACAGACTCTCGCCCTGACAGAATTTATGAGAATGTTTTCTTTTATACTCATAAAAAGCATACACACATCTCATTCCTGTGAAATGATATCTTGTTGAATGTTGACGCGGCACCACATGAAAAGGACGGCAGCTCAATAAGTCTTTGTAGCGAGCAGATTCACACTCCGACAGAAGTGTTGCCATAATTGGACTGTTGTGTGTACCCGTCAGCAATCAGAGATGTTATGTAAACTCACTGATTTTTCAGAAAGACAGATGATGTTTGCGTGTTTATGTTTGCGAATATGTGTGTGTTTCCCCCCCCCCTGTGTGCGCCTGTGCATGCATGCCAGCACAAAAACAACAATTTCCCTTATGTGTGAAGCATGTGTACGAGTGGGTGCATGTGCTGGAGTGCGTTGTGTGCGCTTGAGCCTATTGTAGTGCACCGGAGTGTGACAGGTTGTGAGGCTGTAATGCTCAGTAGGTCAGAGGTGAACTGACACGCTGCCTGAGATTAGATTCTGATTGAGCTGACCAAACACACACACACACACACACTTGCACCGCAGTCAGCCAGCGACTGACACGATTGGATATTACCAGGTGGGTACTGACTGCCACGTGTGCTTTAGCTGTAAATACTGTGCTACAGCTAAATCAGATTTTAAATTGCACCATGATATGCACAGCGAAATCCTCAATCCAAGGTGCTATACTGTAGATGGCAGGAGGAATGCAGCACATGTCACTCAAATAGCAGAAAGATTAAAAAAAAAAAAAGGAAACCTGGGTCAAATGTGACTCATGACCACTGCACACCTTGGCCTCCTGCCGATCCGCTCCATAATCATTCTGCACATCCTGTGGTTGTTCATCTCTACCTCTACTGACATCAGGAATGCAGACACATTGGTCACTTCTGCCACATCCTGAGAAATGTCCAAGCAAATCGACTGAAGTCTCTTTGTGACTCAGGCTAACACAACCTGTAACTATACAATGACCATATAACTAACCATCAGTCAAATAGCTGCGAGGTTGATCAAAAGCACCCCCTGAAATGCAGTAATGAGCATCTTGCCTGACAACGTTGACACATAGCCATTTACTGCTCAAGCAGATGTGGGGCTTGTGAAGAGGTTGTGTACACGCAGTCGGTCCACTCACTGTATCTGCAGATGTTTGTATTACTGACTCAGTCAAGCTGTTAGCGGAGCTTTTTATCTTGACCCCAGAGCTCTGGTGAGTTCATTGCATCCTCATCCTCTTCCCATAAAACCGTATTTGTTGATTCCGAGGGTTAATAAAGGACTTCTGGAACTAAACACCCGCTCTTCAAAGCAAAAAAAAAAAAAACCTCAGGGGAAGCAGTGACCTTTCCAGAGAGGGTTGGTTTAACCCAATACGGAGCCACCACACCTCAAATGAGTCCTATTCAAAAGATTTTTTTTTTCTAAACAGGTGTATACTGTATACTGACTTACCTATCGTCTGTCAGTTTTTGTTGTCTGCTGTTATGAAGACAAGACTGATCAGACATAAACTCTTACACTCGCAGAGTTATAATCCGATTTAATACACAGAGACAGTAATGACTCTCAAGAGTCAGTTTTTGAAAGACTAGCAAGCCTCAGTGTTGCAGGATATTCTCTGACCAGGAGTTAAGTACCCTAGTACAGAGCCTTGTAGCCACACATATTTAACTTATTCGTAATATTTACACTTATGAGACATTTCCAGGAATGATAATAATAATTTCTATGACCATATATGTAATCGTATCTTTACTGGCCTTCCCCCCTCCTGTCATAATATCACAAATTCCTGTTGGACCCGCAGTCCTCTCACCCCGTACTTTCTGCCTGTCTGTGTTACTCACTGAAGAACATAACAAACTCCGGGCCACTTAAGACTAATGCGTTTTGCTGTAGCTGAGATTGGGCTGGATATGTGTGCACAGTGCACAAGTGTACGGGGCTTGGCGCAGAGGTAATGGGTTGAGGGGGACAAGGCAAACAATGATTCTGCTGCCTTGGCCACAGGGCCAAGTGTTCCCCCTTTTCACAGGATTTACTCCTCTGTGCAGGCATGTGAGTGTAAACAAGAACAGTGACAAGCTTTCGGGGCTCTTTAAGGTCACACGCTGGAGCATCGGTGACTTGGAAAGCGGTCTCAGCACTTTTGAACCCATGCTGTATATAGTAGAGATAGGGTTGTCAAACTTACACTTGGATAACAGAAGTGCTTATTTTGCTTACACAAATGTGTTACAGAACATCATTATTTATGCTCGCATCTTAACTGCAACACCTATCAATCATTTAACAGTGCTCCATATCCTGTGGCTGCATGTCCCATATGCAGGGGCCAACTTTTGCATTTTGTTTATATGGTGGGTTTGTGATAATTAGAAGGAGGCATTTGTTCAGATTGGCTAGTGGTAATAGTTAACAGACACCGTTTTTTTTCTAATGACAGACTCAAGCAGAGCAGCATGCACTGTCCCAGATTTATGTAGAACTGACAATAAATTATTCAGTGTGTGCGCGCGCGTGTGTGTGCGTGCACGGGTGCGTGCGTGTGCGCATTCACTTGATGATGTTTAAACGAGTGGCCTCAGCTGTCTCAACAAGTTAAACAATCTTCACAAACACAGTCGACAGAGAGGTAAAGACCAAGAGAAAGAGGGAGAAGTAGACAGAAAGATAATTCTAGGTTACAAGCTTCCTCTAGGATATTTTTCTCAGAGAAGAAAGAATTCATCAGTGTAACTCTTTGAGTTTTTTTTTTTTTTGTCAACATTTTACTTTGAAAAAAAAAAACTGAGATGTTTGGTGGTCTCATAAAATCGCAGCCAAACAGAGAGAGACCGTAATTTTATAATGATAATGACTGAACTCCACATGAAGGACGCCCTGGGGAGGCAACTGATAGAAGCAAACCACAGAAAAGCAGGCAGCAGGGGAACCAGGGAGGTATTGGGGGGTGGGATGGTGGGGGGGGTGATGAAGGGATGAGAGCGGATGAGGGTACAGATTGGTTCTGCTTCAGTGAGACTGTGACCCTAACCACATATACAGGGTTTACTTACCTTTTCCTTTAGGTTTCAGAGCTCCCCGTGGGATTTGATCTCACATCAGACCCCGTGTTACTGTCAGTGTTCAGTCATTCAGTAAAAAACTGTTTTGTGCTTCTAATAGTATATTATTACTCTGCATGTGTCATATCTTTTTCTCTCACCCTCTAGGTGCCAGCCAAAATAGATGGGTTACCCCCAGTAAACCCCATGGTAAGTTCTTGATTACTTCATGCCTCTTGTTTGTTTGTACTGCATGTGTGTGCGTGCGTGTGTGCGTGCGTGTGTGTGTAGAGGCCATCTTAGGACTCCTCCAGCTCAGTTTGTCTAGCTCAGCTCTCCGTTGCCAGACCTGGCTTAACCTTAATCAATCTGAGCTGTACTTTGTTACGCTCAGCTCCACCTGCATCAGGCTCGTATGTCTCTGGTCATTTTCAGCTGCACTTTGTCTTTCGTAACTTCACTTGGGTCGGTCTCAGCTGCACTGTCACACACTGAGCTGTACTTCATCAGCATCAGCTATTCAGCGTTAGCCTCCAGCCGTCACATGTTAGAATGCTAATACTTACACTTAGCAGTTTAGCACGCTAATGTAATTACATGATGCTACCTTAAGCCTATAAATGGTGAATGGGGCTGCTGTTATGTAATGCTCATCTTATCAACCACTCAGAGCACTTTACACTCTGAGCCACATTCACCCATTCACTCACACATTTACACAGCGCTCCTCCACGACGCATGCTGATTCACTGGTGATGATACATCAGGGGCAATTTTTGGCTTTCGATGTTTGGACTGGAGGAGCCATGAACTGAACCACCAGAGCTCTGATTTGTAGATGCTCTACCTCCTGAGTCATGACTCTCTGCGGCTCTCATACTGTACAGACAGCTCCAGTCTAAATAACACTGAGTGTCTTCACTTTGAGATACAGTATGTGTTGTTTGAGGATACAGCTATGTGATTATGGTGTATGGTTTTATCAGAAAGTAGCTGCCGGTTCATAAAGACTTATTTCTTTTATTAATTAATTTTTTTTTCTTCGTTTCTTCCCAGTTTAGCTTGATGTGTTATTCGTACAGTAGTTGTTGTTGCCACAGGATAATTAGGATAATTTTAAATATTTGAACATGTATATAATATTTGTATATTTATATACATATATGTGTTTTCAGATTGAGCATATATATCATTTTATATTGTAACAAAGGACCCCAGGAAAAATAGTCACTACTGGGGCAGATCCATAATAAACTAAACTAAACTAAAATAAACTAAACTAAACTTTCATGTTCATGAATTTGCTGACAGCTAAGCTAGATGGATGCTGAGGTGCATGTGACAACATGAATTTATTAAACAGCAGCTCCTGAGAAATCTGACATGTCCTAAACTTGCCATGTTCTTTGAAACTGTCCTAGTAATTTATGGCTATCATTCTACCTACAGTAACATATCCACTGTCCCCTTTCCCCCACCTCTCAAAGACCCAAAACACAGAAGAAGCCGTCCGGAAGTGTCCAGACATCACAGATCGTCTGAGGATTCTGGAGCAGGAAGTGGCTCGCTACAGGGAGGAGTCTGGGAAGTCGCAGGCCGAGGTAGAGAGGCTGATGGGTGCTCTGAGGGATGCTGAGACGGACAAATCGTGCAAGGAGAAGAAAATTGCTGATCTGGAGAGGTGAGGGTCAGAAATTCTGTGACGTTCATATCCATCACCAGACACCATCTGGGTGTCCTCAGAGAGCACTGTCCTTCCAAGTGACCGGATCTTTGTAAGATCTCAATTCATTCCTAAGTGCTCTATTTATAAAGGAGTAATCCACGAGACATAAACTGTCTAGATTGTGTCCTCCCAGTACTTGAAACCACTTCCATGCTGTCATGCTTTTTGCCTGATGTAATCACACTCTAGAAATGTATTCTTTGACCCATATGTATTCACATGTGTGGCTTTTAATTGGTTGGCTTAACGTCTTATCGTTTGTTTCCGTGTATCAATGTCTACAGACCTGGGTAAGTAGTTTTTATGTTCGTATTAAACATGCCATCTTAATCCCGCCAACACTGTCCTTAGCCATTACTCTTGACATCATGCCATGACTGTTGGGCTGATCTAAAACTTTCCCAGGTATAAAGTTGGAAATTGGGGCATTTTGGCTCAAATCTGATCCGCAGAAAGCAAGGTTTGACTGTCCCTGTGGGACGGTTAACGTACAACACACTTACGCCAGACAATCACGGTCCTCATTCCTGTCACAGCAATAATACAATGAGAGACTTTATATGTTTCCTGAATTATATGACCGGAGACATATAGCTTCTCCATTCTTCTCCTCCTCTTTTCATTTCACTGCTACCATGAGTGCTGTGTGTATTTCTGGTGCCATACTCATTGCATTTGATGTATGTGTTTTTACATGTGTCTGCAAACTCCATAGATAAGTGTTTTTCTTTTCTTTCTGTCTTTGCATTATGCATACAGTAAATGAGTTTGTGTGTGTGCGTGTGTGACTGTCAGTGTGTGTCTGTGTGTGTGCGTTGAGTTTGCCAGGCAGGCAGCCAGCGGTATGCCAGTGGGAGGTGGTGTATCCAGCCCAGACACTGGCTGTTTATACTGCTCTGTTTATTACTGGCACAGTGCTACTCAATTATCATCTGATTTATGGATTGGCATGGTGTGTATACGTACCCAAATGAGTGGTTGTTCGGTGCCAACGCAGATGTACTGCATGTGAGTGTTTGTGTGCATGTTTACTTAATGTGTGTGTGCGTGCAGGCGTGTGTGAAAAAGAAGCTAGAGGCAAGTCAGAGGCATGTCTTTGTGTGTCTGTATGGAGTCTCGCAGTACAGTTAGCCGTGCGCTAGTCGCCGTGACTGCAGATGTAGATTAATAGTGAGCGGTGTCTCTGCTGGTGGACCGCCAGCTGCACAGAAGAAGCCACAAGTGTGAAAAATGTATGTGAAAAGAACAATTTTCGAACACACACTGGTCCCATCAGGTGTGTTAACACCAGCTATGGCTCTAAATGGTTTAGAATGAATCTGGATGGGCTGCGTGTACTGGATCCAACACGGTTTCCTGCCTCATTCATTACCCGTTTTACAGACTCTCCGCTCTGGCATGGAAACTGTGTGTGCTGAGTCAAACTCTGTGGGAACGCATGAGCGTCAAGTATAATAGGGATACAGTAGCTCCCGCAGAGTTTGTTCACACAGTCTACCCTCTGTTTCCCCGTGTATGCAGCATGTGTCACGCCACTACCTCCATGTCTTCATGTGTGTCCCGTTCACTTTTAGCTGTCACCGCAATGCGTGTGGGTATACTGTACATGGGCATCTGTGCATGAGTTTCTGGGTCAAGCGTTGTAAAGTTTTTTTTTTCTTCCTTCAGCTCATCCATCTTATCAGGGCTCCTGTCTCATTAGTGTCAAACAGTTTCTCTGATTGGTCCGACTCCTCCCCTCTGGTCAGCCCGTACAGGTCAGAGGTCAAATGCAGGTCGTCTGCAGGTTAAGAGAAGAGGATCCACTGCAGTCGCTGCTTCTGCGAATACACAATCGCGAACAAATGTACAGCTTGTGTTTATGTGACTGCAGTGAAGATAAGTGAGGCATCAAGTTACTGTTCTGATTATCTGACTTAACACACAAAGCCCTAAAAAATATGCGTGTCTTAACATTTGTGTGTCTACGCACATGTGGTAAATGACAGCATAGGCGGACGAGTTTCTGTGCGCTGATTGGACTTCTGTGTCAGGCTGCGTGAGATGTGTCTGGGCAGCGGATGAATGTCTTTTTAATCAGAGTGTTTCTGTTGGAACTCAGTCAGATGGCCTATTAACCACTATCTGGTCGGAGAGCGGGAGAAAAGAACAGATGAGGAAAAAGACACTTTCTCATCCACTTGGCACCGCAGCAAAGCAAGTCAAAAACTGAATGTACTGTAGCCAGCAGGTCACTGTAATAAATACCCTCCGGCGCAGGGGAGACTCGCTCACAGTGTCAGACATTAGATCTTCTAATGATCCCCTCTTCAGTCATCAATGATAGTATCAAAGTTTATTACTGTTTTTTTTCTTACAGTTATTGTGTGTAGGTGTAACTCCAGGCTAATCTGCCTAAGTGATCAGTGACACTGAACAGGCTTTATAGAAAGCATCTGTATCAGCTGTTAACACTAATGCCAATAGTTGGATTTGTTAAATAGAGCTGCGTAAGCCATGGTTACTGATCTCTTGGAGCGGTTTGTGTAGATATGGTGGACTAAAATGGAAAAATGACCTAATTTCTTAGCCTGACACACAAGGAATTTATTGAAGTAGCCCTCGAGTATTTCCCCTACATCACCTAAAATGGCATTTGAGCATCTAGAGGTACAATTGAATAAATACAGCAAACGGTTTATTTGAAACATGAGCTGTTTTACTTGACTTCCACCACAAAGAAGTAAACATATTCAATAAGCTATTGCACTGAAGCATCTGCAGATGTACGTCGGGACTAAAAGTTAGAAAAGAAAAAAAAAAGGAATTTTATTTTTACGTGTCAAGTGAATATAAAGCCTTCCTTTCTTTTTTGTTCACTCCTTCCTTCACGGCTATATATTGTGAACTAGTGGAATTATTCATCGTAATGCTGTTCCAGTCCTATACTTTTAATGTTTCAGTGATGATGTGAGGGCTAAACTCCGAAAAAATAAATCAGACTCCCAGTCTCACCATATCACAACTATAGACGTGGTAAGCACTGTGGTATGTAAGGGAGGGTTTCAGGAAAAGGGAGGTACGTGTGCGTCTATACAGTATGTGTATGTACCTTTGTGTGTGCGTGTGTACAGTATGTGTCTAGGGTGAGACTGAGGCGAACACATGACGGCAACAAACTTCACAAGAGTCTGTTGGCTGGAAGGAATCAATGTTCGCTGACTGATGAATATTCATTCACTCACAAACAACCATTTGCACACATAAACACACACATAAATTTGGGCCTTATTCCTACGACCATAATCAAACTCCAGATGTGGAGAGCATCAATCTTGTGAAACCCCCCACACACAGTATCCACGCACGCCAAAACACACATAACCTCCGTGTCTCTGTATATAATATTTCTACATGAAAATATTTGTAAACAGTGTTAATTTCTGTGTGCGTTTGCAGGTGCGTGTTCGGCGTGAATCGGCTGTTACTTCCTGTTTTACTGTTGAAATATAGTTGCACCTGCACCAGTAAAATGTTCTCACAGTGAAAGACTTGGACACACATGCAGGCCATTACCGTTTCACCCTGTCACGCACACAAAAACAATATATATATGTAAGGCAATAATGAAACGATATTTGTGTTGCGATAAGACGTGTCTAAGGACCGTAAAGCATCTATCAGCAGCAGACAAACTTGTTCAGAATCAGATCTCTCAGCGCTGCATCGAGCGCCTCTGATAAAACTTCTCATTCCCAGTGTTGACCCAGTTGTCTCATGCTACACGCTCACAGTTCCTCCATTTCTTCCCCGTTCACGCTCTCCTTTTCCTGTACCTCTCATCCTTTTGCACTATAGAGAAAATGTATTTAATCCAGATCACATCTGCCTCTCATTCCATGTATAGTGTGCAACCCTGATGTGTCCCTGTCTGCCTGAAATCTGAGATTTTGTTCTACTCCACCGTTTAATAAAGGAACAGAGGAGGAGAAAGAATAAGAGTTAAGGGTTAAGAAATGTGGAGTAAAAAAAAAACAAAATTTATTTCCCTTAAAATCTTATTACTACTGTACCTTTAACCTGTATTCATCCAGAAAATGTCAACTGAGAATGCACAATGTTTTCCAGCAACACCCCACTTCATGTTAAAAGCCTCCCACATGGAGAACTAGGAACAGCTCAGCAGGGCTGCAGCTCCCTGAACCTTCAGAAGCTCCATGGCAGCTTCACTCATTGTCGGTGCCTTGTTCAAGCGAACATCACTTTGAAAGAGTGTTGGAGACGATATTCATTGATTTTTAATTTTTATCAGTGCGATCTCAGTCCCCACTATAGGGTAAAAAAAAAGAGAGACGAACTAGAAGAGAAAAGGAAGAAAAGAATGTCAACGGGATAATGGAAAAAGAGAGTAATAGGAAATATGTATCGAGATACACAGGTTTTGAAAAAAAAAGAAGAAAAAAGAGCTGAGGTTTAACAGCCAGAAATAAAGCGGAGCTGCTTATGTTGGAAGGCCGATGTGTTGAGTGCTCCAGGTGGAAGAAGAGAGAGGAAATGTGAAAAATTACTTATTACGCTCAGTTTAGGAAATGGCTGGACTCGTGCACACTTCTCCCCCCTCTCTCACTTCATCTTTTTCTAAGCAATGTCACAGCAATAAAATACTATTTTCCCCCTATGAATTTACTCATTTCGGTAATCAGCAAATCACAGTTCTCCTTCACATTTTCCACTCTCATGCAGCCCAGCCCCGTCTGCTCCGTGCTCTGCTCTCTCCGTGCCCTCATTTGCCTTCGCATTGGTCAAAACGCTTACTTCGTTTTGTGCTGACGGGCCGATGGGGGACCAGCGTGTCTGCTGGTTTATACACCTGTGCCAGTAGCGGCTGTGTGTGATAGCTGATATGCCCTCATGGCAAGTTTGTTCTCTATGGACATGCATCTGAGCTTATAAAAACACACACACAGACATCAAAGATCCGAGTATAAACAAATTCCTTTTCTCCTCCTCGACCTCCTCCTCCTTTTCCTCCTTGCTGTGTAAATATGTGTGCACGCATGTGTGTACATATACTTCATTCATAACAGTAACAGAATTGAATCATGATCTGTATTTATGCAGCACTTTTCAAAACCCACTCGTAAAAATGATAAAAAAGTATAAAATCAACAGCAGAGTCATTAAAAAAAGAAATAAAGACACAAACCAGAGACATGAAACGACAAGCTTAATAAACTGTATGTGTAGTTTTGTATAGAGGGAGTAATATCAGATATAAATATTGCTATAAATTCAGAGTCCTCCCCGCCTGCCCTGTCTTCTCTTATTATAACAAAAAAAATCCTCAGAGGTTTTTACCGTTGTGCGCGAGGCAAGGTAGGTATTATTATTTTTATTTTTTTTTTACATCATCTTGTTGGTGTTTTTTACATTAATTGCACACCAGCATCACTCAGAAAATCTGACACACACACACACATGCACACCTTCTAAGGCCTTTGACAGCAAATATTTGGCCATATGCGGGGGCAGCTTGTAGGTTTTGCCCAGAGTAAACACAGCAGTGTGGATATGGAATAATAATGTGGCGCGTTTTAGCAGCTGCTTGGTCACAGCCTGTTTACAGTGTTGGAGGGTTCTCTTAAGCGCTAATTTGTCACTGTCAGCTTTCTCGCACTTTCTGTGCATTTAAAAAAAAAAAAGTGAATGCTCACTTTTTTTTTTTCAAAGAGTGTCTTTTGATTCTATTTCGAGCATGCTTGTAGGAAGACATTCATTGTGTATAAGTGCCGCTCTGTGTGTGTGTGTCCTATGGGTTTCTGGGTTTGTGTGTGTGTGTGTACCATAGTTCTTTGACTAAGTAAGTTCGGTAAATGACAAGGAGTAGGTCTGAGTGTGAAGGTAAACACACAGCCGTCCTGACAGCGTAATACAAGGTTTAGCTCTGTAATCAGCACCTCAGCTGACGAAACTGACAGCAGATTTATTATCCTCTGTGTGTGTTTCTGGCAGTATCTATAGACGCGCACCAATTTATGTTTTTCAAAAACACATGCCCTTTTGTGAGGGAGAGTGTGTGTATGTGTTTGTGTTATTGTCATCCTGTCTTATCTGCAGACTCACTTCTTGCACCCATCTATTTATGAGAATGTGTGCGTGCGTGCGTGTGCTTGCATCTGCCGTCTGCATGTGTTTGTGTGTTTTGTTGTTGAAAGATTTACACAGCAGTGTCTCACATCCATCAGTCAAGTCTTGTCTTGTCCCAGTCTGCCATGTTACTAAGACTAGACTAAGATTAGACACATGCGCAGCCGCTGTGCTTCCTGGCACACGCTGCCATTCCGCCATTTGCCCGTATGATGCAATATGCTGGCCTTGTTTTAATGCTGAAGATAAATCAAAACAATATACTTTTTAAATGTTGGACATCAACTCCTTTCTTTGTAATTCATTTAAAGTAAAACACGGCCATGGTATATTGTGTATGATGTATGTGCAATCATTCACATGCTGTGCACCATCATCACATTTTGAGAGTATGATTTACTTCATCTGCTGTCATCCATTTCTCTCTATCTGAAGGCAAATCAAGTCTCCCAACATCCAGAAGCAGACGGTTGCGGGTGAGATGAGGAAAGATGGCCTGACTGATGGACATCCGCACTCTTTATCGCAGGTTTGAATATCTGTGATTGGCTCATACTCATTTTTCCTGCCAATCTTTTCTCTTCTTTCCTCCTTATGTCCTTAACAAGGCATTCTTCAAAAAAAAAGTATTATCTGTTCCCATCCCTCTCTTTCTATGTTTTTGCTCTCCAGTTTATTTTCACTCCCTTCCCTTCACTCACCTCTGAAGTGAGAGCCCTTTCACAGTCTTTCATGCCCACCCCTTACTTCCCCCTCAGTGCATCTCAGAGTCTGTCCTAAGTGGAAGAGACAGGCATTTAGTCCAGAAGAAATCAGCTCCATACGCCAGCTGGGAACGGAGGCATAATGGCTCAGATGGGAATAATAGAGGATTGTGTCTAGTCACTCAGGAGAGACAATCTTGACGTATCATTACTAGTATCCTTCGTATACTCGTGTATATATATATGTTAAGGTGTCAACATGAGTATCAGCTGTTTATTTGAGACTGTGTCTGTGAGCCTGCTTGTGTATTTCCCTGCAAAGCTATGCTGAGGTGTTAATATGCAGAGTGCGGCCATGCCAGGTTATTCCCACAGGACCAATGAAGTAGAGTACACCTCTCTGTGCCTCCCTGGCAGACAGAGCCGGAGCGCCTCTCTCGGTCTTTTTTAGGTAGAGTTATTTTGTTATTTCTGTGTGTGCTGGCAGGCAGCATCCAACATCCTATTTCCTCTTCTAAACAGTGTCTGAGTAGTACACATTAATATTGCTATAACCTGGAAAGAGACATGAAACGAGTGCCAGGAAGAAAGAAAGAGGCACAGGGACAAGTGCGGGGAGTAGTAAAATATTGACCAAGGGAAATACTCTAGTGTTAGAGCAGAGACAGGAAATCAAGCTCCAGTTCAAGTATATTGTCATTCATCCATTTAACAACCTGGCTGGTTTTTGTGAAGATGTCACTAACATTAATATTTAAAGGTAAAATAAAACAAAACCCTTTTCATCTGTGCTTAGCGCTTACTGTGTGGTTACATGAACGGCCGCGTAGGCTGCTCGGTGCCCGATTGCTGCTAAAACACCAAACGCAGATGGTGAAGCTTAAACGTGGTCAACATTTGCATGTTAGCTTAGCTTAGCCGCTATGAGCACTGTAGCAGACTAATGTTAGGATGTTGGCTCAAAGCCCTGAGTTCAGTCTCTCAAAGTTGTTTCAACAAAAATAAACATTTTCTAGTAACCCAATCATTTTGGTTAGGGTTATTAAACTGTAAATTGTGATCAGATGTGCAGTGTAATATTTTATATTTGAAAAAAAAAAACTTGTAATGTAATGCATCTGCTATTGAAGTATCCTACTTGAAATGTAGCGTTTCTTAATTCATTTTTAGAGTTGAGCATATAAAAATGTTTGAGAAAGTACAATAAGTCCCTGAGCTCTTGAACTCCATATATAACGTAATGTAAAGCTCATAAAGTGTGATTTAAGCGTTTAAAGAGAAGGAGGAACAACACAGAACATGACAATTTACACAACGTAAGTGATTGTAACAACATCTTTCAGCAGCCTGCCTGTGATGCCGGGGTGTAGGAGGATGTACAGTAGTAGTATGCGTTCTGTGTATTTGCCCAGCAGTCAGGTTGCACTGTTGCCTCTATCTCGCTTTCTTCCCCCCCGCTCGCTCTCTGTCTCTGTTTATCTCCGGGTCCATCAGGAACACAGCACGCTCCGAGGGTAAACACAAACAAACACGGGCCTTCCCTCATCGCTCCCTCTCCGCATTCATCCAGGAGAGTTTATGTGGGACGGCGCGATAGCATCTCTCCGCTCCATCGTCTCCATCGCGCCACGCTGCACTTCACAAACACAGAGAAAACACACATCGGAAATGTTCACTTCGAGCCTTCAAACAGGCCTTTTATTCCTCTTTTATCTGTAATTGAGAGGCATCAGCGACACTCAATACTTTGTTTAGAAACATAAGGATTACAGAAACTCTTTTTTTTATAAACTGCGGATGGTGAGAGAGCATAAGAAACATTTCAGGCTTTTTCATTCACTCTAGACTTTTTTTCCCACAGCCTGTGAACTTCAGACTTTGTATGAAAATTTCTTGTCCTGCAGACAATTTTCTAGAACATAGAGGTTGATGCCGCACGCACAACTTTTTTTTTTGACGTAGACAGATGTCTGTCTGCTTGGATCAGGCTATGTGGGTAAGTGGTTTGTATGCATGTGTGCGTGAGTCTGAGGATCGTAGGTACACAGCTGCTGGAAATGTGCATTCTCTCACTCTTTGCTGGTTTATTTTAGTGATTATAATCCCTCCATCAACCCCAAAAAGGACCAGACTCCATAATGATCCTTCCCCAGGGCTTTAGGTGATGATTGGTGCTGCAGTGGCAATTATCTCTCCATTTCTTCCTTCTCTCTGTATCTCTCTATCTTTATTGCCCCTTTTTCCATTCTTTGTTTTCAGCCAGCAATATTCTCTTGTTACTAATAAAACTCACATGACACACGGATATGCACTGACACACAGCCACACATACTGTACAACCATGCACATACACATACATATAGGCAGACAGATCTTTCTGGTTAGGTTTCACTTGGGGGTCCAGCGGTGGCAGCCCCATCTAAGTGGAGTGAGTCTGTGTGTGCGTGTGCGTGCGTGGGTTTCTGTCTGCGGGGCGGGGTCAGACCGGTACTTGTTGATTCTGGTGCATCGAATTACCGCCCGTCTGTCACCTTCAATTACAGCTTTGGACTGCTGACGCACACAGCCTGCCTCTGTGTGTGTGTGCGCGCGCGCGTGTTTGTCGCTCACCTCCAGCTGTGTCGTGCTGACGTGACGAGCCACAAGTATCCGCTTGTGATTCTGCTGGCTCGGCGTAATTTTCTTCACGCTCTGGGATAATTCCGTCGTTCCCAGTTTTTGTTAGTAATAGTTATTCATCAGCCATTTATTTTGTATTTACCATTGAATGAATTGGATGAAGGTGCGTCCTCACAGATCTTGATATCATTTTTGTTTTTCCATAACAGTTACCACAGATTTGAACACGTGCCAACACCAACCAAAACCTGATATTTATTAGAATCTGTTAACGTGCCATTCATCTGCATGTTGCGTGTTCCTGGCGCTGTCACATTTAATTACTTCCCCTTCATTCTGTTTCAGTTTGACGTGCATTTAGCATCTCCTTCTTTTGCCATCACAATGGATCGCCCATCTGTGAGCCATGGCGCTGTTTGGCCTGGAGCTCCACGGCTCATTCGCTTTTGCATCGAGCTCTACCTATCAGCTGCATGCCAATGTGATGCAACAATTCCCCAGCATTTGAATTCACCGACTCACTTTTTTTTTTTTTAGAAACACAGAGCAGCCGTTTGTGAGATGACATGTCAGTTGAAGAGTGTGCAGTGAGGCACAGGGAGACACTTCAGCCAGAGAACTGTCATCCATCACAATTAAGTGTCTCTGCCTGGAGAGAGTCTCCTTCACATCTTCATTTCTCACAACATCTGTTGCTTTTGACACACCCTCTTGCCACTTGCTGCTTGGTGTGCGTTATCAAGTTTTTGACTTTCGCAGTGGTTTGCATTCTGCTGTATCGACGACAGGTAGCCGCCCCCGCTAACTTGCAAAGCAATCACTTCTCTTCTCTTCTCTTATTGCTTTCGCCTCGTGTTGATTTAGGCACTGAGTGCCAGATTGGCGTAACCCACGTTTGCTCCATCAAAACATCTGTCTGACTCTTCTGCAACAAGGATATACTCCTGTTTGAGACTTTCTCCTTGCCCATGTGACTCCGAGGCTTCTGTACTACTCCCACAAATGTGTGAATGTGTGAACTTGAAAGTGAGTCAACTTTTGGGAGTCAACGAGTGAAAAAAAAAAGAAACGAGAGAGTGAATCTGGGGTTTATTATTTCTGTCCAGTGTTTTCTTTCACAGTTCCATCACCCAGTGTGGAGAAGGATCAATTTCCTCCACTCACCATAGGTGTCAGAGAGGCCACACACAAACTCTCCATCTCTCCATCACTTATCACTCTCTTCTGTTTTGGCTGCATCTATGTCTTCTGAGAAGGATCTTGTCCTTCTCTTCTTACACTTCCTGAAATCTTTCCTTCGCCTTCTGTTGTGTACGACAACAAATACACCTTTTCTCAGACTTTCTTTTGCCCCTTGCAGTTTTATTCCAGTGCAAAAAAGTTTATTGATAGAATTGTAAAGCAAAATATACTGAAAGAAAAATACTCTCTCTCTGGCTTTTGTTACTTTGCTGCACCTCCCTCCCCCCTCAGCTTCCTCTTTCAGCTTCCCAGGGTGCCATGCAGGAGACGGCAGGGCGGATCAGGGAGCTGGAGATGTCACTGAGAGAGAGCATGAACACATCGGCGCATAGGGAGGCCCTGTGGGCGCAGGAGGAGGCTGCCCGCGTTCAGGCTCAGAGAGAGGTTTACCTGATGTGATGTCACACACTGTTGACTGATGGAGGACCAGCACACACACATATACACACACTCATATATACAGATAGTTACATGCATCTCTGCAGAGGCAGCCTGGTCCATTTTAAACTGATTGCAGGTATCAGCTCACCTTGGCTTTACTGAGAAAGTGTTGGGGACTGAACTCCACCCCCATGTGGTTAAGAGTGTAATCACAGGCAAGACTGTGGTTAATGGGTGATCCTTAATCACGTCATATGTCGCTCTGAACCAAACGGTACTACAAAAGGAATAGTTTAATTTTCCTTCCTGCCTCTTATTGTCTTTGAATCTTTATTAAGTTTAACTTTTCTTAATATGCTTTGGATTATTTCCTCCCTCAAGACTGAAATTCAAAACTGAAACAAAAAAAAAAAAATCCAGCGCCCTCCTCTCATTTTCTGTGTCTCATTAAGTTTGCTGTTGCAAGCTTGAAAATGTAAGCATATGTTTGACTTATTGTCAGTTTACATGCATGTAATCAGAATTCATTAACAAAGCCTTAGACTTTGGGCTTTCAGCTTTGACGGAGCACAGGCTGCTCTTTTCCCCCCGTATGTCCCTCCGTCTATCTGTCTTCCTGACTGCCAGCTGATTGGTGGGTCCAAAAAAAAAAGTTTATGTGTGTGCTATGTGTGTGTGTGTGTGTGAGCATAGGTGTGTCTGTGGTGGGAAAGAGAAACAGGGCGAGGGAGTGTGTTTCCTCCCGGTGTGAGTGTGCATTTGAATGAGAATGACCTTGCATTACTTATGCGTGCCACAAGTAATATGAGAGCAATCGGTGGTTAAAACAAGAACTAACATTTTTAGGCAGAATGGTGGCTGCGCTGCCTTTAAACACACACATGGTCTTTCTCAAACGCACACGCACACGCATTCAAAGACAGAAGGTGATAGAGGAGAACTTAAAAAATGAGCAGAGGAGATTGGTGGAGCGGTCGGGAAAATAAGAGAAGGTCAAACTCAGTTTAGACAATTCAGTGAGAGCCAATGCTAACTGCGGCTTGTTTTTTTCCTCCTTTTTGCAATTTCTGTACTTTACACGCTTGACTTATAGTCCGCATGGATACTGTGTTTGTCAAACAATATTCTGACGTGCTGAGAGGTCCGAAAGAAAAGTATATTTATGTCTGTGGGACTGTTTGCATGCATAGAAGTGGATGATTCAGCTTTGACCTAAGTTTACCCATGTGTAGCCAAAGAATCGGGGAAATCATTTTCTTACTTGTGACACGTTAACGCTCACTGAACCCAAAAGTAACGGTCTAGTTACTTTGATTCAAAGAAGTCGATCCAGGCCGTCCACTTAGAGAACATAGTGAGCGAGCATAGAGTTACAGCCGCACTGTCAACACTAGGAAAGATGCTGCTCAGTCACTGATGCTCACTGGTAGGTGCTGTCATGTCATCGCACTGGCTTTGTGAGTCAACGCAGGTCAACTTGCCATTAACATGTAGTTTCACAGTTGCTATTCAGCTGCCTTTAGTGCTGCAGACCTTAGAGGAAAAGAGTGTGTTTGTGGGGGGGTAGGGGGGCAAAGAGAGAGAGAGGGAGAGGGACAGGTCCTTCTGAAACATCACCTGACCCTGGCACCATTTCAGAGCGCCCTGCCAGACTCACATTCTCACATCCCCTCGTTCCCCTCCCTACGCTCCCTCTCCTTGATTTTCTTCTTTCTTCTCCCCTCTGTCCCAGAGTAATCAGTCTCATGATGTGTAATGCGCTGAAAGTCTTCCATCAGCCTGACCTGCTGAAATGGAGCATGGGTAATGCCCTGGGTCATTTTTCTTCACACCCCCGCTCTCTAAGACCCTCAGTCCGCCTCTGCCTCTCTCTGTTTCTTGACTTTCACCCGGCATCATTTCTGCTGTCCATCCATTGTCCTGAGCCTCGTTCTTTCCCATCTCCCTTCTTAAGTTGTCTCGCCCAATTATCTCCCGGCTGCCTCTCTCTTTCTCTCCATTTCTGTTCCTGTCTCTCTCCCTCTCTCCCCCCGAATGGCGTTTGAACTAGGCCTTTGAACCAGCAACACCGACGCAAATGGACAAGAGGGATTTGGCCCTTAGCTCTGAGCCCCCAATCAGCTTAGCAACTAAAGGGGCTTTGGGCCAGTCTTAGCGAGCCTTAGGCTGGCTGGGGGGGCTTTGCCTTGAAGTTGAGCTAAATTAGCACGCACAGGCTCACCGATAAGCTGATTAGGTCCCTAATTTCACTAAAATGCATTGTATTCCTTATTAATGATGTGATTGTGAAGTGAGGGCTAGCCTGGGTGGTGGACTAATGGGGAACTGGGAGGGGAGCAGTTGGTGCATAAGGGCTGATAGACATGTGGTGGGTGTAAATGGTGTGTGTGTGTGTGTGTGTGTGTGTGTGTGTGTGTGTGTGTGTGACCCTTGGCTTTCAAGATGAAAAGATTGGCTCTGGATTCTTTTAAGCCTGGAATAAGACATCAAACATTTAACGTGGTGTGATTTTGGACAGTTTGATGTCTTGATGACATTGGGTATATTAGCTGCTGGACACTTTTAGAGGTCAGTTGTTCTTGGCAGGCGTACAGGTTTTTCTTTTATTTGAAACTATTCCTTGTTACATTTCCAGGAAGTTATGACTAAAAGTTGTCACTTTCCCACCATTTCGAATTTCTTTATTCCCCATTTCCTGTGCTTCCACCCTTTCTTCTCTTAATCCATATGTGATATTCATGAAAAGCCAGTGAGCACATTATCTGACATCTGTGTAACACACCTAGAAAACCGGCGGAGATGGAGAGTGTCCTGAAAATGTGTGAACGATTTGGCCCCTTCATAAAAGAGGCCCATTCCCTTTTTCATGTCCTACCCCATGGAGTGCTTTCCCCTAATACTCTTTTTCCCTTTCTATTTTTTTTCTCTTAGTTTCTCCTCTTCTTTCATTCCCTTTGTTTGTTTGAGATCCAGCACTTCAGAATTTATTGTTTGACCATTGTATCTCACAAATCTGTAAATCATCAGAACTGAGCAAAGATTATATTCTCTATTCTGTCCATAGTATCGTCGTCTCTTGGTCTTCTATCTAAATCACCCGGACAGTCCTTCCTGGTACTGGAACCCATTGTGAAGTGCTTGTTGTTAGACAATTAGTCACTTCCTGTCTTTGGATAATGGCGCCCTGAGGTTGCATCCTGTCTATCAGACACTCAGTTTGGACATGCAGACCTGAGTGGCTGGAAGGCATGTGTGTGCAGAGGGTGGAGATGTAGTTGAGGGTTTGAGTATTATTCTCACCTGCTCTGAAGTACAACCACACTTGAGAGTAAAGTTAAATAAGTGGAGAAAGGTGGGTCCTCGTTTCCAGCGCAGGGGTCAGCGGACATGTCATTCAACTAACCTTTGAACCTGAGTCGTTTTAACTGCTCCATGTTGTCAACCAGCCATTTAAGACATTCCCCTCATTCTAGCACTCCAGCACATGCACGCATGTAGACAAATACAGTTGCACATAACTCTATCTTGTAAGACAAGGTGTGCATAAGTATAAAAATAGATCTTCCATGTCCAACTTCATATTAAATGATGCATGACCCAATCAGCATCTTTTCATTGCATTTGGAAGTAAAACCCCACGTGCATGCCTGCATTCAGTTAAAACGTTGTGTATGTTTCTATACTGTATCTTTTCTCCACTAGCTGGAGGAGCTGATGGGAGCTTTGGAGAAGACGCGACAAGAGCTGGATGCCACCAAACTCCGCCTGTCCTCCACTCAGCAGTCGCTGCATGAAAGAGACGGACACCTCAACAGTCTGCGCCAGGAGAGGCGCAAACAGCTGGAAGAGATTCTGGAGATGAAGTTAGTCCCACGTCTATCTGTCTCATCTTATCTGTCCTTTTGTCCGTCTGTCCATCTGATAGACTCACTCGGATGAACAGATTGAACTTTTTATGTGTCCATGTGAGTGGCAGAACAATAACAGCACAGGCTACACTGAATGATAATAATAACCACATACAGGCTATGCATTTTTCTGATAGTCAGTAAATGCATCTCTCTAATCAGTAGAAGAAAGATTGAAACATTGTGTAATATGACATCATACACTCAAAGAGAATAAACCAGTGTTAATGGTAGTGGCTGTATATCCCGCTCGTAAACGTATATGATCAAGGTTTTCTTTTTTATTAATGTTGGCATGTTTCACTCAGTGCTTAATCGGGAGCGTTTTCATTTCTCTGCACGGCTGCAGCAGAAACCTGTGGCATTAGGCGCATTTATCCGCTCACCTGTCCACATGTGCGTCTGCGCGGCGGTGTTATATAGACATCAGCGCTGAGGTGTGTTTTGAAGCAGGATCAGCTGTTGTCTATAGCCGCCTTATGAAAAGTTACATTTATTGAGGACAGGTGGTGCAGTCTTAGACAGCAGGTCAAAAAAAAAAAATGTGCGCGGCTGTTTCTTCATGTGAACGTCTGTGTGTGAGTTGGGGAGGAACCCCCCTCACCCCCGCCCCCCACCCCCAAATAAGTGCAGTACTGGCTGGATTTCCATGTGTGTGTGTCAGTGGGTATGTATGAATGTGTGAGTGAGTTCAGTGATCTGTCAGAGGAGCAGCTACATGTGTGTTTGCTTTGAGCGCTTTGATTGAAGGAGCATGGAGCCACATATCTGGTTGTCATGTGCCGCAGAGAAATGCCTTTAATGTCAGCCACTCAGTACAGTACAAAAGGGAAGGCTGGCACATATGTATTGAAAACACAACTTTTTAAAATCCATTATGCCTCACAAGCTCCTCTGATCACACTAACACTGGAAGAATGTATGCATGTGTCCGCGTCTGCCTGCAGTATGTGGATGCGTACAGTTTGCCGAAGACAGGAAAAGACAGTGCCTTTGCCTGTTGCATCGGCACACACACAGACACACAGAGTTTTGTGATACAAACCATCTTCCTGTCTTTTCCAATTTCCACCATCCAAACATTACCAGGGATGTTTAGCAGAGGAAATGTATTACACATGATACAGGCACAAACCATGCTTCTAGGTATGTACATGAAATTGGGAAAACGCTCACGGACCTGACATGTGAATGATACTTTTGTACTCGACGGGAACCAGGCATAAATCATTGTTGTATTACCATTAGAAAGACGTCTGAGGAGGAAAGTCGGTGTGATGGTTGGTTGACGTAAACAGCAACAAAGTAGATGGCATTCTTCGCCTTTGTGTCTGAGACTCGAATACAAGTCGGCACTGGTCAGAGCTAATGGAAGGGGCACAGGGGGCACGAGTGTGTGTGGTCTCTTGTGCATCGGGCCCTGTGTGTCTTGTGTGTACGGATAGGTCGGAGGCTGGGGTTCGGGGTCACTGGTGATGAGGATTAAAAGACTGTTGAATTGCGAGGGGGCGAAGCTTCGTGAGACTGACTTACATCTGAACAAGCCACAAAGATACGCACGCAGAATATACACACGGGCTCAGTGGAACTCACATATAATCACTCAAGTCTGCAGACATGCACGTACTTACACAAACCTTGGCTTTCTCCTTTAAAAAGGGGCCGTATTCCCACAGCACAGCCCTTGTCCAAGTTAGCACAGGGGAAAAAAATAAACAGGAAAAGATAGGGCAGAGAAAGAGAGGTAACAAGAGAGAGGGAGAGAGGGAGCACGAGAGAAAGCAAGAAAAAAAAAGACAGAGTGAGGGAGAGAGAATAAAAGAGAGGTGAGGATGGAATGGAGGGGCTATGCAAACTGAAGTATTTCAAATCTTAGAAATCATGAGAGAAGTTTGATTGCATGCCAAGTTTCTTGGTTCTGCGCTGTAATGTGGCATTTGTCAAGAAGACCAGCTGAAGCAAACCATGTGAGGCACGTTCCCCAGTGAACTAGGGAGCTCTCTGTGTGTTTTTTAATGTGTGTGTGCGTGCGTGTGTGTGTGTGTGTGCACAGCTAGATGGGGGGAGAGAGAGAGAGCAGACTCTTGGCTTTTCAACACTGTTAATGAAAGAGACAAGAGGGGGAAAAATCATTTTCAATATCCTCTCATTGCATGCTGGGTTTCCTAGCGCGTATTGTTTGTGTGCATGTGTGTGTGTGTGTGTGTGCGTGTGTGTAAGAGAGAGGGAGGAAGAGAGAGCATTTTCATATTTGCCTTCTTCAGATATAGAGCTGAATGTTTGATGTATAAGGAGTGGTGCAGGGTCTGCTCTGTCACCCCACACCAGATTGAGTTTCTTCCATACTGTACACCATTCGCACACACATACAGACAAAAGGGGGGAGGAGGGGGGGCAGAAACATAAAGAGAGAAAGAGAGAGAGACACAGATGGCCTCCAGAGGAGCTAGCCATTTAATGAGTCTAAGGTCACGGGGTGTAGGTGCACAATAGAGAAATTATGTGTTTGGACATTCTGAATGGCTAGTCATTGAGATGTTTCCATAGTCTGAATGGGATAATACTACATGCCACAACATCACAGTGTCTTACTGAACCTGATCCTCCCGTAGACACTGGGAATGTAGCTGATATTATCTCTGTTTACATTTTAGTGATGGAGAATGATGATAGAGCAAAGAAAAGGTAGCAGCTGCTTTTAGGCAGGACGGAGGGTTGACAACGCCGAGATTTTTTCAGGCTAGAAGGTTAACAATTTAACAGAAGAGAGGGGAAATCGTGCACACGTTAGTAGACTCTATAGACTCGGAAGAATGAAAAGAGAGCTGCAGCAGAGGGAAGAGAGGAAATAGCAAATGATGGAAAAAAAGGGATGATAGAGTGTGAGAGTGATTGATGGAGGAGGTGATGGATGGTGCAAGGGAGGAGGAGAATGATGGAGGGAGTGGTGGAAGAAAGGACTGGGAGAAGAAGGAGTCGGCTGTGAGGGCCGGGAGGGTAGAGTCTGGTTAGCAGGAAACGGTCAAAGAAAGAGGGTTGAGTGGGTCGGAGAAGAATAACCAAGCACAACAAACAGGGTATGTGTGCACCACATCACACAATGAAGAGCATTCTCATACAACTGTTGATTATCACCAGTTTGTACTGATGGTGTTGTGTTCACCTTGTAAGTCTCTGTTTGTGTGTTATGACAAAAAGTTACAGTACATAAAGAAATTGAAGATAAAAGTGAAGTTTTAAAGATAATTTAGATACATGAATATATATATATATATATTTATATATATAATAATAATTTTACTTAATTTAGTGTAGGTGCCTGATTTTGCTTTGTATGCTTTTGTTGTGTTTTTATTTATCTAAGTAACACATTGGGAAGTAATAGCTACATACTAAACATAGAAAACAAATTACACACTCTTATTGTGCTTACTCATCAGTTCCTAGAGAGATACCTTGTGCCATTCAACACAAGCAAAATATCTACAAAACCTATTTAAAGTCTAATTATAACGTCCTTAAGCCAAGTCCAAAACCCTCACACAAAGACAAAAGAGCTCCTCCACGTGACGGAAATATAATAAGTCCGAGCCTGTAACCCCCCAAAATGCTCTACTGTCCATGATGTGTGTTCATGTATCCATTTGCTGGCCGGTTACAGTAACCCATGGCATAATAAAGCTTAGAGCAGTAGCGACGTTATGACTTTCAAATCCCCAATGTAGACATCCTGTCTGCACAGCACCATTGCCATGGTTACACTTGCTAAAAACACTGAGAGACCAGCTGTACTGGCAAGGTCATGTCCTCGTTCACTGATCTCTCTAAGGGGCCTGGAGCGCACGCGCGCACACACACCCTCCCAAATTCACGCACAGGTACACACATATATGCAGCATGTGCACTCACGCGCACATATTGAAACACGTTCACACTGAAAAAGTGAATTTACACATTCATTTATTCAACTAAAGACCATTTCTTTCCATTGTGTGGCTTTTAAATTACATTCACATATACTGGTGAACGCTCCCATGTATAGCTGCAAGTGCGCAACCGCACGTGCAAGGAGACACACATATGCACATTCACACAGCCGCACGCACACGTATGGCGTTACAGTGCCATTGTTGTGATAGGTAATGATGAGACATAGAGGGTCGGCGCGGTGTGTGAATGGGATTCTCTGTGCTGCAGTGATGAGGAGGGGCTGACCACACATCACCTTCCTCTCTCTATCCAAGCAGGTTTGTATGTGTGTCGCCTCGTGGGAACTTCAGGCCATTCATCATGTCTGTCTGTGCTCCCGTGCCCTCTGACACGCGTGTTTACCTTCGACATGTGTGTCGGCTGTTGGGCCTGTAGGTGTGTTATTATGTCAGGGCCTCGGCATGCTCCACCCTTCTTCTTCTCCTCCTCCTCCTCCTCCTCCTCTTTTGAGGTTTTGTCAATGGAGGGCTTCATTAAATGGAAATCCCTGCTTCTAAGTCCTTGTTCAGGATAGTACGGTAATAATACATTTCTAGATCGCATACAGTAATCTTCAAAGGTGGAGAACAGCTTCAAGATACACATAAGGAGTTTGCTTTGTACAGTCAGTGTTTGAGTTGTTCAGCTTGCACAACTGGAAGTTAAGTGCCCTAAGTTTAAATTCCATTTTTCCCAGACCAAGTTAGTCTCTTGGCCTGCACTCCCCAACCATCATGTCTTGAACTCAGGATTATGCTGTTTTAGCATCACTTATGGTTATTTTTATCACTACTTATTCGTATTTTACTGGCACTTATGTCCACATAGTATTTTTGGCAAGCAAAGATGCAGTAAACATTAATTTTGCATCCTGTACAGTGAGTAAACCCTGTATTAGGTTTGTAAAACTAGCCGTCAGATGTATACACACTAGGTTTGAACTGTCAAATGAAGTTGATGTTAGACTGAAAGACATTTTGACCCATAGGAGATGTCAGTGGAATAAGGGACGGCAGTTGCAAGCGTGTTTCTGTGCGTGTGTTTAGTTAAAGTGATAGACAGGGATGGAAGAGTCTTTCCAGACGCAGAAAGAACGTCTTAAACGTCCTAAATCTGAAGACTGACATAAAGAACACGGGGCAAATGTGACACACAAAGACACGAAGAATGCAATGATTGACAACCAGAGGAGAAGAAGACAGGGAGGCCACATCAAGGAGTCCGTGGGGAGATGTTGCATGTGGAAACTGCTTTCACCTTCATACTGAGCCATGGTTTGTCTCACTGGAGTAAAATCATTCTTTCATTCTCTCTTCTTACTTTTACTTCATCACTCTTTTAACACTGACCCCCTTAGCTTCCTCTGAGTATTAAATGCTCTGCCTCCCTCTCTTTTTTTGTCTGTTTTTCTCCTTTTGTCTTGTTCTATCTCTGGACGGGTGGAAGAGGGCCTGGAATTTATCACACATACCTAATAATTACTATCACAGGAAATGGTCCTGAGGAAGTAGGTGCACTAGCCCTGCTAATTAGTGTCAGTCGCAAACACACATGCACGTGCACGTACAAGCATTCACCCACACACACACACACACACAAAGCTAATAAGCGTCATTTGGCTGGTGTAGTCCTGGGGAAGCCCAATCTGATTGGCCTTAGGGAGACTAACACCCCCAAGTTTACCCGCTTGTATAAATCCCAACACTAATTGATTGGAAGTCCTGTGTGTATGTGTGTGCGTGTGTGTGTGTGTGGAGAGGAGGGGAGGTTGAGGGCGGTATTTAAGTGTTTGCATGAGTGGGCAATTGATTAGGTGGGCCCTGCAGCCATAAAGAGACAGGCTAGGTCACAGCACCCGGAGGTGACCAGTGACGGCCTCCTTAACGGCAGTCCTGCCCTCAGGGTCACCAAAGGAATGAGGGGAGGGAGGGGGTCAGGCGAGGACGAGCAGATAGACACGGTCGTGCCACTGAGGTAAATATGAATTTGAATGCAGATACAAAGAGATACGCAGACACTCAGATACCGTACCGTAGATACATCTGCAAACAGATAGTGGCAGAGAAGGAGAAGGAAGAAAGGCTGAGCTGAAAGAGGGGAAATTGAAGAGCGAGGGAAGGACAGAGTTTTTTTTAAAAATGCAGCTGCATGTAATATGTTGTTGGATGTGCCGTGTTGTAAAACAGCCACTAAAACAGTGGCTTCGTGAAATGCCCTCATGGTTTACCATTATGGGCACTCGAAATGCTGCTGTACCCACACAAGTGAGTCAGTGGGGCTTACTGGCACATATTCACACACTGTAAACACCTCCAAGTCCTCTGTGGTTGGCACACACACCTGAGCCCCGGCTCCTGTTTTTCTCCTCTGCGGCTTCTCCGGCTACATCTGTCTGTCTTTATCTGGGTGTAAGTGCGTCTCTGTCTCTATCTGTCTGTGCCTCCGTCTTTCCATCCCTTCGTTTCAGTCGAGAACTTTCTCTGCAGTTTTATTTCTACACATTTTCTCCACCGAGCTCTCATCTGTATCGGTATCACACTCTGCCTTTCCGACTCTTTGTTGGTTTGACTGGAGTTTTATTAGCCCTGCACATCTCCCAGAGGTGTTGAGTTGGTTCCCAGGAGGTTTTAAAGGAGAACAATAGTAGCACTGGGCTGCTTTAACGCTGCACACCAGTCAGCATACACCCAGCAGCCCCTGGCACTTCTGGATTGTGTGTGCGTGTGTGTGTGTATGTGTGTCTGATCTGGTTAATTCAGGGATGTAGACCCAAACTGTAATTATCATTATGTACTTCTCGGCAGTGGCAGGAAACAGCCCAAGCAAGTTTGGATGAGCGTGTGTATCCTCATTGATGTTCAATGAATGTGTTTGTGTGCAAAGAACAACATGTGCATACATGAATTCGTCTATGTGTGTGTATGTGCGTGCGTGCGTGTGTGCGTACAGGAGCAATGATGTGAAGAGCATGAGACCTATTAGCAGTGAAAGATAAGCAGATTGTGCCAGTGGCTATGTGATGGTTTTTCCTGCTCTTGTTTTGGCCCTGGTCTTGTTCATTTGGTGTCTGCTAAATAGAGACATATTGGAAACATGACTGTTCCCTCAGGGCCGGTGGGTATCCAGAGTTTATGCCTGGAAAGTAGAGAGGAGAGAAGAAATGAGAGGAAAAGTGGGAGAAGAGGAAATGAAAGGAGAAGGATGGAAAGAGAATGAGAAGAAAATAGAAAATAAAATCAGGAAAGAAAGAAGGGATCAGTGGAGTTAAGCACACCACGAGGATTTCAAATCTCGTAAAAACAAAACTTGCATTTGTCCTATTTGTTTGTGGACAGAAATTACCATTCACAAGCATCACAGACACTGTTAACTTTCACAACTCTGCAATAAAAGTTTTGTCTCGTTTTTTTTTACGATATCAGCGTCGATGTCCAAGAAAAAGCGAAGCAAACCCTGCTAAAAAGAGAGGGAAGGGGGGAAAAAAACACGCACACAAAAGTAAAAAACCCAAAGTTTATTTGGAGCAAGCGTCACATCTATTCAAGATGGCAACCACAGTTTAATCTTTGTAGTCCTTCATCTTTAAAGCGAGCATCAATAAGACAGAAGAGGCCTTCATGTGGGCGGACAGACTGCGCAGAGACAGGACTGGTCACCACTAAGCAAACAAAACAGGAATCCTGCAGAGACAAGAATGGCTTGAGGGCATGTGAGCAAAGACAATGGCACGATTTTCAAGTCGTAGATGAAACACGAAATATAGACAGTGTGCATGCGTGATTGAAAATGTGGGCATTCATGAATGTCTTGATATGAGTTTTATGCATGTTTACGTCTGAAGTAATTTAAGTCAGGCTGAGGGAGCCGTGGAATACGTTGTTGTGCCATTTTGTCATTTTAACATGCAATATTCAAAGGCTGAATGTGCGCACCCTGACATGACTGTAACTGATACCTCCGGTTTCGAATATGTGTACATTTCTTGTTATTGTCGAGTGTGAAGCATTTGGAGAGAGCATGAGGTTGACAGAAGTTGGGATGTACTTTCTTTCTGTTCCATTTGCATTTATGCTTAACCAGATGAAAGCCTTTGATTCATTGAAAAAGGCTCATAGCTTAGTTAAAAAGGAATAGGGTAAACCATCAGGTTTTATCTCATAATTATTTAACTTTTTCTTCAGTATCAAACTCAGCACAGTATGACTTAATGTCAACATTTTACTTAGCATGCATATATTACAAAGTGCTTATACAGCAGGAAGTCTGATAAGCTCTGAATCTGTGCTGCATCAGAAATTGTGATAGTGAAAGAGCCTAAACATCCTGCACATGGCTGATCACTGCACTTCATCAAGTAAAAGAATTCATAGAGTTTCAACTGTTCAAGGCCTGAAGGACACATGATCAACAGAGGGCCGGCGAGTTTTGTTCTTTCGCTTGATATGCAAATTGAGATAATAAAAACAGCCTCCCAGTACTTTTTTTGTTTGAGAAATATGAATTTTTGAAGTTTTTTATAAGCAAAAAGCCCAAGAATTTAAAATCATATACAACTGTGATATGAACAGTAATACTGCTCATGCGTGATTCTAGGGCAGCCAAAGTTCTCTGGCAAATAACAATGTATAGAAACGTATCTGCCTAAGACATTGACTTAATTGCACATAAATAGAAAGAAAACTGAGTAAAAACAGTGGTGGAGTGTTGAAAGGGTCAATTATGTATAAGAGCAACTAAGCAGGTGCACTTACATGCATGCGTCTTGAATATACAGTCCCCATGCATGACATCATTTCAAAGTGAAAAAACAAAAAAAATAGAAATAACAAAAGTAAAATCCCTTTCTTCTTCTCTTTCTTACTCTCCCTCTGTCGCACACAAATACACACACACACACACTCACAGTAATGTGCGCTGACATATCTGACATGTCTCTGGTCCATTCTAGCCACAGGTCCCCGAGTTCAGCATTTACTGAAATCAAATGTGTGTGTTTGGCCTTGGGTTACACACTCGATTGAATTAGAGAAACGCCGTGCATGTGCACACACATGCGCGCACACACAAACACACGCACACACACATCCTCACAGGGACACAGATCTCTATTAAGTTAAAAAAAGAGAGTTGAGTGTCTTCTTCCATTGCAAGGGCTTTTATGTGATAAGATCAGCTCGGGGTGCTCTCCTATGCAGGATTCCTGAGCACATCAAACAACAGTAAACCACATCACAGAGGCAGGAAGAGCTCAGCTCCATTAGCCAGCCCATAAAGAACATGTGTGTGTGTAACAGGAGAGCTGCGCTAGCCACTACAAAAGGTTTACACACATAGGACAAACACGGTGAGGTATGCGGTCCCCTGACGTACTCCCAAATTGATGAGTATTTTCGTGCAAGTGCACATACGGTATACGCATCCGAAAAAGCCATCGCCGTGGCTGTTTGCGGAGCGAGCGGTGTCATTGGGTCATTGTTCTCGTACATATTCACAGAGATACACATAACTCGCGCACACACATGTACATGATTGTGTCTTTATCAATAACATCTGAGCACATTCTGCATCTAATTCGGTTTAACCGGGTCTTAAGCTTAAAGTAATGGTTTGGTTTAAAGAAGTGGCACACAGGCTGGGCCGCCATAATGGCCTGGTAACTCAGTGACATGAAAAAAAACAAGAATTCAGGAATCTGTTCACTGGCCAGATGGCAATCATTAGCTTTATTACTACACAACTGGTACAGGCGTACCCCCACTACACAAATACACACACACACACACACCCTACCCCAACACCCTCTCTACAACTGGAGCACTGCTCCATCTCTCCATCCTGTCCTCCTTCACTTTTTTTTTTTGCAGAAAGAGAAGTTTCCCTTATGAGGTGTTCAGTGACAAAAGGCCAAAGAGACACCCAAATACAGCAAGAGAGAGCAAGGAAGACAAAGAGAGAGGGGAAGAGAGTTGGGTTTGTGGGGGCAGAGGGAGAGAGAGGTCGACCCAGATTCAGTTTACCCGTTTTTCTTACATTGATTTGAAACAGATCTTCGCCGCGCTGCTCTCCAAGCCACAGGCAGTGAGATATCACCCTCTGCTCAGTCTCCAGACGATCTGATTCAAACTGGATATCCATCAGTCACTGTGACTGGCCTTCCTCTGCAACAACAGGATGTCTTAATCATCTACTCTGCAGAAGCCGGTCAAGAGCCAAAACAAGAAGTAAGAAAATAAAAATTGTATGTTTTTTAAAATGCACCGAATAGCCGTGAAGCCGGTGTATCATCATAACGTGGATACGGACAAATTTGTCCCAATGACAGGATGAAATGGAGACACAGCGCCCACCCGGCTCTCTGCTAAACCATCCTAATGTGTATTAATCCAGAGGATTAGGCTGCCTGCTAGCATTACATGCATTCCCGTGCCAGTCAGCGATGTTTTGCCCACTGAGGTTACCATTCGATGCCGAAGATGACATACACACAAACAGTGTTATTGCTGTCGATGCCACACAGGATGCCAGCGGAGAGTGAGCATGCATCTTGCTGAGACTGATGTATGTGCGTTGTGGATCGGGGATCATGATAGCAGAGAGTGGTGGATGGTGAGGGGAAACAGAGGGTGTTCAGAGAGGAGTTATGCACTATGGCAGGCCCTAATTGCTTGCGGCTCCTGTTGTGTGTTTAGCTTTGTTTGAGCATGTCCAATATAACCAGTCACAGGGGAGCCTCTGCCAGAGCAAACACACACACACACACACACAAACACAGTGCTGAACCATAGAGAGGGCTTTTATGGTGTTGAAGACTTCAGTAACATGACACCTAGGGCAAACACTGAGTAATAAAGCAATTGCGGCACATTGTTTAGATCTTCCTCCTGGCATAGTTTGTTTATCAAGACGCTGAGTGTCTCAGTTTCCTGACATCAGTGTCCTGTCATGTCACTTCAGGAGCTTGGCTGCACGTTAAATGCACGCGCATGCACACAGACACATTGGCACAAACAGTACGCACGCAGCATAAACACCGAACCCATCCGCGCACATTCGCACAGGAGCGAAAGCCCACATGTATCTGCATGCACGCCATCTTCTTGACATGTCAGTCACAGCGTGTTTTCGTGCCAGTGTTTCCCCAAACCTCTAAGCAGCTTCCTGGTATGTCTGACTGCATGACTGCAGATAAAAGACCAATAAACATTTCTTTCTTGCTTGCTCATATTCCTCACATGCTCCTTACCTCCTTTTGAAGTTGATGTTGTGTGACACGGACAGATTTTCGTGTCAAAATGTTTGTACGTGTGTCTGTCTGTACTCTTCCCGACAGAGTCTACTTCAGATCTCCCCGGTGCTCTGAGGTGGTCTCCTGTGGCCGCCCATCCTCTTGCGCAAAAATGAGAGCTGTTAATGAATGCATGTCTAGCCATCACAGTAGAGATGTAAAAGAAACCCACACTTTTCTGAGTTGTTGGTGACGCAGGCTGTTTCTTTTTTGTTTTTTTCCCCCCAGTCTGCTGCTTTCTCTGTAACACTCCCTCCATGTCTGCTGTATCTCTGTAGAGTTCCCTCTCAAAGTGGAGGAAACACAAAAACACACCTGCCTTGTTTCTAAGAGCTCTGAAATAGACACAATGCTTTTTTTTCACATGCATAAAGACAAGGGGGGCAGAGGACGTCTACATTTATTCACTGTTGTGCTCAGAAGGAATAGGAAGACATCCTGTATATATGTCAGTTATGACTTTTGACTTTACTTACTGTATGATCAGTCAATTAAATGTACTGTACCTGCAGCACCTGCTGACACTGTGGCATCAACTTGTAGTCCATGAGTGCTTCTAGGTCAGAATTTGTAAGAAAGTAACTTGGTCATTTTCAAATTGGAATCATATGTTTTTTCTGCTTCTGATAAGAGAATATAATACAATACTGTGCATTTAAATGTATTGATTAGGGATGCACGATATGGGGCGGTGTTTAGCTCAGTTGGTAGAGCACCCGCCCCATGTTGAGGCTATAGTCCTCGCTGCAGGTGGCCCCGATTCGAATCCCGCGTTGGACGGCCCTATGCTGCATGTCATTCCCCCCGTCTCTGCCTCCCATTTCCTGTCACACTCTCTACTGTCCTATACAATAAAGGCATAAAAGCCAAAAAATATATTTAAAAAAAGGGATGCACGATATATAGGCATTAATATCGGTATCAGCCGATGTTCGTCATTTTTTAACATATCATCATAATCCGATGATTAAAATTAGTCATCATTATCATCCAGTATGCAAAACCTACAAAGTTGAGGTAATACGAGGAGGATGGTAGCCTGTAACCTTGTTATTTGGAAGTAAAATACATTCTGAAAATAAAGGAAGACATTCAAAAATTCAGTTTGCATGATTTTCAGTCTGTACAAAAATTTATCATCTCAGAAACTTAAAAAACCCCCAACACATATCAAATTGGTAAATCATGTGTTTTTATCTGCTTCTGATAACAGAAAAATTCATATCGGATATCGGAATCGGCCAAAATGTTCATATCGGTGCATCCCTAGTTTTGATCAATTGTAGATCTGTATGAGGAAATTGATAATAGGGACCCATTAATTTTAACAAAATAAGATGAAGTCTTAATCTTCTCCTCTGTATGCGAAGGTGTAATGCTGAATGTAGCTGAGCATTCACAAAGAGAGTGATGTAAGGTCAACAAGTTTTAATATAGTTCTGTTGGTGTGCATGTGTGTGTCTGTGTGTGTGAGAGAGAGAGTGAGAGAAACAGTCACGTACATGAGGAACTTATTTAGTTAATAAATCCGCTCTCACCCACAATTCTCCAATATCAGTTAAGCGCATCTGCATCACACACACAAAACAACACTACACAATGCTCTGGTCACAGTATTCTCACACACGCAGACACTCACACAGATAGAGTCAGATGCATCCAGCCGTGTCCTTCTCCTGCACATAAACAGAAACACATTTGGACTTTGTTTCCCCATTTTACATTCGGTGCCCTTTTTAAGACGCCTGACAGTTTTAGTGCAGCAATTACAACAAACTGAGACTCTGAGCATCACGTTCAAGCAACCGCAAAATGATCGCGTTCAAATCAACAACTTGAAAAAGAAGAAGAAGAAAAGAAAAAACTTGTTCACACACATACACACACTCCTGTATGTAACCATAGCCAGAAAATCCACTGAGTGGAAGCCATTGTTAAAATAACTGTGATGTAATCTACCAAGGGAGCTGGCTTGGCTGTGTGTGTGTGTGTTATCTATCTAAAAATCAGTGAGTCTGTCAGCAGCATCTGACTGCACACTACCACTGGTCTGTTTATTAAAAACCAGACGTATGTCGGAATCCATGCACAGGTGTGAGACGGCCAGCTGATGACGTCCAATAGCTCAGTGCAGTCTGTTTTTATATGGCTATACTGTATATGCGTATTATCAGTGGATCAATAGTCTTTCTATTTTTGTAAGAAAAGCAGATGGAGCATTACAAGGAAGGAGTCCAATAAGAAAACCAGAGGCATGGAGCAAAAAAGGCCAAAGAGCAAGTGTACTTTTTTATTACACTGATTACAAGGCACACACTTTTGCTGTGTCATGCTTGCATGCACGAGTGCACACACTTGAGTCCACAATTGCAGCTTCAATTTTCATACTCTCACTCTCGTAAAATCCATAAACACACTCCAGACGCACTTCCAGGACAAGAAATGTTAGAGTGTGAGTTGTTTGAATGTGTCCATTCACACGACGCTCATTCTGACTATACTTTTATAAATGAGGGTACATTTATGTCTCTATCGGGAATTCACACCAAATGGTGAAGAAGCACATGAAATGACAACAGGTTCAAAGTACCACAGGCGTGATCTGTCTGCACTGGCTTCAACATACAAATTACCCAGATTATAGAGCGGTGTGGTTGTATATGTCTGTGTGTGCCAGTACAGCTCACTGTGTCTTTTAAAGCTGAAACCCAGGACTGAAAGTTTATTAGATTGCGTTTGCGTGAACGTGCTCGGATATGTAGGTACTTCCCGACTGCAAGTGTGTATTCCTGTGTGTATTGACAGGGAAATAATAGTGACTTTTTTTATCAGAAGGCCAGGTAGTAATCACATCACTCTTTGATCTCATGATCCTCACTGATCTGTCTAAATATACAGCAGACCTGTCCAAACCTGGCAACAGCTCCTCTAATCAGCACCCTCACCCAGCCCACTCTGTCCTGTGTGTGTGTCTGTGCGTCGATGTGTGTCTGTATACTGTATGTGAGAAACTGTCAGTCTCCATGTCTGCATCTCTGTCTCTCTCATGATTTCTTACTTCACCCCCCCTCCAACTCTTTAAAGCACTTTAAAGCTGGGCTAATGAAGTCTATATAAGTTAGTATGTGGTCAGAGTGTGTTTGTGTAGCAGACTGTAAAGAGAGCATGTGGTTCTTGCTGCTTCAACACAAAGCAGAGCAGGGCAGTTTGAGCCCTTTTTTTTTGTTTTACTTACATTTTACCATCCTTCATTAAAAGAAAACTATTAACCAAGGTTGGAATCACAGGGTTGCTAATTATTAGCAGATGTTTGTGCATGTACTGTATGTGTATGTGCTCAATCTGCGTGGTGATCTACTTGCATGCCGCTTTGTACGTGCAGGTGGTTAGTACATTTACTCCAGCACAGAACCTGAGGCCACTCATACTTCTTTAGTTTCTTTAGTCTTTGACTCTGCTACATCAGAGAGATGCTGTTTCTTTTTGCCTCCTTTATTCATTTGACAGCAATAGTTCATTTTTCATATGAAATCTACAAGCTATTATGGTGTCTAGCAGGATGATGCATTATAGTTTAAACCATCCAAAAGCATAAGAATCAACTGAAGTCAGAACTGCCATAACAATGAAATGCAGCCACAATTAAAAAGTAATACTTGTATAAACACAAAAATTTAAATATAAAAGCCGTAGAATAATATAAAATGGAAATCTGGAGCCATTTTGCATAGAGTTACATTTACTTGTAATAAAAAAACAACATTTTACTAATGAATCTCCTGCTCCTGTATGTAGATATAATTTTGAGTGCAACACTTTTACTTGTAAGGGAGTATTTCATTATAATAACAAAATTAGGCAGGTGCGTCTATTTGTTTTATATGTGAGTCTGTGAAATATTTTATTCCAGAGTGTGACAGATGACATAATATATATTTTTAGCACCATTCGTATAGTGTAAGGATTTATTTTGCTCTCACTGTGAAAAAATGTTTACGCTATATAATTAGGTTTCAAAACCATGTTTTGCTTTAACAGAAACGTCTCTCATCATTTAGTTCTGGTTCAGGTTTCATCCTATGAAAGAAACAGAGCCTCTGAGCTGGAAAGACACACAACATGTTCTGTGTAGTTTTCCAGCCATGCAGCCTTTATAATCGTTGAGCTCATGTGGCTGTGATTGGAAATAACTGTGATTGGCTGATGGAGTGTGGGGTGAACGCTGGTGTGACCTTGCGTGTCCTTTACACACTGACGGGAAATCGACGAGTCCAAGCTCCAAGGAAAGCTATAATTCCGAGAGCAATACAGGCCAAAGGAGCGTACACACATCGTCCTTCTCACGCACGCCTACGTGCACACTCGGCTTCGCACAGAGCTGTGCTGTAGTAACCACATTAATTGGGTTGTGTAATTGTCTGGCAAAGCATTGTGGGAAACAGCCCATACAGATCTGTCCCTTCACCTCAAACCACTTTTTAAACATGGACTCCCATCGTCATGACAGTGCTATCCAGGAAATTGCCGAACATGTGTGGATATGTGTGTCTGAGCGTCTTAGTGTGTGTTATTCTGTAATGGCCCGTATGTGTATGTGTTTCTATGGCTCCTTTAAGGGAAGTGAGTGCGGTGGCCTCCCATTCCACCCCATGTCGGCTGTGGTTCAGCTGTGGTCCACCGCCAGGCCCTACATTTGGAACACAGAAAATACACCAGGGGTACTCGCTCCCACTGTTTTCTGGACCCATCTTTCATCGGTTTGTGTGTGTACGTGTGTATTTTGGGTGCACGTTTGTGTGTGTGTGCGCACGTGTAACAGCGCGCCACTATGTTGTACTCTCTGCCCCTGATATTTTAAGGCTTTTTGGCCCCACATCATGAGTGTGCGCTGTATTTCCAGGCTGCAGTTAGATGACCGGAGTGAGAGAACCTCGTAGGGACGACAGGAAAGGCAGGAGGAATGGGGAGAGAGGAAAGCAAGGCGGGTAATTGAAGGGTTCAGGGTAATACTTAGGCCAAGGATGGCTGTTTCAACGTGTTTGCATAACCTCCTTGAACTTAATATTTAGCCCCACTCTGGAGTGAGTATAGGGCACGGCGGAGCCATATAGAGAATAATAGAGGGAGAGGAGAAGGCGAATGATAGAGAGGTCCAAGGCGGAGGTGATGCCATTCTTTCCTCCTCGGTGAGCGGCTCCTCTCTTTGATTAGCGAAAGAAAAGGGGGGGGAGTGATGGAATGAGGATGGAGCCAGAGGAGAGACCACATACTGCGGTGGCCTTCCTGCCTGAGAGCCCGTGATGAACTTGGCAGAGGCAGATTATTTTAACACAGACAACACTGAAGATCTACATTTCAAATGACGCAATCCAGAAGGTGTCCTCTCGGTATTTCCAGTTTACATTACTGACAGTTTTAGAAGTGGAGGCTTCGCATAAGCTCCCGTCACCCTGGTTACAGAAAGAGGGGAAGAGTGAGAGAATTAATTACGCTCCTGTTTATGCAAATGCGGCTTTAATTATAATTAGACACAGTACAGAAAAGGAAACACGGAAAAAATGAAATGGAGAATCTGGTTTCGAGCGTGTGAAGTGAAGCAACAATTCTCATAATCTGTTAAGAGTTAAAGTGATTTAGGAAACAAAAAATGTTGTGAACAATCCCATTCCAACTTCTCAAGTTTTTGGATTTGATATGTCACTTTGTATTCAGTCACTTTTAGGGCTTTGGTGGCTCTACTTTCATCTGCTATGACCTCAGCAAAACACCCCTCTCCCTTTGCCACATATTGTAGTTGCATCGTTTGATGTCAAAAATATGTGAAGGAGGGGGGCTGTGGGATAGTTCTCTGGTGGGTTCACAGACAGACAAGTTGGGGAGGGGGGGGCATAACTCATCAGTGTTTATACTGAGGCCTTAGTGCTCTTTCTTAACACGCTGCACATGTGTGTATGTTTCCCCCTCCCTCTGTGTGTGTATGTGTGTGTGTGTGTGTTCTTACAGTAGTGTGACTGGAGCTGTGTTACTCATTCTGTGACCCTCACCTCTTTCTCTCAGATGACAGGGAGCTTTAAACAACCCAGCTGCTGTATGTGTGTGTGTGCGTCCGTGCCTGTACTTGTGTAGAAGTGCGAGGCAGGGGAGCTCTGCACTTGTGTGGTACAGTAGAGCACCCCCTGTCTTGTTTGTTGTGCCTTTGGGGAAACACCGTCAGTCAGCCTAAGCGGAGATAAAGACAGAAAACAAACCCCCTCCTAAAAAGACTGAAAAAAAAAAACGCTGCTCTGCTATTGGTTGGGTTCCCTGGAGGTTTGGGGTCAGAGCTCACCTTATTGGTTGAAGCTGTGGAGGCAGGCCCTATGCCAGACAGCTCTAAAGATTGGCAGAGACGTCGACTAATCTGATTTGGATTGTGTTTTTCTCACATTAATGTGAAAGACTGAGGTTACGCAGGAAAAAAGTTTGGCTGCACACGCACTTAAGCCATCGCTGGCAAACATGGAGACACCCAAGGTCATCGAAATGGGACAACGCTGATGACATTGTAATGATCACAGATCCCAAGATGCCTTGTTTATTTATCCATTGTATCTCTTGCTGATACTCATAAGGTGATACAGAGGTGACAGACTGATGTTTATGTTTCAGTAGTTCATCATCATTCTAAGGAATGTGATTATTATCAGTATCATTCTCATCTGTGTGTTAAATAGAGCTGGACGCAGGGTGTGTTTAGCTGAGCTTGCCACGAAGGCCGACAAACCTGGCTCAGCCCGTGGTGAAACATACACCTGCCAACACCTCTAAAGCTGTCGTACTTACACATATCTCATTTGTTTAATCCTCACATGACAGACAATATCAAATTGTCAGTTTGTGATTTTAAGAGGAGTTAAGTTGGATCTGCCGAATATTTTGACAAACAGCAGCTTCTTAATCCGAGCGTTGCCAGATACGATCTGTGAGCACTGTTTCGGTACAGTGGTGCAGTGGTGCACAAACACCAGCATCGCCGTGACAATATGACAGATGACAGCACAGTCGCTAGTTCCCCATGAAATCCAAAAGCTTGCTTTATTTATTTATTTCCCCCAGTTTTGATGACTGATACATCTGGTTCGTTAGGACGTTAGTGAACACCGTTGAACTTCAGAGAGCCTGGTTATCTGTTTCCCCTGTTTCCAGTCCAGTCACATGAGATGAACATCAGTCTTTTTATCTCCCTGTCTTGGATGGAAGGCAAATAAACACACTTTCCAAAATGTCGAAATCAACATCAACAACAGCTGCCTTTGTCCGCAAAAGAATTTTTGAGAAAAAAAAAAAAGAATGATATTTTGATCTCATTTTCACACATACATATGTATAGCCACCTGGTCTCTCTCGCTCTCTGCATCCCTGTCTCTCTCCCCCTCTGTCTGGCTGGAATGTGGCGGTGGTCGTCTGGTCCTGCTCATCTCTGGGAGCAGCCAGCCATCTCTCCTCGTCCCTGCTCCCACTCTAAACATTTGGCTAGTTTTGGCAGATTTGTAGATTTTTGTCCCCTCGTATTTTCCCCCTTGTTGCTGCAAAACTGATACATACTCTTTCAATTAGACCACTCCCCCTCCCATCAGTGAGAGTACTAGTGCAAGAGTGTGTGTGTTGGAAGGGGGGGGGGGGGGTAAGTGGGTTGTATATTTTATTAGTGAAGTGAAAACACACACAACCTGGCCAAGTCCTGGTAGAACCATCTGCTGTCATGGATTTTTCTTGGGAAGCACAGCTCAAGGTTAGCATGTTCAGTTTAACATTCTTGCTTAAAGCTCAGGATTAGCATGTAATGTGTAATATAACTGTTCTAGAGGAATATTGGAGTTGACGTGAATTTCCCAACAAGACAGGCATACAAATTTTGTTTGTGGTGGGTATGGATAAATCCTATTTTACAGAGTACAGTAAGGTAGATAGGTTTTAATCCATGGAAGCAAATCGGAGAAGGTGGGTAAATACTGTAGGCAGGGCTGGCATACAGTACAGTATGGCTGCAGGTTAACTGCTACAGGTTAGCATGGAGGTAATCCCACCTGAGGTAGCCAAAACTTGGAGCTCATAAAAATGCATTTAGCTCACATTTAGAGTTGAAATGCAGATTTACCATCTCAACTGGCTTTGCAGTAAGCTTACCAAATGAAGCCAGAGCATGTGTTTTATGTTGGAAATAGACATTTTCCCTACCTCCTCAGTTGTAAATAACACAGTCTTCCAAGGCCGTAAATAATAGTGTCACTCAACCATGCCCCATTCTCATGTCCTCTGCTTGCTCTCGCCACAGGCCTCTAGTACCGCCTAACCGGGGGCCCCCCGACTTTTTTGCTGCACCTTCACACACTCACAATCAAGCAGCGGCCATAAAATACTCGTGGAATGTTCCTGCAGAGCGGGACAGTTAAGTGGTGGAAATGCATGATCACAAACTACAAGGACTCAAAATGGATGCTCTGGGAACAGATATTAGTGGGCTCCCCATGTTCTTGCTAACAAAATACATCACACATAAGGACATGAAAGCACACAGACAGGCAAACGCACTCACACACACACACATGCACACACTGCACTTAGGGGCAGACAGTATTGATGGTTCCCTCGGGCATCACACGGACGCATCTGTTTCTGTCCCACTGAGTCTCCACACTCATAATTTCAAGTAAGTCATAACACAAATTATAAACACATATCCTTCAACCGTGACGCCTAGGAATAACAACATGGAGTGCGCTGAGCTGATTTAGGGGAGGCTGGGACTCTTAAATCTTTACCTTTGCTCCTTTCTTCTTTACTCCTCTCTGCTTCTTTCTGTCCTTCGACAGCAGCTCCACCTCTTCTTTTCTTCCCTCTTTTCTCTCTCATGCACCACAGGTAGCAGTCACTCTTGTCAAGCACATACTTCCCCCCCTGCTCTTTTGGCTTCTTATCTTGGCATCTCTTTTTTTTTTTTGATTGTCTTCATTCGTAACCTGCTGGCTCTGTCGTGCTTTCTCTAACCCTTCACAGCTACAGCATACATCACGTCCCATCCTCCTTTGAATTTGTTTCACAAAAATGTACAGATGTGTATGTTTATGTTCACTCTTGACCTCGTCTTAACCCCATCGTCACCCTGAAATCTGTCTGGCCTGCCAGTCTCCCATCTGCCCTGTGACATCACAGTCCTTTGACAGGAGCCCCACCTCATGGATGTCTTCATCAAACATTTTTCTCTCCTTCTTCTTTCCTTTGTGCTGAGTTATGTCCTTCCGCCTCACCCTTCTCTTATTCCACTCTTTGCATTCCAAATTTTCCTTTCCACATCGTCTCTGCTGACCCCCGCCCCCCCCTCACTACTCTTTCCCTCTCACCTCTCATCGCATGGTCATGTACTTTAGCCATCCATCTCCCACCTCTGTAGATCCAAATGTCTCAATATGTCCCAGGGACCATGAAGGTTCAATTGGAATCACATGTTTCAGTCCAGCAGAGGATTTCACCCTTTATAAATAAGATGTCAGTTCAGCCTGTGCTATTCTACAGAGCCTCACATGCTCTCTCGCAATACTAAAAACTAAATATAAGGCATGTGAGATGTATCTAAAAAAATGCATAGCTGTTTATGCAAGCATCTTTCTTTATCTTATCAGCCAAAGTATTGTCATCTCATAAAATGGAAAGTCTAAAGTAGATAAGTCTTTTTTTTGTTGGAGAAGCAGCAGTGGGATTTATTTGTCCTTTTATTGAAGTGCCTTTTGACTTCTGGGTGCATAGGGTCTGACTTTTATGAAGACTAATCACAAGTTTGTCATGAAAAACCATTTCATTGTCGCCCTTTCAATCAGACAGGAAATGAAGATAATCCTTTGTTTGTCCAAGACACGCCAAGTCTAAGTTAAGCAGGGAGTGAGACAAGAAGGGAGGAAAAAGAGAGGCTTCACCCACTCACGATCAGCCAGCAGATGCAGTACAAACATTTGTCTTTGTGTGTGTGTGTATGTGTGTGGTGTGTACAGTGTGCAATGCATGTGTGTGTATCAGATAGATGAGTCCTGTCTGCTGGATTTATATGCATCGCAAGCGTGTTCTACATCAAATGCCAAATGGCTGCTCAAATTAAATGTGATTAAATACTCTAGTGTGATTCAGGTTCAAAGACTGTTAGCAATATTAATCAGCACACACATGCAGGCACTCACGCACACACTTAATGCTCACACAATCACTGATTGAGGATGTGGGAGACAAAGTTTACAGCCTGGCTAATCATAATAATGCCCCTTTTTATTGTTTTAGGAAGACATCACTCAGCAGAGTCCTGCAGTGCTACTCAGAGAGCAGCCGCAAGGAGACAGCACCATAATCTGCTGCTGCGTTAATTTAAAGACTGGAAGTGATTTAGCTTTAGCAGTGAACCATGGCAACCACTTTGGTTTAAAGGTTTCATTCAGTCAGACTCACAACGTCCCGTGTTTCATTGATAATTTACTGCTGGGAAGTCCGTACCTGTGCTGAAGAATGCAGGTGAGATGGATGTGACGGTGAGGTCTCCGCAGACAGCAGCACACGGCATGTTTTTGTCATAAATGGACAAAAAAAACTGTAATTATAGTAATTGTTAGGGTAAAGCTTCCACGTAGAGGTCAACAATTGCAGCAGACTGACAGAAATAACTTTTGTTTTGTGTATGCCTCTTCGTCAGCAGTGGTAGACTCATAGGACGTCACTGCAACACTCAGAGGAATACACAAAGAGTTACACCACACGCCAAAACCATGTCTGTTGTTAGCTGATTCAGGGGAGGCAGCTTGATGAATGGGAGTGTAACTACCCTTGATGAAGTGACTCAGAGGTGGTCAGAGGGAGATGGATCATTGTTTGGCATTTTGAGATGCGCACACAGATAAAATAAACCTCTTCTTTTTCTGGGGTTAGCGGCCCTAACCTTTAACCGCAACCTTTATTGACCCTGCACTTCATGCATCACCATCCGCACCATTGGATTGCCCAACTATTCAAAACATCTAGACTCATTCTAAATAGTGGCTAGATTAATTGAAATAGTGTATTTCAGATACATTCTGTGTTTTCATGCAGTTAATCCTGAATGAAATAACGTGTTTGTGAGAATGCTGGGATGATATTTAGTGTTGTTGAGTTTCCATGTCTGGTAGTGTGGCGTAAGGAGGGCCATTCTATGAGTGGGTTAGGGCTGTTAATCTGACACATTGTTTATGAACAGAGGCACATAGTGCCACATTTCTTACCCATATATGGCTTTGTGTTACACCTTCCTATTCTGTTGCACACAGCCAGAGATAGAGTAATAGAATTGGGATACCATTCATTAAAATGTAAAATCCTTCATGACGATGGTTGTAGATGTAAAATTAGATTGCATGAGGAAGTATTTAAAAATCTATCACACAGTTGTTTGATCTGTGGAGTAATTTTTAAATGGATTTATTGATGGGATTCAAAAAATTAAAAAAAAAAGGATTCCATTACCCATTTACATTGTGTTTGGCCAGGTCAGGCAGAATAAGCCTGCTGTCTAAAGCACTTGCTTTGGTACAAGTCCAGTCTAGGTCTGTGTGTGTTTGCGTGTGCGTTCCCATTACAGTGAGCATTAAAAGGAATAACAGTGGAGGTGTGGGGAGACGAAAAATGTCACATTGGTCCTGCTCTGTGATGAATGGTGTGATTAGCTGCTGCAATTCTTGTCAGGACACACATGCATCGCACACACAAATGCATGTACAACATGCAAGCACACACTTGAGCACACATGAGCACAGAGGGGCCTATTAAAGGCCTTGAATATGGGAGAATCCAGAATCCAGATGCGGCGTGCAGATAATTGTACTAAAAACACCAAATGTTGAGTCCCAGACCAGCAAGACTTTATTCTGAGTTCAGCATGTTTATTTTCACAACTGAGTTATTTCTGCAGGGACTTAAATCATGGAATAAAAACACTCCAATGCAGGTCAATTTTTAATTGAGTCCAAAGTGTATTTTGAATGCACCCTCCCTCCTCCTCTTCCTCTACCCCTCACCTCACACAAACCCACACATTACGTTATACTGGTTTAATGCCCTCCTAATTTCAAATGCGATTTAAGAGTCTGGAGTTCAGCCATGTTATGTTTATTCAACTTAAAATACTTTCAGTACTCTAACACTAGTTGGAGCTTGAGACTCCTGTGATGGTCATTCTGATGAACTTTGTGGAGGCAAACCCATACAAAAATGAAGCTGCATTAATGTGTGTTCCTAAGTTCTCATTTCCATTTTTAATTATGTTTACAGTGTGTCTGAGGCCTCTATCCCAAATACAGGAGGCGTGTATGTCTAGCTACCCGTGAGAATATGTTTGTGCTTCTGAGTTTACAAGAGTGGGCGGATAACGCAAGTGTTTGTCACAACAGTGGATTCGCAAGATCCTGCTTGATGACGAGGATAGTCATCACCAATCTGCTTCCTAGACAGGTTGCGCAAGGGCAAGAGGCCCTGGGGGTGTATACAATACGTGTGCATCTGGTTGTGTCTGTGTGTGTGTGTGTGCGATGACGTCTGAGCAGTGTGTTTTCTCTGCACCTGTGGACAGTCATTTGTTGTCACCCACCTACCACACACATGCACTGTGGTAACCGGCGGTGACAGAGGAAAGATGTCATATCCTCCTCGGCCTGCTCTATTAAACTCCATTACACTATGACATTCCCATGAGTCACACTGAGGTACCACTAATACAGCACTTAGCAGACCACTTCAAAGATGTCTGCTTCTTTTCTGTGGAATCTCTGTCTGAGTTTAAGGAGCTCGAGGATGACTGAGCCTGCTCTGACATCTGTATACGCAGAAGCTGCAGATGTGCCATCTGTGTCCACCTGTTTATTTTCAATCTGCAATTGAAAGGACTAATGAGTAATCTTTCTAACATGTTTAGATCATTTAGAGAATGAATATGATTTGATTTTGATATTGTGTTCTTTTACCTTTAACGTTGCACCTTTTGTTCTACTTTTCACTCCTTCAGGCAGCAGGCTTTGCTGGCAGCCATCAGTGAGAAGGATGCTAACATTGCCCTGCTGGAGTTGTCCTCCTCCAAACGGAAGAAAGCCCAAGAAGAAGTCATGGCTCTCAAGAGGGAGAAAGACAGACTCATGCACCAGCTCAAGCAGCAGGTACATCCACCACATGCAACCACGGGCTATTTATACATGCTTACAAAATATGAATTGGATTTTACAGACTCCAGACCCAAGAAGTTGATTGAAATATAGTCCTGCCTCACGGTCACCGCTGAGGACATATTCTAAGTTTGTGGATCAAAGCAGGACGACAAATTCAAACCTGCTGCAGATGGTGGAGCTTTGCCCGCATTAAAACGGCTTCATGGGCAGACTTTCAAAACTTCAAAACCAGGAAAAGATAAAAGTTAATGATTCCTGGTAGTTAACAGAGTAGACTTCCCTGCTTCCATTCAGTCATCATAAGCCAAAACCAGTGCAGCAGGAGCTGTGATTCCAAATCCCGGCACATAAACACATGACGATGGCTGTTCTCTTAATAATTTTGCAATCAGAGCTATTAGATGTACTCAAGTCAGAGACGTAGACGTTGGTATCACTGGTGAGTCACCGGCGGACTTTGCTGTCTGGAGTCTTCTGGTCAAAGACGAGACGCAGATCCCGGCACACAGTCACACACATACCTACGCACACACCTATTTCCCATGATGCCCTGGCTCTCATCATGACCCAAGGCTGATGAAGGTATGTGGGTCATTAAGGTCTGGTCAGACCACATCAGTGACTATGCAAACCTGAATGCTAACGATAATGAGGCAACAGCAGGGAGCCGACATGTACGATCTCCTGAGTCACAGGGGCTTCTGGGAAACGTGGTACATTTAAAAGTCAACAGATGCAGTGCCTGGGTGTGCATTTAAGTGCGGACCTATGTTTGCTTGTGACTCGTAAACGGTAAACAGTTCCTAGGGGGTGCAATTCCATTGAAGGAATTTCAAGGAAAGCCTATTATCTGTTTATCGCCATTGGATGCGTCATGTTTTCCCGTTGGGTAACAAGCAGTTAAAGTCCACCTGATGATGTGATGAGCTGTAATTGCCACAATGTGGCCCGTGGGGCTGAAGCAGAGGAGGGAAGGGATAGGAGAGGAGTGAGCAGCACATACTGTATGCACTTTTCTTATCCCCACTTTCTTCTCCATGCAAACCTTCAAGCAAACATACATGAAGTATAAATCTATGTAACTGCTTTAGTGTGAATATATACCAGGCAGTGTTCGAGCCACCAAGAGCAAGGGCTATAAAACTGCAGGACTTTTGTCATCTATTAATGTCGAGGAGCTTGTAAGGTAAGTAGCTCCTCTCTGCACTACTTGGGTTCCCTCTTTTCCACAGAATGAGCTCTCTGGAGGTTATACATGACACACACCGGCCCTCTGTCTTCTGACCCACTGACACACATATCAGGATATGTTGCCTTCCCGAGGTCCTCAACAGCCAATGGCGGAAGGAAACTGACCAGGAAATGCCGAAGAATTATGGGACTCCGAGTCTCTAAGGAGAAAACTGATCTGTAGACAGCAGATAGATTTACAGATAGAGGTGCCCTGTCTGACCCCCCCATATCCCTCCTTTGGAAGATCTTGAGTGCATATGTGTGCCCAAAGCAGGCGGTCTAAGACTAACTTTCCTCTTTTAGACAGTTTGCTTCCCTTTGAGGTATAGGCCTTCTTCAGCACAGACCAACACACATAAACAAGGATGTAGCCGCACACTCATGCAAACACACATGAAGAGTATAGTGTTTAGATTTCATGAAGAGAGAGTCAGAACAAATTCATTCCCATGTGGGAATTCTCTGAGTGGTCCCATCCTGGTGATGGATGGCCGAAGTCAGCGGTGCTTTGAAGCTGCGAAAAGATGGATTTTGTGTGCCATTCTCTGTGACTTTTTCTCTCTGTTGCCTCATCGTTTCACTCTCCCTCTCATTTTCGGACGCACTTAAGCATCCATCCTCCCTCGCCGCCGAAAAAGATGGATTTTCTGTTCTCAGATGTGCCATTTCGAACAGCTTATGTAAAACAATCTGGCTGCTCAAAGCTGGGTCACTATGTTACTCTCTTTTTATTGGGTTAGCATGGCAAAGCTGCACATGCACAGTCGCACACACAGAGACCTGATTAAAAGCGCCTGAAGCCTTCCCCAGCTGCCTGTTTGTTTAAGGCCTTTCTTGTCTGCCTCCTGTGTCCATATGTGTTAATACAGCTCCGCTCTAATCAGGATGGGCCTGTGATTTACAGAGGGCTTGGACTGAGGTTTGGGATGCAGCTGTAAGCACAGCAGCGGGATCATCACTGCCATGTTTACACCAGCAGCTGCACTTTGATACACACGCAGACACACACACGCACTGGGAAGACATGCGGTACAGGCCAAATCTTTTATGGTTAGCGATGTCAATGAAAAACCATTCTCTCCCCTCCTCTCATCTTCCCCCAGTGGTGCCACCTGTGTCTGTTTCAGGCTGCCTGATCTACTAGCGGGGCCTGGAGGCCATTACTGAGCTGTTTACTCTGCAAAGCCACTAATTAACACTAATTAACGCACACATTCCACCTCACAGACATTTTATGTAAGTGCACCTTCTTTACAAATACACACAGGAATATGTCTGTAAGAGCAGGGTGAATGTGTGTTTTTGCATCTGTGTGCGTGTGCGTGTGCATGTGTGTCTGTTTGAATAAACTGGATGGCCACATGTGGGCTGTCCTGACCACACAGTCAGGCTCTTCCAGAAGCAATTCATCACTTCATTCATTCATGTTTGTGTCTCAGGTCATTAAATATTAAGTATGCGCACACGCACAGACGCACACACATGCTCAAACGCACATTCACACTAACACATTCGAGGATGTTTGGCTTCTTATGCTACCAGATATGGTTGTAGTTATATGAACTGGAACAAGTAATGTGGTTCTTATTAGATTAGCAGTTAAGGCTAAACACACATCAGCCTATTTGACCCTCGTCCACAAATTTGTTTTAAAAATATTTGTTTCCTCAAACAGCAGGTTTAAGCATTCTGAGTCCGTGTGTAGAGGCACCTACAGTATGCACCATGCAGCAGTACAGTTGTTACATCACCTGTATGGTATAATGATAATTATTGTCCTAAGCTCAATGACAGGTGTCAGCTCTGTAACTGTTGTATTGTGGCTAGCCCCACCCAGTCACACCTGCACAACACCTGAGGTCATGGAGGGCCGTACACCTCGGCCGAGCCTTTAACTGCTCTAACCACTGGTCTGGTGTCTGTCTGAGCCCTCCTCCGTCCCTCACTCTTCATCTTTATCTCTGTCTGTCTTTCTCCCTCTCGCCGCGGTGTCAATGATCTCGTCTTATCTAAAGCCGCTCTTCTCCAATTTAAACTAATTGCTAACCTCTTTAATACTAGCCACATCCTCTCCTGTGATCCTGACTAGCTAGTTTCCTCAGTCATTAGGCCGCAGCTCCCCTGTGAAGGAATATCCCCAGGCCACTGACTACTGTAACACCATGTCCCTCCTGTCTTCTCAACTGACTCAGGCTCTTTGTGTCTTTCTGCCACGGCTGTCTCTCATTTAAACAAGGAAAGCCGCAGCATTTTGGACGAGAGACGTGTGCATATCTTTCCCTCGAATCATCCTCATCCCATACACAATCCCACCTCCTGCTCTGCAGTCATGTCCGCCCTCAGGGGAAGTATCTGCAGTTAAGGGAATAAAGCTGAGCTTGTCAATATATCTGCACCCACTCTGTCTCTGTCTATCTCCGGGACAGCTGGCCTCACTGGAGTTAGGGCTGATTGTTAATGTTAGTCAGTCTAGGCTGTTATCTTTCTCCAAAGCACTGATGTTGGCAGAATGACAGATACAAACACTCACACAGATGCACAGACACACACACAAAGGACACATAGTCTTACGTAGCCATTTACAGGCATGCAGAAAGATGCATATTTCTGTGCAATTTTAATCAGTGACATCTAAAATGAGGTTGCTTCACGCGGGCCAGAACGCCTGTGGCCTTAGGCAACATGAAACATTCACTAACTGTTCTTACTTGGATTCGTCTAATCCAATTAAATGATAATCTGCTATATGGATGACATTTGACAGACTTACGATATTTTCATCAGGCACTCCGACTCACTCAATTTATGCCTTGTCAAGTGTGGTTAGCGGCATTTTTTTTATCATCTCTGATGGCTTTCTACATGCCCCCTCCCTCATCCAAGAATCCCTCAGCCCAATCATTCTGAGTACATTTTCAAGAAACAAAAATGTACCGTTAGTCCAGTGTAGTTCTGTTGTAATAATATGTAATTGTGATTTTTTTTTTTCCAGACTCAGAGCAGAATGAAGCTGATAGCAGATAACTACGAGGAAGATCACATCCACCCCCAGCATCATCCTCACCATGCACACCACCTGCATCCAGCAAACGTGCATCACCGCAGTCTGCCAAGAGGGCATTTTTTTTATCATCTCTGATGGCTTTCTACATGCCCCCTCCCCCCCAAGAATGCCAACCACCGACCCCCATGGATCCTGTTGTAAACATGAAATTTTTTTTTTTTCCAGACTCGCATGTGCATTGAGATAACGAGGAAGATCACACACACACACACACACATCACAGTCTGCCAAGACACACAATTACCCCTATGGATCCAGCAACGAGTTTAAAGCACGACAGGCGTGTTTAAAGCTCGGGCTTGTTTACACAAGTTGACATGTTGTAGGCTCTCATCGTCATTCTTTCAAAGTTGATGCAATTTCATAGCTGTCATCTCTACCACCGCTCAGTTGTGGCCAGACACGGCAGCATAAAAATTTCCCCTCTGTCTTCTCCTTGTCTTTTCTCCTTCAGCTCCATTATGTTCTGCCAATTCAGTTACTCATATCATTTAGATAATAAGCCTGAAGCGTGAAGCTGCCAAATGAGTGTTTTTGATCGATGGGGTTTGTGTATGAGATTAGTTTATATATCATTCATCTTTCATATGAGCTCCAAGTCACTGCTTAAGTATCATATCCAGACCGCCCTGAGGTAAAACTTAATTTGTCTGTTTAAAGACAGCTAAAGAACAAACTGTTGTAGTTACAGCACAAGGTGTTTTTGTGTGGCTGTGTGCGCGCCTTTGCGTGTGCATATACTGTAGGTGTGTGCATGCTTGTACACGTGCCTGAGTTGATGCACATAGAGATGCACACCTGAGTCTTTGTTGATACTGTGTACCCAGATGAAATCGCCAAAGGGAGAAAGCAATCTTCAAAGGAAGACAGAGGTGATTTCATTATCTTTCCATTCGGTGATAAAAAGCTTCTTGATTATTTGAATGCAATGCAAACCCATCACAGCTCTATTGTTGTCAAGAAGCAGTTATTTGGGGGGGGATTCCAAACTAAGAGTATGAGGTGTGTGCGTGTGTGTGTGGGGGGGGGGTTGGACAAATACCTTGGGGATTTCCACCTGAGTCCAAATTCCCACATCTGTTCTATTTGATATGCACTATTACATGTTTTTCTAGACTTCATAAATGTTTCTGAAACTGCTGCCTAAAGTGAGTCAAACAGGCACTGGGGATTCCCTGTCCTGAATATCTCCTAAGCACACACCCATGCGTAAAAGCACACAGTCATATCCATGTATCACCTCACACATACCTCAGCAATATGTAAGAGAACAGGATTGCTGCCTTTTTACGCCTATAGACGGACTCTGTTTTTGATTCCTGAAAGAATGTGAGGGTCTGGGGTTGATTGACATCCACATGCACACTTCTTCACACAAGGATCTCAGACACACTTGAGTTGTAGATTACAGTGTAGTTTATTTATATGCACATTTGCATCCATTTCAACTGCAGAATGAATTTATATCCAATTTTAAAGCATTCATATGCCTTGGTATGGACGTTCAACGTGACGAAACTGACATGAAATGTAGTTTAACCTTCAAAATCACCTTGTAATCCGACAAGAGCGACTTTTAAATTCTTGCTGTGTAGTTATTAGCTTATGTTATGTTATGTTTTACATTCGACTTGCTAAAATAATATTTTTAAGCTATTAAATCTCACTATTGTTCTGTTGTATCGCAGAATACTCGTAACCACAGTGTGCCTCATATTAAACTCTGAGCTGCAGGGGGTCACTTTTTGGTATCACACATTACTCCCCTTCACTCTGCATTTATAAATATCTTTCCCCCCATATGGCAACACAGCACTGTTTTACTGCACTAGTGTTTATAGTGTTTGACATATGAAACAGTAGCTCTCTGCAAGTGATATTTCGACTTTTTAAGCGTGACTGAAAAAGCCAACCAAAGTATTATTAGTATTGCCGGGAAATCTTGTTAAGAATGTAGGAATAACAAAATAACACATAAATCTATGCCAATTGGCTGAATTATACACCATTAAAGTTATATTTTCAAGGGAACTGGGATGGTTCATACTTTGCATGCAACATTTTGGGATAAATTAAAGTTAAAATCTATTTCCAAAGGGGTCAAAAATAGAATAGTATTAAAAGTTAGATGGAAGATAGGAACAAAATCAAAGATGTGTATCAAGGTGTCATGATCACCTACCATGTTCACAAACTACAACAAACAACAGTGTCAAACACACACCTCAAAAACAACCAACAGCCCCCGTTGACAGAGGTCAGCCAATCTCCTCATGGCTTTTCCTCATATCTGACCTTTGACCTCATGGGGAAGTTCAGCAGAGGTCCAAGGCAAAGCCTCTAAGGTGTGTGTGTGTGTGTGCGTGTGTGTGTGCTCGTATGCACTGTTGATGGGGGATGTCAGGTCATGCGGTCTGGCCGTCCCTGAAGTGAGACTGTTTTCTCTCCAAACACAGGACTTCACATCGTCTTTAATCTCCCTCTTTCATCTAAATGTGATTAATTACACTATTTGTTTATCTTGAACACTTTGTTCTGTCTATTGCTACACTTATTTTTATTACTTTACCTCTTCTCTTCCTCTGTCTGCTGCACTCATACCTCTTTTGTCTCTTCCTTTGCTCCTCCAACATCACTTTTCTTCTTTGTGCAGCCATGTTTTTCCCACTTAACTTCTCCACCGGCCCCTTCTCCATCTTCTTTTCAAATGCAATATCCAAGTGCGGCCAGGCCAGTGGTTCAGTGCATTGCTGGGTCCAGAAACGCCACTTGAAGGATGATTGATGATGATAATGATAATGATGATGAAGAAGGTCTGCAGGCTCACCCTGTAGACCGCAATGCCTTTCCAAGATACAACTAGTGCCATGAATAACATAACAGTGACCACACATTCTTTTTTTTTGCATTTGAATTTGCATTTGTGTGTGCTCAAACACAGATACATACACACTACATGCACGCTCAACTGGCACATATAAAACGCGTAAGCACAAATGAATGCACTGGAATAGTGGACACACAACACAAACACAAGAACACACTTCAAAGTTTTTTTGAGGATCCAAACCACATGTCATTCAAAGCTCATTGCTACACTTAGTGGGTCCATCCCAATCCACTAACTACACTCCCAGTGCTTAATCTGTGATGAACTTAGTCTAAAGTACAGGTGAAAGCTAATTGGAGGAGACAAGAGCAGGAAGTGGATTTTGCCTCTTGAGATGCACCTCAGGTCTCCGTCTCAGCATGGAGTGTGTGCACTTTGACGGGCATATTGCATTCATGTTGTTCTCATTTAGCCATGCCAGCACCACTGCCAGATACTTGGCAATGGCCTCGGAAGGAAATAGAAAACAGACATAAAGTGTTTATCAGGGACAGAATTATACAACCTTTTTTGGGGGGTTGTTATTATTTTTTTCTAAGCCTTAACATGCTGCCTGTTTCAGGTTTATGAGAAGTAGCACATGGTATTTGACTTGTTTGTGTGTGCGTGTGCATGTGTGTGTGTGTTTAACCTGGCAGAATGAGTGGTTATAGGTCTGGCTCTGTTTACAGTTCCTGTCACAGCCATTCAATCCATGTTAGCATTTAGCATCTAGCATGCTCCATTGAAAGGCCATTATATCTATAGCTTAGCTGCTTAGGTGTAGCCTACTGAGTTTACCGAGCCTGTCACAACCATTTACTCCAACCAGAGCCACTGTGGACTGCAGCCAAGTTCATTTTTTTCTTTCTCTGGTGTAGTGTTAGCATCGACTCTGCTTCGCCGGAGCCTAGTTGCATTGTGTAGGCAAGTGCTTGGCTATAGGCAGCTGCCAGCTCAGGCTAACCGTTGTAATGTTAGTGTCTGAGTGAATTAGCCTTCCTGTTAGCAGGGCTCTTGTCTGCACAATTTCAGCCCCAAGGAAACCCCTTGTGTGTTTAGTTATTGGTTCCTAACATTCACACTGAGTAAAGCATTTCATGATATCATACGCAGCTTTTCGGAATGAGGAACATGAAGGGGATTGTTTTGATTAAAAGCCCCGGGGGACTAGGAGGAATATAAGACTGGGCAATGAGTCTCTACTGGTAAAGACATAACCACTGTACCAGACTATGCAATAAATATCTTATTTTAAAGGGAAGGCATCTTTTGCCACATACTAGACTTCTTTTGACATGTATATCATATAAAGTGCTGGTTAAAGGATGGTGTCACTGATCACATTTCCTCTGTTTTTCTTCCCTCAGGATGATGAAGAAGGAATCTGGGCATGATGACCAGCACCATGGGAATGCTGCATCCATTTGTTTATAGTAAGTTTCTATTACACAGCTATTGTTACCTCACTTTACCAGCTTTAGAGTTTATACTGCTGGTGTCTACTGTAGCACTATCTAACCCAGATATTTTCATGATCTATCACACAATAGGCTTGTTCAGTGGACTCAGCTATTAGCTGGGAACACTGATGGCACCACAATAACCACAGCATTTACGCAAATCTGACGGAAGAGAGTGTAACAGAACCCGGCTCCTTTTCCAGTTGCTTATGAATTTCAGTCGACTAAAGAGCCTCAGTTGATTCAAAGGTTTATGGCTGGCTTTCCGTGTAGTGCTCATATACTTGTCGTGCTGTGGCCATATAGGTGACTGTGTGGTATTAGACCTACACAAACCCAGCAGCTTAAAGCAAGCATACCAGGGCCCAGAGGTGATAAAAACGACACGGTGAGAAAAACCAGAGATGGACGAGTCTGTCTCTCCACGCCCCACTTTTTCAGTTGTAGTAAAGTTTTACCGCGTTACTCCACCCCGTTGTGTGCCAGTGTGTGGGGTATTTAATTACAATACAACGCAGAACAGTCATGAAGCTTTTTTTTTTTTCTTTTTTTTTTAGGGCTGTGAGCTGAAAAAGCATAAAATGAAGAATGCGGAGTCATAAAGGATAATTCCTGTTTTGGGGGTTTTATATCGAATGCCCCCCATAGACTCAGGATGTCTTTGAACATCTAGATGTGCGGAAAGAGGTCTGTGTGGGGAGGTTATATGGTTTGTTTAGAACTATAATAGAAGTGTGTGCAAGTCAAAGATGAAAAAAAGAGAGAGATTTTATAGCATTTGACAGATGAGAGAGATAGAAACACAGAAGAGGAAAGAGAAGGAAAGGGTGCCTATGTATTTATGAGAGAGAGGAGCAGGCAGCATGGTAGCCTACACTCATAGTTTCCATCGCATCTCATTCTTTTCCCCCAGTAATCCACAGGTGGACCATCACAAGCAAAATCTGTCTCTAACCTCAATGACTTAGTAGTTGTGCACTTTGCCCTAGCGCTGCTTTTGGGATTAAGAGTCCTATGGCTTGTGTGTGAGCAAATGGTTTGTCTTACTGCAGCGAAAAGCTTTAGTATGTTTAGCTGTGATGTTTGTGTGTGCAAGTGCAAGTGTATGTGCATGTTCCTGTGAGTATGTGTGTGTGTGTGTGCAAGAGAGCGTTGCTGAGCTATACAGTGCCGGAGCAGCCCACATAGCCTATAATCCAGTCCATGTGTGCTGAGAATGCAGTAGTGTCAGGATTCACCATAATGAAACAGACCACACTGCCCTCTTTCTCCCTCTCTTTCCATCTCTCCATCTTTTTCCATAACTCCCTTTCTTTCCACCTCTTGCGTATATTCCTTCAAGGTAAACCTACAGTTTGGACCCGTGACTAGCCTACTGCTTCAGTATCTTCAATCAGATATCATGACGGTGTGTGCATGTGTGTGTATGTGCATGTGTATTAGTGCTTCTTATCCCAATCTAATAGAATAAGCCAGGCACATTAGCCTTTAGCGCAGAGTGGTGTTGTGGCTAGCGATATCAGTGCTGCTCATCTATCCACTGCTGTTATTCTGGCAGTGCACAACACGAGCGCAGCTAACGTGTATTAGCCATTCTCTATGGGAGAACAGATGGGAGCCATTTAGCGGTGTGTAGCTACAGCACAATAAGGCCAGACCTAATCCCCATATCCTGTCCCTGAGTGAGCCCTCCCTAATATGAGCAAACAGAGATGACAGCACCGATAGACAAATAGCCGGGGATCTGTGTGTCTGGATGCATGTGTGTATATCAGTGTCTTTGCAGGCATGCGTGCTAGCTTTGATTGGTGTTTCTTATGGTTAGCCTTGGCTCCCAGGGCTAGGCTACATTTTGAATTCCACACAAACCTAAGTGCTGAGTTTGAGTTGGCAAGTGTGAGTTCCGAGCGTCCAGGTGTGGATTTGTATTGGTTAGCCATGGTTCAGTCTGAGAGGACACTCGGCTGTGATTGGCTCATTGTGGTTGTGTATGTCCTGCTGTTGATTACAGAGGTTTTGTTTACCCTCTTGGCCTCCCAGACCCCAGTCCTAATGAAATAAGAATGTCCTTTTGGACAGAGAGCACAAGAGAAGGGGGTTGGAGGAAAAAGTGAAAGAGAACATGGGGCCAAAAGAGTGAAGCAGAGTGGGGGGAAGAGGTTTTCTGGAAACATTATGCTTTTATCCCACCGTGAAGTTATTTGTACTGAATGAAGCGAAAAGAAGCTGAGAGGCTTTCCAAGTGGGGACAGAAATATGTTTGTGTACGTGTATGCGTGTGTGTGTGTGTATGTATGCACGCGCACATGCAGGAAGGAGTGAGGCCTTGTTCAGGTTAAAACAAGTCAAGAAGATGGCTTTCATTTGCCCATGCTGTGTTTGCACTGAATACAGTGTTTGTATGTCTGCATTGTGTATGCCAGTAAGTATCCAACTTGTGTATGCACAGCTTAAGCAAGTCTAGAAAAAAAGAGTCAAAGTTTAGTGGGAAACTGAAATTGGACAACAGGCTCTCAATCCTACTTATTATTCTAAAACGCAGTTTAAGTGAAATGTTTGTACTTGCCTGTTTTGGTTTGATTCTGACTTCAAGTTTAAGGGCTCCTCGCTACCAAAAACTGACCTGACAACTTATGTAACTCATAAACCCAAACTACAGCAACCATGGAAGCAGAGCAGGCAGGAAACAGTGAATTTTGTTGACAAGACGATAGATTCTCCCACCAGCGGCTGACTGTGGGAGGCGCCTGGTGGCCCCTCTACTTTCTGTCACGAGTTTTGTGGGGGAACTGGAAGACTGATAGAGATGCTTTGCACAGATAAGCCCACTGTGAAGTGTTATTCCTGTTGAGTGTACACATGCAGTGGGTTTCCTTCAGAATTTATACTGTCAAAACTGAACCTATTTTTTCAACTACAGTATACTCTGAGCTGGTATTAATAATGTTTTTCTTTTTTTTTATCACAATATGTTCACACAAACTGTAAGGTTTTTTTTCTATCTGCAATTTTTTATTAGATAAACTAGCGACTGGCACAAGACGGGCGACAGCGAAAAAAATTTCTTCAAATCAAGAATGAAAGTTGGAGGTTCGAAGACGATCAGATACCATCGTAGTTCCAACCATAAACAGCGATTCGGCAGCATTATTCCCATGACCCGCCGGGCAGCGTCTGCGAAACCGAAAGTAGGAAATGCTTGGCGATCAGATCACTAAATAACAAAAAAAAAATAACAATGAAGACAAAACTATGTATTAAATAAAATAGACATATTAACAGGTGTGGACGTAGATCCATGAAACTTTTTTTATAACCAAATACAAACTCGTCATTGTCCCTTTAATGTGGAACTGGAACTGAGCTGGATCAGACCATAAATATTTAGCAGAAACAACTAATTATCTGCTGTAAGTGATGATGAAGTGATGTCAGTTTCCTGTGAACACAATTCTGCAGCTGAGATCACAACAGTTTTTTGCCTGCAGCAGGTAAGATTACTCTTCTTCGTGATGACTCAAGTTGACAGTGAAACCTCAAAACATTAATTCACAGCACATAAGGTTTGATATTTAAAAAAAAGGCACAAATTGTGTCTGTGGGAAATAACGTGACCTTTCACTGTCTATAGTTTTGCAATAATGATCATAGCATTTTAAAGCTCAGACATGTCTCTAAGTAAACAAAAGGCTGTGTTTTTAACATCAGGTTTACTGAATTATTATTGCCACATTTGCCAGAGGCACCTAAAATGGTCCAGCAGGCCCTGCCACTTTTTCTGTCCACTGTGCCAGGTTGAAGCTCTCTATTATCCCACGCATCGTTTTTTACAAGGTGATGGTGCATAATTTTCAAGTTCAAATATCGCCCCTCTCTTGTGTTATTAAAACTCTGGAAGTATTAATTAATGAATAAATGTGTGCATATATATTCTAGACATCCAGTTATCCCTAACCCTAACCCAGGTGTGAATACGAGACAATGGTTTAGTCTTATTCTGGATTTTTGTGTGAAAATTATTACCCAACAAAACACCACAGAAGCCTATACTGTAGAAAGTAAATCACTATGAGAATGCAAACAGGTTTATTGCACTGTCATTCTAATGTTTGCTAAAATAACGCACATATGTGGAAAATTACAATGCTACTGTCAAATTATAAGTACACACTAACTTTCTGGAACATACAGAAACCCTGTGTTTTGTAGTTCATGGAAATGCCTTTCTATTCCAGTATATGTATGTATGTATATACATATCAAATTTCTGTCTCTAGCAACATATTGAGCCAAAACAATCCTAAACTTCCACATGTTTGTGTGTGTGATTGCGCTTAAATATGTATGCACATGTACGTACACACAGTGTATGAATTTGGGTCATGTTTGAGTATGTCCTTGCACACATGCGTAGCCGTGCTCTGCCACGTGTTTTTTTGGCGACTGGTGAACCACAGCTCGGAGGTCAGTAGAGGTGTCTGACAGAGGCCATCCCTCAGCCAGCTGTCAGCATCATCAGTGCGTGAGGTCAAGGGTCGTTCCACCAGGTTGAACATGAGTGGGGAGAAGTCAATAACTCAGCAACACCTGAGCACAGACATCTGAGCGGGCTGTATGTTATCTATTTCACTGCACCCTGAAACAACACTGGAATTATTTTCTCAACCACCCTCTTCTTGTGAAGATGCAAGGTCTTCCCTGTCTTTAAAGGCACAGAGACTCAAGAAAAAACATTATTGTGGACACAAATCTGAGAACTTACCCACTGCATGTCTATTAGTGCAAGACTGTGTAGTTCTTGAAACCCCAAAAACTTCTTATGTGAAAATTTGGCGTAAGTGGTGCAGATTAGAAAACCAGGCTTGTGAGAGAAATGAGACAGGAACTCAATCCCAGTTGTCTCCACCACAGTCTCGCTTGTGTACTGCAGTCATACTGTGGCATCATGATTGATTTGACAAAGACATATTAGTGTTTAAATGCCATGCACAATATCACCTTTAAGTAGTTAAATGAAGAGCAGCGGTAGAGTTGCTTTGTCATTGTCAGCACGTGAAGCTGCAGACAGACAGCAGCCAGAGACAGGAGGGGGAGGTGAGTGAGGCAGGGAGGGAGGGAGAGAATGAAGGACTGGCAATCATTGTGAGGCAGACAAGTTAATTCATGTTTTTTTTGTGGTTTTCTTGAAGTTGTATGAAGGAGAGGACAGTTAGACACCTGATGTACAGATCATAAGGCAGTTTGTCTGGGTAAGCTCCCTTTCCCCACCCACAACATACTCATTACACACGCCGAGATGCGGCCACACACACATACACACGCAATAGCTCGTGCAAACCTGCAGATGTGCAGGAGCGAAAGGTTTTGTAATTTTAGTTCTGTTATCACAGCTAAATCCCTTCTCATCAGTGCTTATCCATGCTGTGAAAATTAATGTGTGTGCATTCATCATGTGTGCCCTGTGGCATTCCATTACTTGTATCAGCACTGCCTCTGCCATCCCGGCTCTGCTGTCTGACCTGACCTTGAACATGGAGATGACGGAAACATCATCTAACAATCTCTTTAAGAACGACAGGTCCTTTCTGTAGTCTAGCCTGCCAACAGGGGACCAAATGGGATTCATCCCGGGACCGCTTTCTCTTCTAAGCATTGTAGGGTCATGAGCTCATGCCGTCCAATGCCCCAAGGTTGTTTTAGTTGCACTTTTTAAAATGAATTTTGCTTTAATATTATTTAAGGATTTCATTTTATTATCACTTTAGTTCCACTATGGTTGCGGAGGTACTGACTTTTATTGACATCTCAAGTTCAACAAATAATCTCATTCAGGCTTGCATCCTCTTCTCAGCGCTCTGACCTCACCGGCTTTATTAAAGCATGATGCTACAATGTGGCGGTGAAGTGTTTTTCCAAATTGTGCTGGTCTGGCATTGTTAGCTTAACTTTTAGTCATGGGTCTGCTCTTTAAAACACATGATCATGTCGACAGTTGAGGGCAGCTTTGACATTTGTTGGGTTTTTCTCCATGGTTCAAGTGCACAAACATCTGCCCGAGGACAATAAGCACTTACTTTTGTTTCCTGGTTATGTAATTGAAATGATGCTTTAGTGTTTTCTCATTTATGACCACTAATGCTCTGGCTCAGGCTCATAATCTCAAACATGCTCTCCGTTTGCGAGTCGCAAGTAACATTAACCCTCAAAAGGTGGGCTCGTCCTGATTTGCTGGGCTTATGCAGGGACATTTATATGTCGTGTCTTTTCAAAACTATTATTTAAACATTCAAACTACAGTTACAGGATGCCAATAAGCTGAAATACTTGTACTGAACCACGTCAACCTCTCCTCTGTGTCTGGACATGTCAGGTGTGATTCAGTCGGTGTCTGTAAACTCCTCTCTGTTTTGCTCTCTGAGCAGAAACAGCAGGGTGAGCCTACAGTGATAATGAGTACACTCTGAGCTAGCTGTCACTATTTTTCACCTCTTGCTCCCCCCTTTTTTTTCTCTCTCCCTCTCTGATTTACTCTTTATAAGTTATCTCTGGAGCTTCAAATGCCACAAGACGCGTGCAAATGTTTGCAGTGTTTTCTCACGGAGGCTTAGAATATTAGGGATGCAGATTTAAACGTTGCGGTGTAAATGCGTGATGCTGAGGTCTTTTCCTGCTCATGCATGCGTGTAAAAGAGAAATCAAGAGAGAGGGAGAACCCGGCAGGATTATAAGGGTGTTTTGTGAGCTTATGGAGATGGCAGCGTACAAAAGACCTTCCCTCAGGAGAAACCTGCACCTGGGGAGGCACTTGTCAGCATTTGAATGTGTATGTGTGTGTGTGTGTGTGTGTGTGTGTGTGTGTGTGTGTGTGTCTGTCTGAGAGACAGAGAGCAAAATCATTGTGTATAAGAAACCTCTCAGTAGGATGCTCTGGAGGTCAGATCCCCTCTTCAAGCTGGATTACATCCCAAAGAGAAAGTCTGAACATCCACAAAGACTCACTGATGGAGGGAGGTAAAGGGATTTGGAGACAGAGAAAAGGGAATCACAGCCTTTTCACTTTAAACCTGTTATTTTCTTCAGACTTCCTGTGCCCCCCACCCCCTTCCCCCTCTCTTTAACAAACACACAGACACATGCACGCACACAAACACACTAAAAAGCACTAAAAATACCGTACGGCCTCAGATGTTGGGTAAGGCCTCTGTTGTTGCCCAAACTGCGTTTTAACATCCAGGCCCACCCCTAGGCTGCCAATCACAGACGTGGCCCGCTGCTCCAAGGCAGAGGGGCGAGATTCAGAGGCAGGGGGACGGAGGCGGAGGCGGGGGGGTTGGAGGGAGGTGCAGTTGGAAGACTCACACCTGCTGACTTTACTGCATACGACACCGAATCACTAGCGATATTGTACCACTTCACTTAAAGGATGTCGCACCCCACATCATACGGCAGTTTCGATGCCTGCACGCCCACAAATACAGACATACATAGCCTACACTTAAATCGCCTAATAGAAAGCAAACATTTGTGATCAAGATTGACACCCACGGAAACGCTGTGGCAGAGAAATAACACTACACGTATTTTAATAAGTAATAGCAGGAGGAATTTCACTGTTTTCTTTTACTATTCTTGAATTGCCAGAGCTGCTATCAGACACTCCTTGTAGAATTGAAGAGGAAAACTAACAGGAATTTACCTGTTTCCTCCTGCTGAAAGTCATCCCGTCGCAGTCAACGGAGAGGCTTCATGGAGCAACCCGGGCTATCGGAGAGCTACTGTAATAATATCAACAACCTTTGGACTGCCAGTCACCATTAGGCACTGACCACTAATTAGGCCTCGTATAACAGTAGGCTGCAGTTTATTTCTCACGCTAGCCCGACGCTTTCTCAAAGGTCGTCCGTGTCTAGGAAGCCTGTAAAAATCTAGATGTGCTGTGTTGCCGTTTGTCAAAAAACAGCTACACTCTCCATAATTGATGTCTCGCGGCGTAATTAGTTATGATACCTTCCTTTTCCTCAGAAGAGGAGTCGCTGACATTATATATCGGTGACCTTTGCGAACCTGTATAATGTTTGTTGAACTTAGGCTTCAAATCTGAAAATGGGTCACGGCCCTTTTGCTGCAGGGTACCCATATGACATGGCCAGTAAAATGTTTTAAAGCCCCAGAGTCTTGAGGCTACAGAATAAACTTCTCATTTGGGCCCCACGCTGAAAAAAGTGTATAAACCTCTGGCCTGAGTGAAAGTTAGTCCAACGGCACGGCGTGTTTTCAGCCAGGTTGCGTTTTCCAGTGAAACCTTAGAAATGGATGCCAGAGTGGCCTCCCTCTCTCTCTCTGTCACTAGATCAGCTCAGACAAGCAGATTAGTGTTGTAGCTGCTCTGTGTGTCCCTCACAGCTTACTGTATGTCACTGCTGTAATCCTTGTAATCAAACCAATGGGTCAGGCTACTTTACAAGGGTGTCTTTCCCATACATGTATGCACTTATGGTCGCATGCCCACATGCGTACAACTTACACATGTGCAATAGAGCTCGCCCTCGCTCTCCTTCTCTCTCTTTCTCTCTCTTTCTGTTATCTGGGCTTGTGGAAAAGCCACACTTGTACGATGACATTCAGCACAGGATTAAAGCCCATGTAAGACCCTCCTCATCTTACACTGCTGCTGCCAAAAGGGGATCTATACAACCACACACTCTCATGCAACTCTGTACACACCCTGGCAAGGATACGGCTGCTGCAACACACACACACACACACACACACCCATACTGTAAGCAGGCAAGCGCCAATACACTTGTGTGCACATACGCTCACACATTCGCAAATCCCTGCAAGCTTGTTGCTTAGCATGCCGTCCTCTTGTTGCTGCAGACGAAAGGAAGTCAACAAACACAGTGATACACATGGTCAGGCACTCACACACACACACACACACGCTGACATCTTTTTGTCCTGCATCCCACAACTATCCTCCTTGCTTTTCTCTCTGAAACAAGGGTGTCCTTGCCATGAATGAGACCAGAAACCAAGCCCATATGTCTGCAATGAAATCATGGACCTCCACTACCACCACCACCACCACCACCACCACGACTACCCACACCCACACAAACATACATGGACACACACAGACACACACATTCACTGTAGGCCACAGTGTTGCCAAAAAGGACAAAGAGATGAACAGTTACATTAGAGAGAGGAGATGAAGACCGGGGATAGATTGAACACAGACTCCCCGGGTTTTAGTCGTACCGAGGCCAGACACGGTCAGGGCCTTAGTTAAGATGTTGCTTTGTATCTAGGTCACATTGTGTGTATGTGTCTGATTTTTGTGTGTGTGCATACCTCCAGGGGTTAGTTGGTTGGGTCTGGAGAGGATTCTCATTGGAATGCATTCTGATTGGGCTAGACAGCGTTCCTTTTCTGATTGGTTGTTTATCCTGGGGCTTCCACTTTGGGGGTTGCTTTGAATCAGTGCATCTCTGTCACTCCCTCTCCATTTCTTTCTGTTCCTTTTCTTCTCTTCTCTCTCTCCATCCCTATATCTTGCAGAGCGCCGCTGGCTGTGTGTTTGATGTGAGTGTGTTTGACGGGCTAAAACAGAACCAGCAGTGGGCTGTTCGGTGTTTCTGCTGTGCTCAGCGATGCTTTGGCGTGGGGAGCGTTGCCCACAGCAACCTCAGGTGCTAAGTGGTCAGTTACAATGTATGTTATCAAAACTGAGTCATGGTGTTGAATTACTGAGGTGGAGGAGGATTTTGTATCCAAGGCTGAATGTTGTTTGAGGTTGTTTAATGCTCTTCTGAATAGGTTATCCAAGTTCCGATACCAACAGGATATATACAAAAAACAAGACCCTTAACTCTCTCCAACCATCAGATGTGGATGTTTTCCAAACACAAGCAGTAGGAGAAAAAACATTTTCTAAATATTTTTTTTTACATTTAATCAGGAAGTCTCCTGAGATATGTTACGTCTTCCACGCAAGAACTAAACAAAATAGAGTAGCAAAGTAGGAAAATGTGATTTCTGTCAGGATCTTCTGTATCTGATCAAAATCTGACCAGACGTCTGATGTCTTCCTAACTCGGTTTTCAATACTTGATCATATTTTTATACCTGCAAAGTGAGATTTGGTTTATAGCCAGGCGTACGCTGCCAAGAAAAGACCTGAAAATGGGAGGACGTTAACTCTTGAAATCAGAATACTCAGAGGAACCACATTAATCTTTATGTGACACCCAACCTGGCCTTTAAAATAACCAGCGTCACTCACCTGTTCGTAAAAATCTACAGTAAAGCGTGAACTATGTGTGAGAGAGGTAGCTATAAGCAAAAGGCTTGCTAGAATATTCTTTCTCAAGCAGAGGAGAGCATAGCAGGATAAAACCTAACACCAGTCATCAATAGGTGCTATTGTACTTTAGCTCCGCTCTCCAGGAGTGGCCCAGCCTGTCAGAGTGTGTGCGCAGCTTCAACCCTGCAGCTATGGGATTAGCTCCACTGCTGGGTGGTCCTCCTCCTGCTGATCTCAGAACAGCATCGCAGGTTTACGGCGCGCTCATTCTAGGCGTCGGGGTTGTGAATCAGGTCAGACCACGGAGGCTTTTGCGTCCGACCACCGTAAGCTTATTGTGCTTGATATCTGGCCAGATTTGCGAGGAGATTTACATAGCACAATTGTTTCTGTAAAGTGATGAAGAGCCTCAAGATTAGACAAAGGGTCTTGTGACTTGAAAGTTGTTGGACTGAACCCCCTAGTCTTGTTGGGAAAAGTTGGCTGGGTAAATGGCTTCTGCTTGAGCTATAGTGTTACCGCTCGGTGGCCAACATTCGAAAGCTGCGGTTGTATTATGCCGCGGTCAGACCAGAACTGACATGCCGAAATTTACTTGCTTGCTGCGGCAAACAGCGGGCGGGACAGGAAATGGTGTGGGCAGGGTTGCAGGCATAGGCTAGCCAGCTAACATTAGCATTCCACAACTTGAAAATGATCCTTGTTTTTATCAGACATTTTATTTACCCTGTCCTCGCGCTCGCTGCCAGCCGTGCAGATGGTGCTTGTTTTCATTGAGCCTGCAGTCGGGGAAAACACAAAAATCATTACCTCCTGGATAAAGGGGTCAGTCTCATGCACCCTTTTTTCCGCAATTGCCTCGAGGTTGGTGAGTCTTGCTAGTTTGCTAGTTTGAACAAGACAATATCAACCCACAAGATTAAGTGAATTAAAATGCTTGGTGAGTTTATTTGACATGATTGTTGGTGGTATTAGCGAAGTTATTGGATATTAGCAAAGTTATTGGATAAATTATAGGGTAGAGAAAAAAAACACAAAGAGGGTGTTGTTCTGTTTCTGACGGGTGTGCGATGCGTGATGAAGCCGAGTCATTACCAGAGGCAGTTTGCACCTCAGAGTCACGACCGTTAGTCATCTGTTTTGCTCTCTTCCCACCTTCCCTTGCGTCCTTGAAAATTGCCACTCTTGAGTGGTTAAGCTTGGCCGTAATGGGGACAGATCACCGGTTGGCATTTCCCAGTCGCACACAGACACACACATACACACACTCGCACATGCAGAGAGCCAGCACATGTTCTCCATAACAGAAATCCCCGAGACAGACAGGTAGTGTGACAGAAGTAGAGCTGTCGGACGCCTGGCGTTCTCCCCACCTGAAGGGATGGGAGCGGAGGACAACGTAAACACTCTGTCACACACATAAACAAGGCCCCGCTCGGGTTTCACTGCACAGTTAGAGACGGCTCACCCTCTCTTTTATGGAGAAAGTATTTGTGTAATTTGTTTATGTGAGATTCCTTAGCCCTAATGGGGAAATGGCTTTTTCTGCATCACACTACACCTGAGTTCAATTTCACCAGCTCTCTCACAGACAGATCGTAAAGATGGCATACCAGAGCGGACGCAATCTGTCTTTTTCTTCTGCGTCTCAATTAAATTTCTCAGCCTTCCTCTCTTCCATTCAAATTCTTTCTCTCTAACCCCCCCCTCTCTGTTTTTATCTCCCTCTCTGTGAATAATGGCCGTGAGGAGTGATTATTCAACACGTTTTTCAGAAACAGGTCAATCAGAGCAGCACTGAGGCCGTTTGTAATGTTGGGTTTGACATCTGTTTCATTAGAATTATGCTTTGCGACTGATAATGTAAGCTTAGGCTCATTTAAATTATTTGTTTGAATTTTCTCCAGAGATATTTCAGAGGAGGAATTTGTGAACGTGCACCAAAAATGTGACACACGCTCCGAGCTGTGAAACGTAGCTCCTAATTAGCGAGAGCTCCAAACCAAAAAACCTGGTCTGCTGAAGTAATAGAAAACCGTGATTCGCACATGTGTGATTGTGTGCGCGTGTGCCTTTCTGCATAATGCATTTGTCCAGGTCATTATAAAAGATGAACAAAAACCATTTTTGAGGGGAAATTTAATCATAACATTTACTGTTTAATAAAACCAATATTTATGTTATTTATTGTTCCGTGTTAATAATATTCCCCAGGCAGCTCCACAAACCCATGCACACACCTTTCACACATGGATGAACAACCTCGTCCTTGGCTTCTTCTACTGCAGAAAGACACCATGTGTTGAGCAGCACCAACACCAATGGCTAAGAAGAACCTCCTGGGCCACAGTGCAAATGAAGAGAACAAGACCCAAACATGTGTTTTCTTTGTTTTTGCCTTCTAATTACATATACACATAGTTATTTCTCTTACACGGTGGGTGTAAAATGTGTGTGTCCAAACTCTTTAAGTGTGTTTGTGCGTCTGCTTCCCTGTTGTAACGCAAAGCTTTGTGTCTGGAACTCGTGTGTTTCACAGCAGGCATTCCATTCAGACTAACTCTGTTTGCTTAGGTAATAACTAGGCTTACCCATAATTTGTTTGTGTGTATGTTTGTCCGTGTGCATATATGCATGTGTGCGAGAGAGAGTCTGCGCGGAGGAATAACTCTCTTGCGTTTTACTCATTTACACATAAAGGCAAGCCTGTCCCTTTGAACTCAGAAACAAGCCTCTTTTTGTCTCCAGTCTTGCTCAAGTCTTCGCCGCTTTAGTCTCCGATTTCCGTTTGATCCTTTAAAAAATGGCAATTAGAATAACTTCAGCAGTTAAAAAGACATTGCAAAATACTAAATACTCTGCACTAATAAAGTTCACATGCACTGATTAGTATCATTTACAGTACATACTGATAGGGCTCATTGATGCTGTGGGAAGGTTTGAAGTAAAACACACACATAACAGAGACCTTCACACACCGCCTACTGAGAGCATATTTCCCCTCAATACTGGGGGTCAACAGGGGCCAATAACTGCCAGATCAGCTAAGGGGTTGCCAGATCTGAGCTGTTGTTGCCAGCTGGTGAGTCCAGCACCCCACACACGCTGAGATCACAAGCCAGAGGTTTTTATCAGTGATGTCAACTCAGTCAGAAGTAGCTCTGCCTCATCCTGCCACTACACACACAGGTACACACACACACACACACATTATCATCCGATGCCAGACGGCTGATTAAATTTAGTGTATGTTGGACGGAGCAGAAAGTTATTTAAAGCAGTTCAAATGGTTTAAGACCCATTTGTGTGCGCTGACGATCATGCTACAAAGTAACTTGTGCGTTTTTGTATGTCTGCATGCATGATCCACCTTTATATATGTGTGTGTGCGTGTGCATGTGTGTGTGTGTGGGTGGGTGGATGGAACGAGGCAACATACTGTGACTTTATCATGGCAAAGCAGAAACAGTATTAACAACTGGTGAAAGACGTTTTGTGGACATTTCTCGGATTCCCTTTTGGTGGAGAGGAAAATGGGGAGAGATGAGGAGGAGAGGGTAGAGAGGAGAGAAGGGGAAGGATGGAAAGGGGGGGAAAAAAGAAAGGGGGGAGTCAACAGAATAATGAATGGCTATGGATATTTCTGTGCATTTTAAAACTGTGTCACTGTTCAGTGATCAGTGTAAGCCTCCCTGTAGTCGGTCTCTATCATCGCTTTGTGGCAGTGTTGAATTTCCAAACACAGGAAGTGTTGCTTGATTTCCTCTTTCTTTGTGTCTGAAATGCGTGTGTGCGTGCGTGTGTGTGTGTGTGTGTGCCCGTGTGTCTTTCCCTTTCTCTCTGTTTCTCTCACTCCCTCTCCCCTTGCTTTGCTCACATTCTCACACACACATATACAGATGTGGGATAGTTGTTTGCTTTTCTTGCCAAGCAAAAATGCTTTCTTCTTCTTTGTGACCCGCTTTGGTGTTACCTGACATGTCTGTGTGTGTGTGTGTCTGTGTGCGTGCGCATGTGTGCGGAGAGAGTGAGCAAGTGCTAAACCCAGTTCCTTGCCTGAGTGCTGCTGCAAAGGCCCAGGTTGACAGAGAGGATTGAGAGTGTCATCCCCGGGATTAAGTGTAATGAGCGAGATTGACAGACAAGACAACAGTGTACACTCACACAGACAGGTACACACACATACACCAACAAGCAGACGCACATACAGGTACACAGGCAATTATAGAGAGGTGTATCAAAGTGCTGGGATAAGCCCCTGTTTAAATGCGTGTGAACAGGCCATTCCATCACTGCCTGACGCCTCTACAGGGAGGGAACAGGGATTACCCCTCTTTACTTTCACTGTACTGTATCTTTTTTTCTTCTTTTTTTTTTTTACTTTTCTCTTTCCCACTCCCTAACTCTTTTGTCCTCTCCCTTCTCTGTTTCTCATTTGTGCATTTTCTATGTGCATGCTGTGTGTACCAAGAGAGAGACTTTTCGGAACTATCTCCGAGCCAGGATTGCGCTCTCTGGTGTCTGTGACTGTGACTCTTGTCTCTTGCTGAGCATTCCTAAACAATGGTAATGACTGTTGGGCAGACTGCAGTAAGATCTGGATGTCGCCAGCGATCGAACCAAATTGGATCAAGTTTGTTCTAGACTGAGAAATGGGTTCAGAGGGTGAAATCAAAAATAATGTGGTTTACTGTATCTAATTGATATCACATCACTGCCTGACATGTGGTAAGATTATTTAAAACATTATTTCATGACTGGTATAAATTTACTCTGCAGAGTCTGTTGACTTCTTAATGTTTTAACCAGGACATATGCACAGCTTTAGCTAGACAAACTGTTGTAGATGTAGGTTTGTCTTTGCCTTGATACAGTCTATTGTATTTCCCATCCAGTTGTTTCATATGTGCTCATTTCTGATTGTTAGGTTCAACTATACATTTAGCTTTGGAAGTTTTAATATAGGAAACTTGATTCCATCTGAAAACACAACATGCTGTCCATATCAGAAAATAATAAAAGTGAAGAGTGGTGGAAAATACAAGAATGATATTTAATGATTTTAAATGGATGCAAATTTGAATATGAAAGTATAGTGCAACTCATGGAGGTGTGTCGACGTGCAGACTTCCACTTGTGCCTTCAGCCATATTTTGCAGCAAAAAGTGGCAGAGGAGGACAGCAAAAGGGCAAAGAGGACAGTGCTGCACTCTCCAACACAGCTCACCTGCAGCTCACACAGACGAGCCGTCAGAGGAGCCCTCTGCTGTTTCTAGACTGGTGTTCGGCATCGGCGAGAAAAAAAACAAAACATTGTTGATCATCCTCTCAATCGGCGATAGAGGATCGAGTTCCCGATCGGCAAAAGCCTATAGTCACAGTCACTCAATAGAGCATTTTAATCTGATCAGTTAACAGTGATTAATCTGTAAATGAGCGTCAGTTAGCGGAATGAAAAAAAAATCAAAATGTACATCCCTACTTTCAGTCTTATTTTATTACTTAAGTATTGTCTCTATCTCTTAATATTAGTAGTTTTGATTGAAAGGTATTTTATATATTTATTGAATCTTTTTTGATCTTTCAAATTTTGGCAGTTCAAGTCCTCCATAGAGTGAAGTTTAAATGTGTACGGCAGTGTCACCATGACTCTACTAATCCAAGAGAGAGCGAGAGAGATGAGCTCAACGTATTTATATTCTCATTGATTTTACCTTGCATTCTTTCAATTTCCCCCGGTTACCTGTTTGTCAAGGTTGCGTCTGGAATCCATGTGTGCCACAGGACTTCAAAGGGTCTTTTTTGTCTGAAGATCTTGTCCATTTTTAATCTATAACTGCCAAGTGGCAGCACACAATCGCTGTCCAATCAGATAGCAGCTGATAAGTGTGGCATGTAGCAGTTAGCTTGGCACCCGCCAGGCCCTCCTGGCCTAGGTGCAGGCTTGTCAGTGCACCGCACACTCGAAGCTTTGCGAGATTCTTTGAGGGGGATGATCAGCTTTCATCTTATCCCTTTGCACAGTGACACAGGCTTCAAAGAGTATTGGTCATTTTTACTGGCACTGCAGTGTGTGCGCGTGTTAGTGCGCGTGTGAGTGTCTGTGTGAGCTATCGACACACTCTGCGAAAGCTGTTCCAGGCTGTAGGACTGTGTTTAATGAAGGCGAGGGCATGGCTTCAAAGAGCTGCAATCCAATCTACATGTGCAGATGTACACACACACACACACTCGTGCACTCACAACACACACACACACCTCTGCTGTTTGGAATCATCGAAAGAGTTTGAACTCAATCGCTCAGCCCCTCAGTCTTGTAATTTGGCAGCGCAAGCTTTGTAAAATGACTGAGAGCAGAGGATGGATATTCACAGGGTTCAGAATGAAAGATTCAAAGTAAAATTCAACCAAATATTGCATCAGTACAGCTGCTCACCTGTCTCAACTCTAATGTTTTCTGCTCCAATTTTTCCCACAAAATATTTAACCAATCTCCGATACAAGGCTTGTGTCTCGTTGTGCGTGTCAGGGCCGTTCTCCGTGTCATCTTATACTCTGGCTGATCCGGCAGCGCACAGATATATATCGAAGGTGACATGTGCTAAGTTGGAAGAATGATGAAATTTCGGAGCTAATGGGCAAATTGTGGGAACTGAATTACAGAAAGCTTAGAGCTGGAGCGAACCTCATTCCACATAATATTGCTGTCATTTGTAAACGTCGCCTCACACTCAGTAGATTGTTACTGTCAGCCCAAGAATTTCTGTTTCCAAAAAGGCAACTTTCCAAGATAAAAGATAAGATTCATAGACTCATTTCGAGATTGATGTTGGTAACTCTTTGCAACCGCACAACGGTCCTTAAAGACGAGGACATAAAGATTTCTAAAAGTTACACGATTTTTATGAAAGCGCTGGAAGGCTTGAAACATGAGATAGTCCCAGGCCGAGGACTGACCCTCAAACCATTTGTTAAAAATCCTTCATTCTTTAAGGTTTACGAGCGTGCATATGTTTACGTTTGCATGCACTGATGTGTGTGCGTTGGTGCGTGTGTGCGTGCGTGTTTTTGCACACATGCGTAACTGTGTGTCTCTGGTGCCTTTGAGGTGTGTTAAGGTGTGTTTCTCTCTTTGATGTTTGGCATTGGGTTTATAAAAGGGTTGGTTTTTTAGAGGCATGATTTTTTTTTTTTCTTTTCAAAGTGTCGGTGCGTGTGTGTATGTGTCTGTGTGTCGGCCAGCGGAGTGGATGTGGTTCACCTTGCACTGGCCACCTGTAAGCCATCGACAGAAATTAGCCTCTTTAGTCTTGATGGGTTGCAGAACAGAGAAGGAAGGGGCGGTGAGAATGTGGTAGGAGGACCGTTGGGGGAGGTTTCGAGGAGGTGTACGTGTATGTGTGTGTGTGTGTGTGCGTGGTGGAGAATATTTGGACGGACCATTTTCAAAAGTGCACTCTCACTGCACCATCATAAGACGGAGAAACGGGGAGACAAGGTATATACCATACAATACAATGGAACCATTTGTTTCTCATTTGTCTGCACTGTCTGGGGATCTCTCTCTCTCTCTCTCTCTCTCTGTGTGTGTGTGTGTGTGTACTTATTTAGCTCCAGTGTTCTGGCGATCGGCCCAATCCTGCTCCAGAGTTCTGCTCTGCCTCTGCTAAACACACACAACCTGGACTCATTACTCTCAGTAAACAAATAAGGCATTAATACCAGCCTGCAGGCTCCACACACATAAATACAAACCTATAGTAGGCTACACATGCACAGTCATGGATGCACCACCAAGCCCCGCCCACTCCCACCATGCCCACCGCTTTCCATTGGCTGTGGGGTTTCGGGGGGCTCTAGCGAGACTAATGATGTGGTCCTTGTGTTCCTGCTTCCTGTCCTTCGCTGGAGGACTTCCTGTGGCAGAGTCATGTGGTCCTGATTACAAGTCCACATCTAAGGTCCCCCGGAGCAGGACAGTTTTGCTCTGATACACACACACAATAGATATAGAATAACCTGCATCCCTCTCGTCAGATATGTGATATTATTGACCAGGAGCACTGGAAACACTGAGCATCTGTGTTTACTTCTCTTTTCATTTCTCTTTAAGTTTCTCTGTCTGTTTCTGGTTTTTTCCTGCCGTCCCTTGTTCTGTAGCCAGGAGGTTATTTGGTGTGATGAGGAGCTGACTGGTCCTGTTGTATTTTACTCACTGCTCCGCAGCCCCAGCCCTGGCACCGCGTTCGAGCGCCGGGTTATTGATCAGTGGGGTGGGTGGGTAGTTCTTGCGGGGGACGGCTGCACACAAGTGACATTTTCAATTGTGAAATCGATACAGGTTAACTAAATTTGCGGCTGACGAAAAACAAACACTTTCTGTGGATTTCAGCTGGGCCAAAACCATCTCAGTGGGTTTGCATGTTTTATTCTTGAAGCCCATTCCTGCATCCGATTATAGCCCGCTTTGGTTTCCATTCATGTAGACAAAAAATTGCAACTTTTCGATAGGTGATCTATTACATCTTTGCTTGTATTATTATTGCTTGTCTGGACTCACAACACAGATGGACGACAACTTCAAGGGATAAACAACATAAAATGTGTTTTTTTGTTGTATTTCCAGAACAGTTTTAGTTGGCATTGATTCTGTAAATCCATGAATTGGATGGATATCTTCTAATATTCCCCTCATTTGATGTTTTGATGATGGTGGCGGAGAGCACTGCCTTGACATGTCAATCAAAATCTGTCATAGAACGTAGTACCCTGCTGTGCACCTGTGTGGAAGTATATGCATTTGTTATGATTTGACACATGGAGACAGAATTATTATTTGTATAAAGAGGTTGCATTTAATAAAATAAAAAGCATGCAAAATATGCAAAAGTATGGTCATATAAACAGGGTAGTGTAGATCCAAACAACTGACAGAAGCTGGCGTAATCTAATAATCCCTTGCTGTTGTATTAGTAATTTTTTACATTTTGTTTAACAGAAACAGCCCTATTATCTTGATGGAGCATCTCACGGCTCCAGCCAAGTGTAAAGTTGTCATTCCTCATCTGTGCTCCGTACCCAGGGAAAGTGTGTGTCCAGTGTGTGTGTGTGTGTGTGTGTGTGTGCATAGAGCCACTCTCCAAGGGGAAATTGTTAGCAAATGGGCTCCAACTGCTGGCCTTTTAGCTTTGCAAACACAACCTGAAGGCCTCTCCCCAAATTCCCCTCTCTCCACTCACCCCCCACCCACCCACCCACCTCGCCCACCCTCCCACACACTACAATTCACCTGCCCAACAACCCCAAGGCTTCTCATCCGTCTGCCTCTCCCTCCCTTCCCTCCCTTCCTTCCCTTCTCCCCTTTTTCTATTTTCGGTTCCACTCACCAACTTAGACATTTCCATACCTCTTCATCATCCCCTCTCCCTCCCTCTCTCAGTGTGTGTCTCCTTCACACACACAGAGAGAGCCATTCCTGAGTGGGTAAACAGAGTAAATTGGAGCTGACCCCCAGGGTTAGTAGAGGCCACGCTCTCTTTTCATGTCAAAACCATCTGAAGGCTGATTGGTTGATTGCAGTGCTCTCTGCTTCCAAAAGGCTCCCTTGTGCTGCTGTAATTGCCCTATCATGCCCACATACACACATCCACATACTTAACACACATACACACACACACACACACACACATTCTTACAGCCAAATGACTTAATTGGTGTTAATTGCATAATGACAGTAGTGAATTGGACCTGGGTCAGAGGTGACACAGGTTTGAGTGGAGAGGGGGATGGAGAGAGGATGTTGAGAAGATGTGAGAGGAAGGCCGGCCCTTTTTACTCTGCCTCGGTCTCCATCTCCTTTCTTCCTCATTTCCAATACTTAGCAATCCTTGACCTGATTGCAGAAGTCTGCCCGTGGGGATGACATACACATACGCACACTCACAAAAAGACAGACAGCCCTTTGTGGTGTGGAGGGATGCTCTATACACTTAACACAAGGATTCAATTTGACTTGGTCAGCATCTGTGTGTGTGTATCTACCTATGTGTGTGTATTTAACTATAGCAGCAGACGGTGTTTGTGTGTGACTGCCTGGGCAGCTGAAAGAGCGCCATTGGTGAAAACGTTTAAGCCATCATCATTAGAGAGCTGTTGGTACAGAGGTGTGTTTTAGTGAAGGACGTAATTGGCCCATCATAGTGCTGTGTAATCTTCTCATATTCTATGAAAACAGCAAAAGCTATTGGCCATAATGGCCATGTTTAAGGTGGGACCTTCCCATGTTAAACACACAGCATCATAGCTCGATACGGTCTGGGACTGAGCAGCAGAGGGAGGGAGGGAGGGAGGGATGGAGGGAGGGTGGGATGTGCAGTGTTGGGTATAAACCAGAAGCCCCGCAGTCGTATATTCTGTCTCCATGCTCTACTGTGCACATTTATTTCCCTTTTATTTTATTCCACCGAAATCACTCTGTGTGTGTGTGTGTGCGTGAATGCAGTCTGAACCCAGTATGTAGGGGGATTGCGTGATTCCAAAACCAGAGCTTTGTCAAGTGGAAACATTGCTGCGTCTGAGACCACCCGGGATTAATTTCTCTTTGTGAAAATGTTATTGTGTATACGCATGCATACGTTTGTGTGCATGTCTGGGCTCTACTGCAATTAAACGAGCAGGCCTTGCGCGCACATATGCCTGAATCCCCGCGTGTTTTTCTCAAAGTGCATGTGTCCTTGTGTATGTGTGTGCATGTGAATTTGTGTGTCCTTGTGTGTGGGAGTTACAGTAACCCCCATCCTGCTGTTTATAGGAGGGAGTGAAAAGTGATGGAAGGTATGGAGAGAGATGGGCCAGTGATGACATAGCCTTATGTTCACCCCCTCTGGATATGACCCACTCTATATTAGATCTATCCATCATAAGGCTGCACTCTGGTCCCACATGCTTCCTATACCATTCATAGCTAGATGTCCACTGTACATGTGTTAGTCTCATCAATGTCCTAATCATATGGTACATGTCACGCTCATACATGTAAAGTCTGAATGTACTTTGTCATACCCACTACATACTTACTGTGTGTACTTGTGTGTGTGTCTGTGTAGCCTGTATTGACTCTCTTTAAGTGGTTTTCGAAGCTCAGATGAAAGACGTATGGTTTTCTTCTGGTTCCTCAGAAAGACTCCCACCACAGGCTCATCTAGACACAAAAGGAGCTGTCACTCCCTGCTTTACTCATCTCACTGTGTGTTCATTCAAATATGCGCGTCTGTGTGTGGTGGTGTCGGCGGCGGAGGGTTTTTTTTTTTTTTTTTTTGTGCGCACGTGTAAATGCCTCCGTGGAGTCTTTTGTCACCTGTTCCCTGCGCTCCGTACGAGGCTTGTCTCTGGGCGAGCCTTTGATCTAGTCGACAGGAGATTCCTACGGTGTGAAATAGCCCCGGCCAGATTTACTCAATGAAAGAGCAGACCTTAACCACAGTTATTACAACCCCCCCTTTTTTAAACATCACTCCTTGTTTCTGTCTCTTGTTCTCTCTCTCATTCTCCCTGTCCTGTTCTGTCTTTGTCATTTACTGCTCCCTTACATACATGTGCTACGGACGTCCCTCTAAGTGTACATAAATCTTAAATTGGAGGGGATTTTCTGTAATATTTACTGCAGTAGCCGTTGCATTCAGTCGTAGAGCTGGAGTCAAATGCCACTAAGTCCTGCAGTCGAAGCCAAGGTTACCAATACTGTTACTAAAGACCAGATGTGTAGAGGTAGGTGTGGAATTAAATAGGACAGCAGCACAGGATATTCTCCTTCATCACCATTTCCACATTTCCAGGTGGAGAAACTGTACCTGATATAACGATGCGTGTGAAATCTCTAAAATTGCTGCACGTTAGTCTTTTCAGGAATGTGTGAGGGCATGTGGGTGTAACTGAAAGGGGTCGAGGATGTGAGAAACAACACATAGCACCTCAGACTGTCTCTTCATAACCCCCCCCCCTCCTCTCTGGTCTGCTCTGTACTCTGGCAGTCTGATGGTAGTGTGTTATTTCTTACAGGTGGTTGGGCGTGGCTGTCTGAGCTGTTGAACATGTGTCAGAGTCCAGGTGGAGAGAGAGACACAATGTAATTATCCCTGTGAAACGCTATCCCTGTAACACAAACACTACACACATGTGTACTGGCAGTTACAGGGGCTGATGCTAATTTATTGTGGTGAGCTGCGCTATTTTAAATGTTCCATTCTGCCGACCTAGAGGGACAACAAAAGTGGGAGCAAAGACAGAGGGATGAGGACAAGAGATGGTTGGGCTGATTTTTTTTTTTAATGCCATGGCAGAATTAGTCTCAGATTGAAAGAGTAGAGATCAGAACTGCGGTGTGGAGCTTTTTTATGTGGCGGCTGTGCCATGGCCAGGGCACCGCAGGGAACAATCCCTATTTACTTAACCACTGCTGGACACTTTTATTACTCTGCTGGCTTGTGCAGCCATTGAGACATCAGTCTATGTGGCTATTGCATCTCACTCAAAATACTCTGTTCTGCTTCTGTGCACTTCCCATTCTCATAAAAATTACATCTTATTAACGAATTGAGGGAAGTTTATTACATCTGGCACAATGTCCACTCAAGAACTCAAGAAGGAACCTGTTTGGATGTGAGAGATAAAAGTCACATTTCAAGCAAGGTCATTATGATTTCACAGATACATTTTTGCCCATAATTCAAGAACTCACCTGCTAATTATGACACAATTTAAGACAAATGTCCATTTTAATAGGATAAAATGATGAAATGATGACATTTCTTATCTGAGGTCAGTATCATTGTGAAATCATAATGTTAAAAAAAGAAACATTGAGATCATATTTAAATAAATAAATATAACTGTGAGGTGGTAGTTTAGTCTTGCATCAGGTGGAGGCTGAGACAGTCTTTTCATACTGTAATCATTCCTCCTAATGTGTGTCCAGGTGGTAGAGAACAAAATTCATTCCAAAGTTCAGCCAAAGATAATACGAGGCCTCAGGAGTCCAATTCAAACAAATCAAGTGATTATTATCAAGTCTTGGAGTGTTTTTAGCACATAATATTCTCATTTTTGTCATAGGGAAACAGTGAAAAACAGAGGGAATTTTGCATTGACCTGATTTGTGTAGCTGACAAGAGTCTCATCATCAGAAAATCTCTTGAAGTTGTAGGAGAAAAAGTTTGTTTATGTGAGTGAGTGCGAGTGTTGCTTGAAGACAGACTTGAAAAAAATGTAAACTTATCCTTTAAGATATGAACGCACTGTGCATTTGTTTTATGTTTTTTTCAAATTTACATCATCAGTAGTTATATTTTTAGTCCGAAGTGTTTATATGTAAGGAAAATGAAAACGAAAAGCAAGAATTGATCCAAGTCCAGGATTTCACACTCCTGTTCTTTTTTTTGTCATTTTGAAATAGAGGGATATTATTAAACCGCACAACCATACAGTCTCATGGGATACCAAATCTCCTATGCAATGTCCATTTCATGTGTAGAAACCATTTGGGTTGAGTTCTCCTTCAGCTAGGTAAGTGCACCGAGACGGCTGTCACCTGTCATTACAGCAAACTTGAGGAGAGACGTGGGGTATGCCAGTTAAACACAACGACTCAAAGATGTGGGGTAATGTGAGTGATGGTTGAAAGTCACAGTCTGTGACCTGAGAAAGCTCCTACTAAACATCAGCACATGACCTTGCTTGGGAGGCCTGAATTCTTTTCAGCCCTAAGCCGATACTATTCCCAGCACCACCCAGACGAAATGGACCGCGTTCACACACAAACCTCCACAAACACACCCACCTCCGATATTTCATACTGTGGATTTTTTAAGAGTTATTTGAAGTCCGCGCACACCTCACTAAATCACATTTTCTCAGGTTATTAAAGTGAAAACTATCAGCACCTTTTTGGGCCTTGATATCAATAAGATGCTTGGAACAGAATGTCTTGAGTTTTAGTTTTCAGAGTTAAATGAGCCAGAATTGAAAAGTGATCCTCGACTTAGCCATTACATCAATATTCCACATCGCAGAGCGAGGACAGGTTTACATACAGTACACTACAGCCCCAGCCCCTCACTGTCCTCAGATATCAGAGCAAAGCCAGTGCATCATGACATGTTGCATTAATCCCACAACAAAACTAAATGTTAAGCACCGGTCTTTGCACTGTCAGTGTGGACGACTCTATCAGTGCTTGTTTAATGGGTACAGTATGTTTCGGCAGTAAATATTGCAAAACTATGAGTAGCTTTGTCAAAACTAATGAGGATTATTTACTCTCTACCTGCGCACGGAGCCAGACTTCTGTCACTTTCTACGATGCTTATTTATGATCCAAAGTATCTCCCTTTGAGTTTTACTGGCAGAGCTTTCCAAAGTGTCATACAGAGCACTCCAAAAGGCTGTTAAAGGTTCAAGATGGCTGCACAAGGAGTGACGGTGGTTTTAGTCAGAAAGAAAAATGTACACGTTTAGGGGTTTGCAGCGCTCCAGAGGCCTTTTATAGTTCAGAGAATTCTAAGAATCAAATCTGACTCAGATGTCTTAACTGTTTTTCACTTAACCGTGTTTGTTTCTGGCCTCCCTTTCCTGTCAAGTTTGCCTCCAGCCGCTTTTATTCCATCTCTCACTCCCTCGCTCCGTCTCACCAACACGTCTCCACCTTACCTCTCTACCCCGAGGCTGAAATAGTGGGTATTTCCCCCAGAAAACATTTCGCCCTCGTCTTTTTCTCTGATTATCCCCACCCCGGTGTCTATCACTCTTGCTCTGAGACATGCCTGCTGGCAGTGTTGGGACCCCACAGACTGGTGTGCTTACTGCACACACAAACACAGACACACAAAAATAAACCTCTTCATTTGATCTGACGTTCGCATTTGTTTAAGGAACCAGAAATGCAACATCGTTAAAACCATGCGGAAGTCATCACTATGTTCATTTAATCTCTTGTTCCTTTTTGTTTTTCTCCCAATCTCACCTCCAGGAGAGCAATGCTCCAAAACAGCAACTTTAAAAGTAACTTCTTGGCTTTTTTTTTACTTGTCTCTTTACCCTTTGCTCTCACACACTGACACAGAGGTCACACTGAGGTAGAGATCACTAGCAGACCACCAAGCATTGTGAAAGCCTCCCTCTTTATCCCCAGCGTATATTCTATGTGTCTCATGTCCTGCGGCTATACTGACCCTAGGAGCACAGACGGACTCAGCCAATAACATGATTGGTTCTTCCTGAGACCGGACTTAACTAGTATTAAGCTCCACATTGCAGCTGTGCCAGCACAAACACACTCACTTCACTTGATATCAATCTCAACTTTGTCGCTCGTTTTGTCACCCCATTTTGTACTGGGTTCACTGATGATAAGTAAAAACACAACGATGTGCAAGAAAGAGGCGCACACCTAATGAAGAAAGAATGAACCTCAAAACACAATCAGTTATCCCTCGTCCAAGTGGGGTGGATGGATAAATGAACACATTGTTAACACTGGATGGGCAGGGGCTCTAATGTTTGATGACCAAACACAAATCTTAGCTGACTGTGTAATTCTCTGTCTGAACCTGCCCACCTCAAATACTTGTAGCTACTGAATAGACATTATTATCAGATTGTGTTGACACAAGTGTCCTGCACAAGCACATGCGCACACACATGCACGCACACGCGCGCCCAGATGCAGGTTCACGGGCAAACACACACACAGATCCACAGCGCAGGCAGAGATACACACACCAACACACACTTACGTAAAGGTGAGCCTGTTTTTCCTTGAGAGCAGATTGAGATCTGAAGGATCACATTTATTTTCTTAACTGGTTCAAGTGATCCTAAATAGATCTGAGATGACCAAAGCAGACCAAACCAAATCATTTCAAATCCAAAGCTCCAGCTTCATTGTCTTTGTGCCCATTTATAGCGCACGCGCACATACACACATATGCAGTACACACAGACTTTACTCTACGTAAATATTAGGGTCGTATCCAAAAACCTCCATCGCTGCAGCCCAGTAATCTGCCTTTTTTCATTTCATGTGTATAATACCAGTCAGACAGGAATTTATAAAATGTAAAGTGCAGGGGTTTTTGGTCAATTTTATGGAAATTTTCCGTTCAGTCTTTGCTCTTATCAATCAGTATTTATACTATAAAAACACAGAACAGAAAGAAAAGATGCTTCTGTGTTGGTAGGAGGGTAAATCAGTTAAGAGAGGGAAATGGACTATGGGCAATAGAGAACAGATGGAGAAACAGTGAGTCTGTGGGCAGTGAGAGAGAGGAAGAGACCGGTTGGGTCAGGAGCGAGGGCTGATGGGTCACTGGAGTTGGTCTCATCTTGAGAAGACATCAGGAGTAGGGTGGAGAATTAATAGCACCCTAGATTACAAAGGAGGGGTGACCACATGAATGCACACAGCAGTATTTTCTTTTATGATATGCACACCCATAAACACAAATGTGAAAAGGAAGTGAGGGAAGCAGAACGGAGGAAACACTTGGTGAATAAAAACACGTTTCCACAACACTGCTGTTTGTGCAATGTGGGACTTTGACCAGTTGTCTGGCTCTCTGTCCTTCTTTTCCAGCTTTCAGGAACAAGGTCTTGACTTCATCCCACACTGTATCTCCTGCGCGGAAACTTTCCTCCCCTTGTAAAACACAAATATGAATTATGACATCATGTCAAACTTGTCTTTTTCCCACATTTGTGTGTGTGTGTGTGTATGTTTCACTGCATGAAGAGAGAGAAAAAAAAAAAGCCCAAGAGAAGAGTTTTTCATCTCAATACTTGTTTCTGTGAATGTAGCGCCTCTGCATGCATTTCAGGGTACTGGGTCAAACCTTCAAAGCAAAATTGAATACCATCATGCTCCCACCCCACCCACACCAAGGCTTCCACCCTCCCTCCCTTCCATACCCGCATGAGAGCGCACCGCAGCCAGGCTTGCATCCACTCTGGTTTTTCCGAATGGGGGTGAGAGGCTGTTACCGTGTCAGTCGACATGGCCTCTTATCAGACCATCAGACTACCCTCAGATTCTCTTTCCAGATGGAGGTGAGATAGGGCCTCAGAGGCCCGGACCCCCGCAGACACTGAGAGCATGGAGGCCTCCCCTGATCTCCTACCTGATGGAGGTGCTTTAATGTGGGCTCGGGTTTCACTTGTCTCCCCTGTCTGGTCGGGCCTGCGCTGGTGTCAGGATGCAGGCGTGTTCAGGGCTCCTCCGCCTGGCCACCACCGCTCCGCTTCGAAGTTTAGCTCCAGGTCAAGGTGTTGTTATAAGACACAAGCTCACCGAGGGTCCCCACACTATCTTCATTGTGAAAAATAGCTGGGCGGTGGGGTTGTATACACAGCACTCACAGGCCAGACTTTGACACACACGCAGCTGGCCGACAGCGGAGCTCTCGACATCCCTCTCAGTAACATAAACACTGCCACTCTCACTCTGCACAGAGCGAGAGGAAAGGAGAAGGAATACTACGATAAGACAAAAAAAACTTGGAGGAATAAATGAGAGAGATTAGTCAGAGAGGAACTTCTGAGCGCTGAGACAGATCAAGAGAGAGCAGGGGGAGGAGGAGGAGAGAGGAATTTGGGAGCAGATAGATAGAATTCCATGCACCTTTTATTGTTGTTGCGCAAACCGGTGTTTTGGACGTGCATGAACGTTATGCACCTTTTATCAACATACTTTCTATTTCACCTTAGGGCTTTTAAGTGATAGATGAATATTTAAACATGTCCTGCCAATAACACATTTTTCCCCCAGCCTCATTCTCTGATGTGAGTGCCTTTTATATTTTTTCATGTGTGAATTTTCATGCACACGTACTGATTTTTATTCAAGCGTACATCTGCGTGTGCAAAGAGGCCTGTTTCTGTGAGCGCAGAGTACGTCAAAACAGCCTTCACATTTGGAGTAGGCGCTGCATATTCCACCCGTATCATCTGTACATTGGCACACCTTGGCTGGACTCGGGGAACTCACCACCATTCTACAGAGAGCCCTCCATCATTCCTCACAGGATTAGAGGCAAAAAAAAAAAAGAAAGAACAGACAGAAAGGGAGAGGGAGAAAGTTTCAGGGAGGGATTGCTCTTTTACTTTCTGTTGCTGGCAGAGGCTTGGCCATAATTTAGCTGAAATAATAGAAGTTTTAAAATTGCTCACAGTGTCTCCCCGTGTTGCTCTCCCTCTCTGTCTCTGTCAATTTCAAACCAGATGTCAATTTTTAGAAGGCACAAGGAGTAGATGCTCACTAGTGAAAAAGACGAAGAAGAGGGCTCATGTAAAGCACACACCGTCTGGCTTGCTAACAGATGCACTCTTGCCTCTCCATGGGAGTTTAATGAGTTTGATACATGAGATATATTTTTTTTCATCAACAGTCAACTCCACCTAGTGGTGTTTGTACTGAACAGATTCCTGGCTGCAGCGAGGAATGAGCTGTTACATGTGAAACAGTACACCGGCAATTGTTTATCTGCACTGAATCAGGAGACTGCAGGGAGAGAGAAGATCAATACTTTTGGTTTTTGATGTGCATCCTTCAAAAGCTATGAAACTGCACAGATAATATTACCTCCGAGATCCGGCTCAACCCCCGTGGTGGTGGCATAATGCTGTCCGTGGCTTGTAGACTGTGTTAGTAGGTCTCTCCAGCACCTCTTGGCCTGGCATCTGTGGGGCTTGCTCACACTTGCTTTCACCCAGCATGTGTTTGCTCAGATGAAGGAAATTATGTAATTAGCCTGTGAGGGATTGTTTTCTTTCACTCTTTACCCCCCCCCACCCTCCCTCCACCTTCTCTGCCTTTACCCCTCTGTGTCTCTTCCCCTCCCTGTTCTCTCACTGTCTCTCTTTCTAGTCCTATGACAGCAGGAGATGGTTCCGATTTAATCCGAGCCACACCTTAACTCACCTCCTTCGTTAATTGCCAGGGACCGTCGGTGGAAGAAAATGAGCGCTTGTCACACAGATCCATCTTAAATGTTGAAGAGCAAGCTTTGTAGCACATCAAAGAGGGGGGAGAATCTGAGGTGTATGGGGGAGTGGAAATGGAAGCTTTGGGTGTGCGGGGGGTTGTGACGGGGTGGGTTTTGGTTGGGTTGGGTTGTGTGCTGGGAGATGGGTGCAGGGGTACACACGGGTAGTAGCGGGAGGGGGGGTGGTGGGGGGGTGGGGACCTGGCATTTTGCTCTCTAATTCCAGCCAGCCTGGAGGCCTGGAGCGCTAAGAAGGGCCTCACTGTTGCTCTCTGGATCAGCCAGGTATTGCTTACATAAAAAGCAAGTGAAAACAGCTGTAGGGATAATTAGCTTGATTCTCCATTACATGCCATGAGGGCCAATAACTAAAAAATGGAGTTTTGTTTGGGTTAGAGCTGCAGCCCCAACCAGGAGGAAGTTGTAAAAGTCAGGCAGAAAAAAAGAAAGAGAGGGAAAAAAGGAGAAACGTAGGGAAGAAAGAGCGAGCTCTTGAAACAATTGTTGCAGAGGAGATGTTCTCTCTTCCTCGGACGGCTTGATGTGGACCATATTTTCTAAGGGTTTTAAAAGGCTATGGTTTCAGAATGATTGGATGGGAATGTGTGCCATCCACATGTTTTTACCCATCGAATGTAATCCGAGTTTTAGCTTCACAGGAATGTGTGACTTCAGATCAGTGAATTGGAGACGGACCAAATTTTAAGTGCTTTTTGTAACATTTGCTTCCTCGCAGCAGAGATGCTGTGTGATGTTTTTAACCACCACTGCGCACATGTCGAGTCACCATTACACCACAGGCTCTGCATTCAATAAATCAGACATATGATAAGAGTGGTGATTTGTTTTGTCTTTGTTTTCATTGCGAGGCATTTTGTCAAAACTACTTCTCTCCTGACCTTCTGCTCCAAGGTTAAATAGACCGTCCTCTCTGAAACGTGATCTTTTCTGTCACACACACCAGGCCTGCGTTCGCAATGCACAAAGAAATATGCTAGGCTTTTTAAACACAACAAGCGAGAAAGTCGGCTCGGGCCGCAAGCTGTCACTTCTCTTTCCCCCTGTATTTCACCGCTAAAATCTGCCCCCTTCAAACCACCGAATGGCTTGTTTTACATCTTTCCTCTTGGTAGGGTAAGGCTGGGGAGGGGGGGTCTCCTTTTCTGTTGGAGTAAAAGAAAACTGTAGGGTAATTCCAAGTGAAAAAGCAGCACTCTGTCATTGGTGATCGCATGACACTGCAAAGATCCATTCAACATGCACTTAATGTTAGCAGCACTTAAAGACAAGAAGAGGTTTTAGCTACTCACATCCAGAATCTCAAGAGAGACATTACTCAGACAAGTTGGGTTTTGGGAAAATACAGGTAGACTAACTAAATACGAACCTTACAGATTTGGATCACCTGTTCACTTACCTTTGATACAACATGCTGTCTATGTAGATACACAATACGGGTCTGAACAACATGCATTGTTCAATTAACATGGGGGTAAACGGCTTTTCCTTTCACCTAGTCCTCTGTGGCTGCTGATAGCAATTGAAAATATTGATAAGTCAATCATTTTCCTGTCTCCACACTCCGGCTGAAACTATATTAATATGAGAAAGTGTTCACCCTGTCTGATCCCACCATCAAACACACAGAGTAGAGGAGTGGGGAGGGGGATGAGGGTTACACTGGGAGTAGAAGATAGGAATGGCTGATTGGAGTTAAAAAGAGATGATGACAGAGGGAAATGATTTTTTTTGCCATTTAAAGGAATGCATTGATGTGGCTGCAAAATGTTAGAACAGTTAGAAGCAAAGGAGAGAAGAGTGAGAAATGTGTAAATCCATGCGTGCCATTATCGACAGTGCTTTTTTTTCTCCTCCTCACTGAACCTACTTTATGTGAAGTGGCTCAGAACGATAATGGACGGGATGCGTCTGATCTGTTGGAGAGAATGTCAAGTGTTAATGTTTCAGTTTTATCAGTGGCCGTTCCTGTGAAGATCCAGGTCAGGGTTCGGATATTACAGTGCAATTTATCACATTCCTACCCACGCAGTCCTCATACTGCAGAGGACTGCTGTGCATTTGTGTCAAACATCCTCCTGTGCATCACTACCTATAGAATCATCTGCAAGTCTTTCATTTAACGTCATGTGTTGTTCAAACACTGGTTAAACATCCAGTGGAAAGAGTCTGAAAGTGTTGAACTGGACTCAAACAGTCAGAGCAGCTGGTTTAATTGCATTTGTTTTCAGTCATATTCCACTGGTTTCAATTTTTATATTTGAATCAGTTACAGAAGCAGGAGTGACGGGTGCTTCCTCAGCCAGCTGCACTTTACACTTAGAAAAACAAGAGTATCTCACTCACTGTGTGCTATGTGGCTGCCTTTTTTCCCCATTTTTTGCTGCCTTTAGTAGCTGATGATGCAGAAAATTGTGGACAATGACCTTTTGGCTGAAAGGGCTTTAAGCGGCCTGTCAGAGCCATTTGTACTCGCTAAATTATCCAGAGCGTGGTTCTGGTTTTCCTGTCTGATATAATATGCTTTGCTTTGTCACATGTTTCTAAATCGAGCAGAATCACGACCACAGAATGCAGCACTTCAAACTTAGGAACATAAAATTCCTTATGATTTTAACACTCTGTCACAACACGCTGACATGTAAAATAATCACGGGGCCGATAAGCGTACACACATCCATGACCACAAAGCGACACACGTTTCCTCATTAACGAGCGCGAACACAGGCGTCACACGTGAGTTTGTGTAGTGAATGCGTCTGTTGTGTAGCGGTAGTGAGGTGTTGACAGAGAAGAAAGAGGAGCGGTCTTCAAACACATCCACAAGGCAGGTCGTGCTCTCCATTATGCCCTGCCGGGGGCCATATTTGTTGATTCTCTGGCCCCCAAATCATTAATTTAAGTGCAGACGACGGCAAAGAAACCCGAGAATGGCGTCTGACGCGCACACGCAAATTCACACGCAAGCGACGTACATGCGCAGACACACATTTGGTCACGTTTTGCAGTTGCACACAAGCAGGCTTTACATGTACACACACACACACATGCCGTGTTGCATAACAAATGATGGCACTTTAATTGCTGTGCCTGTTTATTTACTCCTGGATGTAATGGATGGTCCTTCTTTGCCTGGCAGCCAATCAGAGCGAGACAGGAAGAGTGCGAGAAGCCCTGCAGAACTGGAAACATTCCTTACAATCTGACATTTCTTAACATTTAAGAAGCTACTCTTAAAAACTAAACTGCCTTCTTACATGTAAGAGGTTAAGCCAAATCCTTTGTACCAAAGAATATTCCCCAACTTTACCTATGAAGAATTTAACTTCTTCCACTATGCCCTCTCCGAGTGACTGATGATAACGTCTTCAGTCATTGGTAGTTATTCTGGGGCCTGTTTGCTCAGCCAATGAGGCGCCCCCAGCGTGCCAGACATACATCATTGTTTCTTTTCTCTTTTTTTTTTCACGACCTAACCCTCAGGAAAGAAGTGAGTTGTTGCTGACTGCTGTGCAGCCCAAATAACAGACACATTCCAATAGCTTTTTTTTTTTTTTTTACGTTTTTTTTTTTTTATATTAATGAGCACTTGATGTTTGGGCTGCTGCCAACAGCATTTAGAGAATTCTTAAGGAGCTCCGGAGAGTCTCCAGATAGTTAGAGGAAGAAAACGGTCAAGCTATAGCTAAGGAAAAACAAAAAAATCTACACTGGACCTGAGCGTTTCGGGTCTCTCCGTCCATTACCAGGCTGTGCAGTTCTATGATGTAACCTTTGAGGAGATGACCAAGGAAATTGAAAACAACTTAAGATCCTTGGCTAGATCATTCATCCTCTTGTCCCTGTGTGGATTTTAGCATTTGTTTTTCATTCTTTGTGGTTGACCTCTCGTACTGATTGTTTTCTCTCAATGTTTCTTTCCACAGCTGCTAGTGGAGCCACGTACCAAGATGTTTGAGAGCCTCAACGAACGACCGGCCCACCCCACTCCCCAGCATCCTGACCACCATGTGAACAGATATACACGCCCCAGGACCCACCGTTTGAACGCACCGTGGTCAGGTTCAGTCGGTCAGGAATTTGAATGTCACCTGACGTGCACAGTGGTCCACTGAGGACTAACAGCACCGCTGTGAGCGAATGTCCCCCAACAGAGCATCAGTCATCAACACACAGCTTCAAGGTATTGGCAAGCGGTCCACTGCCTTGATTTCCCTCGCTGTTTCCAATAGACTGGGAGCTGGATTCATTTTACAGTACCACGGTGCTACAGAGCTCTGGCTTCACATCAACCGTCAACCACTTTCGACTACTAGTGCGGCTAAGCCCAGCCAGTGGAACTAGCCGTAAAGCCATGCCAATCCTGGACTGGTTTATGGTGGCATGAATGTGCTTACTTCTGCAGCTAAACATCAGACTTTTGTAAATATCACAACATGGACCTCAAAATCCACAATCCACAAGAGACCTTCTCGATGTACCGTGCCAAAAGAGACAACCCCTGTCTGCTGAAACAAATTACCGAAATGCGGACCGCATCTGAATCATCCGGGCTCAACTCGCCCTGGTCGCTCATTTGTCTGACTCTTTCTCTCTCTCTCGCTCTCACCTACTGTGGAGAGATCAACAAGGAAAAGCAAATTCGGGCTTGAAGATGCCCCAAAAGACGGGGGGGAAAAAAACTGTTTCAAGGATCAGCTTACATCTTCTCTAAAAATCAGGACCTTAATTAACAGGAGAGGAAGCACAGCTGACCTGAAATCAGCCAGATTACTGTAAGAGCAGTGTGTTTATACATTTCTCCTTGTGTTCTTTTAGCCTGCTGTGCGTTTGTTTAATGAACCAATATCATGTTCTGTTTGCTTTTCTACATCCGAAACAGTTTTGAGTGCCACTCTTCTTTTTTTTTTTCTCTTATTTTGAAGTTGTAACAGCTGTGTGCGACTTACTACACTGATGAGTGATGTATTATTTTGTTGTCTATTTACTGATCCTGTGAATCTAAGTGGCTAATCTGTTTATAATGAAGTGACTTGCAATTTAAAGCACTGTGTGATTACTTTCTTCACTGTACTGGAGGGGGATCTGAGGCGACGATAACGTACAGTATTGTTGTGTTTTGATTTAACAGCTTAACAGTGTTTCCATTTGGCCCTTACCTAATATGTACAGTTTTTGTACAGTGTGTGCATGTGTTTGTGCGTGAGCGTGTGTGTGTGTGTGTGGTTTTGTGCTGCTCTCATGATTGTGATGACTGTGAAAGTTTTGGGGGGAACAGTATTCACCCTTGACTTGTTCCACAGTGTTTTGCAGTGGTCAGCTCGTCTCTGTTGTTTGAATAAAAGTTGTTTTCACAAGAACTACAACATGTGTTTTATCAGAAAGACAATAATGTGAACATTGACATTGTCAGTGTTATTGGTAAATTTGAGTGCAACAATGGGTATTTTCACAAGATTAAAGTTTCACCGCCGCTAATGGCAACTACAACAATAGACTCTTGCAGTGCCCAAGAAGGAATGCTTCCCAGTTTTCATGGTCTACCAATTCTCTCTCTCTCTCCCTCTCTCATAAACTCAGCCAGATGTTGCCCAGTTTTCTTCCTAGGGGAACGTGGGAGGATGGAGGAGGGGGGAGGAGGGCGGAGGCATGGGATGGGTTGGTGGGTGGGTGGGTTTTTGGGGGGGCGTGGGGGGGTGGTGGAAGCATGTTGAAGGGGGCGAGTGGGGATCATGAAATGTGGCACAGCATGTTTTCAAGCAGGCGTCTCTTTGTGATGCTGTGGCAGCCTCCCCCAGCATCCACCACTGCAGCAGCAGCAGCAGCATGACGTAGCTGGGAGCACGGCTCAGTGTCAGATCCACTGGCCTTTTACTCTCAGGCTTGCAGCAGGTAGAGTCGCCCGGGGCTGGGGGAGTTTCAATCCTGATGGGGATACACACTTTGTGCAAAATGTGACATGCATTCAAAGTGATGGTTCTCACAAAATGATCATGAGTCATCTTTAACCATTTTGTCGGCTTCAATCAGCTGTGGTTTTCAGGACTCACTATTCTTGTTCGATGTTTTTTCCTATTTGGATTAAAAATTATTTTTTTGTGCACTGTTTTGTTTTTATATATTAATATAAATTAGACCATTTTAGACTATTGAACTATGGTGCATGTAAAAGTAAATTCAGCCTGTTCAGTGCTGCATAAAGCAAAAAAAAAAAAAATACACATGAGGCCAAATTGGCTTTAATCCTTTATCACACAATGTCAATGAAATGTTGAAGGCTTGTTAATGAGCTTTAAACTAGTTCTCTATCAGACCTGTGAGACTGACTGCACTTGAATGAGGCCACAATAGGATCTCTTACCTCCTTCTATCACCAGAGGTAAGTCTTTATGTGGGCAGGCAGCCAGACATCCAGGTGACTGTCCCCTTCTATTAATTTTTTTTAAAAGAACCGTTTTACCTCTTTTGCTGACTGTTATTCTATATCTTATTTCCTCAATCCAAATGAAATTCTGCCCCGCGCAACTGAAAACAACACCGCTTTCACCCCTCAATGCCTTCGCTGTGTTCACTCCACATCCACACAGTGACAACACGTGAAACTATTACACACGATTAAACAATATCGAACTGCAAGGATTCCTGCAGCATGTTTTGAGATAATGTACCATAAAATAATAATTACCGTAATGACCGTAATGCTGGTAGGCCTTCAGGTGATGAGAGCAGCCTGTATAAGCATACGGTATGGACCTGCTTGTCTTGATTTTACTTGAGTGGTAACTCGATCTGCTGCCAGTGAAAACCCTAACTTTGCTCTGGTATGGATAGGGTAATAGCCTCGGGTGCTTTATAAGTTTATTTTAGGTAATAGAGACGCTTGTTTTGTTACAGCCTGTACCGCCCTTCTCTCTCTCTCTCTCTCTCTCTCTCTCTCTCTCTCTCTCTCTCTCTCTCTCTCTCTCTCTCTCTCTCTCTCCACGATTTTACCTAACACTCAAATTCCTCGCTTCTTCAAAGTTGGTGACTGGCAGAAGAAAAAAGGGATCGGAGGAGAACTGTGAAGCGCATGCGCCATCGGAGGGCTTTTGCGCTGCGCATCCATGCCGCAGAGTGCTAGTTTGTGAGAGGAGGCGACTGAAGCAGGTGAGTGAGAGAGGGAGAGAGCGACGGAGCGAGAGAGAGAGAGAGAGAGAGAGAGAGGGAGGGATACACGGCGATACTTTTCTGCACTTCAACACACACAGACACACACATACGGTGTGGGAAGAAGACAGACTTGGAGCCTCAGCAAAGCCGCTGTTGTTCACACGCTGTGCTCTTTTCCTCCCCCTGGCACCGTGCGCGCTCGCCAAGCCGCACTGTTTGGAGATAGTCCGCGCGGAAAGTTTTTTGGAGCATACTGTCTGGAGCCCATTAATTGTTGCATCTGTTTTTTTTTTTTCTTCTCCATTTTCTTCTTTTTCTTTTTCTGTGAGCCGGACAACTTCGCCGTTTTTGCATGTGAAGACATTCATCTGGAGCTGAGGAATTGTCAAAGTGTTTTTGTTGTTTGTTTTTATTTTTATTTTTTGCACAGAATGGAAGGTAAATTGACAAGTCGTTTGTGGCGAGGATCACCGTGTGGATCTTTCCGCAGGTAAAACGCGCTGCGACCTGAGCGCGTGTGAGCGGCTGGATTTAATGATCCTGACAACATCTGAGTGTTTTTGGTTTGTCACAGTTTTAGCTCTAATCTGGAGCAGTCTTCACTCGGATAGGGGCTATAAAAGTAGGCCGCTTCCAATTAGTAGAGAATCGACTAAAGTTCATACGACGTTTCCGCCAGCTGCACTTTGTGTTGCAGTAGATGGTTTTATTTGTTGATAGTTACCGCAAAGTCACACACTGACTCGTTTAAAGGAACTGATCCACTTTTTTCCTCGCAGCCTTTGGACATTTTATTCATCTCGCTGCCTACTACTACCAGCCCCTATATGCTGCTTGGCGCAAGGAGCGCATTCACTGATTTCTTGGACGTCTGCGTTCACCAAAACACCAAACCTGAAGAACTCTTAGCTTTTAGCACTGCACTCCCTTCACCCCAAACCAAAGCACTTTCCAAGAGATCCGGATAAAGCGACGAGACTTGTCTTCACTACAGAGGAGAAAAGGAAATCTTAAATCCACCTGGCCTGCACTGGGATTATTGGTTTGATATCGTCTGCAGAAAGTGGATTAGCCTTCAACTTCTAACGGGCTGTGCTCCCTGGTGAGTAGCCTATACGTCTCCAAGTTCACTCAACTTTCAGTGCACTTTAACTTAAATCACTGTGGAAAAAAGTGTGTTTTCTGCGGGTCCTTTCCCACTAGTTTTGGATTTAGATAAATGTTCTTGACAGATGTGATGTGTGAAACATGCCCCCTGCCCTCAACCACCCCCTCTCCCACTGCAGTCACCGTGACCCTCAGCTATGTCAGTGCTCTGCAGTGTGCATTAAGCTCAACAGAAATAAAACTAAAGAAAAACGTTCAAATCATAAAAAGTACTCTGCTTTCTCTTCTCCATTGTTAACCAAGCCTATTAAATCAGGCAGTGTCCTTTGTGCTGCTTGTCTTCATATCCTTGTACCTGGCTCCCTCTCCTGGTTTTCTAAAAACATCAAATCAGGCACGTAGGGCTCTAATCAGTTTGCTTTATTAAATGCAGATAATATTTCACCCCATTTGTCACTAAATGAGGACACCATGCAGTTTGGGGAAGCTCTTTTTTGTTCTAAATATAATTGCTCTATGAAGTAAACTTATTTCCGCAGCACCCCTAATCCTCCAAAAGTTAAAATTCACTGTCAGCAATATACTACATTATCCAGAGGCGTACAGATGCAGGCCACACTCCAAACAGTATCACTCAAAAAAGTCTAGCGTTCATTTAAATTGTGCATATTTGACATTGAAAGTATACCTTCATGCTCTTCCCGTCATATTTTAACAGTTTGCTGTCGAAATTCTGCTTTTATGTTTTATTATTGTAATAATGTGTTTTAGTATTTTTTTTGGCAAAGGTTCGACCCAGAGAAAATGAATATAAAAATAGATCAAATATAGAGTCTGACCAAAAGGTGAAATAATTCCAGGCACTTATAATTTTAAAGAATCAGTAGGTTGATTATTTTCACTTAAATCTAAGTCATAGATTTAGTTCTTGTAGATAAACTAGTGCATCAGCTGCCCACGATGTTTTATCATTTTGACGAGGGTTTGTTCGCTTCCTGTAATTTGTTCAATTTAATGTGACTTTGACCGACAGGAATCAGCAGGGTAGTCATCAGTCATCCTGATTCAGTCCTATGAATACTTGACTCGGGTCAAATCGTTTGCAGGGGTCACGGAGCGCAGGATTTACGCAGCTTTCACGGGAGAAGCCAAATAATATGAGTGTGTTTTTACGTTTGACACCGATGAAGTTCTGTGTGGGGCTGAACAACTCCTACCACTGAAACGATTACACCCTCGATGAAAAGTACGAACTCGGAAATGAAAAGCCCTACTCCTTTTTATGTTCAGACTAATCTAACTGATCTCCGCTCTGATTGGCTGAGACTCGGTTGTGAAGTGTTAGGTAACTGCGCGCACCTGTGGCATCCTGACACTGTTCAAAAATGAAGGTGGAGAGCCAAACCTGTGTGACTGAGCACCTCCGCAGTTGAGTTAGTGCCCAGTTTGGCGCAAAATTAATATTTAATTTCAAATCATCCACGAATGAAAGTATGCATCCTGGCGTGAGGAAACCCCCAATTAACTGCTTTAAAATCAGTGTAAAACCGCCGCCCTCTGCGGATTATTCCTTCAATTTCTGTGGATGAACTGCAAAGAACATAACAAAACCTCACCAACTGTTACTGAGACAGCACACAAACTGAAAGCACATGCTTTTGTGTGTGTGTGTGTGTGTGTGTGTGTGTGCGCGCGCGCGCGCGCGTGTGTGCATGCGCGCTGGGTGAGTGATGGTGAACTTGGCCTTGTCTTTAATGAGTATTAGGCAGGCCCAGGTCTCCACGACTCAACCCTGGAAAATAACGCAGCATGACAAATTAGAGCTGCTCTCAGACCCAAAATTCACACACGGCCCAACTGGAAGGCTGGCACATCGGTTGAACTCGAAAAAGTAGGGGTAATTATTTTAACTCATTTTCTGCCTGTACTGCAGCCAAACTATATCTCCAGAGCCACGAAGTTGTCTGCACACAACTGAATTTTTTTTTTTTCATTTAAAGTGTAGTTTTCGTTTAGCAAAAGGCTGCACAGTAATAAAGGCCATACACCGTCCTGCGCTGACGTGGCTTCTTATAGACGGATTCACATTCAATTCATAAATATTACATATAGTTACACACGGCATATTTGTCAGATTACGTATTTAATCGCAGACACGCCACAGTTCCCGTGAAGAAAACAATTTTAAGAAAAAAAACACGTAGGGTTATTTTTTTCTATTTCCGCATTTGTATTTCTACTTAATCCTTTTAAAACTTAATAATTTTAGATTGAAAATATTTTTTTACAAATGTATAACATTTTCTCTCTTACAGATGCTTTTTTTTTTTAATTAACAAAATAAAACTTTGTCAACAGGAGATAATACAGTCAGTTCTATTTGTAAAAAAACAAAAACAAACAAACAATATAGAATCTAAACAAAACGTTTAATTTTTTTTAAGTTTTCATATTTGAGGTCTAATTGCTTTCAAGTGAGCCTCATTTGCATCACTCATGTGATCATCAGTGCAGGTTAAAACATTTAATTTAACTTCAATAGTAAATGTGTATCCTATAATTTATTTAAAAGGAGGTATACACACACACTGACTTTACTCTCTTGTATTTGTGTCCCTCTGAGTAAAGTGAACCGTGTGTGTGTGTGTGTGTGTGTGTGGAGTTGGGGTTTCATGGTCATTGTCTCTTCTCTTGCTGCACGTCAATCAGTCTTGTGTGATTCACACTCAGACCTGCTGCCAAATGACTGTTCTGCAAGCACTGATAGCCTCAGGGCACTCATCTCTCTCTCTCTCTCACACAGGCACACTCTCTCACACATACACACACACACACACACACACACACACACACATAACCACAGTGCTCTATGCATGTAAAAGGGGAGGGGTATGTAGATATACAGGCATGTAGCAGAAAGATTTTTCCCTCCGTTCCCATGGCACATTTCACCATCATATACTGTATATCTGTCTTTACTGTGTTCTGCACAATAAACTGCTTGTGAGAGACAAACTTCCACACAGACGGAGAGACTGACATGCATCCTGTTCTCTGTGTGTCCTCCCTCAGATCAGCGGCAGTATGAACCTGGGGCTGGGCTGTGTGTGTCGGCCGGTTTACTGGCCCTTTGGCAGCGTGTTGGACTCCAGACACTGTGTCTTTGCCCTCACGCTCCTCACGCTCCTCATGCAGGTGGTGGTGGAGGCCAACTCGTGGTGGTATGCATTAATTTTCTCTCCATACGTACAGTTGTTTCTGTGTGTGTCTTGACGTGTGTACAGTTTGTTTTTGTGTGTTTGCCTGTCATGTGGCGAGAGCGGAGATTGTCGGCTTTCAAAATACATGTTCTTCTTTTTTGACCTGTGCACAAGTCGCTTTTTGGAAATTGAGCAGCAGTGCACAAAAAGCTCAGAAAGAGGCCAAATATTTAGACTGATATTTATTCAGGAAAAAAAAAGGTTATTAATGTTTATCTTTTACTCAGTTTCAGAGTCAATTTCAGGCTTGTGTGTGTGTGCGTGTGCGTGTTTGATAAGTAATCCTGCTTAGCTTCAGTTGCACCACATATGAAGTAATACAACATGCTGACTGTGGCACATTAACTTTTCAGAAAGACCTTTTTTTTTCTCCCTTATTTTCTTTCTTCACATATTGCCAAACCAAAATTATGAATATTATAGAAACATAGAATGCTGTGGTCTATGAGTCGCCGTCCAAATATGTGCAAACACGAACACTGTGTGTTCCTGCACATATGTGTTTGCATGTGTGTACACACACGTCCTGCAGCCTTTAGAAGGCCAGTCTATATTTGAGCATGCTGCACTTAAACACACACACATTACTTCTGATAGGGGAAAATACTGTTTACCAGTCACCATAGAAACCCATCACATCCTGTGGTTGTTTCTGCATTTTTATCTAGTTGTGCACTTGTGCATAATTGTGTATCCCCACTTGAGAGCTTGTAGAAGAACATGAAGCATTTACAGTAAACCCACACTTCCTGTGTAAGATTTTTATTTACTTCAAACGAGCAGATCAAAGCCAGAGGTGACATCATGTGGTGATAGGCCAATTATACGAAAATAACAATTTAAACAATTAATTTGAGGAGGATTTATCCAGATAAACATATTTTTAATGGGTTCCGCTCTGTAGGCGGCGACATTAAAGTTCAAGTAATGAGTTGGATTACGGACCCAGCTGAGGACTCGCACATTACCACAGAGCTTTTGGAAAGCCTAGTTTGGAGCACAAACTGTGTGTCTTTCAGTTTCCTCTTCGAGAGGACGCACAGGTGTGAAGGATTTAGAGCGTCAGAGCAGAGAGCGTATGTGAGACCGAGTGTATTAACAGTGTGTGTGTTGATTTTTTTTATTTTTTTTTTGTCTTCCCTGTGCTTACATCTGTGTATATGTTGTGTGTGTTTTTAGTCTGCATTCCCTCGCTGCCGAGTTTCCCCAGTCGATCAGGTTACACTGGGGGCTAATTGTCTCTCTCTTGGGGCTCTGGGATGGGCTGCTCTAATTGTCCTGTGGCCTGGAACCAGATGCTCATACTAGTGTTTCTCTCCCTCTCTGTTTCAACTGTGTTTGTCCCTCTCTCTTTTCCTTTCAATTCATTTTGATTTCCCTTTTGTCCTCTCAAACAGAACCCAATGTGGCGGTAGATGAAATTATTTGATTTATCCACAAAAGTGTCTATGGTTTTCGTAGCTTTCAATAGCGGTCTGCTGTCTGCAGTTGGTTTGAGGAAACATGAATTATGACAAATCATTCGGGGGGGAAAAAAGTCTAAATTTACTATTTCTTTTTAGTTGGTATAGTGTGTGCTTAGTCAGCAGAATATTACCCCTGAGACAGTGGTTTGTCACCTATATTTTGAACATGGAGGGGTCACAAGATAAATCTGGAGGCTTTGTGAGCCCCTAGAAAAAAATATTTCTACCACACAAAGCTAAATGTTGATGTTTATTTGACTTTTCTAATGTGTTTGTTGTTTTTGTTATAATGCTCTTAGCCCTAATTGGTACAGTACATTTATCAGTCCAGTGTCAGTAACAACTTAAAGCTAACTGCACCTCATTGCAATGGTGAACACAGCTTCGACCAATCAAGTGCAATAAGCTGCTGATTGTAAATGTAGCCTTAAAACATGTATTTGTTAGAATGACACACATGAGTCACAACAAGTGCATTGTGTGTCCCACTCATCCAGGTCTCTGGCCATGAACCCTTTACTGATCCCGGAGGCCTACATCATCGGTGCCCAGCCTCTGTGCAGCCAGCTGGTGGGGCTGTCGCAGGGCCAGAAGAAGCTGTGCCAGCTCTACCAGGACCACATGCAGTACATCGGCGAAGGTGCCAAGACAGGCATCAGAGAGTGCCAGTACCAGTTCAGACACCGGCGCTGGAACTGCAGCACAGTGGACAACTCTTCTGTTTTTGGACGGGTCATGCAAATAGGTAAATATGCAAAGATACTGATGTTTACTCTGAGAAACATATAGAAATAGAGCAGGAGATTTTTTTTGCAATATATTCACCATTGCTATGTAGCATCCGGCACAGTCTATGTCTTGTCTTTCTTCATTCTTCTGCTCCGTGACTCACTGACCCTCTTTTGTGTGTGTTTGTGAAAGTGTGTGTATGAAATGTATGGGGCTGCTGATTCTCAGCAGCTGTGTGGAGGGAATAGTTGGTGGGTGAGGTTGCTGGATAAATCACATGTGGCTTTGGCCTGCTAAACCAGCTCCCGACATGGAGCAGGAGGGAGGCAGAGAATCGGCTTTTCCCCTGATGAATGGGAGACAAGCTAACACACACACACACATATATACACGGGCAAGCACTCTATGGAGCTGGACTATAGCTGCCCTGTATTTACAAGTAATAGGAGTGCAGTGAGTGTATGCACCAATATATCACCTTGTCAGAGATTACACTGTGTGTGAGTGTGCATGTGTGTGTACATGTTCATACAGTGTTCTCAAATCTCTTACAGAAAATTCAGAAGTTTTACAATCCACTCTTGAAAGTGATTCCCACTCCTGGATGCTATCGTTTAACATGGTTTGTTTTAGTTTTCTTTGGATGTTTGCCTTCACCTCAGGGGCTAATGTAAGGGCGGTTTACCATTTATTGATCATAACTCTCCAGCTGAATTACAATGAATCTATACAATGTCCAAGCTGAGATCGTATTAGCGGGTCAAAATCTGAACAGATCCCATGTTGTAGTTTTGACAACACTCTGCATGTTAAATGTCCGTTTTCAAATGAATAGTATCTAATAGGCAGACAGAAAGTTGTTCATTTTCCTTATGTTGCTGCTCTTTAAAGGGTCAATTCACCCAAAATCCTTAAAGAATAATTTTAAAAAATCCTACTTACCCATATCTCATGGAGAGCATTTATGTTTTTTTTTAATTTGTCCAGATTTTTGAGATATACATGTCCAAGATTTCTGTTCCCAACTCTCCTGCAATTATTGGAATAAATGGTGAATGGAATTTCATTTGTGGCGCTCACAGCTTTGAAAATAACATTTAATGCACTCAACAGCAGCTCATCCTTCCAGGAATAATGTTCCCATTGCTCTGGGTAATCCACCAAACATGCTGTCAACAGTTTTCATGGTGACGATATTTTATTTTCTTAATTTTTTGGTAGAAACTGGTGATTACACAGAGGTCTGTGGATAATCCCAGTAACCGGGACATTGTTTTTGGAAAGAGAAAGTGGCGACAAATTTGATGTTACAAGCACCAGAAAACCAACCATCAAACATGCTGTTGTTGTGAATAATACCCTACATGACGTAGTTAACCCACATGTGAATGCGTCTGTGTTTTTACACTATTCTTGGGGATTCTCCCTGTCTGTGTCTCTGGCGCTGCCGACTCCCTCCCCACAGATCAGTCTTCATAGAGACCTCATCAGCAGCCCTTCTCCAATTCCTTTTCTGCCTCCCTCTACCTCCCCATTATTGCTTCTATCTTACACCACTCCGGGCCAAGTAAACATGTCCTCCCCTGTGCCGTGTGTCTGTCTATCTGAACACCCGTCGCACTGTCTGTCTGCTGGCTTAGGACACTGCTGGTGATTTAAAGCTGAGCTCCAGGGGGTGCTGGCGTGGTGGGGTTCAGACCCTCTCTCCCCTGCCTGGTTTGGCTAGCTGCAGGGTGGGGTACAGGAGAAGGGAGGCTGCAGTGTGGGAGACAACAGTTTGTCTGTCTACAGGTCCACTATTAGGCCAATATCCTCAGGCTAGTTTTAAAGTTGTACTAGACTAATAAATAAACCCCTCACCCCCTTTTCTCTCTGATCGCCTCCTGCCAGAGTTTCCCACCTGGACTTCTTTCAGACTTTCCAATAAGCGTCTTTTATTCTTTATTCATCTTTTCTCTCCTCGGTCATTGTCTTTCTCAGCCTTTTGTGACATTAAGTGTGTGCATGTGTTTCCTTTTCCATTTTGCTTCCTTTTTTTCCCTTTCAATGTCTTTTTCTGAACTTATCTCTTCAGTCGTATTTTCTTTCTCCTCCCTCATCTCCCATTCTCAGTCCATCTGTTATTGTCATTATAGCACGCTCTCTAAAGGTTTAGCCCAGCAGGTATATGAGCTGTGCATTTTTATTTTGTAGCAACCCCTGTCTTCAGTGTGGTGATGTCGGCCATTTCTTCCTTTTTTGTTTCTTCTTTATCTCCTCATCTCGGTTTTCCCTTGTAGACTGTGGCTTTGTTCAGTGGAGGTAGTAATGGATAGAGCATTTGGTGGCAGAAAAATCTGCTTATGTGTATTTTTGTGTGTTATTTTTATTTTTTTTAAGTTTCTTTTTAAATTTCCCGACCTCTTGTCTCTGTGGAGGAAATGTTGAGGGCAGAAACAGCGGGAGTTAATGAGCAGTGGCTCCAGAAACTCTCAGTCCTGACAGATAAAGTAAAAAGAGTCGTTGTCACTTTCAATTTGGGTGAAATGACGGCTGCTTGTTGAGGAGAATCTCTGTCACTGGAGGGCGCTGTCTTCTCTCTGGCCGAAGCCCAATAACAGCAAACCAGATTCCACTGTTCAAAATGTTGATGATGAGGAGTCGGCAGGACTTGGCTGAAGTGCTCTGTAATCTTAAGTGTATGGTGAATGCTGTCATATGACATCACATCTCATAACACTGTGTAGATCCTTAAAGCATAATGACAGTGAGACACAGTTGGCATATAAGATAACCGCACATGCTTAGGATACAAAAATGGAAGCAGTGGATGGATTTGATCAAATTTTATATTCCTCATTTACTGCATCTCTTCTCGTGTCAAATGTGACTTGACGTTCCCATTCTGTGTATCCACAGGGAGCCGAGAGACGGCGTTCACTTACGCCATCAGCGCAGCAGGGGTGGTGAATGCGGTGAGCCGTGCCTGCAGAGAGGGGGAGCTCTCCAGCTGTGGGTGCAGTCGAGCGGCTCGTCCCAAAGATCTGCCACGAGACTGGCTGTGGGGCGGCTGTGGAGACAACCTCATCTACGGCTACAGGTTCTCCAAGGAGTTTGTGGATGCGCGCGAGAGGGAGAAAAGCTACCCAAAGACGTCGTATGAGAACGCGCGGCTGTTGATGAATGTCCACAACAACGAAGCTGGAAGGAGGGTAAGAGACTGGGCTTACACGCACGGATACACACACACACACACAAGTTTGTTTATGTGTCATCAGATAAGAAGCAAGCAGAAAGATATTCACTGCAGGCCCAGGAATGAGACCCAACCAGTGATTAAACAGAGCAAAAAAGAGTTTGGAAGTGAGGCAGTCCAGGTCAATCAGATAGGTCTCCGCTGATCATCTGTGTAACAGCTCTGTCTGCTCTCGTCTCCTGAGGCTTTGATCTGTGGGGAGATGGAGTCATTGGATGCAGCTCTGGGATTTCTTTTCCTTTCCAAACATCTTGAAACCACCTCAAAGGAAACGTAACACCAGTTATCTGTTGCCAGGCTGTTTTCTTTCAAGTAGGACAAATGAGTGGACAACATTTTATTCAGTGCACCATTGGAGACATGGTCAGGATCATTCAGTCCATTATGGCAAAGTAATGCTTTATGAGATCATAAGCAGGATATTGTGCAAATATTTAGGCAGACAGGACAAATTAGAAATGTGAAGCATTTGTTATTCTTCTGTAGTTTGTCACATTTAAAGTCGTCTGTTTAATCCAAGGCTTTCTTTTCCTTTCGGCTCTCAGACGGTGTCGGATCTCGCCCACGTGTCCTGCAAGTGTCACGGGGTATCGGGCTCCTGCAGCCTGAAGACCTGCTGGCTGCAGCTGGCCGACTTCCGCAAGGTGGGTGACGCGCTGAAGGAAAAGTACGACAGCGCCGCCTCCATGAAGCTCAACACGCGCGGAAAGCTGGTGCAAATGCACAGCAAGTTCAACGCTCCCACGAGCCACGACCTGGTGTACATCGAGTCCAGCCCAGACTACTGCCTGAAGAACCAAAGCACGGGCTCTCTGGGCACAGTGGGGCGCCTTTGCAACAAGACGTCAGAGGGCATGGATGGGTGCGAGTTGATGTGCTGCGGCCGTGGTTACGACCAGTACAAGGCCCAGATAGTGGAGCGCTGCCACTGCAAGTTCCACTGGTGCTGCTACGTCAAGTGCAAGCGCTGCACTAAAATCGTAGACCAATTCGTCTGCAAGTGAGAAGAGGAGCGTTGCCTGTGTGTGTTTGCTTGCAGACGATGGGCATACATCTGTGTGTATTCATGAGCAGAGGAGCAAAAGGAGTTGAACACAGTGAGAGAATGGAAGAAAAAACTATATAAATTATATTTATAGAGTTAAACAGTTATGCCATTGCGAAAAGACTGACTCTTTTTTCAAAAAAAAATCTTATGTCTTCAGAAACTGAGAGTATCGTGAAATATTTATTTTGAGATTGTTATGTTTTATTTTGGCCCAGACATCACCAGCCGATTTTAACCCCTTCAAGTGCCTGATAATGGCTGGAAGTCCTCCTCCCCCTGAACACCCCACCTCACCTCACCTTTTTTTTTTTTTTTTTGGTCAAATTTCAAAAAACATCCCTTTCCTTGTCAGATGGGTCACGCTGATTGCGAAATTGGACTGTGTTTTCTCATTTCCTGACCAGAGTATAGAGTTTGATATTTGTGGCATAGTTGACTAAGAGGTCCTGATTTGTTGTTCGAGACCGACTGTGTTGAGAGGAGAACGCCTGTGTGCTCGAGTGTATGGATGTTTTCATGGGCCCGGCCCCAAGCCACCCTTCACATCCTCACCCAAAGTCTGCCTTGTCCCCTCTCATCGCATGTAGAGTCAGGAACACTGTTGGTTCGTTTGGAGTACAGTGGCGACAATGAGAGGGCTGTTTTGGGGATTGGGCCATTTATTAAGCTGTCCCAGAAGCCTTAGTGTTCCCCAGGTGCTGCAACAAGCCCTCCACCATTATGCACTTTGATACAGAGGCTTAAACCTGTCTGTTCATGTCTGTTCAGCTGTTCTTTTTTTTTTTCTTACTACAGTGCATCAGCAAATATATCAATATTATAGCCTTCATTCTTTTCCATATTAATTCATAATTCCATTTAACATTATTCTACAATACTTAACATGGTTTGAATATATATGGGCAATGTTGTGGTTACAGTGGTGAAATATTCCATGCTCTGTGTATATAGTATGTCTATCCAACCAATCAGTAAACTGTATTTATTGTCTTTAACCAGATCCTCCTTTTTAAGCTTAAAACAGAGAAGCATCTCCATCAGAGATCGGTATTTAGTTGGACATTCCCAAGGTTTTGGAATCACGTTCGAAAAATTTGTTCTCACTAATGCGGCTCCTCACTGATTTTTCTTTTTGTAAAGGGAAAAGCACCTTATAAAAACACATTCTTTTGTTTCCTCACTAATGTTCAGCTTTACTGTTACACACAGACACACACACACACACAAGTATATATAGATATATATCACAGATGTTCAGATCTTATCATTGCCACAAATTTTCCAAAACCACTCAGATAACTGCTCACTATCCCTGTGATCATTCTCAATAGAATTTTTACCAATCCAGCTATGTATTTATAAGCAGGTTTGTTAAACTTAATGTGTTATAGCTGTTATTTTGTTACTTTTTACAAATTGGCTCAATGCTCTACTTTGTTTCAATAAATATCAAATGTAAAACCAGCAGAGAAGTAGTTACTCACAGTATTTATTTGTCTGTGCCTTTGACATTGAAGTTTCCATTTAATCTCCTAACATAAACCTCTTTCCTCTCTACACATACATTACTAAATAAGTTTGTCTTCCTCAAAAAGTGCTGCAGTGGAGATTTCACTACCGAGATAGAGGCTTTTCTTTTCCGTTTAATTCAAACAGCACGAAGGATTTTTATGAACCAGTTGCATTCCTTCAGTCGGTCTCCTCACCCGTGGGCAGATTTAGTAACAGACAGTCAAACCTACGTTGGATGACAGCTGTTTCAGCCGTGGAGTGAACAAAGACGAAGGAGAGCTTGCTTGAGAGCTTTGGAAGATGGTCTGGAGATTGGGTGTCTCTCAGGAGGACGGTTGAGGTTGTATTGTAAGCGCCCCTCAACAATCCAATGACAGTGGATCAGTTAATGGAATGATTAATCATATTGTGTCAGGAGAATAGGAAGAGGGGGATTTTCGATGTGGGGGGAATGGGGCTGTCTGGGAGACGACTGGGCCTTGTCAGAGTCTGCCGCAACTCAAGAGGAGATGCAGAGAACAGGAGAGAAGATTGGGTAATGAGAAACGGGGGATTACATGAGGGCTGGATGAGAGGGGAGTAATAAGGAGAGTGGTTGTGAGAGGAGAGGCCCGAGGGAGAGGAGTGCTTTAAGGAAAGTAGAGCTGAAGGACTGCCATTACAGTGTAAACGCTCCTGACACTGACTAATATTTACACTGGTAAAATGATACTGACTTTAGGAGCACATCCCATATGTGACCCTGTCAATTGGCCCCATATGTGTGTCCGTGTACTTGCATATGCACCCACTTGCGCAAAATGTGTTACATCATGACAAGTGTTTACATTTCTGATTGGTGTCACGCAGGCCAATAAGCAAAAGCAGGAGATACAAAGTTTGCGAAAAAGGAGAGAAAGTGAAAGAGAGCTAAATGTTACCAAAAAAAATAGGAAAGACTCAAAGGAGACCAAGGCCAGCAAGAGGTTTTACATATTTGAACCTTCTGTCAACAGCAAGGTTTATAAGGATATGAAATCACCCTTCAGCTTTGTATTTTTTATGTACATGGAGGTCAGAAACTACTTGCACATGCTGGACGGGGATGTCTGAGTGAGTGACTGCCTTCATACCAGCAGGAGTCTTCTCGCTGTAGCATAAACAGAAATCCAGGTGCACAGCAGGCTGATACAGCAGGCGAGCGAAACCTGAAACCCACAGGTGCACAGGTATGACTAACCTGACACAGTCATTTAGAGAAAGAGGTGCGGATACTTCGAAATGTTCAAACAAAAAAAAAAAAAATACTTGGCCTCTGCTCCCATGAAGGGTTTGATAGATAATGCGGGTGGCTGCATAAATATTTATACGCCTGTTCTGCAGAGAACAACGGCGTCTTTTTGGGGCTGTGGTCACAGGGTGATAAGGTTGTGATTTAGGTTTGCACACACAATTAACTGTTGACCGCAAAAGCACTTTGCAGCTTCAAGAGTGCACGCACACTTAAAGGCAGAGGTGCTCAGCATCAGATATTTTAAGCCGGTGTAAGACTTGGCTTCTCTGTGTCATCTGCGCTTGACAGTTTATCTAAGAAAACAACAGGCTGTCTGAACGTAGCCCTCTTCCATCTGTCTCACATTGCTGTCATACTTTCTTCCTCATTTAATCTCCTTTTTCTCACAGAAAATAAACAGAGGTAAATGTTGAAATATGCAAGCTTTTTTTTTTTTTTGCTTGTTAAATGCTTGTTTGCTTCTGTGTGCGTGCACGTGTGTTTTTGTATTCGTGCAAAGGTGATAATTATGATGATGCAGCGAACGGGGCTGGATAAAAACTGAGGTTCACACAGCTTACTGAGCGGTTTCACTCTATTCTTCTTCCACTGCATTAAAATTCCTCAGAGGTTCTTCAGGACGATTACGTGACAAGTTGTGTTTTCCTAAAACAAAGCAGCTGGTTGATATAAGAAAACCTCCCCCTGCTGAAGCCAGATCTGCTGACCGCAACTTTGTAGATTCATAAATATTTTGTTGATTCTGTTCCTGTAGTGGAAAAAGGCTGAAGTAATGTTCTACTGTAAGTGCAACACACCAGGCTACACATATTGATGTAATACATTTACACCACATTTTACCATCTGTGAAACAAAACCTCAGCTTGAACTCTGGCCTACACTATAGTTTGTAACTGTGCTACACCGTGCTCCCTAATAACTTTTTGGGGTCTATAGAAACAGTCTTCATTGCCTTTAATCACTACATCAAACCATGGCTCTGCCTTGAGCACCGAAAGGCACAGGAGGAAACGTGCAATCGGACAAAAACGCACTCCATATTGATCTACGCTGGCCAGCTTTGTCTTCTAACGCCCCACAAAACAGAATACATGAGCTGTCAGTGCAGCTCTGGCGAAGCTCATCTCTCCAGGCCAAAATGGAGCTTGTTCCATGCCCCGGCTCTTACTGTAAAACTCTCATAAAGCGAGAATGGGGCCAAAATAAGAGCGCTCCGCAGAGCTGCATTTAGAGCTATTTGGGATTGTGGTTGTGTGTTTTAGAGAAAAAAGGGCAGGACACCGCACCGTGACGTCGCAAACAGTCTGGACTGGATCAGAGGGATGGGTCGGTACCGCAGAGTTACAGCCCGCCCCCCCTCCTCCCTTCACCTCTCTCACTGCCAGTTCTATCCCAGTGTCCGCCCCCCACCCAGAAACCACTCACACCACAAGTTGTTTCAATGGGGCACAACTCTGGCTGAAAATAGAAAGGTTAAACATAGAGGTCACAATTTCTCAATGTGCATGACTGAGGCTTTTGTGTGTGTGAGTCTGTGTGTGTGTCTACACGTGCGTGTGAGAGAAAGCAAGTGACAGAGAAGACGGACGACTGAGAGAAATTAATATCAGTTCAATCCTATTGTTATGATAATAACTTTTATTCCAGAGGTTTATTTTAAATCCATGTTGAACTGGTTAGCCAATGTCCTGTAATCATGATTATTAGGGCTCTTAGTACTAACAGTTGCAAAGCCGAAGAATTGAGGATATCCCAGGAGACAATAGCAAATGGAAAGGTAAACAAAGCAGAATAGCTGTCGGTGCATGTGTGTGTGTGTGTGTGCACCACTTCAGTAGTACAGTGAACTGCAGCTCATCTTGCTTTATTGCTCACAGATGTGGAAACATATTCACCTTCATATGACAGCAAAGGATTATGATCTGTTATTCTGTCTTGAATGTCACACAGAGTGACCATTTCACCAAATGAAGTTTTTCCTCATCGAAGCACTCTAATAGATTTTACAGGACTTTCTTGGAGAAGGTAAACACTGACCGTGGAGCGTTCCACTCCGACATTTGATCTACTCTTCTTTAGAGACTCTGATGCTCTGCCCGTCTGTCTCTCACACGACTCCATTCCTAAGTCAGACTAGACTGAATACGCTCTCACTGTCAACGCATCCTCATGTTTTGGTTTCCTTTCCGAGTGTTTGCAATATATTACATAATCGGACATGTTTACAAGCTAAGAACAGACTTACTTGTTTGTGGTTTGCCATGGGATCTTCTCTATCTTTCCTCCTCTCTAGTGTGTGTGTGTGTGTGTGCACAGCTTTGCCCCACAGGGAGCTGAGTGCCAGGTCAGAGCCAGTAGCTGAGTGATTCTGTCAGCCTGTTAAGCCTTCATGGATTACACTAAAGTGGGCCCCTGGGGTTGCTCCGACATCAGTGCTGCTCTGCCCAGTTATGGTTAAAGTATCATACGGCAGCTATTGAGCTTCTCTTTCCATCCTTGTCCTCAGTTTTTAACTTTACATCTGCATCTATCACAATTTCACTCTATCTTGAAGAGACGGTTGAACTGCTTCTAAAAGGCTGTGATAAACAACGGCACAAACAGCAGGTTAATATCAATAGATAACAGATACTAGAAGAGATAATACCAATAAAACTGATGCCTGATTCGAGCATACAGGCAGAAACTGACTGTTTGTGAAAGCTAGTGCTATATGTAGCACTTATAGTGAAATTGTTTATTTGGATAAAACCCCTTGAGATGTACCATCTCGTTTTCGAGACACACTTGAGGGTGTTAATATATCCTTTGTAATAATAACAATAATTTGAACATATGTTTATCTCCAGTGTGTCTCCTTTAAATCTCACTTGGTGTGAACCTGAGTCTGGCAGAATGTATTCTTCTGTATGGAAGATTATCTGGATGGGCTGCCTTAATTTGAAGAGAGAGAAAAACAAAAGAAAAAGCAAACAACTCTTGCTAGATTCATGTCATACATCACCATCAACTGAGCACACGTCCTCTCGTTGCAGAGAGGAGTGAGAATGTATGGGGGGGAAAAAAGCAGTCACGGATGGGAAACAGCAGAGGAAGCAGCAGACAGACAGTTACCGATGCGCTGCGGGTGGAAGTCATTTGCAGGATGAAGTCATTTGCTTTAATGTTCATTTTAATGAAGCGTATCAGTGAAGTGTTGTTCAGGTTTAAGCTCAGGTTTGAGAGGGATCCCGATGAGTCACTAGCCACCGGTGGTAATCAATCAACTTCGAGCCCTCTTGCAGACTCCTTCACTCCAGAAATCTGAGGTGAAAAGGTTCTGAAATATTTTATCTAGAATAGCGTAATGCTAATAAAAAAGAAAAATGAATCCTTCCATGAACGTGTAATTGGTTATGCTAAATGAAGAGTAAAAGATGGATTTTTAAGGCGCAAAGTGCAGATAAATGACAGGTGTGTAGTCTGGGACGAAATCGGATTCTCTAAATGGTTTAAAAGTGAGTGAAGAGGAGCCGCTGTCAAATAAATCAGAGAGGCAGACAAACTCACTAATTTGCTATTCTGAAGACAAATACAGTAAATGGACCGTAGTATTACTGCAAGTGAGTACGGACGCCCAGTCATGCAATTATGAAACAGAGAGAACTGTGCCACTGCCAGCCTCAATATGGAACAGCGATGCAAAAAATCCCCCACATAGGTCACACAGGATGCGCTTGGACCGAGAACTAAAGGAGAATCGTCACACATGCACACACACACACTCATCATAACTTTTACCATCACAGAAAAAATGTAATAGACCACAGAAAAACATATTTTTCCAACAGCTTTTGGCCATTTCTTTCCTGATGACTGACACCCGGGCTAGTTAGCGCCCTCATTAAAAAGCACTTAATGAAATAAGGTGTTTAAACAGGGGCTTTTACACTAAGGTCTTTGTGGTTAATGAATCAACACAGTGCAGACGGAAAAATGGAATAGCTGGATACGCAGGTAATGTCCTGCTAGATCCAATAAACCTAACACCTTTTTAAAGGTGAATATCCCTCTGTAAGCCCCTGTGTCTGCTCGTGGAACATTCACACTTCCTATTGGCTTTGACTTTTCTTAGAGGGGGGCTTGGAAAGGCCGCCGCACTCCCACATATTGTATGTCGTGTTTATTTGTCTGATTTGGCAAGGACTGAAGCTTTTCTAAAATATTGCACATTACATTTTAGTACGGGTAATTCTTGACTGTTGTTTTAGGACCACAACCACAGATAAATGCTAGAAGGCAGATTTTGAAATTTTCATACACGCTTTGCTTTTCAGGTCCTCGAAAGGAGAACTTACAGTGGGAGAGAGGGACACTGAGCTGGAGTTGGTGGATCCAGCAGCTTTTCTCTTCTTTACCAACGTCACAGGAAGATTAACGTAGTTTTTCATCATTGCTTACTGATTCGGTCTAACAAGCTGACGGAGGAGCCGCTCAGAAACATTCCTTAAGATATGAAGAAAATGAAGGGGAAAAACAATAGCCGATAGGAGATACAGTGGGAACAAAATCAAAACAAAACAGAGTAAGCAGCGAGAGATATGATGTGCCGTGACGCTGCCGTCCAGCGCTTTGGTAAAATCATTTCCTCCTCTAACAATATCAGGGTCAGACAACGGTTAACAAAACTATGGTTTAGATTAGATCAAAATACCACAAGTTTTCCCTTCATAATTCATATCACATTACAAATATCCAACAACCGTCAATCAGCACAAGCACACTTATCAATGTCTGTTGTTTTTGAAACGTGAACGTTGTTTTTACTCGACCAAAATCTTTTTTTGCAATGAGCATTGCACAATTCGTTGTTAGATTTGTGCCCCGGTGGCGTGCATGAGAGTGTTAATGTGAGGTTTTTGAACACGGATGCCTGAGGGTATTTGTGAGAAGGAGAGCGAGTAAGAGAGTGGGACTAACCTGTCTATGCAGATGAGGGTTGGCACATTACTTTAAAACACGACATAATCCAATAGTTCATTGCCTTTGCCCACTCTCCTCCAATGTAATCAATCTCTCAGACCTCCGGTGCCATAAAACGCTGTATTTCAGTCCTCAACATGATGAAAATCGGACAAATTATAGCTCAGCATGTGGAGCAATAAAAAAAAAAAGTGTATTTATTGCAATGTTAATTAGGTAGACTCCTATAAAGCCTCCAAATCAAACAATTAAGCCTACTTAATCATATTAGAACACAGAATATTTCAAGCGTTCATTTAATTTTATAACAAGGAGCATATGCAATGGAAACGTCAATAAGAAAAAAATCTAAAACTTTCCCTAAGCCATGTTTTGAAGATGTCTACTATTGGTGTGTTTGTATGCACATACTGGATGCTTATGGTAGCTCCTGACCCACTCAGTGTGCTGTGTAACTCCTGTGTTGAGGGGCCACCCTTCTTCAGCCATTTGGTTATCCAGCTCACATCAAAGCTGATGGAAGGCTGGCTCGTGGCCCAGCGCCATGACAGACTGGCGGGGAGCCCGGAACTCGAGCCCCTGGATTGAGGCCTACAGGCCTGGGGCTGGAGGTTGACAGGGCCCAGCTATGAGGGCCTGATGAATGGGTTCTGGCACTGGACTGGTGATGTGTGTGAGACTGTGTGTGTGTATGTGTGTGTGGGTGTGTGCGCACGAGCACATGGAGCGGCTCTCAGGCCCCCTTAAGCTTGATCTGAGTTACAGAGGGAACCCAGGGAAAGGTTATGATTGGCCACAGTGTCAAGCACAATGAGAGGACCAGCTTTGGGTCTTCTTACTGTACACCCAGAAATTTGCCTCTCAGGGTGGGTGGGGGTCTCTCAGACACATGTAGAAATACATGCACACACCCACCAACAAGCACATACAGTATTTATACACCCCCACTCACGCACAAACACTAAACCACACAACATCACACATCATGACATGTGAAGTTCTCCTGAGCCCTCATGCTTGAGACGTGGAAAACATTATTCATTACTGACACCGAAAATAATAATGTGCTTTTCAATCCAGAGGGCTCACATACTTTAACTCGAATTCATGTAGTCTGACTTGTGTTCTGAGCTTAGAAAGGCCAGTTATCTCATTTAAGGAAAATGCATACCTCATATTCACTAGGAATCACAATCCATTTTCCGCTGAAGCTTATGGCTGGTGTGCTCATTTGCCAAAATGGAAGCTAATTTCACAGCAAACAAGATGAAACAGCAACTGTAAATGGCACAGAAATCATGTTTGACTTTTGAGTTGTAAATGTAAAATGCATGAGACATAATATATTATTCTGTAAAGCACAGTCCTACTGGTTTTAGGCATGTGAAACTAATCCAATTTCTTATTGATTATTAATGGGTGTATTTGTAATGATTACAAGGGAAATTGTAATGATGACAACTTCAGCGTGTAAGGAAAAGTGGGTAAGATGAAAAACTGTAATAATGTGAGCATGACGGATCGGTTTAGGGAGTAAAAATAAATTTTAGTCAGAGATACAATAAATTAGGTATTTCTGGAAGGTATTTCTGTCACAAAAGCACATACAACACAGGCTAAATCTACCTTTGAAAAAGGGGAAATATCCAGTGCCAATATTTCCCTCTCTGTCTCATGCCCTCACAGCCCCTAGAAGTCAACAAAAAGATAGGATATAGTTCTGTTGATACAAACAATAGACAAAAACAATATCTGGCAGTGATCTCATCCTGTCCTTGTTGGAGCTTCACGCGTCTCCACTTCTTTTACAGGCAGCTACATCAGGTGCTACATTGTGAAAGGTTGGTGTGTTTGATAGGGCCCAGCCGTCACTGTCTATGAAAGCTATATATGTGTGTGTTTTAACGCTCTGATTCCCGTCCAGTCTCCAGTTTATGCTTTAGCTCATCACTCGTGCTGTGGTTCTTAATGGCTGCTGGAGCACCGCGTTGTGCCGCCTGCCCAGGAAAACAAGCTAGACTAACTAAGGCAGTGTGTTAACCCGACGCGTAGTGCCGTTTGCCGTCAGGCCTCAGGCAAGGCTAATGAGACACGATTAGATTATAAAGGTATCCTGCTGTGCCACCTCTTTTTATACTGCTTGGATTGGGCCACATTAGGTGGCAAGAACCCAAGACACACATATTGAAATTTGTTTGAAAGTTTAACTAAACTCTAGTCCTGAGGAGGGAAACCTGAAATATCCCAGGTGTTAGTGTGACTGGCCGTGCAAGGACTGAGCTCGCTTCTGTACATTGTGTGGAAATCTCAGACTTAATAAATCTAAATTCAGTCTGAAGACATCCTGTCCAATCAATCGGAGTTTTAGCAACACACACTAATGAGGAAGTTGCCTAAACGGCACCACATACGGGTCTGCCCAGGGAAACTGTTTCCACTGCTACAACCCGATCATGCTGTTCCATCTAGTTTGCCCCTCTCCCGCGGCTCATGCTGAGGGGTGCAGGGGTAGACCAGTAAAACCAGTCACCCATCCTAGTGACAGTCCAGTGCAAGCATGCAGACATGCTGCAGACCTGTACAAATAACTCACTGTCTACAGAAAAGATTTTTCCACCTGGAAGTCTGAAAAGGAGCAGAGGGGAAGTTTCTTTGGGAGTGTAGAGCATTTTTGGGTCTTGTCCATCTCTATAACGCGTGGATAGTATTTCATTGCACTTTACCTACTGAAGGCAAAGATACAAAAAAATGTTGCTGATGTTAGAGAGGGTAAAGGTAGGCATGGAAAAGATGACACAAGCTATGTGGTGTATGTAGTATTTGTATAGATTTTTGCATTTCTGAGTGTGTGAGCACAAATGGCTTTTATGCATATTTTTGTGTGAGTGCATATGTTCAGCCTATGCATGTGTGTTTGTGTGAAAGCGTACATTCATGACTGTGTATGTTGGATCAGGATGTTGAAGCTCTCTGTACAGTGGCCTCTATAAGGTGCAGGTGTTTTCAGTCAAACCGTGGTTCCTAAGTCTTTACCCGAAGGGTTTTAAGAGACTGACATTCCTTTTAGACCTGTCCCTCTGCTCTGTAGCTCTGGGGAGACTGTGTACTAACTTATCCTGTTGCAGTCACCAACTCACAGACTTCTTTTACTGTTCATACAGTGTAAATCTACAGAACCTTATTTTGTAGCACAGCAGAGATGCACCTTTTTCCCATGAATATAGCTGCAACTGTCATAAGTGTCATCAAATGCATTCTACAGCCTCTGCTGTTGAGGCCAGACAGCACAAAATTCACGACACAACATTTAAACCACAAAGGCCGCCGTTTCAAGCTTATTCTGTTCTGAGAAAAGGAGGGTGCAGAGACAGGAGGACGACATGGTTGTCTTTTCCACTATGGTAATATATGGCCATTCCCCAGAGCACAGGGGTCTTTAAAATAACACAAATCACCACTCTGCATAGATGTGAGCATGCACATACACTCACAAGTACAGACTAGTGAAGCAGAGCCAGGAAGCAGAGGTGACAATGGCAATTTTATCCAAATTTGATTGGTTACATAATTTAAATGAATTCCCGCCTTGCGGTTGTATGCCTCCGCCAACCTGTCAAGTTGCAGGAAATACGGTCACAACCTCCCCTGCTGTTCTTGAGTTACAACACTGAACAATGGCCATATATGTTTTTGCAGAGCATTATGTCATAGTGAAGTTGACCTTTGACCATTTGGATGTACATACAGTACACATTATGTATTTACTTCATTATTTTCCTCATCCAATTGTCCTTATTTTGTATGAATCATTTAGTCAAAATTTCATCATTTAATTCTTAAAATTAAGTGGAATTTTATACCAAGTTTAAAACATTTCCTCGAGACGTTCTTGACATATGATACTAAAGGACAGACAACCTGAAAGCTTAATGCCTCTGGTCACGGCTGTCTCTACCATGGAGGCATAAAAGCCACGTGTCTGCCTTTGCCTTGATGCCTCTAGAAAATCATATGTTTTCCTTTGTATAATGCAGCTTAAGTTGTGGAGTGGATAAGTGGCCATCTAGCACCATTAAATAATAAATGAGCAATTGACAGTAGTAGGAGCTGTCAGTGGTGTCCCAGAGTAACATGATCTCTCCCCAGGGGAGTTCACTGCAGCCACAGACAACCTGATCGTTTAAAACCCACAAACAGCAGCATAGATTAAAGTGATCAGTTTTGGCTTTAGCAGACTAACAGCTATGCTATAAGTCAAATGGTATGCAGTCTGATGGATTCAATCTGACAGGGGAAAATAAAATGAAGTTGCCACGTGGAGCGCCCCAGATAAGCTTCACACCACAGGTACACATTTTTAAGGGTGTATGCACATCAAAAACGCCTTGACGTTTCATTTGTTTTGATTGCATCTCAGAAATATGAGAAAGATGAAAGTTGTGTCTGTTGCTCTGGAAATTCCTACCATAGTCTATTTAGTCTATCTGGTTTTGTTTAAGAAAAGCAAAAAAATGAATGTACTCATAATGTCCAGAGCAAAAGATTTAAGTGTGAGATTTAAGCTTTAAGAGTTTTCAGAGGGAAGCAAGTATAAACCTGTCTGTGGACAAACCTTTTTTAGTGTTCTGGGAACCCAGTCATCAAAAGGTCTTAAACCATATATCTGCTATGATAAGAATTATCTTTGCACGGGTGTAGATCACACTTAGAGTTACTGTGCTTGCACTCAGTTTGCCTGACTAGCACAGACATTCACTCCTGTGGCTAACAAATCAAGTTATGTCAGTGCCATGATACGGTGTGAGCGCAGGAACACAGAGCATATTCTGTGCTCACATTTGTTTTATTGATAGAGACCTGAGGTGAAAATTCCATATTTCTTTTATTACATGTCGAATTGCTAAGAATGTGAGCTAAAACATCCCATATGCAGGCGGCTTTCATTTCTTTTTATATAAAGTGCTTTTGATTTATGAGCCCACAATGTCTTTTTCCTGCATGAAATAAATTATGGAGGTGAATTCCAAAAAAAAGAAAGAGGGGAAGGGAGCGAGCGACAGAGAGAGACAGGGAACTGCTGAGAGCACAGGGAGAAAAAGACTAGGGGAGTCCTCTGACCGTAGTGAGACTGATCTGCCAAGTTTGGAGTGTGTATCGGTCCTACAGGTTTTCATAAGAAGGTATAAGTATGTGGTTGAAAAAAAAAGTGGGACAGCTCAGCTGTTTAACAGCTTGACTGTTTATCTTTCTTGTACTTAGCCGGGAGATTAATGAGGGAAGTGGGTATTCATTAAACATTTACCAAAATAAACTTTGGTGAGTTTTATCATAGAACATAGTTCATGTTATGAAAACATTACATTTGAGGTGTTCAGCTGACACTCTTATTCAGACCAGCTGAGCGCACCAGTGAACTAAACTTTAATTCTTTCTCATTACACCTAACGACAGCCATCGGTTTAGATCTTTCTAATTTTCTCTTTGTTTTGTTTTTTTTAATTCTGTGCGACCATTTGTAAATGACTGTTTTTATTAGCACTTTGTGGAAGTAATATAACTTTTTACCCACTATATCTGTTGCTTCTGTAATTGCTTAAATCTGGTGAGATGTCAGAGCAGATTAGTAAAACTGGATGATTATCACTGGAGTAGCCAGATGGAGGAGAAACTAAATGTTTTTGACTTCATAAAAACATCTGCAGTGAGCTTCATTTTACTTTGTCCCTAAATTATTCTCACTGGATGACAGACAAGGCTCTAGTCTAAACAAGCATGTGAAACATCATAGACACAATATCCATTGAAGAAGAGAGAAAGTGAAAAAACTAAACAGAACATGATGCTGGAGCGATGAAGTGTTTTGGTGATTTTGCGCCAATAAATAGGAGAAGAAGAAAAAGAAAAAAAAACTGGAATGTTGTGCATAACCTCGCTAATAAAAAGGTAACATCCTGCTTTTTATGCTGACTGTCAGATCAGGAGCGAGACACAGACTTAACCTCAGAAATAAGCTGAAAAGGCTGTATTGTCAATTGCAAGACTGCTGGCAACATAAGTGGGTTGGAAGACTTGAATAAGGATCTATTACATGGTATATCTGCACAGAGGAGATCTTATCCAACAACATATCATCAGCTAACTCACATTCCCACTCTGCTCCAGCTGCCCCACCCTCGCACAACCTACACACATGCACACACACCACCTACTTCTCCGTGACCTGACTCCATGGATGAGCATCACTTTCTTTGTTCCAGAAACAATCACATTTAAGCATCAACTTCAGCGTGAGAAGACTCTGCTTCCAGAACAGGTGTATTTGATATTTGGAGGTGAGTCTTGTGGTTGTCGGCTGAGATCAGTGCGTGACAAGAGGCACACCTGGCACTTTACATACACACATGGGATTAAATACACACAGACACACACACAGAGTCACATACCTGATACAAACACACCTGCTGCTGTTGTCAAAGTTGTTGAGAGGAGACAGGATGTCGGCCAGGACGTCCACTAAAACTGGAAAATAAACCTTAAAAACTTACAGCCCTAGAGTGAAAGACAAAAAGGAGGGATTCAGAGCATGTGTCGATTCAATTTATGCCCACTTTCACCTTCAATTCACCTTCACCCAAGGGCATAATTTACATTTCACCTTTGGAGGAGACATCTGGGAAATACTAAAGACTTCTCAATTATAGCCTTGTTCGTGTTCATAGCACACAGCAAATACTGTGTAACCCTTTGGCACTGGACAAATTAGTAGTATATAAACATGATTTCTAGGTGACAGAGCTGCACTTAACTTGACACTGTGTCCTGGAAGTGTGTAGAGCAAAAAGGAAGTAAACTGTAATTTACACTGCAGAGGTGATCATATTATGGTGGTTAAAAGAGCTCAGCACGCTGCAACTTAAAAAAAGAAAAAAGAAGAAGAAAAAACCCTAATGCACATAAACAAATGAGTTGCTGTTTCAAGAAGATCTCCATGACTTTAACTTTGCAGCACATCTGTGCATTCATATGCATTTGACTACTTCATTACTAAATGATAAAAAAAAAATAAAAAATTAATAACTGCTGATAATTAAACTGGAAATTAATCTGGTGTTGAAAATTTCATCTGCTAAAATCACCACCTTCAGTGCCGCAGAAGGATGGTAAGATTTGATTGGATATCTCACGACTAAGTTTTTACCACCAATACAGAAAAATGTGGTTTTTATTATGACATTTCTTTAAAGCTCCAGATGGGATTTTAAGCCACAACCTCCTTGTTACTAAACCTGTTTCTTTACCAGCCCAGTTCCTGGGGCTTTTTCAAGAAACTGAATGAATCCAGGTGGAGTCTCGTGGCTGATGAAGATGGATCCTGAAGTTCTGCTGCAGGTTGGAGCTCCAAACTGAGGCGAGGCATCGCTGCTTAAAGGAATATAAGGGAATTGGAGCACAACAACTTCTTCCCAAGGTCCCACACACGAGGGTTCAAACTCTTGCCAATAAACTTCAGCCAGCATGAGCTAAAAAACAGACATAATTTAGATGCAGGTGCACCTCCCTCAGTTGGAAGGCTGTAGATGCCCTTCATCTCTTAATCAGTGAGATGCTGCTGATTTGGCCCATATCTACTCTGCTTCCCTGCACTTCATCTCCTGGTCTGAGAGTTTTCAGTCAGAAACAAGCACATGGAGCACCCTGCTAACACTGAACATGCTTAAATAAAGCTTGTACCTCATGCAGTGCTGTTGAAGGCCATCCTTGAGTGGTTTAAAGAATCCAAGCAACTGAAAAATATTTTCACTGATCCCAGAATAATAAGCCAGACATTTACTCTAAACTGGCACAGTAAGGCAAGGAATGAAATGATATTCTTCCTCTCATGCTGCTGGTTTTTACAACATTACGTATTTTACATGTTTGGCAATGAGGCTCTACGTTCTCTCCATTCTTCTTTATTTTTGGGTGTTACTCTCATTTAGCAATTCTACATTTCACTGTTGCACGTCAAGCTGTAATTACTCTGAAAACTTTGTCCACCAGGTTATCATTAGGTTTGTGCATTCAAAGCAACGCAGTTTCTTGAAAGTAGCACGGATCTGATTGTTTAATGGAGCAGGCGTTTAGCGCTTTAGAAAACCACACACATTGTTTACACCAGGGAGATTGTTAAAAAAAAAAAAGTATATAAACAGATGCTGGCCAAAATTACCATTCTGACTCAACTTGTTACCCTTGGTCCATAAATACATAGTTTATTAGGATCAGGCCCATTTCTTCTCCATCAACACAATGGCAAGGCATTTGGCTGGTGAGCCAGGGCCGGGCTGGTTTGAATGGTTTACAAAGGAATTATTTTCTCAGATAAACAGCTCCAGGCCACAGAACTGATTAGGAGACACTGCTTTCAGCAGGAGCTCCATCCCGTGTCCTTTACTGTGGCTGTGGCAGCGAGAGCAGCGGCGTGATGGGCCTGTCTGATTGCACCTTTGTATATATGCTGAAATCTGTGGATTTACAAACCTGAAGCTTTAAGGAGATGCCTTTGTGTGAAATGCGTGTTCTTATTGCGCAGAGAAGGAACTCATCGCAATCATCACAAAGTTTCAGTGTGGTTAGGAAGTTGATGGTGAGTCGCAGTGAGAGGAGGGGGAAGTATGTTTCAGAAAAGAGTGAGGGAGTGGATTCAGCGAGAAGGAGGTGGTGGGTTAAGAGAGATGGGGAGAAAATAATGTCCAGAGGGAGGAACTAAGGTACAGTAAGAAGAGGAAAAAATTAGGTCCAACAAGAAGCAGAGGAAATAAGCTTCAGTCGGAAAGGGAGGAAATAAGGCCCAGAGAGAAAGGGCGAAAATACTGTCAGGTCCAAAAAGGAGGAAATAAGGTCAAGTAAGAAGAGGAGGAAATACGGGTCAGCAAAAAGGGGAGGAAATAAGGTCGATGACAAGGGGGGAGACGAAAAGGCATGAGTGGGAGTAAGAGGGGAAGAAAATCAGGTTGACTGAGAAAGGAAGGAAATAACGTTCATTAGGAATGAGGGAGAGTCAGTTCTGTTCTTCCAGGTAACCTGGGGAAGAACCACATTAGCAGATGTTGTGATTTGGACTTGGACTGAACCAGGGAGGTTTGCAGGAACACGCAAAGGTCACTGTGTGTGTGTGTACGTGTGCATAACTTCTTCCTCTCATTTTATGAATGATGACAGCATTTCAGGAGAATTACCGCAATTCACTACGCTGAAAGGAGCCCAAATGAACCGTTTCTTGTGCTTGTCTCCCGATTGCACCTACACAAATATATATGGCTGCAAAGAAGAAGACTTTCTTTCTCCACCGTCTTCATCCCTCTCTCCCCTTCACGTCTCACCTTCTCGTCCTCTCTCCATTGAGGACCAGTCATCCGGTGGGTTAGCCTTCGCCTCCTCTTTCCCAGTAATGACACACTCCAGGATTTTTAGCTTACACAGCTCATTAACTATACACTCCACACACCCAATAATATGCAATATGAATCACAAATACTCATATATCCTCACACGCACGCAACCATACACACACCATGCCTCACCAGATCACGTCCTGAGTATATTATAGCCTTGATTATTTTTAATTACAACGTAGCCTTTAACTTTAACTACAACAGTTACATAAATGAGGGCCCTAATCAGCTGGCTCTCCAGGCCTCCCCTCTAACTGTGGATCTCAAAAAAACAAACAGACGGCGTCACAGCCCTGCTCGCCTGTACCGCAAAGCACACGTCAGCGCCCAACATTACCCCGCTGTGATGTCATGCCCTCTAAATGCTCCAGACAGTTAGGGTGAGAGAGAGCATGCATGAGACAAACACACACATAAATCTGAAGTGCTCATGTGCACACGGACGCACAGATCTGAGATACAAGAAAAGGGGCGTGAGGGTGGTTAGAGCGAGAGAGAGCAGGAGGACGCACAGCCCTGCGGTCGGCGTCGAGAGCGAGGCTTTTGGATAGTCCTTCGGTCAAGAGGGTAATGATGGGTGAGGGCCGGGTGAGAGAGGGGGTGAGTGGGGGACACTAGGGCATATAAATGTCACATTGCTGTAGTGATTTTGCTGTCAGGGCCTGTGGTTGTAACCTTAGCCTTCCTTTCACTGCTCTGCTATGCAAAATAAGGGCGCTGAAATCCCAGGGCCAGGCATATACAGAACATGCGGCTCATTGGTCTGGCCAAAATGTGCACACACGCACGATCAGACGCTCACACAAGCCAAACAGAGCATAAATGCAAATACATGGAGGATACACTCTGTCTGTGTGTGTATCAACTGTACAGCTTGAAAAAAAGCTAAACCGGCATGACACACAGACACACACACATGGACACACACACTCTAATGTGCCAATAAGAGCAACCATTTAGTCCTGTCCACACTGAGTTCATAGAGGGTTAGCAGGAGCAGCTCTCCAGCTGAGGTATAAAGATACTAATCAAACAAGACAGATGGACGCACGCACGCAGGCACACGGGCACATGCACGCACGCTCACACAGTCGCACACGTAGCTACAGACTTCTAAAAAAGTTTGATGTAACCACACCATGCCCAGAGACGCCGTGCAGAAAAAAAACAACAACACTGCATCAATTATCACATCAACATTCAGCCTTCATCAGCACAGCAGGATTTATAACAGGCAGCAATGGAGCCAACAGCAAATAGTCCCTAACTCATTGATCAGTCCTTCATCCAAGACAAACACGGTGATGCTGATGAACTGTGATCCGAAGGAACTCTAAAATGCTCACGGCGCTCATTGCAGTTCTCAATCCCAGAGACCTGGGGACAAACCGAAGCCGAGAACCAGTGGTGTTGCTTTGCTCTGAGCCATTATATGGTGAGACCACCTACTCCGCTGCAATCAGCGCGCCTTTTCCCTCCATTGCCTCCCTGACCTCCAATCTAGCTTTCCTCCTTCGCTCGCTTACCCTCCCCTCTCTCCACTTTCTTCACTCCTGACTGTCAATTCTGTTAAGCTGGCCTACACTCTAAAAACAGCCTGGGTGCGTTTGAGTGGCAGAGGCAAGGCAGGGGGGCTCCTGGGTCTCCATTTAGCCACTTCCTGTTTGAGGGAGCCAATATGTATGCCCCTCCAGGCCATTGCTTAGCTTGCCATGTGTAACCGAATGAGGCTTTTCGCAAAAAACTCCATGAGCTGGCAGAGCTCAGATGGCAGCTACAAAGACTCAGCTGAATATGCAAATGTTGAAAAATCTCCCTCAGCCTGTTTGCACAAACACAGATTGGAATGCTAAATATATGCCTATGATTTGTTCTGGTTTTGTTATTCAATATTTGGCTGATGAGAGTAAGCTGCCTGTCTGACAGAAAACTGATGAACTACCAGCTGGTGAATTACGTGCACTCTTCTTCCCAAATATATACTGCATGCTAATCCTAATCAGAACACAAAAACAATGAGATATAGTTTCTCAGCGTCGCACATGAGCGCACACACATACACACATACGCGCTCTCGCACACACAGTATTAGTTCAGCTGGCTGTCAGGTCTTAAAGCTCACCAAGAGGTCCGTGAGGCTGAAGGCTTTTCTTCCTGTCACCGTATGGGGTATACAGCTAAATCAGTGTATGTATGTGTGTGTGAGAGTGTGTGTGCGCGCGTGTGTGTTGAGAGTGTATGTTTTCAGCTGGCACCTCTCAACCTTGGCAGCAGCGTGTCTCCTGGCACCCGCAGGAACAAATTTGTCTTTGGGGTTTGGTTCGGTTTTCGTCTCCGTGTGTGTGTGTGTGTGTGTGTGTGTGTGGGGTGGGGGGGGGTGCGTGCATGTGTGGATGAGGTAGTCGAGAGGTCTGGTCATTATCACCGCTGCAGCCAGAGAGCATGTGGCCAGAGCAGGAGGGAATACTGTAAGGTAAAGCAGGGTGGGGAAGGAGGTAAATAAGGACGGAGCCGAGAAACGATGCTTAGAGGGGCAGGGGGTGAAAATAATGACCACATTACAAAAATATAATAATGCAAATACACAATTCACACAACAAAGCTCAAAATCCAAAAAGCACAGACCCTTCTTTCATTCTTTCAAATGTCTTCTTAAAAAATTAGATCCTCTCTAATGTGAACCTATTCTCTCTGGAAACACGCAGTGAGTTGCAGGGCTGATATTTTGCTAGTCACCCAGTGGAATGCCGACAAAGTCGTATGTATGTTTTCCCAGCTTGTCTTAGCTGTGGCGTGTTGTGGTCACCGGGCCTGTGTGTGGTCCTTGTGTGGTTCAGCTGCTCAGAATCATTTCCATTTAAACATATCTGTGGTCTTCAAAGCAAACCACCAATGTTTCCCACTCTATTGGAGGTAACACCAAAAGCTTTGTCCTCTGCGTGACCGCCCGCGAGCGTGCACGTCCGTAAATACACGTGCTCGCGTTAATGCATGGTTAAGACCACGGCTGTATGCACAAAATGTCTGAATGTGTGAATGCCCGTGTGATTCACTGTCATCTATCTTCCGGTGTATTAGCAGAGGCGATTCCTCATGTGGTCAAGATAATAGCGAGCAAACAGGATTAGAGTAGTGTGAGTGCTGATGGATGGCTGTGTTTTGAACTGCGGGGGCCTCTCGGGGGCATTGTGTCCCAGTGATCAGTGACTCCTCTCTCAGGGGTTCCTTCCCACCACAAACAGCAGTGTGGATCGGATCATTGGGAAGGAATGTAGACGCCTGCTCTTCATTGATGTTTCACTCGCTCACTGTGTCTATGAATGTGGCTCTTTTGACAGCCAGGGGTTAGAGGTGTGATATTTGCATTAGAAAATGCATTAGACAAGATGTTTTTTGTTTTTTTTAATGTAAATAATAAAGGTTATCAGGTTAAATGTTCTTTTTTTAACCTCTTTTCTCTTTCCTTGTCTGTTTTCTCAAGCTGAATTTCATCATCGACTGTGTACTGACTGGATGAATGGAAGCTGTGTCTGAACACATTTGTGGGCTTTTTTAGCATCTGCACAGGCTATGTTTCCTCTACCTGTGTGTGTGTGTGTGAGGGGGGGGACAGCTTACAGAAAACAGAGATGAGCATTTATCACTCACTGGACCTCGAGGTGGCAACAGGGCTGCCACTGTGGCATCTCCCCAGAAAGAAGATTGCTTTTCCCCAAGTCTGCCTTTTGTACACGTATTGGATGCACTTTCCCATAACTCATCTGGCAAACAGGAAGGAATCACAGACCGGATTAGATGCGTGTTGACTCAAAACAGCTCCAATCCCATTATGCAGTGATAAATGACCCACCAGGGAGTCTTTGGACCAGAACAAGAGGAAGAGCAGGATGAACTGAGAATGATTAGAGAGGCACACAGTTCTGCTCGAGGGACAGGATCAGTGAAACGGTAGAGAATAGATTAGACCACTAGGATGGTGAGAATTACCTTGTCTGTGGAGGAGGGAGGGGCGAGGGGGTAAGTGGAACTGGCTGGGCCGGGAGGTGGGGAAAGAGATGAAGTCGATGCATGTCCCTTTGTTGACCACGGGGACCTTGGTGTTGACATGGAGAGCACAGCAGAGAACTTTGAGTTGCTTTTATACTCATTGTACTAGTATGTACTCACACACATACACAGCAGTGTTCATCCAAGAGTTGGCCTGGCATGGCACAATGATCCTATTCTTGCATATACAGTATGCGCACATTGGTATGTTTGTCAGAAAGTTTGATTGTTTGTGTCGATTTCCTAAACAAATACAGATGTATGTTGTGGTTGGCCTTCAATTCCAGTGTCATGGTCTTCATTGTCTCTCTTTGTGTGGGGGATAAGCCTCTGGGGTAGAGGCGTACATGAATGACAGAAGAGGAAAACACCAGATGCACACACAAATACTTGCATGTGTGCACTCACTCACACACACACAAACACAAGCCTGCCACATCTCACATCTCATGTGGAGGGCAAAAAGCAGCCAAACATTTCCCTAACAATTTAAGCAGATACTGTATTCATAAGTCGGATCTGCCAGCAACAACAGAACAATCTATAGGGATGAGAACCAATCCTTCATATCATGTGTTTTGTTCCTTTCAAGCTTTGCTTTGCTTTGCTTAAGAGCCTCTTGACAACAGAAAACATTTTAAACATAATTTTATTTCAAAAGTACACAAACAGGACCAATATCATTCAATAAGGCAAAGCTCAAATATTAATAACCACTCACATCAGAGGACTCAAAATCTCATAGTCACAGTTTATGGGTACCACTTGCAAATCATAAATAAAACTATTTTTTTTTCTTCATAATATATACTAGAATTCTTTTTTCTCAACATGAAAAAAAGATTAGACAAACATTTCATTACAACCCCAGCCACATATAATTATCTTCATCTTCTGTATTTTTTTTTATTTTCATTTTTTTTTATGTTCAGTATCATTATTGTCCATGAAAAGTCAGAGTGGGCCAAGGAAAGGTGCGCCTGACTTTCTCCACATTGGTGTTGCATGGCTCTAGTGCCCAGTTCAAAGCCCAGCTACAGAACCCAGCCCTTAGCTGCTACCTGAAAGGACTGAACATAGTGGGTGTCAGCGTGAGTGGGTATTACTGGGCCACTTGTGCAGTTTTTAAGCTACTAAGTGCATTGTTACTGTAGAATTATTACTTTGTTTAAAAGTTTGTATCACCCCCCCCAAAAAAAACCTCTCTGTGCAGCTCATGTGATATTGCTAAAGCACCTTAATGATCACTGTTTAGAAGCTGTGATAGCTGTCCATAACCAATCCTTTCAATTAAGTGTCTTGGAGGGACGTACCTCTGGGCTAGGGGGCTTTGTAGGTGGTGAGTTGAAATTGGGCACGTTTTTATAAGGGGCAGCAAGAGTGTTTTTTTCTGTGGCATCATTGCAATTCTTTTGTTTTCGAAGCCAAGCCGATCCAAGTCGAGTGCTGGGATGGAGAGGCGTGGCTAGCTGTGGTCACCTAGGGAACAGTGCCAAGAGGACGCAGAGCAGAGTCGCCGCAAGAGACGGGGCGAGACCCACAGCTCCTCCGCACTCCATTGAGTTCTCCTAGAGACAGACAGAGGCATTACATTGACAGAGAGAAAACATTTTTGATGAAACACAAAGAATCAGAAGAGGGCGTGTCATGGAAGAGTACCATGTGTTTGTGTGCGTAGTGCAAATACCTCAGGGTGAAAGGGGTGACAGGTATCTGGGCGCCTTCTGTCCTTTTGCATTTTCAATCTCTCACACTTAAGAGATTCATTATGTGCAGCTGAAGTCAAGGCAATAACAGACAATGTGTACCCTCTGCAGGGTGTTTTCCTGCTGGAGTGTATTTCTTGTTTATAATGGAACGGAATGCATGATTCTGAGTGCACCATGGAAAGAGGCTCTACTGGAGGCAGGGATAGTTTTTGCAAAGCACAATGTGCATTAAAAAAAGAAAAGAGCCAACTTTGAGCAATGTTTGATTAGTTTTCTTTTGTCGCGTAGCAACAGAATCGCATGCTTTATGCTACAGTAAGCACTCCGCAACAAAATAAACAGCGGTGGACATGTATATACAGCGTGACTGTACTGCGCTGAATTTTCAAGAAATGTGCAGCGTAGGAGAATCCAGCTTGGGTATGTGGTGACGAGCTGAAGTTCCTTCGGTTCGAATCCGCTCTGAGCTGTGTCTGCTATTGATCAGTATCCAATCACAGTGTGGGCTGTTGAGCAACACAGTCCAAACACATGCACACGCACATCCACACACACAACTGACGAAGACTTGCACTGGAGTGCCGCCTCACAGCCTCTGCTTCAGATCTTGTCCCACACAATATTCCCATCCGTTCCATTTACAGAGGGGGTAGAGGGCAAACAAACTCCCCAAGGCCTCCCCACAAATTAAGATGATCTCCATTATTCCCATTAGAGTTACATCAGTGGACACAAATTGGCTTTAATGATTCTGACACTAGAAGGCATGAGCTGGAAGAAAACAGACAGTGCCAATAAAGAAAAAAAAAACAAAAAAACATGGCATCACCCATAAGTTTCTAAAGACCAGTATTAAGCTCCGAGTGGGCCGTTCCAACATCAGCATCTTGCCAGTACCTACAGTAAAGGCCAGACTACCAGCAAATACAAAAATGGGGACAGAGGAGGTACGTGTCGTCTTGTGGCAGGCGAACACTCACCAATCTGCAACTCAAACTTTAAGCCTTAATAAAATTGACGTGAATTGATTTATGTATAAATTCACTCCAGAGCAGTTGTCACAAAGGAGTAAAAAAGCCCTTGGAACCAATAATGTTCTTTAAATCAAGTTGTAAACATTTATTTCTGCTGCATAAAGCTGGTCATTTCAACATGAGGGTCTGTGGCGATTGACTCGGCCTCTAGTGGCTCTTTTAAAGAAGTACAGTTTTTAGTACCTCGATGATGTGACTTCATAATTCAGCCTCGGAGGTTGCTGCTTGTATTTCTGTCAGTGTGGGCGAGCCTTTGTGGGGAGTTGTGAAACAGGTTGTCATGTAAGATTTCCTTCAAGAACCATCCATCTATCCATCTGCTAATTCGTTCGTTAGTTTCTCCTTTCACTCTCACTCACCCTGTTTCCCAGTCCGTCTAGAGCGTATGAGCCACTCTGAATGTTTATGGGAAAGTCACACATCTCCCAGAAATTTGAGCTTGTAATTATTGCTAATTGTTGTTGTTACAAGTCAGTGAATCTTGTAACTATATCAGCACCCTTGACAGAATTCCTCGCTCTCAAGACTCACTCAATGTCACTTCCTCATGCTACTTCCTCTACATTAAGAATACCCCCCTTCCCCACATACACACACACACACACAGCTGTCCACTCTTTGGCCAGTGAAGGATATACATGATTTCGATGGGGTCCATGGTGATTGGCTCGAACATGCTGCAGTCGCACTTGTTGTCCACCACCACCATGAAGAGATTACTGCTGGGAATCTGCTGGATCACAAAGGACCTGCCAATCAAAGCCAGAAATAAACAGATGAGGAAGGAAGAAGAGAGAGAGGGAGCACGGGAGGTTGAGAGCCGGATTGGCAAGTGGACAACGCGCATGGCCATGATGTAAATTTCCATGTGTGTCAGAGGATTTGTGTTATGAGTGTTCACATTCTCCCCTGGCAAAGGAGAGACACACTGAGGAGACTCCACTCGAAGAGGATGACTTGTCTCACCGCCAGCTGTCAATAAACACACAGGGACGCAGACAGACTCACAGTAACAGACACACATATAAAGTATACACACATACTTCTCCAACGCACTCCATCCCCTCCTCTTCCTAACGCTGTTGCCTTCTTTCGTCTTTTGTTATATCCTATCCAGAGCGAGCACCAATGAAGTGTTGCCGTATATAAAACACTCCAAAGAGAGACAAATGGGAACCACACTTTTGTGCGCCGAGCTTCCCATGGCTGTGTTCTACTGGCCTGAAAGATCAGGCCTTGCCTCGCCCTCCTGGCCAGTGATTTATGACCGTGGATAAGCTTTATGAAGAAGAGAGGTCATAAAAATGATCTCTTCTTTCTGTCACCCTTTCGTTCTTTATCTCTTGCTTCTCTCCCTCCCTCTCTTCTGCCACAGCTGGGTGATTTATCAAGTTCACTGGAGGCATTTATCAGACACGTATGAGTACATGCACGTGTGACTAAGTGAACACACACAGATGTAAAAAAATATACACACGTTTGCTTTCTGGACTCTTGTGAGGGAGGACAGGAACTAAGACAAAGAGGGCGAGACCTGATGGGTCAAAACAAACCTCACATCTCCAGGAATATCTCCATCCGTTCTAATTCAATACCATGACCAATTGCATCTGACCACAAACAGCCTCCAATCCCTGAGTCGCACCAACCCACCGCACTCTAATAAAGTTATTCCAGCATGACCAACCAAACCCAACCAAACCAACCCAGCGAGCAGGCCAAGCCAGTTCCAATCAGTGTGAATTAGGATCTGCTGATGTTTAATAATCTGTGCTCACCCCTGCACAGTGCCAGGCCGGCCCAGCTCAGCCCGTTGATAGAAAGCAGAGCAAGTGTTCTTGGAGAAAAGACTTAAACACATCCTGACAGCACAGCTGCTGGCCTTGAACATACTCGCTGCTGGGAAAGGGAGCACTACACCGCATATGAATGCACTCACACACACACAGATTCAGACACTATGCACAGATTTTCAGAGACAGACATCACTGCATACACTCTTGCACAAACATACAGGCAGGATAAACAGATAGATGTGTTCCTGACATGGTCTCTTTGTGCTGTGATATTGGCCAGAAGAGGAATGGACAACAAAGACATCCAATATGTCTCTCTGAGAGATGATAGGGAACGACAGAGAGACAGATCGACCCTTTGAGTGACACAGAGACTGACGGCAAGAGAGATAAGTCAGTAAAAGAGGCAGAGATCAAGGTTTAGAAAGATGCACAGGGGGAAAAGATGAAGTCAAACACAATGGTGCGGTGACAGTGTTTCTTCTTCTCAAGCCACTGACAAAACACATCACACAATCTGTGGCTGGATCTGATAAGGGGCAGTTCTGCTTATCAACGCATTTCGATCACGAGGGAAAATCTTTAATCTGTCATCTTTGTGTCATCTTTGCTGAAACTAATTTTCAGGGTTAGAGCTGTGACAAGTTGATACTAATTCACAGTACATGTACATGCTCTGGTCTGCGTGCCTTGCTTTTTAATGCTCAACAGTGGCAACGTCTTTTTTTTGTAGATTTCATGGTGAACTTGTTCTGTTCTCAGTTTTGGCCAAATGCAAAACTTTCTTTTGCGTGTGTGTCCTGTAGTGAAGGTTCACATTTTTCCAATGATTTAATCATTGCATAACTTAACCATAACCATAACTGCATTCACTGTACGGTCTTCAGAAATATCTGTCATCACAGTAGGGAAATGTGACCAGTAATTACTGTGTGTAATTTAACAATTACTAATTCAGCAAGTTGAAGTTGCTCCAATAAAATCTCAACAAACAGACTGGCAAGTTTTCAGTGCAATGCTGTCATTTTATTTCCATTTCTCTTATTATTTCTCTAAGAAAAACGGGCACAGTAATCCGAGCAGTTAATTTATGTATTCTGGGGCAACAGATAATTTTGGTAGATAAAAGCGATTTCAGATTTTTATTTACAGTTGCGGTAACAAATGAAGCTGACATGAGAGAAATCATATGATATATGTCACCAGAATATGTCAAAGGAGAACTATTTACAAAGGTCTCAATTTAAAAATAAGTTGGAACCCGATTTACCCTAAAAAGTAAATCAAAACCCACTTCACTGGAGAATTAAAATATCAAATTAAACAGTTTTTACTTTTTAAATACACAAATACTGGTTCCATTAAGATTGTACCGGTTTTCTTTTTCTTTTTTTTGCTGTAAACTGAGCACTTCTTGCCTGCAACTGCAGCATTACAATCCGTTTTAAAAGCTGTGTGATAGATAGGAAACTTGTCTTGTAACATGTCAGGAGTCACAGCTTCATAATCTACACAATTATCTGAGCAATACCACGGTTATTAGAGGTAAATTAATAAATAAATTTAAAAAAGGGAGGGATGTATTTCAAGAATCTCAGATGAAACCACGTCTACATGTAGGACTGTGGAGTTGCTGCAACTTTGAACCTCTCTCTGTTTTCTGGACATGTCTCATCTTGGACGGTCGAAAGAAAGCAGCCTGTGGAGCACGAGGATATATGGCCATGAGTATTGTTGCTAATAGTCCCCTCGAAGAACTTCTTTGGTTTGAGACATGACACACTCTTTTTCTTAATCTCAAGTTTCAGTCTAGAGAAGCTGGCAATGCATTAATGGAGGTTAAGTCATCCTATAGGGCCACTTAAACTGTTATATCATTCACGAGATTACGTGTCTTATGTGTCTCGTGCTGCATCACTCCATTTCACCCATCAGGAAGTTACAGACAAATACTAATAACCACATCACACACAAGCAAACACACACACACACACACATGAACACACACACAGTCAAACAGTACAGTAAAGAGAGGTTTAACAGGCGAGAGCTTAGGGTATATTTCCTAGAGCATAAAGTACACACACGTGTCCCAATGAAAATATGAGAGAAAGGCCTCAGTCAGCCTGTAACGTGAAACAGATGTTTATCACCAATATCCTCTATTACTAATATGAGCTATAAAATTCCATATAACCGAAATAAAAACTCCATTTTACTTTGTCAAATTCATTGTGCTTTAAATAAGATTTATTTGAAGGCGACATGTTGCTTGGAGCTCTCAGCCCTGCCCGCTAATCCCAGTTCTGGTGTCATCGTTGGAGATGAGGCCATTCTTCGCTTAAGCACGCTTATGTCGTGTGTGTATGCGTGTGGATGTGCGTGTCTGAGAGGGCGCTGAGCCTGTTTAAATGTGTGTGTGTGTCGGTACAGTATGTGTGTTTGGGGTCTGACTGCATCCCCAAACCTCATTTTACTCCTGGCACCCAGGGCAGTGGTTACCCTGCTGACCTTGCGGGGCTGTACCAGCAGCAGACACACAATGAAAACACACTCACGGACACATACGCACAAACACACGCACACTGAGCTTCCCTGGCAGTTCCACAGCTGGGAGCAATGAAGGGCCCATTGGAAGGATCCAGAGAACACCCCACAATTGCCTGACAGAAAAGCCCAAATTGTTAATGGGGACCACACTCATTTTCCCATTTTTAAAGGAAGCCTTTTTTCCACCTCTCTCCCTCCTCTCTAAATGCCTTGTATTTCAAACTACTGGAGACGAGAACGGTCGTCTGACAGTGTCTGCGTGTTTATCACTGGTGAACTGTCTGGATGAAAGAGTTTTCAACAGATAACAGATTATTTAAATATGTTTCTCATTATAGGCGGATTACGGAGATAAAAATATTTCGCCAAGATCAGTCAGGCGCACTATTCATTTTTCACATTCATATTGGTTTGATGAGCACAGTGGCCGTCCTTAGATTAGATTAGATTTCCGTTAATGTGTTAATTTATGTCCACATGTGTCTGGTTGCACGTCTCGTACTTGATGCAGCCGCTGCAGTCGATGTTCCCCGTGTTCTCTTTGATGGTTCTCTCGGAGATGAAGGCCGGGTACTCGGTGTCGCATGGCACCTGCATGGTCCGACCCATCCTCTGAGCTGAGGGCGGGGAGGGAAGAAAGGGAGAGGGAATGAGTTAAGTGAGAGAAGAAAGGAAAGAAAGATTAAAGAGGTTAGAAAGAAAAAGGAAGTATAAAAAAAGGAGAGACTGAAAAAAGAAGCAATCGGAGAAAAAAGTCAAGAGAAAATGAGTCAAAGTTGGTGGGAAAGTAATGGAACATTCATTTCAAAGTCAAATATATACTTAAAATAGTTATGCAAATATATTGCAAGCTAACAGTTAAACACACCACATCCTTACAAACATACACGTTTAAAAGAAAGCAGCATTTCTGAAGCAGAGCTGCTTCTCGTCCTGCTGGAGATATTTCCAGTGTGAATCTAGGCCAGCCATTCATGTAACATTGCTTGAACTCTCCTGCCACCCAGAGGCGTGAAACAACACTACAGGATGGAAAAGACTGAGGAGGCAAAAAAAAAAATCACACATTTATATGTTGAGTTCATATTTTTAAAGCCGGCCTATTAAAACGAATACAAGCCTAATTTGCATATCAAACATAAACATTTGAATTCATGTGGTTTTATTTTGTGAGCTCTGTAATGTCAGGGTGTTCTACACACACACACGCACACACACACACACGCACACACACAACAAGACCTCTTAAGATGGTGGATTATGTGTGTAATTTGAATGGAGTGGTTTAATTACTGGGTGTCAGCAGCGCAGGCAGCACTGTGTGAAAAAATGTGTGTCTGTACAGTTGTATATTAACTATATGCATGTGAGAAACGCGGCCTACACGTATAAACGTCTGGGATTAGTTCAGCTTCGGAGGCTGTGTAGATTGAGTTACGGGTTGCTAAGTTGGGGTGTTTCAGCTGTGTGTCACAGGCCTGTGTCTCTATTGTAAAAAGATATAGAAAGTGCTGCTAAGACCTGAGGCTAGCCAGCTGTGAAATTGTCTCGACTGCTTGGCGAGCACCGATGCCCAGCTTCACTTCATTCGGGATAAGAGTGTGCAAGGAAAGCATTTTATAGACTTTCATTTTGTGGTTTTTCTCTCTCCCTCTGTCTCTCTCTCGCTTCCTCCGCCTTTCACATTTTCACATATGAAATATTTTCATATTAGTTTTTGTCAAGAATTAATTCTTCAACGTAATTCCGCTTAGTGAGACTTTAATTTCAAACGGGCAAACAGTGTTCAACACCCCATAAAGCATTAGGCATCCCGGCGTTGGGAGCTTGGCAACGAGCGTATGAGAAGTGTGTGTGTGTGTTCATGGAAGAAAGTGAGACAGAAAAAGAAAGGAAAGACATAAAACCAGAGAGGGAGAGAGAGAGAGATAGACTGAGTGAGAAAGAGGGAGAGAAGCCTTTTTTCTCCTGTTACAAAGCGGATATTGCTTCCCCACCGCTACCAATATGACACACATCCTTACAGGTCATAAAACCATCAAGTCTAACCCCTCTGGACACACAAACAAACACACACTCACACATGCGCGCACATACACATCCTCTCTCTAAAACTGAGGTCACTTGAGGTAATCTTGTGTTCTGCCATTTTTACTTTTAGGTTTTGGATTGCGCCTCTTTATTCTGTTTTTCCAGTGGTCACACTGACTCAGACCGAGAGGAAATGGAGGGGAGATGGCGAAGATGAAGACAGGAGGTCAGCGCTGAGGACACCGGCTGTTTACTCTGTACGCAATGAACTTTGTTCAGCGTGAACACAAGTTTGAACAGCAGGCACGTTTAGGTCAGTGTATGGTTTTTATCTTTAGACTGTTTCATCAAAAATACAAATTCAAATATTTAAAAAGAACTGGGTGTTTTCATTTCTTTAAAAAAATACTTTTTTGAATTTTTAGGAAAAAAACAAGCTAGTTTAGGACAGAGCCTTGAAATTTGACTAAAAAATTTGTTATGAGATCCACAAAAACACCTGTCTGTGTCCAAATAAAATAGATATAATATAACTTACACAAATGTATAAAATCAAAGAAAAATATTTTTCTTTTCTCATTTCAGATTTGTTTGGTTTATAATAAAAAGCATCTACGGTTTCTGTTGTCTTCTCTACTCTATCAATAACTTCTTCTTTTGCCTTTTCATTTCTGTTTCTGATAAAGAAAATTCATAATGAGATATGTACCTACAATATGTGACCACCATTATCACAGCATTACGGGCCTGTAATAGATGCTGCTACTGTAGTAAAAGGAAGCTTTCATCTGTTTTTCAGTTGGGGGAAACACATTGTTGTGCACATTTATCAGGCTGTGAATTACTGTGTTCACATCATCAGCATACAGCTAAAATGATACGCCTTATTGTCATTATTATTTGTTTAATAAATATTAATTAGAGCTATGAGTGATAATTATTTGAATAACAATATAGTGTAGCCCTTCATGCATCTTATATAATGTGGTGATTTTCAACTACAGTTTCAATATAATGTGTGCGTGTTGTGTGTGTCTGTGGTTTGAGAGTGTGAGAGAGCCGGCAGATCCCAGATGAGTGAATTCTTACCTTTAGCTGTGAGGTCAGAGTACCACCAGCTGTACAAGTTGAACTCGACCAGGAATCTAAATATGTACAAGACATCAACCATAACAATACACTCCAACGCATGCTTATACATCACACACTGCAGCACTCTTTACAGCAACCATTTTTTGTCAATATGATTTCAGTTTCTGTGGATGTGCAGAAGAGAGAAATGGTTTATTTTCACAAAAAGGTAACTAATCCGGCTTTAAAAGCAGCCATGGCACCGATACAAATCTAAAATCTTTGTTCGCTGCCAGTAAAATATCTTCTGAGAATTCCTGTTTATTGTTATGGCTGCCAGATCGTGCAGGCCAGCGCTGAATCTTAACTGTTTTCATTTAGGTAATCCGAGAAATTATCCTCACTCTCGTAAAACAGCAGTTTTGTTTTGTTTAACTTGTGAAGCTGGTCAAGATATGTTGAACTTATTATTATGAGAACTCATAATTAATGATTTGTTTGCACAGATGTACTGTGTTTTCTCACCGCTCTCACTTATTTAGTAAAGCTAGACTTAGACTTAACACCAGTGCCAAAATAAAAATAATGTCAATGTCAAGCAATGTGATGAAAAATAACTGTAAAGAGGATCGTACACTGGCATTTTCTATTTACAGATGATTCAATATATATACGGTGCATATGACTTTATTTTTGGACTATGACTAGATATACTTGTGCTTTTTGTGTAAATTTCCTACAGGCTCAAATTAAGGTGCAGCTATTTAAAACTGACTATGCTACTGTATATGATCATTATATTGAGACTTGTATTATACGTATATGATACATATTTAATATGAGGTTTTGAACCATTATGAGTTTCTGATATATTTCTGTCAATCGTATGCAATTATTTAGCTCAAATAAAACAGAAGTTGAAGTTGAAGGTCATAAAAAACGCTAATACCTCAAAGACAGAGAAATTGTCTGCACTTTGACTGACAATAAAATTACAACTGACAGCTGGATCCTCCCATGACACACTGCGGCGACAACAGACCACCCAGGAAAACCCATTCCTGGGTCATCACAGGAAGACCCGCGCCACGGAAACATCAGGTAGCTATTACCGCTCATGTTCGCTGGTGATCACACTGACGTAGATGTGAAAGCAGCGGTAAACAAACATACAGTTCATATACACTCACAAACACACACACACACACTTAACTCAGACAGAAGAGGCCTCTCTGCACGTTTTAAACTACCGCCTCATGGCTGGGTGTCTCTGCCAGATAGTCAACCGGCGGTTTGCATCCATGTCAGTCCAGACTCATATAAGTAGTAAAGACTTTGAATGGATTTTATAAAAGAATAAAATTTAAGTATTTCAGTGCATTTCTTGGCTAATGGGAATTTACTTTGCCAAATTGACTTGCACGATTCTAGTGAATAATCTGAGAAACATGCTTCCCTTCAACAGAAACTATTTTGCATACACATCTTGACTCTAGGAGAAAAGATTATCTGTACGATATTTATGTGGGACTTTGTTATAATTAAGATATTAGCGCTTGAGCCATGAAGTATTTTGTGAGTTCGTCTTGAACTTTGGACGCCAAATTTGAATGAATCTTTGAATGTTCCCAGACGTTCCTGAGGTGTCAGGTACAGTAAAATGGGAAATTGGACGTGAAAACACGGCTGCTGCCAGCATGAAGGCATAAAAGCATATATAACGTACAGTATGCAGCAACAACAAGACACTCTCACACACGCAGACGTCTTACATGACAAGCTCGGTCAGGATCCACTTCACAGCTGAGAAGAAAGCAAAGTAAGGCTGGAGAAAAAGGAGGAGAAACATATTCATCAGACGCTGATTACATATAATACCCCACACAGAGGTTCATCAGTGTCAAACAATATGCAGTACTCACATCCAACAGTGTGTGTCCACTGTCGCTACTCTCTGAAAAGACCCAGCAAAGAGCCTGGTAGTCATACAGAGTGACCCTGTGAAGATAAAGATAGAAAAGAAAGGACATTGAGTTAGACAAAGCGGGAAAGAGTTAGAATGTTTTTGATTTGATTTTTCATAATAATACTTTCGTCTGGCCCGGATAAGGCGATATAGGACTTAATTCACACATTCCCTCTACTATTACATGCCTGTGGGGCTCTTTGGACTGCTGTGTGGGAGCAGGAAGGAAAGATCCCACCTCTGCTATAACTGCTGCGTTACCTACGGATAATATATTGGATGAATGTGGCAAGAATGGGAAAAGGAAAGCAAGTGAAAGCCGAGAGCTTCCCGAGAGGTTCCTCAAAGTGATGTAGGAAGAGGTGTGTGTGTGTGTGTGTGTGTGTGTAGATGATTTGGGGATATTGAGGGGATATCAGAGGATTTAAGGGCTTAGTAGAGCCTGAGGGTGTGAGGTCTGGGTCTGTCGAAGTGAGGTTATTGAAGGGGTTCCTAATACACAAACACAGGACACTCTTTCCTCTAGCCCACGGACAGCTTCCTATATATACTTGACGATATGTTCTGCGTGAATGTGCGTGTGAGCACGTGTGTGATGTCTGAGTGGGCCCAGTCTATCCGCAGCCCTGGGCCATGTTCAAACCTCAGTCACAGCACTGGTGACACACAGTTCCAACACACCGCCAGGAACCAATTAGTGCTAAGCCAGGCCACATAATGGTGTTAGCAGCAAACTTAGACCAATATAATATTTGTATATGAATGTGTCTCTGCACGGGTGTGTGAGTGAGCACGGCCTTCATTTTTGCATGAGTGCATAACATCACTCACAGCGTGTTTATTGATTTGTCTTTCTACGCTGCTTGTTGAAAAGACAGATAATCCAAAAGAAACTGAGAATGATTTTCCTACATTTGTTTTCATCTACAGGCGTGATGGTGACAGACGCGTTGGAGCTGTCAGCTTGCTTCAACTTTAAGTGGTGTGCTTAAAAAAAAAATCTTTAATGTTTTTTAATCAAGACAAAATCTGCGCTGTAACTTAGCACATTAATTCTCTACAGATGTTACTGGGTCCAGACAGATGGGACTGGATCCATTAGCGTTAAGATCTATAAGATCCATTACTCATCATGCTAATACGACACAAGTCACATTATTCATTCATCATCATATGTCGTTCTCAATTTTAAACAGTCCCTCATCACCCGACATTAAAGATTCAGTGAAAGCTCTTTTATGCCTCCTTGTTTTTATGAGTGGGACTGTAAACCATTTGCTGTCAGCTTCTGAGGTTCATCCCTATGATAAACAGGCGTGGTTGTCTACTCATATGATGATTTGTCACCAATGATTTTTATATACTAAGACAGCATGGCAAAAGAATTCCTCACCCACGTCCCAAAGGCAGAAATGAATGCTGGGTACAGTCCTGCTGCCGTGTTGGAAATGTGGTTGTAAGCTTCTGTGCAATCTAAATTTACACTTGACTGTGCTGCTTCGTTAAGTTAAGATTCCACGAATGTTAGACCAGTCCAAACTACAGTATGTGTTGGTCAGTGTCTGCTTCTCTGTATTTCTGCTTTGTATTTCTGGGAAAGGTATCCTCCTGGGTTAGATTTCCAAATTAATTGCAGAATGTCGCCACCCACTGCTCCTGGCATTTTCCAGGAGAAACAGCAGTACAACAAGCAGTGTGTGCGTGAATGTGTCCACATGCGTGTGTCCGTGTGTCCGTGTATATGTGTGACTTCAAGTTTCTCCTAATTCCTTCATTTCAGGAAAAGATTTGCTATAATCCCCTAACGGAGAACTCTGCTGAGCGAGGGGTCGGAGTTCAACGCTGAATAGCTCAACACGATTGGCCAAGTTAAGAGCTGTCAGCGCCAGGGGAGACATGCTCTCATTCTGCGGCCTGCCTGTTATTATGCACATACATTTACACACACATGCGCACGCACGGACACTTATGCGCACACTTCTATTGCTGGCACATAGAAGTGCACACTCATACACCCACCAACCCACACACACACAGTTTGAAATCCTTACCTCTTGAAAGAGCCCATCTGCAGGAGCTTACTCATTACAGCTCCCTCTGCTTCTCCAAAAAATTTCCCCGTCTGAGAAAGAAGGCAAAGACATTTTCTTTAATAAAATTAGTATAAAAAAAAATCATAATAAAATGTAACACACTTTAAGAATAATATTGTTTAGATGGCTGAAATACCTTGCAGGTACAAAAAGACTGACACATGCACAGTCAGGATTATGCACAAGAGAAACCTTCAATTACTGAACCAAGTGGCTTTAGCCAAAGAGAAAATTCAGAAACACCTTCTAGGAACAAAACTAAGAATAAAATCTCCCACAAAGAAAAATTCCCAAATCCTGTCTCCGAGGCCTTATATTCCAAATACACACAAAAGACTTGGCGCAAACATTGGAGAGCAGTTTCTCGATAGTTTGCAAAAAGGCTAACCATCGCATCACACCTCATTTAGCAGGCACAGACATGAAGCTTTTTTTTTCAGACTTTAGTTTGCTTGTCTGCACTGCAGATTTTGTGACGTGGTCAGAAATCACATCCTGCAGGCTTGGTGCTACTTGTTCTCACTGGGAGAACAATATTACAATTCAATTAATCTACCAAGTGATTACATTTACACTTTCTCATTTGGCAGATGCCTTAATCCACAGCAATTTACTTAGTATGAAGTGCAGGAATATATCATATACTGTAAAATGCTCATTTCAATTTCCAAAAAGCCAGACGGTTGGAATCCATTCTTAAGGATATTAAGAAAAAGACAAAAGGTACAAGTTGTCACGATTGTGAAGCTGCGTGTTTGTCTTTGTGGCTTTTTTATTATGTAATTTATGTCTCAACACTACTCAGTGTTTTTCAATAATGTAAGATTGCTACAACTGTACGGGTAATAAAATGCAGAACCAGGGTTTAACTCCCGCCTGTAGGGTGGACAGGTATTACTGTCCAAACTGTCTCAAACCAGCTGACGCCACAGGGACAAAATACTCACTTATTAACCATTAGAATTACCATCAAACATTTTCAGAGACAGGGCTGGGAGGGTTGAACTACACCCTCTATCTCCCCCACATCCTAAATTTGTTGACACTTTAGAGGCAAAGAATCCCACCTCAGCTGTCTCTTGCTGAGGTAACCCCCCCTCCCAGCCTGAAATGGCACAGCCTGGTAGATCCTCAGACTGACCTGCACAGATTTACTCAAGACCCCTCACACATTGACATTTAATACAACATTTTTGACAGATCATGTTACACCGGAAGTTGATGGCATTTTCCTTACACAACAACGAGACAAAACAGTTTGACAAGTGGAACCCTAAATGCTCCATCACCTTCAAATTAAGATCAAATAAAGGATAGGAGCTGGGAAGTGAGAGACACATGAAAAGAACAAGCAGGGGAAGGGCAGGGCACTGACAGCCAGCGGACTGACTGCTAGATGAGCCAAAACCAGAATGACAGCATGTCTGGTGACAGTTAAGCATAGGGTACACGCTAGGACAACAGCATGTCTCCTTGAGAACAGTTGAAACAACTGTAGTATGCACGAGAGAGTGGCAGAAAAATGATTAAAAAACAGAAAAACATGCAACAGTGATTAAAATTCAGGAGGAGCTCTGGATCACAAGTGACCACTGACTTGAATGAAAATCCACAAATATTATGTGCTGTAGGCTCTGACAGCAGCTGTCATACTAAGACAGTCAAACCTCTCATACAGCACATGTACAGTATACGCTCATGTAATTAACCCAGACTTATACTGTAAGTCATGGATCTCACGCTGCGGCATAATCTGGCAACAACACAAGCAGCTAATACTAATGATATTAGGTTAAGCAAATGGTTGTCTTTATTTTCTGTTTAAGGGAAGTAAGGCAACATTTTCTGCCATCCTTTCCATTGATCTTGCCTTTTTTAAATACGTTTTTGTGTGTGCGCACGTGTGTGTGTCTTACCAGAGTATAATCCTCTGCTACCAGAACGAAGCCATTGTTGTCAATGAGGTAGCAATTAATGTTCTGTTAAATAGGAAACACAGTGTTAAAGCAGTCGTGAGAATCAAAAGTGACAGACTGGAGAGTTAGTTACTGTAAGAAAAAGATAATTGACCCACCTCATCATCACAGCTTATGGAGCATTTCCCATCTAATGCTGCACACTGCAAGATAAATAATAATAATAATAATAATAATAAATAAATAATTTAAAAAAATAAAAAAAAATACATATTTGTGTCTGTGTGCAGATGCCACCAAATATACACTGTTGCCGATAAAGTTGGAATAAAACTTTAAAAAAAAATCTCTTTTCATGAAATGATCATGACAATGTTATTTAGTCTTAATAGATAAAGTGTATATTATCTCAAAACTGATCAATCTCTTCCAAATATACCACTGTAAAAATTAAACCACACTTAACCTTTTTACAATGGGAATAAGAAGAGGAATGTGTCCGAAAACAAAATTTATTCCAACTTCATGGGCAACCGTGTATATGCTCTTATGTTGAGAACACAGACCCATCTGTCTGCTGAAAACCTTTACTGTCTGCCAAAATAATTCTAATATTTAAAGACATGGAAAGAAACATACTTTATATGTGTTAATAGTTCTAATAAAGTTTTAAAATATCATTTAACTTTGATTAATCAAACAGTGATAACACGTAGAGTACAAAAACACCACAAAACAAATGCTAATGTTTACACGTCTGACTTAACTCACATTTGTGTTGAATTTGTCAGTATTTTGAAACTGCTGTGTGTAGGCAGTGTAATTGGCTGAGTTACAAGAGGTGATTTTCGGTTTACAAGTGTGTTTGTATTGTATGTGTGAATGTGTGTGTTTACACGTGTGTACCTGTCTGCTGGCTGTCCAGAATTTCTTCTGAAAGAACTCGAGTTTCATTTGGATGCCCACAGCTGAAAGACAGACAACACAGTCACTGAGGCGTATCAGAGGGGTGTGTGTGTGTGTGTGTGTGTGTGTGTGTGTGTGCTCTCTCATTGTTGAAATGCATTTAGCACAATGATCTTTATCACAACAGAAATTGTTTCATTAACCTCGACTGAAGGAAAAGCAAACAACTGCTGGACAAAACGGGCCATATGGGCAATTACACCCTGCATCGTACACATGGCAGCTTATTTTTCTGGAAGGGTTTAAACGTGTGTGAGTGCGAGGGCGTATGTTACACTGTACATTCACCACACATCTGCACAGATGCTGCTAACCACACTCAGAATGCAGTTTCACACGATTCTAAACCAGACCCCTCTCACTGTGCCCACATGAAATCCATCTCATTCCTCAGTCTGCCTCCCTGTTGTTATCCCAACAGGCATTTCCAGAGTTGGTACACAGAGCTGCTCTCATACCCATAAGCCTCATCCCAGCAGGTCCCTAAATGCAGAGATCTGACCAGAATTCCTTGCCTGAAAAAAATTAAATAAATAAATAAAAATACTGTTGCTGACATTAAATATGTCAATTTTTTTTCAGAGTTGGCTGAGGAGAGATTGACACATTCACCACAGGCTTTGACTCCCCTCTTCCTGGCCCACCCCCACCCAGTCTCCCACTCCCCCCCCTGCCACTAAGACTCAGAGGACCCTAGCTCTCTCTCAGTAAGGGTTTGCCATGCTTCGGGGGTGTGCAAGTATTTCCAGAAGAAAAATTTAGAGTGTCATCCAAATGCAGATCCATCAGCCAGTTACAGTAGTAAACAAAATGGAAAAGAAAGCATGTGGACTTAGATTTAAGCAATTTCAAAAAAAAAATCATGGTTCAAATCACACACAAGAACAGTAAATCAAAAACAGAGAAGACAAAAAAAATGCAACCTCCAATGTGTGAGAGCAGAAAGCAAAACAAACAAAAAGCGACAGAATAAAGAGTGCAATGAAATGTATACACTAAATGACAAACCCCCTTTTTGTAGCTAAAATGTTTTTACCCGACAAAGTTTTTTTTTTCAATCTCTCAACCCATCTAGAAGTTGCACAACACAGATTTAAATTCCAAACAGAAGGTCCCACATCTGCAGCAAACTTAACTCAGGATTTATTGATTAATGAAATATGGGAGGAGGTATTTGTCAGATTATGCATCATGCTCCCCATCATTAATCAAATATTTCAAACATTATTAGCATTATTCAGTGTCAGTGTCGCCCGCCTGGTATATGACTAACAGTGTTCTGATTTATTCTTTTATTCTTGATTAATACAGAATCATTCTTGTAGCGTAAATATGTTGATTTAATCCTATAGAAATTAAATCAGTTTGTGTAAACTGAGTCTCATGACACTTGTGCAGCGTTTCAGTATATTTTTATATACAGTATATGTTGTATTTTTGAAATGAGTTGTTATATGCATTTGCATATGTATTTATTGCACAGTACACAATAGAGTGTGCATGCAACATCAATAAAAATCCTCACTTGGAAAACATGGAATATTGAAAACATCACTGGATGTCAGCACGAAAGGAACATTATCAGTAAGAAATATTCCATTGGTTTGCAATACTTTTAGCGTGATTGCATGTCTGCGTGATTGTTTAAGTGCAGTGGGGTGCTGCTGTGGCCTGTTTTAGCCCTTGCCCAGAGAAACAGGTGCAGATTATCCCATCATAAGCTTTGCCAGATCCTTTCAACAGCCCACCATTTCTACACCCACATGGAAAACCCAGGAGGAGAGTCTAATTTAAGATGTTGGGCAACAGCAATGGAAACACACATGGTATGAAACTAGGGAGAACCTAGATCATTAAGCCAATAAAAGATAAAAGATCATCTACTCAAAAAAAGCTGTAAAAACAAAGGAAATATTGAGAAGGAAAAAGATAAAAGACTGTGACTTCTGAAACATGAACCTTTCAAATATTTCGAAGATATAAGATTTGGAAGCACAGCTCCTCTGAAAGTTCAAATATTCCATTGATTTCAATTGGTGAAACATATCTGCTCAACAGGGAAAATAATTCATGGAAACATAAATCCAACGTGAGCAGTGTTTAATAATTATATTGTAGTAGAGGTTAAGGGTGCTCTGATGTTGGCTGGTACTGTACCTGGAAGTTGGCTCAGAACAAAAACAGAAGCCCAAATCTGTCTCACTAATGCTTGGGAATTTTCTGTACGGGGGAACATTTAATTTCCCTAGGTATGATTTAAGAACTTGGGGGTATTTACGCCCTGAGCTGCTTTTATGAGTTCAAAGATGAAGAGACATCAAATCCACTCCAAATCCCCACCACCACCAATCTCCTATCAGAGCAATCCCAGGCAGGGGGAGATGACAACCAGTTTAAAGCCTACAGATAGTTGGGATTCTAATAGGGATCATATAAATGTATGCGCCCATTACCATATGGGCGCATCTGAGTGTGCATGCATAGCAAGGGCAATCATGAGTGAGTTTTGTTTTTGTTAAAGTCTGTGTGTCTATCAGTTTAAATCCCCCAAACACCTCCATACAAGTGTCACAAACACACACAGCTGTCTGAGAGAGATGTAGTGATTTGCAAATTCGGTGCAGCGTTTTGTCCGGCAGCGTAGCTCCACAGCAGCAACACATTGCAGGGGCGGATCATGTCAAGATGCTGAGCAACATTCGGAGCAATGGGGAAAACAGGAGGCTGTTGTTAAGGATGCCAGCAGTCTACAAGACTCTGGCTCCTCTGACCTTTCCTTTCCTGCGTGTTTTTGTTGATGCAATACTGAGACTTGACTGCTGGTGCCAAATCGAGACAAAAGTTTTCCAAATTGGTACGGCAGTTCATCGTTTTCTGGTCATAAGACATCAAAATCAACGTGAATGAGTCAGAGGATGCAACACAAATGATCATATCTAAATCATGCAAACCATTGTCGTACTTCGCCCTCAAGGCTTCGATGCCACATGCATCAAATGCGTCACAGGGAATGCATGAATCACATGATGTTAATATATGACATTGGTTGGAGGAGGAATAGCAGGGCATGTTCTCTCTCTCTATCTTTTTTTTATAACTTTAAATATTTTTGGATGTTGCAGCACAAACACAACAGACTGTCTGCACACAAACAATATGGGCTTTTAGCAAATACAAAGGTGTCATCACACATTTGAGGATGCATTTGCCCGTGTAGGTGTCCATTAGTACTCATGCGTGCATAAACGCGAGTGGCTGCATGTGTGTCTGAGCGAGTGTCTGTGTGCTCATCAATTGCTCAGAGCTAACATCTTCACACATTTACCCCAATAAATCAACTAAATATAACCTGGTGACACACTGACTTGAGTTTTTACTATAAATGACAGAATGAAAATAATTGTCATGCCCTTCAGCAGCAGCAAAGATATAAATATGGATGGACAGGAGGGCAAACAGCAAGCCAAGGTCAGCTTGTAAGCTTAATCATATTCATCGTTAACAATGATTCAATCATTAATCTCTTTATGTCTCTTCCTCTTTGTTCATTTTTTGCTTCTCCTTGAAGTGACCGATGAGCTCATATGAGCTTAACTTTCAATCCACTTGCATACAAAAAAAAGATTCACTGCAACAGCTTAATACCCCGCTGTGTGCATGTGTGCGTGTGTATGTGTGCATTTGTGCATTTGTGCGTTCCATGTTGTGCTGTGCTGGGGGTGTGTTCTGTCAGCCTTCCTGCCCACGGCTCATGCATAATATTCTTTGGAGCATGCCACGGCAACGGGCATCCTCCGAGTCTGTTCAATGTGTTTGAGTGTTTGTTTAGACACTCTGCAATCCAGATCTAATTTTGTCTCCTTCAACTCCTGCCAGAGCAACGGGAGGTAATGCGAATGTCAGTGAATGTGTGCGCGCTGTGATTTAAGAGACACAGCTGTCCACCGGGAGATGACACACCATCCCACTCACCAATACAACTGGGGACAGGGGGGAGCGAGAGAGCACAGCATACACAGAGAAAGAGAGAGTTTGATTTAGATTGAGTTTTGATTTGGATTCAACAGAGGAGCAAATAAATGAAATAAAATCAAGAGGAAGGAGGAAGTAGAAACACACAGGCAAAACCATGAAGAAAAATACAACAGACAGAATGAGAGGTTGAGAGACACTGAGAGAGAAACAGAGAAATACACAGAGCAAGAGAGAGAGGGTGAGTGAGAGAGCAAGAGAGAGAGAGAGAGGCAGATCTCCCTAACTCCAGTGATTCCCAGACTGGCTGGCTGGCAGTAAGCTCTGTGCTCAGATCTGCCCGCTCCGATGGGGTTTCATGCCTGTGCAGGTAGTGTTGGGGGATCCTGAGGGCAACACGGGGTTCCTGCTGTTGATCTGCTGCTAATCACCGCCTACTGACCATATCAGCCTACACAGATGAGAGCAAGGAGCAGCTAATCTCAATCCCACTGACTGCTGATGGATCATCAACCAATGACAGTCACTAGAATCCAAAAAGGGAGCTAAAAGAACAACAAATGCGAGCGGCCCGAGGACAACTGGCAGATATGAGAGGTAGGAGCTCCATGTGACAGCGTGCACACATCTGTTTATATGTGTATGCCTGTGTGTGTGTGTGGTTGTGTATAACCAGAGCCATCAGCTGTTAAGACTACTATGTTGCGTAAATGGTTGTGTATCGTTGTATAACTGAGTGATGATAAGACACTTGCTCATAACAGTTCCGAGATTGAAGCAGGTGCAGCACACATGCCAACTTCACCCTGACACTCTAATGTTTACGGTTGTATGTTAACGTTGCTTCTAAAATGCTTCCTGTTGCAAAATAGGTATCGACACTGGCGCTGAGCTGATTTAAAGTGCTACTTGCTGTGGGTTGTATGTGCATGTCATTACAAGCTTCCCTGTGTGTACTTTGGGCTGGAGGGACACATCAAAGCGGAGAGCCATTCCCCTGTGTTGACCTCATTGCAGAGCTGCTGTTACAAACGCTCCACTGAGCTGATGCTCTGTTGATGTCTTTCTATGTGTGCGCTGTATGTATATGAGATTGTTTATGAGTAAATGCACACATGTGTAAGCGCATGTGATTAGATGCATTCTTGCATACGCACACACACTCTCATTTCATTAACAAGGGTGCAATTAACACAGAGCTTTACGCTGCCGTGCTCCAAGCCTCAATCCAATCATGTTTGGATGCTTTTTTTTGTTGTTGTTGTTGGAGCAAGCAATATCGTATCATAATAGCAACACTGCCAGGAGCCACTGTGCAGAATATAACACCTGAGATTAGACCTGGGAGCGCTTTTCTAAACCTGTAAGTGACAAGCCATGGCTAGAGGTCCCAAAGCCATCCAAGAGACAAAATCTGATTACATGCTTTTAATTAGCAGACTATGTTGTTTATTCACATTTTGAAAGAGCAGTAAGACAAAGGCTCAGATAATAGTGCTGATTAACACCTGAACGCCAAATATCAGTTGTGTGACTTGAGTTTTGTGCACTTAGAAAATTTGAAATTTGAATAAAGCAAAACAAAACAAAACACTAAACTTGTTAATCTATTAAAATTGGGTGTATTTAAAGTATAGGCTCCAGATTTTCTTAACATTAAATAGGATTTTCTCAGGACATGGATCTGCATGGATCTTCATGTTCATAACTTCTTTGATTTTGTGTCCAGAACATAATTTATGACAGACATGTGTGGGATTGTTTGGCCTTGTTGGAGATATGAGCTGCCACGAGTGCCATACTAGTTTGATTATTATTATTTATAGCTGCATAGTGTTTCCTAATATGATTCTGGAAACAAGTATCAGGTTGTTGTGAGACTCTCAGAGCTGCTTCATAACAAAAGGATAAATTAGGTGAAGATTCTAGCGGGAGATGCCGCCTGATACAGGAAACGATTAGATAATTCCCATCCGAGAGAACATATTACCAGTAGGGAAAATGGCTTCTCATTCGCTCATTGGAACATTTTAACTGTTGTACCTGTGGAGACAAAAGCACAGTGCGGCTTATCTGTCTGTTCAGATCTATGGGTGCACCTTGTGAGCTAGCTACATTCCCATGCACTTGTTTGTGCTTCATTTCATTGAGCCTCAAGCTAGTCCAGCCGATGCTATAAATACTGCTGTAATGTTCCAGAAGGAATGGACATGTGAAGTCATTTCAAAGGGAATCAGACACCTAATATCTGCTGTGTATGGATTTGTGTGTGGGTGGAGTGTGGGTAAGGGGTTATGAGGCTCTGTCTAAGTGGGGTGGGAGGTGGGAGTTGGCATATTAGTAATAAGTTTACTTTCTTCAAAGAATAGTGCGAAAAAGAAAAGGCATGTGCATTCTTTTCTAAAAAACATGATTTCATAATTCATATCATGACAAACAATCTTGAAATCTATTTGCTCACTTATGTAAATGTCTCGTTTTGGTGATTAATACATTTATCTGCGTCAATGAGAGTGCCCATGCCAGTTGAAAACTGTGATGTGAATGTAGTATGCAATTATGTAATAGTACACTGCATTGCTGAGAGAGAATACATCCTCAGTCAACTCTGAAAATCTTGTGTGCGTGTGTATACATTATGTATCTTACATAAATGTAGCTGAATTTGAATTGAAATACTTTAAACATACTGTACTTACAGATTTCTAATTCAACATTATGTCCCCCTCTCTCCACAGTGGTACTCGTGTGTGCCCTCCTGCCCCTCCTCTCTTTGTCACATGCCTGTCCAAAGGAGTGTAGCTGCAACAGCAACACCAAAGTAGTAGACTGCCGGGGTCAAGGCCTGTATGACATCCCCCGACGGCTGCACCCTGACACCCAAGAACTGTATCTCCAAGATAACCGCATCAGGGGGCTGGGATCAATGGCCTTCAGAGAAATACCCCTTGTCCGCATACTTGACCTATCTAACAACTCTATAACATCTGTTTCGCCAACTGCTCTGCTGGGTCTCAGGACTCTGCAGCGCCTCAGCTTAGCCTACAACAGCCTGAGAGAGCTTGACAAACGGTTGCTTGGACCTATTCGCTCGCTTTCGCACCTCGACCTCTCGCACAACAGGTTAAACAACAAAACTTGGGGCAAATTTGTTATGTGTCCTTTGTCGAACAATAACCTCTTGTAAGCTTGATGCCGCATAACTCATTGTATCTTATGTGATTTCCTTGCCATGTCCCTTCCTCTCAGCCTGTGGGGTATACCTGGCGCCTTGGGGGACAGTTTGAGGAACCTCAGCCACCTAGGGCTAGCACACAACAGGCTAACACGGTTGGACCGCTCCCTGTTAGAGGCCCTGACCCGTCTGGACAGCATCACGCTACGTGGCAACCCCTGGAGGTGTGACTGCCAGCTCATAGGGCTCAAACTCTGGCTGGAGACCCACCTCTTTAAAGGTTAGACTGCTAATAGCTCTGAGCAGTGGCTGGGGAATTTCTGCATTTGTTTCAAAAGCATTTCAAAACTTGGTTTTCAAATGCTTCATCCATCACAACGCCTTTCCCACTGGGACCAGTATTAATTTATGGTAATATTCAATTATGGTAATACTGCCCTTTAACACAAGAAAGTATCCTGAAGCTAGTAGATAGAATAGAAATGGCTGGGCAATATTCAAGAATGATACATATTTATGTATATGTAATTTGCCTTTGGAGAGGCTGACAGAGCAGAGTTAAGACCAGGCTAAGATGTTTGTCCAGTTGCTAAAGATGGTAAAATAAATATGCCTAATGTTGTTTGGCGTGTAGCTGTGATGGTGGTGATGATTTACAACATTTTCTAGAGACTTTATTGGGGCCCTTGGTTCACTGACATTCACTTAAAAAGACTGACCTGAATGCTTAGCCTGTTGCAATAGATTAGTTAGAATGTTCCAAAAAATGTTTGTGATGTTAGGCGCTCTGTGTAACTATGGTGGAGATTGTGAGTCTACACAAGGTAATTGAGGGTTAAGCAGTCGAGTGCATTGTTTTCCATGCAAGATCAACCCCTGCATGCATTAGATAACAAAATAACCATTGTACAGTGAAAGCTACACTCACTCTGAGTTGGCTGGCCCGCCTACATTCCCGTATTACTCTGACACAGCTTTCGTCTTAAAGGCTGAAAATTCTAATTACTGCAAACCAGAACAAAAGCACTCAGATACAAGGATGTATGCTTAATAGAAAACCAGTGGTTAATCAGTAAGGCAGAAAGAAAATGTTTGACAGGCCATGCTCGACATGAATACAGAGAGAGATGAATAATAAAGAGATTTACGGCACACACAGAGGACAGCTGATGAAGCCCTAACTCAACACTTTCTCCAACAGACTTGATTCATTCAGCTCCAGTGATCCAACAGAGACTCTATTTGAGCTGTTAATCATATAACACTTGCTAATAGGGCCCATTAAAGTAAGCCATTATGGCCCAGATTAATAAATATCTCAAGTAATGGGTTGGTTCATGCCCAGCTATGATAATTAAGATTATGGCCTCCTCTCTAGAAAGTTGCCAAATAGGAAATGGGCTATTAACAGCAGGTAATGAGCTTATGATACACAACAACTGACTGATACATGACTCCCTATTCATCCCTGTCCCTGAGTCTTTTCCAATCACTCTCTGATTTAACTATCTGACTGTGATCTCAAGGTGGAGCGGTGGACGAGGTGCTTTGCTCCCAACCAGAAGAAATGAGGAGCAGAGACCTGCAGAAGGTTCCTTACCAGCTCTTTCATGTCTGCATGACTACCAGCTACCACTACCTGTTTGCCAACATACACCACCTGGAGTCTGAGAGGCTACTGCGAGGCCACACCCACGGCAACCATGCTCATCCGTCCAGCCATGCTCTGCACGTCCCCATGGCAATGGGGGAGGGCTTTGGCGGTGGAGCAGGAGGAGGAGGAGGAGGAGGGGGTTTGCCTGAGTGTGAACCTAAGCAGAGGCAGCGGCCTGTCAACTTGCGCCACGCTATCGCCACAGTGATCATCACGGGCGTAGTGTGTGGAATCGTGTGTCTGATGATGCTGGCAGCAGCAGTGTACGGCTGTGCCTACGCTGCTATCATGGCCAAATATCAGCGGGAGCTAAAGAAGAACGAGGAGTTGGCGGCAGTGCAGGGGGCGGATCATGCCACAGCTGACGAGAAGGAACCACTGGAGAATGCTATTGCCTAGGAGATGATAACGTGAACCCTGGACTTAAAACCTGGGCCTCATCCCTTTAACCTTATCGTCTCTGGATGCCATGTGTGTGCTTGTGCACGTATGTTTGGCGAGAGAGAAGATGAGAGCGAGAGAGAGTGTGATTGTTTATGTATATGTACTGTATGTTCACCTCATTTCAGAGACTTGGGTAGCTAAATTCCACAGGTATTTGACTATGCACTGATGAGAGTTTCTTCTACTATATGTGGGTTTGAGGGGTTGGCCAAAGAATTCAAACGTATCAATTCCATTTTGTCTGAGAAATGCATATCACAGCTGGGGACAAATCACTCTATATTTATATATTTGTGTATTTGTAGGTATAGTAGTAGAGCTCTGGTATTTTAAAAAAGGATTACTGAATTTGGTTGTTGTTATTTATTTTGAGTCTGACTTTGAGGTCATTTTGAAAACTCATGGTAGGCAGCTGCTGTCAGTTTTGTTCTAAGTTGCTCGTATCATTAACATGAGTGTATGAGGAAAAAAGGATGAAAGTGTCTGTGGTAGTGTTTCATTTTGTGCTTGAATGTGCGTGTGAGTGAAGATGTACACTGTATGCACATATGTATAGAGAGTTTAAGAGTCTGTGCCTAATAATGTTATGTAGTTTTGAGGTTTTTTTCATAAAGGATATTTTTCTGACAGCTGAAGTGAGGGTGGGAAATTCGTTGAAGCAATAATGAAACAAACTCAAATGAAAACAACAACAAACCCCTGGACTCAGCCTTGTTGTTTTTCTACGACTTTACGGGTTCTTAAGTCTCAATTCTCATCCTGCTGCGCAGTCACACCTACACACACAAACTTTTAGAACCAGAGTTTTTGAAATTGAGTCTTGTTGTTGTTAATGCTGATTACATAATGGTAGTCATGTCCTTCAGTATGTAATATATAAAATAAAGGGAAATATTTGAATTGATTACTGTATGCATACTGGTAATTGATCAATCATGTCTAATATTCCGACAAGGGAAAATGGGGATGTTTATGTGCATTTCAATAAGGATGCTGTGAATTATGCAGTACTTTGTATTATCTAAATAATTTGCAAGCCAGAAGAGATTAGTATATACAATTTTTATGTCTTTGACATTTTCCTTCATGGATTTTGTCCGAACGACCACCATGACATGGTAATTATCAAGTGCTGTGTTACATAATGCATCATTAGGTGTCTGATGAATCTAGGTTTTGTCTTTCATGTTACTACAAGTAAAATGTCACAGAAAGAAAATGTTTGTAGACTAAATTAAAAATGTAGTTTCATGTGCACATAACTAGCATCCATTATTATCATCCATATTACCATAATTAGCCATTGCAAGTGATTGTTCGCTTTCAGAGCAATGTGGGGGCACATGAATGTACACAGATGCCTTTGGTCTTAACGCCTGACCTGACTTTCATGGCTCTGTGTATATTGCGGCAGCAGACTCACTGCACGTGGCTGAGGATGTGACCACAAACACCGACACACATGCACACGCGCGCACGCACGCGCACTCAGGCGTGTACGTACGCACACGTTAACATTGTGACTCAAGCAATGTCTGCAGGGGCCGTGGTGTGTGATGTCATCAGCCTGTCCTGTTAAGTTAGTGTATTAGCGCGTTCACAAGTCTACAGCTCAGTGGAGTGCAGGGCAGTGAAAACTGGCCCTAACCGGCCCACACTAAATTTGCATTCTTGCCTACATCTCTTCTACCATCTGACTCTCTTATATAAAATCATCCTCACATACATCCCCGGATATGGCCAGCACGACTGCACAACTATACATCCGCACCCACTCTGACAGCGGAGTCTTCATGGATCCTTGTTGCTGATTAGTCATTTCGATTGCTGCGAAACAGAACTGTAGAGGACGGCGGCATCATCTTAAAAGAACAGCGATCGAGTCAACAGTGTCAGATAATACTGTGGGCTGGTGTAAACTGTGGCCTGCTTGTGTGGGCTAGAAATCTGATAAATTCTCTATGTGCATGCGTGTATGTGCGTGTGTGTGTGCACTGTGGCACCACACAGACTCTCCCATCTATGTCCTTCTGCTCCAATGGTTTCCCCCAGGCCAGCAGTACCCACAATGCACTGCTTTCATGTCAACGCACTCAGGCACCGTGAAATAATTTTCTCTTTCTCTGCCCTTTTATTTCTACTCTTATTTTATCATTGCTTTTTTTCCAAAAGATGCTCCTGTTTTTTCCTTTCTTCACTTTTTCTTTCCTCTACCCACATATTTTTTTTCTGTGATTCCTCTGCTGGCATTATTAGCCCTCATCTGTCGACAGGAGAGCTTACATAGATAATCATCTGAGGAGCTTTTTAATACGAAGCAAAAGCTGTGCTCCACATTGGTCCTTGATACAAACACTGGGAGGTGGAAATGACTGCAATACTCCACATGCTCTGTGTGCTCTATTTTACACTTTTTATGCTGTATACTGTGGACAGAATACATTGTGAATTTAAGATATTTGTACTGTGTGTGTACTGATGACATCAACGTAGAGCACAGTGGAAAACCAGGACTCCCAAATGTATTAAAGAGTGATATAAACATGAAGACATTTGGAGAAACCCAACTGTGAGCAAAGCCCCCTGAGGAATAGCACTCCAGATCTGCATATTTTAGCAATTTCATATGTTTTTATTTTACTCAGTGTATCCATTTCTACATATCAGAAGCTGTAATAAATATCCCCATTTTTGCATGCAAGTTTTTGCCAACTCTCTATGGTAACTCCAACTGTTGTCAAGAGCAATAGGTCACTTACAATCGATTTCTTCAGCTTGTCATTCTCATCATTGCAGCACCGCAGAAACACTGTGGAATTACTTACATAATCCCAAAAACAATGACTGAAAGTCATCTCATGTGTTCGGGAGAAGTGGGTAAGGACTCACGTCATATCACAACTTTCCTAAAGATAATACTATGATATGTCTCAGTTTCTAACCTCTCACATTTTTTGCCAATTTTTCCACGCAATCTGTTGCTTTTCTCTTAAGAAACCAAGATGATGGTTAACAGCACAAGGGCCGCACTTCATACCATCAACTTGCTGATCGCACAAAGTTGCACTATATGGGCGTGACATTGTGGGGCTTCTGAGTCACTAGGACGTGAGATGAGGCAGGCCACAAAGAAATCCTCTAGACCACAATATTTCTTAAATAAGCAGAGGCAAACATGAACACACAAAAGGCGTTTATGAAACTGGCTTCTATTAATACATTTAGGGATAAAAGTTCTTGGATGCCAACGTCTATGCTGCACTCTCGCCTTCTACTGAGCATACGTTCATGCAGGGGCAGGCGCGCAGACGAAAAAAGCAGCATAGTCAGTATATGTGGGCAGTGAGCGTTTCAAGTCAAAAAGCCGAAAAGAAGTTGGGGTAGACAACTGCAGTCCAGGAAAACAAAGCCGAGCATAGCCGCAGTATTGTAAAGAAGAGAATATTACAGCCTCTGTCCATGTAGAAGTGTAGTAGTGTGTGAGAGAAAGAGCCACTTGAGTTACCACTTACCCGCAGCTATGGGTGATTTCCTCTCATCCAGAAGCTGAATGGCAGTGCTGGCCAATACAACACTCTTGTTTTCTGATCCTAAGCCACACACATGAGCACACACAAACACACACACAGACACACATAGAGTTCAAATCACAGTCATATCATAATTTCTTATATTAGTTCTGAACTGACCACAGGGTGATTGGAGAGAGAAACAGTGAACATAAATACCACAGAGTACTATTTCATGGCTACAGCTCACTGCCACAGTCCTCAGAGGAAGAGTGCATCCAAGGCAAGTCCACCGAGTAAATAAGAGGCTCTCAGATCACTTGTATTAGCTGGCACTAATGGAAAGCCTGAGGCTAAGGACAGATGAGAACACATTCTCCCTCTGGAGGAGAAACCATTTCTTAGAGACATAGTTAAACTGAATATGCGAGAGGTGCCTGTGTGTGTGCGTGTGCGTGTGCATGTGTATCTTTTGGTGAGTGTGTATTTGTGTGTTCTGGCTAAGTCACTATGGAAAGGGCTGAACCTCTTCCTAAAGTATCTTATTTCAACCCACAGCAATCAGTCCTTTCCACAAGAACACAGCCCAGAATTAATATGAGAGGAAGGGGAGGCAGGGATGCATGGCGAGAGAAAACGACCAAATATGGGTAAAAGAGGAAAAAAAGGGGGATGGAGGATATTTAAAAAGTCCTTTGTGACATAAATGACTTATAGCTTCATCTGAGTATTTGACAATCTGTAAACCTATCTTGAAAAACCGTGTAGTAGGTGAGAATGTGTCTTCACTTGCTGGTAATCTTACAGCACCCATGAGATTTACATTACAGCTACAGTAGCAAATGGCTGCTGTGTAGAACTATAAAGAACATTTGGTTTTGTGAAGAGGATTGATTTATCATCTTTCAGAAATGTAAATGTACAACTAACCTGTGTTGAAAGGTAGAGAGTAGACAAAGGTGCCGGGAACTTGTTCCGCTGCTCTCTTGTACCACAGAGGAAAGTGATCGGCGTTGAACACCCCCTCTTTGTCTTCGGCAGTCAGGAAGTCTCTTGAAGCAGACAGGAAGCAGAAGTGAAGATACGAATGATGCATATACAAAATATAGGATGTGCACCAGCAAGGGAGCAGATATGACATACAGTATAGACTACTATATATTATACATACATAAAGTAATCACACTTACTGATTTGTGAGCTCGTCAGGCACCACAAACAGGTTAATTCTGGAGAGGCCTGTCCTTGTGCCCAGGTATGCTATCTCCACTCCTTTGTCAGAGTTCCTGTGTGTTAAGAAAAATACAGTATATAACCTGCAACTGTGCACAATTATGTGTGTTTGTTATCAATCATCAGCATCATCAAAAGAAAAAAAAAACTTGTACAAGAGATGAAGACATTTGCTGTTCTGTAAAATAAAGAAAAAAATGAGTTGAGTCCTGTAATAACAAGAAGAAGAAGAGTGACATACTCAGACTTGTTCAGCACAAGGCTGGTCCAGTAGGCCTCCAATGGGGCAGTCACAACTGCATCAAAGAGAACCTCTTGAATCAGCTCCTTGTCACCTAAAAGAGAAAAAAAGGAACATTTATTTTAACACACATCATGTTCATAAGCAAACCAGTGACCACAAAATACAACAGAATCAATATCCATGTATCAGTTAAAGGCTGTAGAAGAGTTGAACTAACATTGAAGGTGAGGTCTGTGGCCACTGAGATAGAGTTTGATCGCCTCTATCTGGGACAGGTAGCGGTGCTCTGGGTGCTCGTCTGTGTTGCAGTAGGTCCTGTCACATAACAAGATTTGACAATACAGGTACTTATTTTTTTGTTATATAACATACAGTCACAGATAGTTTCCTTTAAAAACTGATTTTTAGGATGATTTTTATTTATTATCTGCTTAAAACTACAATAACTATTGATCTGCTATCACATATCCCCGATACTTTAAGTTGCTTCGAGATTGCAGGGCATCTGCAATGAAAGAAAAGTACAACTAAGATGGTTTTCCCATTTACAAGCATTAGTTTGAAAAGCATTTACTGTAATTTGTTTAGATGTTGGTTCCGAATCCTGGTGACCACAAGTCATCAAGTGACATAAACCATCAAGTCAAAGTCCTACATATCCCTAAGCGGTTGTATAACTGTTGTATTGCAACAAAAACTATAACTTTGTTTGATTTTATAATTTGGCAGTATATTTAGGATGAAGTCCAATCACAATGTCAATTGGTGTATTGTCAGAACAGAATATACAACAATGTTGATATACTCTTACCACTCGTCTGCCAGCGCTACATCAGGATGCTCCAAGTCATGAAGTCCTGTAACACAATAAGAGCTACATATCTCAAACTAAATGAGCAAAAGCACTCACCATGAACTCATAATAATAGGGCTAGGCATCTACACCTCAAATGCACACACACATAAACACACACACCAGGGGTGAAAAATGTGTTTTTTGAATGAATGTGACAGGTCTGATTAGATCAGGAAGAGCCAAGTCATGCTCAGAGGGCTCTGCATGATGGACATGTTTAGAGAAACACACAGACACAGACACACTCGCACACCACCGCTACATGAATATTAACATGCATGAGGCTGAACATAAAAATAGACACATACAGGCCAACATAGTCAAGATGTTGACTGTCAAGACAAGGACAAGTACAACTCACGTAAGGAGCCACAAAAGAAATATTTAACTTCCTGCCCAATTGTGGCTTTCAAGTTCTTTATTAATGCATTGCTATTGAATGTGTGTGTGAGGGTATGAGCGACAGAGAGACTGAGAAAAATGGGAGAAACAAAAACCACATGAAAAATAATCCCTAGTTATGTATATATTAGTTATGAGCGGTGGAGAGAAAGTAAGTACATTGAAGTTCTTAAGTAGACTTTAAAAGTACTTGTACTGTATTTCCTGATTTTCATTTTATGTAGTTTATAACTTCTCCGCTAAACTTCTGAGGGAAATTATATTTCACTATTGACTCTCAACACTCACAGTGTTTCAAAGCCATAGTGTCATGTTACATTGTATAGTTTACAAGACACATAATGTGTTTATATTAAACTTCCCCAAAATTATAAAGTTTATAGAATTAGTTTTTCTCCCTGGTGCTCCATTAAATCTGCTCTTACATGTAAATCCATAAATGATAATAATCCTATTATATGAAGTTTGATACTCTGCTGATACTTTTCCTTGTGACACCTAAGTAATACTCTGTCCTTTTCCTCACTTCTGTCCCAAGTCTTTTTTAAACCATCAACTGAAAAAACCTAACTTTGTCAAACAATAACCAAGTTTAACAAAAGAAGCATTAGTAACACTTTCTATGCTCCACAGCTCCCAACCACTAACAAATCCAGAGACCTTGTTTTACATTTTAACCAATTAGAAGCCAGTGACTGCAGCCAAGGCCGGTCCTAATTGAACACACAGCTATCCGCAGCTTATCCCTAGAAAATTAACCATTGTGTATTAACATTATAGTTTATTTTTTTATGACTTTACATAATTACACAATATGAAAACACAACAGTCCCCGATTAGCATTTAACAGAGGAGAGGCCTGTACAATAAAAATCAAAATAGTGCCCAACGGTCCATGTGTTCCCCATTTATCAATACATTTATCCAACTAGTTTATCAGGGTGTGTAATATCTTTTCAAAAGCGACCACCATACCCGCTTCTGAGACAACTGGCCTTCTGCAGCTTTCCACTTTCTCATTCTTATCTGTTTGCCAATCAAGATGCCAACCATAAAGGCTTGGATCTGTGGCCATGACCGTAATACAGTACATGGACTAAGCCCCCTACCACTCACAATTTCGACAGTCTTGAGTTTCTAAATAACAAAAAGATAAAATAAAATAAAATAAAAACTATTAGTGAAGAATTGCAAATTGTCTTATAAATAAATCTTATTTGGAGATCTCTAGAGACCTGTTTAGTCAATCATTTCCCCACTTTGTTTTTAAGGTGGTGGTGATGGTTTTGTTTATCACATAACTGGAGATGGAAGGACGGGGATGAAGGAGTCATATATACCAGAAGGACAGGCTTAGATATGAATTTATTCTTTAAAGTGTGTGCAACTCCTTTCCATATTACCTGCAGATGGAAAATGAGGAGATGTGATTGAACACTGGGTGGCATTAGGGTGGGGAGGGCGGGGGCTGGGGTGTCACATACAGTGCAAAAGGAGACAGAAATCATAACTAACACAACAAGGGTGAAGGTGAGCAAAACAGAAAAGGAGAGGGGAAGATGTCCTACCTTCCTCCACTGTGACATTCCCTCTGAAGAAAAACTTCCCATGACCTCTGGAGAGAGCTACCCCGAGACTGAAATTAACCAAAAAAACAAACAAACAAAAAAAGACATTTGCAATTGGATAACCTCCCGCTTCTTTGTTGTGCAGAGAAAATTGGGAACCAGAAGCTTCAGTCACTCTAGACTTAATTCAGTGCTCACAGAAATGCCATTTTGTTTACCTGAAAGGAGTCCCTTTGATGTCTGTGTAGTAGTAATCATTATGCAACACCAATACACGTTTCTGAAATGAAAGAGATTAATAAATTCTATTATATGCTACAGTAAACAGTTGGCAGTGTGATGGCTGTTATCTGATGGGATTCCCTGCACTCTGGCTCCATCTAGTGGTGCAGGCAGAACATGCTTTTGGACAGCAGTCTGTAACTGAACCTGTGACTTGAATATGCATGTGCATGTGGATTTGAAAGAGTGCATACGTATTCATATATGTATTTACATAATGTATGCCTAGTAATCAGACTAATGTAAATGCTCCTGACTAAGCTTTGAAAAAGCTAAGAGTGTGCATACAGCACACGCAGAAACACACACCCACACGCACACAGGCACGCACACCTGAATGCCTCTCCCTCTGTCTCTCAGACGGGCAAATAGTAAAAGAGAATCACTGGGCTGCTGTCTCTCCCGTATTCAGCAACATGTGCTTGGTGGAGATAAGGGGCTCACACACAGACAGACACACACCCATGCATGCAGAGCAAACCAAATCAGAAACAAAATCCCCCAGTCAATCCTGTGCAAAACTGTGCCAAGTGTAACAGCCCCTTGGCGGAGTGGATTCTCCCTGCTGAGTATTTTCTCTGGCTCACCCTTTGGGACCATCCAAAAAGTGCTTGTTAGTGTGTGTTTCTGAATTCCGGGCTCCTCACCCCTTTGTCGACACTCTTCTTCACTTCCATGGAAAAAGTCCCTGTCTTCCTGTTGACCATGGCATTTCTCAGCTAGCAAAACAAATCACAGACCAAATTTTAAACATCACTTTTTTTTTTGTATTGAAGTGATTGCGTGGTGACGCTTACATCAGATTTGTTAAAAGTGTCTCACCGTGTCGTCCTTATCCTCCCATTCCACCTCAGACAGATCCACGCTGCTGTAGTTTGGCTTCCTTCGCTTCTTTCCATCCCCATACTTGACACACAGGTCCATGTAAATACACAAGAATCCACAGAGATAGAAACAGTGAAGAAAATGAAAGAGTAACCACAGAAGAAGACTGCAATCCATCATTATGAGTATTATTACCAGAGAATGATTGTATTATATTATGGTATTTTCTAGATTATATGTTACAGTCATCAAAAAGTGTCAGAACAATGTGAATATCTTTGTTGATCAGCATTGTGGAAGTCAATGCACTGTATTGTTTGTCAGCCTAGAAAGTTATAACCTTCAAAAAAGTAACATTTACCAATCTGGAAGATAAATGCTACAAATAAATAGATTACTAAATGAGATTTTATTTTCAGGACACTGGAGAACAGAGACAGGAAACAGTTTACTTGGATATGTAAAGTAATACAAATGAAGTTCACCAAATAGCTTCACTAAATCTAATCAACGCTAATCAACACATTATATCTCATTTGCTTGATCTAAAAAACAGACCATTTTTGGATTTCACAGAGTTATATACAGTACACTAATTACTCTCTAAGTTCTGAAGTCTTATCATCACTATGAAGTGACCAGGTGACCATGATTAGCTGAGCAGATCATGTCCTGTCTCTACAGTAAGACATCAGACTGTCAAACTATTCCCACAATCAATGATATTATTTTTTCTTTTGATTTGATGATTCATGTATCTGTAACATTCATTTCTCTCCTCTCCTTCCATCTCCTCTCCTCTCTAAATACAGGTGACAGAGGCCAGGGCATTGAGCTTATTGATGTGTAGTTTATGTGTCTGTCTGTCTGTGTGTGTCTGCTGTAACCCCCCCCTCCATTCATCTGTCAATGAGGACAGCATCCCACCTCTCATTAGTTGTTAAACACTGTTCATTAGCGTCTTTAATTAGACCGCCATTAAACCATCTGTCTGTCTGTGTCACTGTCTGTTCTCTCTTCTCCTCCTCGTCTGTTTGCTCTCTTCTCATCTGTCTGTATCTCTCCCGTGTTGCATCCCGCTTTGTCACTCTGCACCTATTCTCATATTAAGCAGGCTCCTTGCTTTCCTCAATCTCCCCTCTCTCCCTTCCTCCCTCCCTGCACTTTCTCCCCTCATCCTCTTGTGTGAGGAGTGAGTGAGTACAATGGAGTTAATCACAGCCATTCAGAGGCTGTATCTCTGTCTATTCACGGCACAGCGGAGGCCTGGAACACAATCCCCCTCATCTGCATACCACCACATAGCCAACGTACACACCAAGGTGCACGCAGCACATAGACATGGAGCACCTACGCAACTACACACAAAATTTCGATGTCAATCGACATCACAACGTGACAACGAAATCAGTAATTGACTTGACATGAACTCAAGAGTTAGTATTCCTCAGTGGTCTGTACAAAATAAATTAATACATTTGAACTTCAATCCCTGCACAGTAAAAGGGATTGTTATGATAATAAGGTTCATCCTCAGTTAACTGGTTACAGAGCATTTGAATGGTGCTAATACTCACAAGTGGCCGTAGATCAGGGTGTGTAAGGATGTAGCCGTTGTTGGTGATTGCAAAGGCGTAGCCATGAATGCCCAGCTAGAAGGATACACACAGAAAGACACACAGATACACACATTAATGGATGCATGACAAATTTGTACCTCATTTCAAATTCCCGCTAATCAAGCTCTTTGTAATTTTTTACAGAGACAATCTTTGTTTCTTTGGTAAAACCCACAAAACTGCACAATACAACGAGGACAGACTCAGTCAGCCATGCCTGGACAAATAACATACTTTCAAAGCTTAAAACCTCACACCCAACCAAGGTTCATATCTACAAGTAAAAGAAATCAACACAGGGGGTGTGGCGCGCAACACTATCAGAATGCATTAGTATACATAATGGGTATAATTTTCTTGTCATAAGTGGACATGAGGAATGAGCTGTGAATAATCAGTGTCAAAACTTCAACAAAACCTCTGATTTAGCTCCGGTTTTGGCATTCAATGACAGCACTGTGGAGCTGTACAGACCACCACATAGTCATGAGTCATTAAACAAAAAAAAAAGAAAGAAAAGATCAATCTTTTCACTTGCTTTAGTTTACATCCAGGTAAATAGAGCATTCATAAGGCCCGACCACGTGTTTAAAAAAGGACATCCAAGTCTGGTTCTGAATAAAAAAAGGAGTGCAGTGTTTCAGATGGTAACTCATAGGAATAAATGAATGATGTTGGTAGTGGTACCTTATATTCGGGGATTGCCTTGAGCAGCTCAGAGACCGGCACATCTGTCCCGACCACCCCTAGAAGGATCCCACGGTTTCTCTGGAAGCACACACATTACAAACACTCTAATGCTGTATTTGAAAGGTTACTTACATAATCAAGTCTCGTACAGATCCACTGTTTATGATACGAGAAATGTCAGTTTACAATATATATCCAATTAGTGATGCTCTACTGTGTCCTCATTTACCAACTCCAATCAAACTGAAATTAGTGTCCCTCAGATACAAACGTAATTATGCATTATTTAACAATTTGCGTCTAATCTCTCAAACCTAATTTCTCTTCAGTTACTTAAGAAGTATTTCCATAGTTTTCAAATGAAGCCGCAAGTTTGCTGGAGAAATATAACTGGGTGAAACGCAAAGTTCATGGAAATGTACGACGCGCTACGTGAACTTACGGTCTCGTTCTTGGTACTGAACACTGGCATCGCCACCGTGGTCATCAGAACTGGACCTTGACCGTCATCCATCTGAGTGAGTCATGAGATACCGACAGCGAAAGACAGAGAGAGGGTAAGAAGGAGGAAGAGAGACAGAGGGAGGGAAAAGAGGGAAGCTAATGATGAAACATTGTTGTTAGAGTTGCAAAAGAAATGTAACTGCACAGAACACTGCGTGGCATCATGCATATTATATGAAAGATCTTACTTCGTAACACTAAGTGAGTGATTATTTCAAACTGCATAACACCCGTTGCTTTAGTAGCGAACCTGATAGGGGTTCTGCAGCAGACCTAGTCATATTATCTTCTTGAGGGACCTACAAAACTTCCATGACATGTTTTATTCATGTCTATTATTTGCTTTAAAATGTATTCAATCACAGCCTGGCTTTGATCTCGTGCAGAATAAGCTTATCCAAAGGCAGTGCTTCTAGTTTGGATCTGGGTATCTTCCTTCCCTAAAGACTACTGGAATAATTATGATATTTATCTTTCCGGCGGCTGTCTGTATCTGCCGATGATATCCATTAGAGATGAAAGCTTGACACTGTTATGAGGAGACCGGAGGAAGGCTTCGTACTCGGCAAAAAGTGGTCTGACCTTGTCCACTCCTAAATGTCAAAAGTGTTGAAATGTCACTCACTGGTGCAGTTTGTGTTCAAGTAACTGGTGTAATTGGTGCTTTAATTGCAATTTGAATCCCACAACCAAATCCACAATGGTCAGAGTTAGATACAATGGCAAAAAGCATAAATCACGTCACGTATGATTTATTTCTGCTTGCAACAATGATTATTTTCTGATTCTATCATCAGACTCCAGGGCTAGTACTTTCTGAGGGTACTACCCATTTAACCAATCATCTTAAATGAACATTACACGCCTCCTGTGCAGTCAACTTCCTCCAGCCCTCACCCCCTTTCCCCCCAAGTAATAATAGGTAATGACAGGAGGCTGATAACATCCATTCTGTCCTGCCTTAGACACGGGAAAAGGAGGAATTGGTGACCAGAGCTCAGACAGCTGGTAATAGCAATCGAGAACCCAATATTGGACATCAAAGAGAACAAAGCACACCTAAGTACAGCAGCTGTAACAATGGACAGCCTTGCTGCCAGAGAACGGGATCGATCAGAGGACAGGAGAAACGAGCAGAGCCTCGTTCTAAAAATACAAAATCTATTTCCAAGCTCAGGTCTATTGGATCATATAGCACCTGTCTGTAAACATATGGACCGACATTTATTGTGTATCCCTGTGAACTGTTGCGGAGCGGTCACCGTCAAATGTGTGCTCTTTGTACTTGAATCCGAGATGTTTCTAATTTTCGGTATACAGTATATGCGTTTGGTGTAAATCAAGCCTGCCCAGCTGCTCTGGCAAATAACATACTGTAATTAAGCAGATAACAAGAGCTGCATGGAGAAAAGCGGCCAGCAACTGCATCTGTTGGACACAAAGCCAACATCACACTACAGATGATCCACGCTTGCCCTACCCAGGGGATGAAAGCCCTTCAAACCTGTGCTTCATTATCCAAACCCAGGAGAGGAAAGAGGCACTTCCTTGACCCCTACATGAACGTCCTACAACATTGACCAAGGCCCAAATCCCTAAGGGAGTGCTCTTTTACTGGAATTTGACTTATCATACGTAACCTCCCCGCTCTGACCTCTAGTGCAAGGTCAGAACTCACAGCACACATTTGGACCAAATCTGCATCATCGCTGCCTCCGTGGATTTATCTTTATCAGTCGGAATAAATGAGGTGTGTAAGTCCTTTCCCCTGCTGCGGGTCAGAGGATGAAAAAGAACTCACTGGGCTCTAATGCACTAACTCCCCGCTGACACAAATACCTACCGCACTAACACCCCTCAGAGGGCACGGATACACACCCCTGCCCTGTGTTTGGAGTCTTCACAGGTCACCTCTTAATCTAAGTTGCTGTGACAAATTGTGTGCCGGTTGGACGAGGTGACTCTTGTTTCCTTGGAGACCGAGCTTAATGATGTTGGTGTGTGTAAGTGATGGAGCTGCAGCACCCCGTAGGCTCTTTTGGGGAAGATTTTGAGCATAACCCATGGGATGTAAGGCTGGCACAGCCCCTCCAACGCGTTTTTATGTCAGGATTTGCCAAGACGCCTCTCAATTACTTCAATCAACATCAGAACTTCTGGTTCAAAACAGTGGAGTTTATGTTTATCCGTCAAGACATTTTGAAAAGTTTAAGGTTAACCTAAAACTCTCAAATGTGTCTTCCTTCGTCCAAGTATCAGTCCTGTTCTTTCATCTTCAGTGCAATAACCACCACCTGACCCCACATTTCGCTTTACATCCTTTTTATTACTCACCCAGCTTCCACTAATACTGTATCACTTATCTTCAAATATATCTTACACCGTGTGTCTAGCTTTTCCTCACACTTGCCCGGAAATATTCCCCCCCTTCCCCTCCTCTTCCCCCACAAACACCCCAACCCACCCCCACCGCTCCACCTCCCTCCTCCCATCATCCCTGAGCTCTAGTGTCAGTTCATCCGACAGAGTGGGAAACAAAGCCAAATGAGCCAGAGAATGATGGATGAACCTGGTGAGACGAAGGGTAGGAGGAAGAGGAGGGAGCGGTGGCGGTGGCGGGGAGGGAGGGGGTTCGGGGGGGGCGAGCACAGGTGGAGGGAAATGGAGAGATGGAGAGGGAGATGTGGAGAGAAGAAAGAGGAGATGTGCTAAAGGGGAGGGATGTTGCACTATGAGGAATGAGGAAAAGAGGGAAAAACGGCAGAATGAAGGGGACATGTGGAGAGACGCTCCTAATTTTACTAACACTGAGCCAATCCAAGGAGTTTTGCTAACTTCATATCGAACAGTATCCCCACGCAGGGTCATGTGTTTCACTTGCAGACGACTGTTGCGCATGTGTTTTGCTCAGCGCCCAGACCGGAGCTGTGCTAGAGTGATTACATGCAAAGAAGCATTGCAGATTCCTAGCTAATCCCAATTATCATGTCTAACAATGCAATATCTATTCCTGTTTTCCGCTGAGCTGCTTCGATGTCAATCAGCTCGGGTCTATCACACTAACAGTACTATGTCAGACATATGGGCTGCCAGCTGTCTGATGCGACTGCTCTATGCTCTATGCTGATAGGGGAAAAGGGGAGGGGGGGGCTCTTCTGCCCCACCATCATCATTGTTATGATTATAGAGCTGCTTATCTCAACCCACATATGATTTATGAAACACTGAAAAATAAAACACTAAAAACGATAAAAAGGCATCAGAACAGATCATCCCGCCAGTCATTATACACTATTGGATTTTCACCAACAAGATGACAAAACAGCTTTTTCTGGAGAATTCTACCAAAACATATAACACAGACAATCTTGTTTTCACACCAAAATCACACAAGCAAAGGAGCAAAAAATGTAGCCTCACATTTACACACACGGTCACACTGCCAGGCCGGGGAGATACTGGCAAAGCACGGCCAACACAGAACCATCAGTGATGAATGAGCGCGAGTGTGCACAGATGTCTTTGTGCGTGTGTGCGTGATCAGACGTGCAGGGGAGAGCAATTGTCTGCACCGACGACAACCACAATGCATGGTTTGAATCGGGAGGCTGACGGACAACACACGAGAGAGACAACACAAGAAAATGCCATGGGTCAGTGTGGTGGTTAGTTCACCAAAAACTATGCCGTCATCTCACAGAGATCAGAGACCAGAACGCACATGCACATGAACACACACCAGGCGTCAACACAGCACAATACAGCGATGACCTCAAAGCAGTTTTTTTTTGTTTTGTTGTTTTTATTTTTTGTTGTTTTTTTTTACCTTTTGCGCTTGAGGGAGCTAAAGAGCAGATTAAGGAGGGAGAGGAGGAGGAGGAGGGAAGGAGGAAGAGGAGGAGGAGGAGGGGGAGAGAAAGGGTCAATACGTTTGTGGATAAGTGTCAGAAAGCCTTCCAGTGTAGTTTCCACTGAATGGAGCTCCAGCACCAGTGGGTGCGTTAAATCCACTGACATTGACTTTGACTGCAACTTTAAAAAACAGTGGCTGTGTCAAGAGAGGAGAGCTTTATGGCTATCAGCCTCACAGCAGAGGACGCAACACTTAAGCTGTTGCTGTTGAGTCAGAGTTGAGTGCGCGTACTTTGGCTGTGATAAACGGATGGGGATAATGAGGACAAAATAAGGCAGAGAAAGACAGATAAAAGGTAAAAACATGAGGGATATGAAGAGGACTGCAGAGAGAAAGCGTTCACTTTCATGCACTGTAGTGCTGATAGCCTGTGGGTATTTCTGCTAGAGGGCACTTACCTTTTGTCTCCTTACATTTTTGAAGCTCTCTGTCTCTTAATCTATTTAGAAACAGCTGAGGACAAACGGCCGCTTCTCACTCTCTATGACCAAACACAATAACTCGAACAAAAAGAGGAGCTCTGTGAGTGCATGAAAACTGCGGTATATTATGTGTAGATAGTGTATTACAGAGATTTGTATAGGTTGTTACTATCCTCTTGAGTGTTTTAGCTGTGATAATGCATGTATAGGGGATAGCTATGCAGGTGATTATATGAAATATGTGCCTCATTTTCCATTACCCTTACAATGAGATACCAGTTTATTAGATACTTCTCACCGCGACTAGTGGTAATGGTGGTAGTTTACTACAACAGCACTGCCATAAATCCTACTTTCACGATGATTGTAAGGCTTTCTGTTTTAGAGAGTTCATTCAATTGTATGACTCAGAGGTCGCAGTTTGTGGTGCTGTTGCATTACACTGAACAGGCTTTTATTGTTTGGTTTATAACAATGAGGGTAGATTACAGAAACACCTGTCAGTATAATATATCACCAGAGGAGTAATCCTGGAAAATAAAAACAATCATAAAATGGAATCATCACCTCCCTCTAATAAAGTTTCACTGAGTAGTCGCATTAGTTTTAGCTCGGCGTGCCAAAGAAACAGGCAACCAAGTGCGTTTCATGTGTGTGTCTGTGGATGCGGGATGATACAAGGTTGAGAGATCGGAGACTAACTCACAAATGTTCTTCTCACGCTACACAACTCCCAAACGCACACAGGAGACTCGTTGACTTAATAGTTCCATCTGCTGCACATACACACGCTTTCACACAGTCACAGTCTGAGACATAAAAAGGCAAAAACACACACAGCCAGCCCTCCACTTGCATTCATCACTACTATTTTCCTTTTGGATTATTCATTCAATTCATTCTGAAAATGAAGTATTTGTTCGAACACACGATGAAGCAAAGCGCACAGTGGATCAAGTTTTCTCATCTAAGTCTCTCGATCCAATATTTTTGGACCCATAAAAACCTACTGTGTGCGTGTATGTGTGTGGAGAGAACAGCATGTGAGAGTTAGCCTTGTAAACTCACAGTGCTATCGATGTAGGCCTCAGTCCACACCGTGTCGTGCTCGCGGTCGATCACCTTGGGACGACTCAGTACATGAAGATACTCCATCACGTTCTCTTGCACATCAGCCAGCGTGGAAATCTGAGTGAAGTAGCCTGTTGAAAGGAGAACGGGAGAGGAGGAGAGAACAGAGGATGAATTGTTTAACTTTTGCTTGCCAAAAATGGAGTGTGACAGGATTCAGTCTCCTCATTTATTACGCTACGTGAAAACATCGATCAGATGTACTGTAGAGTCTCCATGTCTCCAAATCTGCTCCACATTGCAGTCACAATGTCACATCCAATATCAGCTCGGCTTTATAATCCTCTCCATGGCTTCATTCCAATTTTACTTACCTTTGTACCGGCTGAGAAATTACATCTGGAATACAGTGCGGTAGGCGGCAGATATTTGCTTGATGAAGGAGGCAGAAACCTGGATACATATATGAGTAATAGCTGAAGAATTCCCTGCAGTGATGTACAAGTGAGCACAAACCAGCATGGGTTTGTGAATGGGTAAGTGGTATGCAAATCTAACAAAAAACAAAACAAAAAACGATCTCAGCTAAACCAAATGCGATGCCATTTCCTACGATGGTAATGCTGCCATTATGATGCTAATGTGCATATGCAGGAGGGGATATACTGTTATCTCTGCAGGGGGACAGAAATGGGGGGGGGGGGGGATCAGGACAACAGTAAGACAGAGAGAGAGAGAGGAAGAAAGAGAGGGGGGGACAAAATGTGACACAAAGAAGAAGGGAAAAAAGAGGGACCACCACCACATTTCCACCCATCCGTAAAAACAGCAAACTGCTTCCATCACCGTGAAGCAGTCAAGGAGAAAATCATAGCTGGAGGAAATAGATTTTGGGGTCATCGTTCCCAGCAACGACCTTTACTTCACGGGGAGAAAAGAGCCAGAGTCTAGACACAACACACAAATCTATGATGGATGGGATGTATCCTCCCTGAAACAACTAAGGAGAGGATCCGATCCAATAATCTTCTATCAAATCTACAACCACAAAAAAAAAAAAACTTTAACAAAAGACTCAATTCACACACTAACGCTGGAAGCATTTTAACAACATAATTACTGTAGTCACTACAGCAACGAGAATGCACTTGACTCTGAACTTGACCTGGAGGTGAACCCTTTAGTGCTGTCTCATCACTTCATACTTGCTATGTTGAGTGCATAAATGCATTCACACTGACTGAATATGGCAACACTGAGTGCACTATGAGTGCCTGGATGACGTCATCCTACTGGACAAAAAGTTGAGTACAAAAAGCTGGACACTTTTCACCGTCACTGGTCGCCATCTTGGCTATATAACAGAAGCAGAGGGGGCACAGCCAAACCTGTGCAAATGATGATTACGACTGGCAATTCCAACTTCAGATGACGGGTTACTGGGTTAATTGGATGTAAGGATAATTATTCACAATAGTCTGGTGTAAGAGCTAAGGGATGTGTCGCCGGCCCTGATGGCAGTGCATTTTCCACCGCATGTGAAACAGGCAGCACAAATGCTAGAAATAGCAAGAGCAGGTTCATTTTAAAGTCAGGTGAGCAAACAGTAAGGTATTTTGGCAGGTGAAGCAAAAAATCACTGACAAATAGGGTGAATATAATTTCTGGTGTCTGTGCAACAGCTGCCTTTGATTTGAGACTGCGGAAATTCCCGCACTACACTGAGTACGCGGTAAACACAGCTACACTACATGGAAGTATCCCAGAGGAAGTATACCAAATGAGACGGAGCGCTTGACAGATTCATCCCTTTTATCCTCAGAGACATTCAGATTCGGCTATTATTCCAGCAGACAGTGCAATGACAACACGCACATACAGACTGGAAACACACAAAGCAAGCTGCCTCAGTCTAACTGCATCGTTCATCACAGTGGTGAGTGAAGAATGACTGCTCCCACTGGAAGGCTGAGAGTGTCCTTCGGGCTGAGCCACCAGGGGCCAGCGAGATGAGCTGGGGAGAGAAAAAAATGAATAGTCCCTGCTTTCAGTGACATGGTACACCTGTCGCACAGACAGGGCAGGCCAACCTCAGCATAGTCTGATCGGGATGAGGGAATTCATATATTTTTAAAGGACCTTGGTCAGGGTGATGTGTGAGTAAAAAAAATACCTGAAAAAAAGTATCCTGATAAATGAAAGTGCTGGATGAGGCGGATGTGAAAAATGTCATGATGTGAAACAAAGCTGAGCTACAATACAAACTGTTCATGGATACCCACACATATGTGACTGGTAATTTGGTAAACATCAAATTCCAGAAACATGGGCTGTAACCGAGTGCCACACATGATCACACAGATTCTAGTATACTGTATGTTAACATAGATCATTTTTTGTATAATATTTTGTGTAAAGTACAAGCTGCTTTTCCTGCTAAAATGTGAGCTTGACAAGAAGCTGCTTGGATCTGAAAGTTTAAATAATCCAAACTCAGACGTCCCTCCTCAACAGTGGGGTGTATTTCCTACTTTGATGCCCAGCATTCAAGTCTTCACAAGAACTGGTGCAGGAGGTGACATCATACAAGAGATTTGTGTTCCTTCTGAGGCTGTAAAGACAACTGTGCTACACTCAGAGCTTAGTACTGTATTTATGAGATTAACTTGACTACAAATAGACACCATAGCTATGACGTAATGCCACTAAAAGACAGATAGACAAGTGACCAGGGGGAGATTCTCATGGCAAACGCTTACCATGTAGTAATGTAGAAATCTGGTGTCCAAAATTTCCTGTAACAATAAATGTAGCAGTTTCCCTTGATAGGTACAATACATTTATATATATTTTTGGTTATTGACTGTTATCACCAGCATTATAAAATGTGTCATGTCTTCATGCCATGGTCACAAGTTGTCAGGTCTCATTTTTGATTGGCTGCCACTCTCACGGGGGTAAGTGTTACAAAATATGAGCTGACCTCAGGGCAGACACCAGGGAAGCCAGGTTGGAGGAAGAAGAGAGGAGAGCTGTGTGTGTCTGAAGTGTGACTCTTTGGGCTCTATTTTTGTGGCAAGGCCCAAGGTGGCGTAGGATGGTGCAGGGAGGCACGGTGCAAGTTTTGTGCAGCGCAACACAGTGCACGGTCAGTTTGGTAGACCGATGTGTGCCAAGATGGGTGTGGCAGCGCAGCAGGGGGGGGTTTGGGCGATGTGAAGGTGCACTGAAAGCTCGCCAGCTCCAATCTTGTCGACTCTGGGCGCAAGGCGAAGCGCAGCCCGTGCATTGGTAGTTAGTGCATTGGCAGCGCACATGTCACCAAGACCTGCGCTGTGCCTCACCTGAACCTGGTCTAAGAAACTAGAGCCCTTTGTCTTAACCGTACTGGAAAATGACTGGTAACCCTGGACCTAAATGAAGTGAAAGTGAACTAAAGATGACAATGTAATGATGATGACATAGCACAGCTGCAGTGATTATAGGGTCATCAGCACGGGAGTACTGCTCAAAGTCATCAATTCTTTGTTCAAGCCTTTGAATCTTCTCATCTCTTAGCTTGATTGTAGCCCTCAATTCACGAATCTCTTCCATTAGGCCCATGAGGTTGAGGAGTTTTTGATCTCTTCTAGTTCCTCAGCTAGTTTCTTGATTGTCATTATCGCCATCTCTTTCCAGGAACATCACAAAAGTAGAAGAAAGAAAAAAAAAAGAGTTCTTCTGGGTAGATGTTCTGTGTCCAAACAAAATCCCAGGTCTTCAGCAATATCCTTGGTTTCAAAAAAACAACAAATTGTCAAAAAAAAACAAAAAACCTTTTATTTTCTATAGGATTGCAAAGGATTGTAGAACTCTGCAAAGGGGAAATGCAGCAGCAGCCAGCAGCATGTATTAAAGCTTGTTGTCGCTATGATAGATGGCCTAGATTTTGTGAAATGCGGGTCATTTAGTTTAGGGTCCAAAGAAATCAAAAAGCGAGGTGTGTGTTTTTGCACCTGGAGTTAAAGCAAGACTGCAAGGGGCAAGTGGATTAATTGCAGAGAGCTAGCTGATCTAATGTGCATCCCTTTCTTGTTGACTGTCAATAGGCATTTCAGGTGTGTGTGGTTTGTTAGTAGATTTTACAGCCCAAAGGCTTAGTGTTAAACCTGGAGTTATTTTACCAGCTCTATCTGCACCATGACACATAGCTTTTCCAGAGCCTTAACAATATTCTTTGCTCCACTCAAAGGCCAAGGGAGAGATTTTGTCATCACAGCCTTCAGTGACAGGGCAGACAAGGTGACGCTTTTTCACCTGTAAAGCTACTTACGGTAAAACAGTGAAGAAACGAAAAGCAAATCTGCTGTTTACAGAAGAGATGGAGAGGAGATAATGTGCTGAGGGAGCAGAGAAGAGAAGACGGTTCTGCACTGGAGAGGATGTCGCTGTCACCAGCCTGTATCATCATCCTGCATGCAACCACACACACACACACGCATACACACAGGCGGGTCCCATCATCACTACTGACACCCTCAAACTGACTGGATGGATTCTCTGATATCAATTTGAAGCAAAACTGTGGATGCCCTTGTCCTCTTTCCTACACACCTATGCACACAGATACAAATACACACACACGCACAAACAGCTAAAACACATGCACACCCCTTGTGTGACCTATGGGTTGCTTGTCTTATCTACGGCAGCCTGAGGAAATGGAGCCAGACTGTCTCTGTCACCCACCTCCCAGCTAAATATAGAACCTGAAGGAAAGTGCTCTACGCACTGAGACAACCATGACCACACACAAAGCAAATGAAAAATGGTTTATCGCCAAGATAGTTTGGACTTTATAGGCTTAGAAGAAGTAATGTAATGTGACATATCTGGTCTGTGCAACTGGAACCAGCTGCCAGCTGTCACATACACATGCTAATTCTGATGAGCGCTGACAAACACATATCTGTGCAACTACATGCACGCATACAGACACAAGTCGTACGCCAAACAAGCCCAAACAAATCCCGAGCTCCATAATGTGTTCATTTTTGCCTGGGTGACAGGAACATGCAGCAACTTTCCGGAAAAAACAGATTATAAGGAGCGAAAAAAAAAAAAGTAGAGCAGTCTATGCGTGTGTTGTAAGACCCCACCTTTGTTAGCACATGCCATCCATTTCAGATTATCTGCGAAGGCTGACTCTCGACCAATCAGGTAAGGGAAGATGCGGACCTGCAGAGAGAAAGCAGATAGCTGCCGTCAGTCATTTTAATCGCATTTTGATAGGGCCCCACACCACACCACCAAATAGAAGATAACACTGTCAAAGCCAGGCAGAAGCTTACTCTTTATCTGCCTTTGATTAGCAGGCCCTTTCTCCTTGTTTAATAGAGTTAATTGCGGACTTTTAGATTTTATTTCAAGTTGAAATAGTTCAAATCAGTTCCATCAAAACAAAAAATCAAACATACAAAGTTGCTGTTTTTTTAAAAGTGTTTCAAGAATCTGAATCTGGAATACATGGATGAAGTAAATATTTACAGATTAAAAAAAAGACAAACTCAAGCATCATATGCTTTGATCCTGAGAATCTTCTAAACTCTTTGTTGCCAAACCCATTTTTGCCCAGCAGTGCTCAGTTGGCTCTCGCAGCAGGTGTAGTTGGCAGGTGTGTGTGTGTGTGTGTGTGTGTGTGTGAGTGTGTGTGAAGAGCAGGTTGCCAGATTGGACCAGATGCAAGCCTCTGGGGGCACAGCTGCCATAGCTCCCATGCCTGCATTTTTCACTGTCTCCCTCTGCCCTGACAGCGTGTGTCTGTTTGTGTTTGTAGGCGTGTGTGCACACACTTATCTAGATGTGGGTACGCTTATGTCTAGATCTTATTCTGTGATGACTTCTCTCTCAAAGAAAGCTCTGAAAATTGCAAAAAAAAATATTATCTATGTATTGCCTTTTCTAACTCACTGTTTTCCAGAGTGTTATTGATGAACACCTTATACATTTAGTTGTTTGGCTATTGCAGATAGAAACCACAGAGAGCTACTTCAAGGGTCTCATTTTCATAGGATGGATATTGGTAGACTATTGTCAACTGTAATGAGTTTCACTGTGAATAAGTACAGTTCTGACTGTCACTTTTAAGCAGCCCTAATTATGGAGACCATAATCATCCTCTATTCATATTAATCTCAGCCATTTGAATGGCAGGAAAACACGACATTGCCAACATGATCATAACCCCCGCATGTGGGGCTGTGGTTAAAATGTGTCACAGTGAGATTTTATGCTTGTGGGTAAGTGTTTTCCTTCACTGGTAGCCAAGACAGAGGTCAATCTATGGCAGGGTGGTTATTAAATATGGAAGAGGTTTACAGCTGAGTTAAGTACTGTGGAGATAAAAACCAGCAGGAGCTCTGGCTTCGGCATGCAATCTTCAACCTACTTGAGTGCACAAATTTTATATAGGCAGGAATAAAAATACATATGCATGCAGGAGAACCAATGCACAGATGTATATATATCCACATCTGAATGGATCTATGCATGCACAGATGCACAGACACTGATGCAGGAAAACACATACTAAGGCAAGTTTCAGGCCGAAGCACATGCTCTGCCCTCATTTTAAAACGCAAGTTCTTATGTGTGCAAAAAATCTATTTGTTCACTCCTACATTATATATTTAGTAGCCTACTTAACTCAATAATTCATTCACTTCCCCTGTGTAAACATTCACACAAACATTTAAAGATTGTAAGTACTTCTGTAATGCTACATGTGTTTTAATGTTTCAAAACACATAGTTGCAACCCACACTGTAGCAACCGGGCTAATTGTTCTGATGTTACTGGTCTCATGCAATTTGTGGCGTAATCTCAGATCAGACAGACACACTTTAACAGAACCCCAGCTAATCTTTGTGACCCTGTGGTCCATGAAGCTACATAGTGATAATTCTTCAAAGTCACTGTTTGCATACAGTATGAGCAGTATCCACTGAAGGTGGTGATGATTACACATTGGTTATGAATACAGTAAGTGGAGCTGTTTTGGATGCATATTTTAATTATACAACTGATTTAACATATTGTCCTACAACAGTTCCTCATGCTACACTTTGCATTATATAAATATTGTTGATGGTGTCGTAGTGGTGTTTTTTGTTTGTTTTGTTTTTTCCCTGATCTGAAGACATTAAGGCAGCAATAATTACTGAATAATTATTTGAGTGATTGTCTAATACACCAAATAGTTCTAGACACATACAACTTGTAGACATTAGTAAATCACAAGACCTTGATAACTCTGTGGCACATTTTGTAAAGTTAGCAGCTGGTTTTATTTTTTCTTTACTAACTCATCTTTTTCATCTATCTTTTCTCTTTAATGAAATTCTTTATCTTAGCATCTGCTTCTCTTCCCCCATTACAAAAAGCTGGTGACCCAACACTTCTAAATGACTGCAAGTCAAACTCTAATCAGTCTTGGCAAATGCTCAGGAATTTTTTTTATCACTTTTAGTCTAATACAACTTTATCTGATTATCAGTCATGGTATTTTTGAAACTGAATCTGAGAGAGTGTGAGTTTCCTTTGCTTGGTACAGTATGTCTGATGCCCTTTTTGGTTGCTTAGTGGGCCAAGGCCAGGTTGGAGTCTCCCCAGAGATTTTAGACACCAAGTGGAGGATTCCCAGTTTTGTCTGTGTCTTTGTTTTTCAGGGCTCACGGTATCACCAGTCAAGACCTTTCTGCCTGCTCTACTGAACACGTGCCCATCGCAGCTGTGCCTCTCAGCCGTGGGATGGAGCCCAAGGAGCTGCAGCAGTGTAGCCTGCAGTCACTTACAGTTGGCCCCTTACTGGTGGGACAACAGAAACAATATTGGCAGAGGACAGGCATGGGGACCTCATGACTGTACACTGCCAAATGGTACAGGGCATTGCACAAGCAGACATGGGCAAAGGTGTGTGTGGCAACTGTGGCCCCAGCATATCAATCTACTGAAGCTGGAGGAGGTGCATGTAGCACGCTTCCAGTTTTTTTTTTTTTTTCTGTACCCTCACATTCAAGGACAACTCATGACAGGATTGGACACGGCAACTTTTATCAGCAGGCAGTGTTGTCTAGCTTCACCTTGCCTCAGCAGCATGGATTACAATTGTTGCTATGGGCACATTACAAGCCCCAAAAGTCAGTGTTGTTCTCTGCAGCAATTTTAGAGAAGAGGCCACTGTCTAACTTAAGAGACATTCTCTGGCCCAGACAGACAGTTTGCTAAATTGACTATAGGGGAAAAAACTAGACAGAGCTACAGAAGTTAGTGTACAGAACACACACGTTTAGCCTTAAAAACGGTTACGGTGTGAGCCATTAGATGCAATGCAGTCCACACTCTCAGGTGATTGAAGTAGCAGACAGGAAATGGCCAACAAGTTGGAGTGAGGGCTGCCCACCACCACTGTTTTTAATCAAAGCCATATTTTTTTTCGAAGATGGTGCTATATTCAGGGTGTACACAAGGGTGCTGTTCTGCCAAAATTCAACCTATGTTACTAATCATCATTTAGAAGTGTTTAATGTGGCGGAATAGGAGAAAAAATCAGATGTCCCCTCTCACAGTAGATGACTAAGGATAAACTGTATTTAATGACTTTGCATAAATTCTTGTTGTGCTTGTTTATAACCGGCCCCACTATTTAGATGTGGATAAACTTCCTCTTTAACCAAAGGTACTGTAGATGCAGAGTACAATGCATAAAATAGCATTTTGGTTACACATAACAGCAAAGAAGCAGATTTACCGTAATTGTTTAACTTTTTCTGTATGTATTTAGTGTTCTTGCCACATCTGTACTGCTCTTCCTTTCTATAGTGCTCTGCAGGACAAAACTACACTGGTTTCTGTTAATTGTGTCATTGCATACACATTCATGTGGACGTGTAAGCACGTGTGGATTTATGGTTGTGAGTATGATCAGCCGTCAGCTTCTGCTTTCAGTTGCAAATACCACTCACTCAGTATAAGGCCTGACTTTGTCACAATTGATGCAACTCTGATGGAGAAAATGCATAGGATTGTTGACATTTTGAACAGATTGCTGCTGCTGCTCATGCGTGAATGTTTTGTCTTGCTGTTTGCACTTTCATTTCTTGCGTAAACTTAAAGAAACGATTAGGCTCAGTAATCCATACAAGCGTCACGCTGAACATCAGACGGCAGACTATACGCTCTTAAACAAACCAGCACAATGGCCTCTAAACAAAATTCCAGTTCTTTGTGTTGAATTTTATAAGTGCACTATGGTGTTTGAGGTCATGCCACAAAGAGCACAGATAAATCCAAAATAACTTCAAAAAAAGGCTTTATCTACAGAAGGCTGTTATCTGGAAATTGTGACATATCGCTCTGAAAATAATCACTGGTGTAACATGAAAGCAAAACTCATTACAGAAATGTATTTGAAGTCTTTCAGTGTTTTAGACTTTTTTTTATCAGCAGATGCTATTTTTCATGCCAATTCATTCTTTATGACTGTATGATCTTTTTTGCTATGGCTTTTCGGAATAAATGCAATTTGCATACTGATATTCAGAAACATATTTGACATCAGGTTTTCCTAAGCATGCCCATGTACTCAGTGTGGTGCTACACAGTCATGAAGCTGTAAGGCTGGTTGGAAGGAAGCCATTAAAAACCAGCAGTGGAGGGAGCGAGAGAGAGAGAGAGAGAGTGACAGAGACTGAAGACTTCTATTATCAGCAGGGCTTCTTCTAAATGGAAGTATCTAGCAGCCTTGTCCCCTCTCTGCTCACTGCTGTACAGCCTAAAGGCAAGAGTGTTTTTTTTTCTTTTTTTTGAGGGGGAGGGTGTGCGCGATCATACCAGACACACACAAACCAGTGCATTTGTAAACTTATTAATGGATCGTGTTAATGCATACGAACATATGCTCAAACAGTCCCATAATGAAAACTGGTGTGTCCTAGTGCTCAGATCAGCAGCCAGATGCCAGACCCCCCGACTCTCTCTCTATCTCACACACACACAGAATATTTTACCTTCTGTATAAAAGCATTTCTTGTCACGGCTGTTAAGAGACTTACCTGAGGCAATGAAAGTTTGTACTGTACGCACATATTTATAGTCTTATGTTTAGGATGTATGCATGTATCATTGCCTTTAGTAATTCCGTCCTCCGCCTTTTAAGGGCGAGGACCCCGTGGGCTTTCTTTTACAGAGGAAAATGACCTCAGAATGAGTCTTTTTCTTCCCCTCCATCTACTGCCTTCCTCTCTCCTCCCATTTCATTTCATGGCCTGTCAGAGGAGCACCACAATTACCTCGCAGGACAGCAGGAGAGATGGCTCAGACCTCAGAGACAGGGCCATACTTAACACTGTTTTAAAGCCCCCTGAAAGGACCACATGCTGGGCCTGCTCAATACCTTCTGCTCGTCAAAAACTTAATCTAACTACTCATCCGAGACTAATACTTGGCAAAAACATGCTCTGAAATATGACAACAGAATATATACTGGTGTGTCTGTATGGGGAAATTTTATTTATTTTTTTTTAATGGAAATCCTTCTTGAAAGAAGTGCAGAATTTCCCAGAGTACCTGAAGCAGGCACAGGGAGAACATACAAACTCCACCCAGAAAGACCAGGAATCAAACCCAGAGACTTTTTGCTGAGGGGAAACATTGCTAACCACTCCACCACCATGCCACCACCTGTAAAACATCACCCAACTATCTTACTGTCATTTGACTGTGATAAGTTCCTTGGTATGCCTTTAAATTAGCTATTTGTAAGTTCTGCTATGGTCTCATAACCAGTAGTTAGCATTAATAGCTGTATGTACCAATATTATTATATTGTGATTATATTGTGAGTTAAGCATCATTCTTTTACCTGCTGTTTTTAGCAGGGCAATGTGAAGTTCTTGTTTTGCTTCAATTTAGCATGTTAACCAGCTACGCCCAGACCAGTTGGTCATTTACAAGTCAGTCAAAACCACAGTCTAGACCGGAGTGCATTAGTCCATTATTTGTCCAATGTTCACCCTTCACTGGAATAGATAGACTCAAGTCCATAAATGTATAAAAGACTTAATAGGAAAATGAGCTCAGCTGATCTCACAATGTAATTGTCCGGGTACACAACTGCAGAATAATGTGCTGTGTGTGTGTGTTTGTGTGTTTGATACATTACCTTCCTCTCTGGCCAGTTGTACTTGGCAAAGATGGCATCATATGTGTCCACTGCCCCATCTGTCACCAGCATAATGGCTTGGCTACACTCACTACCCCTCCCGGTCTCATTGAACTGGAGACAGAGATAGAGAATGGGAGGGGGGTCACCAAAAAATTGACTAAAATGAAACGAAGCTTATTTTCAACAAACCATATTCAAATCAACAAAACAGTTCATTCTGATTTTAGCTTGTATCTTAAATGACTACATTCTGCCATGGAAACTAACTGTGTTGTATAGAAAGAGGGATGTAATACTGTAACAATACTGAGACATCAACTGTGTCAGTGTCATTATGTCATTGCAACCCTAATTAAGCAGAAGGGAAACATTTGTCATTGCAGAGTACTTTAGATAAATCTTGAAATATGAGCTTTTAAAAAAACAGGATGGTTAATGTGTGTGTCTGTGTTTGTGTGTCTATGTCTTTGATTAATTGCTTGCCCATAATGAGGAGATGTTGAACCAGTAACCTGAGTCATCAAGTGTCTTGTTTACTCAGTTTGTGCATGATACCGTTGATTTAGCTAATAATTACAATGCACTAATTAATTTTGTGCATAGAACTGTTTATTTTCTGTGTGTATGTGTGTTCTTGTCTGTGCATGTGAACGCACCCTAGCTGCGTGTGGGCGATCATGCATGAGTGTGTTACTTACGTCACTGAGAAGATTGAAGGCCTCGGTCAGAGCTATGTCTAACATTCCAATGCCTTGAGCAAACAGCTTGTCGAGGTGCTCCCGGAAATGCTGGGATAAGAAATGTTGAGGAGAAGCCATTATGAACATGATGACAAAGAAGAGAGAACATGATTGCAAAAAAAAAAAGAAAAATAGAGGGTGATGTGATTAGAGGCCATTATTGATTTTTATGGAGAGAAGGCAGAGAGAAGATAGCTACAGTTAAAGGATAAAAATGCAAAGATATTGATTTTAGTTTCTCATAGCATAGAGAAACATATTTGACTCAACTTTATTTTCCATCATTTAGTTGTGAACCAAGATTGCACTTGATGATTTGGAGCCAGTTGTGCAGCCAATGAAAACATCCTGACTGAAAGGACTAACATGAGCAGTTTTCCCTCCATTTTCTTTCAGATGATCAGCACTCAGTCGAGGGCATTTGTGCCTGTGTGTCTGCGTGTGTGCGATCCTGTGCATGTGTGGTCACGTTCAGGTGTTACTGTGCCAAAAAGGGTACACTATCTCTCTGGCAATTAATGATGAGTTTAATGTTGTCAGCAACCTAACAGGTCTCACAAGCATGTCTCATTATTTACACCAGCCTGGAGGCAGCACACACTCACAAACACACAAACAGGGACACAAGCTTTTATCCAATACAATCTATCTACAGCTATTTAGACCCAGTTGTTGGAATTTCAAAGATTTTCTGACGTTGGTTCCCTCCGACTTCAGTACCTGCAACAAATATTTTCACCAAAACGGTAAGCATCCCTCTCGCACAAACATCTCGATATGACTCTGTCTCTCGGTTTCTATGATCTCGGCCTGCACCTGCATCATCATCCTCATCAATCTCTCATCCTTCTCTTCCTTTCGCTTTGTACCTCCTTACATCCATCTCCTCGAGTCTTATGCACCTTACTGAGGGGAGGAGAGGAGAGTCTCAGAACACAGTATGAGACTCAAATAGCATAAGGTCATATCATGCCTTGCTCACCTGGGAGCTAAAAATGCACACAGAGCACACACACCAGCAGCACACACATACAGAATAAATATGTGCACATAAACAACCTCCATTGTCTCTGATGTCCCCATATGGCAAAAAAGAACGTTTGCTTTGATGTGGGTAAAACGGCTAATACGTTCCAACAAAAGGCTGTAGCCTACAGCACAAGCAAACTTTACCTATTGTGTGCATTTGCGCGTCTGCGAGTGTGTTAAGATTCGTCTCAGAACGGCGGGCAGCGGGCTGAGTTAAATCCCTGGCGCAGCAGTGTACTAAAGTGGCACACTCAGACAATGTGCGTGTCCATGTGTGCACGCAAATCTAAACATGTCTAGCCGCACCACAAGAGCTCTGAAATGTACGTTAGATTGAACAAACCCTTCAGTGCAGCAGACACTTGTTAATACCGCGCAATTATCACAGCAGTCAGTTTGATGAAGCCTGGCTACACGGACACAATAATGAACGGACAATAACAAAACCTAAGCTTTTGATTCTGCGGCCAGTTATTTATGTCATCAAGGAGATAGATACAATTCTAAGGAATGCACGAGGGAAAGAGGCAGAAAAAGAGTTGGGCTTGCTGAGCAGTGGATACGAACAGGATAGGACTGTTTCATCGATTAATCAACAAGTATTGTGTGATTAAATGACCCATAGATCTTAGCAGAAAGAAATACCTCTGTAAGTAAACTTAAAGCCTCAACCCTGCATCCAAAACTCTGGAAGTTCAAACCATTCTCTATGTTTGGAAAATTGCAGGTGGAAAGATGTCTACATTAAAACCTAGAAAAATAGGTGAAGTTGGTCAACTGTTACACAATGAAATGCTATTAAAGCAGCGCTTTGATAAATGTCAAAAGAACAGCTCTAACCAGCCACACTGTTGATGCTGATTTCTTTCTACTCTTCATGAAAACAAAACTCATTTGATTATGTTGGTTGACTCAAGTTTCACTTCATCCAATTCCCGCAGACAAGTCTAATCAGACAAAGAATAACTAATCAGGATGATACATGATGAATGCGTGATGTAGCATTGAAGCTTGGCTACAGGTATTTATGACCAAGTTGAAGTTTGTGTATGAAATAACAGATTTTGGAAAGACAGATCAGTCAATTCTAAGTCTTCAGTGTGACAGTCACTTCCTGCCCCCAGCTGAAGTAAAAGACATTAGCCTTATCTACTAGAGCAGACTGCCTTTCCCTCTCAGCTGTCTGACTCACCCCACTTAAACTACCATCTGGAGTTAAACGCATAATGCTAATCCATATGCATAAGTGTACACTCATTTAGAAGTAAACAGAAACTAAGTTAAACACAGGCGCACACCCACAGATGTGAAACCACACAGAATTCTACTATAGCGTTTGCATGTGGTACATTGAAAGTAGTCCATGCATTTGCTTGGCAGCAGCTGTGTCCTAGTCATTTGACCTGGACTAATGGAGGTGACCAATTACATTTTTAAATGGAATTTTAAAGAATTTGGAAGAGATGGACTTTTTAGTGGTGTGCACCTGGAGATGCAGCCTATTTTATAGACACCTGAGAGGAGCAGAGACTCCATGTGATGAAGGGAATCATGCTATAATAATAGGGAAGAGGCAAGACTTGTGCCATCTTCATGAAAACATCATTTATGAACAAAATGTACAAATTACATTGAAAAATAAAATACTTCCCAAAACAGCATAAGATAGAAATAGTTATGCTGCTCACTTCCAGATGTTCATTTTAAGGAATTCACCTTAATGTTCACTGTCAGATTAATCTGGAACCAGCGGAATCAGAGATGCTTTTTTTTTGGTTTTTGATCCATGAGTTTTTCTCCTTTGTCAAAATCTGTTCTTGACATTAGCCACACAAACATTTGTGTATTATGCGTAAAGCAATTAACAGACTCTTAATGTGTTCGAGCAAAGATGAGAATCCAGCTACAGAGTTCTGATAAATTCACTTCACAAGTCCACACCTCGAGATGTTTTAATTTTTCAAACCTGTAATCCTCAGCTCCAGCCACGGCTGCTTCAAGTTACATCACTTACTGTAGGGCAGCAAACAAATTTCCACTCCCTTGAGCCACAAAGGACTTTATAAAACCTTTTATCCTATATACATTAATTCCCCCCGAGACATGTAGGCAGACATTGATGGACAGACAATAGCCTTACACTAACTCTGACCCCTTGGGAAAAGTTATTGGATAATTACCACTCCTCCACACACAGACAGTTTCTTTCCACAAGAAATTTTCAGGTCATGCACATCCCACCATAATACTGTCTTGCACTATACACTCACTGTGTACAGTATTGTATTTCAGCCTTTATCAGTCATATCTTTTCAGAAACATGTGTTTACATCCCTTATTTATGCCTCAAACTATGCTATGTATACAATTAATATATATTTATTTTTATTTTACACTGTATTGAAGAAAATGCCTACCAAATTACCAAATTTAATTATGTAAATTCTTATTATGAAAGCCACTAAAATCCATCAGGGATTTCAAAATGACTGTATGATGAGAAAACAATAGGAAGCAAAGAGAGAAAGACTCACATCTTTGTTGGTGACGTCTGCTTGGACCAGAGTTCCATTCAGACACGGCTCCACATAATGCAATTCCTCATTGTACTGGAATAATAAAAGATAAATAATTAAAAGTTATAATATTGACGGTTTTCAATGAAACACGTTGTATAGAAATGTGATAAACACAAAATGTGACAATGTTCAAATCTTTTCATATCTTGATGAAAAGCGCATACACACACATGGCACACATGGCACACTGCACGGTACACAATGTACTCAGCGCCTGCCCTTCTCTGATAAAACTCACCATTTAATGCATGAGTATGAATTATTATTCAAAGGGCAAAAAAGAGAATGAGAGTTTGTTCTTCCAAAGCCAGTAATTTTGCCATAATCTGTGTAGGTATATGCATCTGTCTGTCATCGCTCTATCCTTTCTGTGTGTACGTATAGATATGTATGTGTTGCAGCATGAAACAAATTCTCATTGTAGAAATTTCAGGAAAAAAAACCCATCCACAACAACTTTGACACTTCCTGTGAGTTTTCCAATGTAGTTTAGTAAGTAGCACAAATAAAAAGACGAAAGAAGAAACAGACGAGTCAAAATGACACATCCTTTTAAAGAGTTTAGGGAAAACAATATGTTTCTGCCTGATTGTCTAAATCCTCTTTTCCTCCATTTTTCAAAAGAATAATTTTCAAAATAACATGATTAGGATATCAAATGATAATGAAGACTTTGTTCTGTGGGAAAAGAGAACAGGGGCTGGCAAAGTGACTGGCTACATTTTGATGTGAAATAGCGTCAGACACACACATGCGGAAGTGCATTGTCACGCACATACACGCGCGCGCACATACATACACATGCACACGTATACACATACGCACTTATAGAATTTCATCAGACTGAGATGCGATAACAATGGTTTGGGTGCCTGAGGCGGGATCCAATCACAACTGTCTCTTTTGCAATTCAAATCTTTATTCAACTGACTGCTAATTGGTTGTGAGCGTGACAGAAGAGAAAGCTGATTCGTTCCAGCATTTCCTCTGATCTGAGGAGGAGAGGATGTGGTCCTGTGTTATGTGTGCTTGACTGTGTGTGTCTGAGAGTAAAAAAAAAAACACAGCAGTTAAGAAGTTTATGTACCCCCCCCCCCCCCTTTGCAGCTGTGTGCACATCTGTGTGGACTTACAGCAATGATGTTGAAAAAGTCGTCGTCTCCAAGAGTGTCAAGTATGGAGGAGACGGTCTGTCTGGCGATGGTCAGCCTGAGGCCTTTCATGCTGCCGCTGACATCCACCAGGATCACCACATCTTTCGGCGAGGTGGCGGCCTGGATGTACCACTTCCGGTTTCGACAGTCAAAGGCTATGACTCCGTGTTCATCTGGCTTCCATTTGATTCCTTGAAGAGCATCACACATCAAATACAAATGATGAATCACAGTAATGCCGTGTTGCATCATTTGTATGGAAGGAGAGCAAACCATTACCCCGACAGAAACGGGGGGGGAGAAAAAAAAGGTGTCCAGGAAATTTGTTCTTTGAGCCCTAAAGGCTTTCTGCCAAAACACACTGCTTTTTTTCTGTCACAACAGATATTTCTCAAAAACACGCAGCATCTGCTTTTTAAAAAACTACCTTTGCTTTTGCTATTTGTAGTGATTCTTTTTCCCACATCACACATATAGACATTTCTTCGCTTACTTTTAGTGTTATCTAGTCATGCAGATGGTGAATTGAGATTTCTGCTGGCACCACAAGTCCAGTGGAGGAATATTCCTATTGCTCAAAGCACTGAGAAATTCAACAGCAACATTTCTTTTACCCTGCTAGCCTCAAGTCTCTTGCTGTCAGTCACCAAGCATTCACACACACAACTCTTTCTGCTTTAGGGAGACAGTAACCTAATTACAAACACACACATGCCCTCTACCCAACACCAATCCACCCTCACAAAAAACACATAAACTTACCTGGGTACTGCCTGAAAAAGCCTTTGGCACTGCCGAAGTACTGCCATATGAGTGATGGGTCTCTCTCAAAGTTATCTACAAAGACTTTATTCAGGGCCTCAGACCAGAACACCCCGTTGACAATTGCAGAGTCTGAGGAATAAAGGGAAAAATTGAAAGGGCAAAGCAGACATGGAGAGGAGCAAAGAATCACTACTTGACTAAAAAGGTTAACATTGTTTTTACAGTCCAGGAGGTTGGAACAGGTACTCTAGTGCCTGTTCATCCATTCATATCATAACACACAGCACCTCCTCAGATCACTATCAGGACCTATTCCTTACACTCAGATACAGGCAAATGTGAGCAGCACAGCTGAGAACAGGGGAGTAAAGAAAAGAAGGAACTAAGATAAAAGAGAACAGAAATCAGAGAGACTGATGATAGACTACTAGACAAAGGGAAATGCAATGATCACATACAGTATTTGGTGAAAATTGAGTTAGGACATGTTATCTGACTTTTTAAAATATGTTTCATACAGTATCAAGTGAAAACAGCATTTTAGATTTAGATGAAGTACAATTTAGAACTAAAACACATTGGCACGTCTTCTGTGTAGTTAGTTACTGCATTATAGTTTTGTATTAGCTTCTTTGATGGTAGTAACCATAATTATAATATCCATATTTAAATTTATTAAATTGTAATTTTTTTTTTCAATTACAGTCAACAGCATACTGCCAGTAACCTAGCAAAACAAAAATCGTATATTTCATTGCTATTAATCCAAAATCATTATCATCAAATCACTATTAAAATATGTTTTTTTGTTTAGTTTTTAAAAACATATTCATCAAAATAAAAGAAGTTGCGATGTCCATTTTTCCAGTAGATTTTGCAATATTTCCCCAGGATTTCATAAATATTACAGGACAATCATTTTTGGGGTAAACAAAGATACTGTAACCTCTGTATATGGATACTTTTTTAAAAAAAAATCTCAGTGTTTCCTTTTGTACAGCAGTAATATGTGTGAAAATGTAGCAGTGTGTGTCTCTACAAGTGAGCATCTCCACAAATATGTGCTATATTTACAACCTATTCTTGAGAAAGCCGACTGTAATATATGGTGAGGCATATCCAATCATTTGAGCCTCTCTTCAGTTTACAGGCAAGGAATGAGTGTAACTGGTTAGCAACCAGACAGCCAAGCCTATTACAGCTACTTACTACAACAATTTAGCTTGGTTAAGAAGCAGGTCGAATAAAATGGAAGCAGAAAAGGATAAGAGGACAGACAGACAGACACAATCATACAGTGAGACAGATGCACAAAAGCCTTTAGAGAGAGATAACAAAAAAATGTAAAAAGAAAGCCAGGAAAGCAGACGGAAAGGTAGGCAGAAAATTACTGGGAGACGGACAGACAGACAAGTACCTAATGGACAGAGAAAGAGAAAAGCAGATAACAGATTTCCCACAATTTTCTATGCTGGCAACATTGTTCTGCTGTCAACAGTCATGCCAATAGGCCATGATTGAATTAGTCTTCTGGAAGCAGCACACTAAAGCTCTCTCTTGATAGTAAACACCTATCCACCTCTATGGAGTGGAGCGGAGAGGAAGCTGGATTTGATCCAGGCTCCATTTACACAACAATACAGTCAATTCTGATGCAGTTTGAGTGTCTATTACAACTGAACTCGCCATGATGAGGGGGAGAGTATAGGCTCTACTTTCCTCCTAAACTGTCATTTAAATTCATCTCAACTAATGCACTCCTTAATTCAATCTGATCAAAGGAGCTCCCGTGAATCTGTATTCACATGCGCGGGTGTGCTCAGATTAAAAAGTAGAGCTACGTACGTACCCACAGCGCACACCTGAGTGATCAGAGCTGAAATCAACTTCACTTTATGAGGTTACTTATAATGATTAGGAGGGGATGGTTTTAACAAGAGGAGGGAGGAATGAGTAGAAAAAGAAGATAGGGGAGAAGCAGTGTGTGTGTGTGTTCACATCTCTATATGCACATTGCAGTCCACACCTGCTGCAAATGTGAACATGGCTTGACTGCATGATCCTGCCAGTTAGCCACACATAGTATAGTATGATGGTGGGAGCTCTGTTTCGGTCGTCATGTAAGTTCGGAAGATGGATGTTTGATGTGGTGCTTTCCACCTGCGATTAATCTCCGGGGGCACAAAGCTCTCTGCTGTCATAGACTCAACCTCCAATTCATCACTGCTGCCGCCAAACCATTCATGATGTGCACAGACTACAGCCAACAGGTTCAGACGACAGTGATTGTCCATGTAGACATGAAGGAAATACATCCACTACAGTTCATGTCTGTTAAAGCACAGCGTTCACAGTGGAATGCAAAAACGAAAGAGGAAAAAATGTTCATGATTTACTTACTACAGAGGCCAAATTTAAGTGCATATTTGTAGATTATCTTCTGACAATAATTTTCTTTAGGAATCTGATGTGATTAAAATCCCTGCAATACATGTCATCTTTTCACCTGCACTTAGTTTGTAAAAAAACAACAACAAAAAAACACTCACATTAATACACAACATCTTGTGTTTTTTCAGTGCAGTGCTGTTTTTCTCTCTAAACACCTTCTTATTTCTTGGCTGGAACATGAACGTATTAATTACACTTTAGTGCTACGGCGCTGTGACAAACAAATGTTCAGAGTCCTTGTTAACTACCAACAATACTGTGGCGATAGATAAGCAAACTTTTGCAAATTTGTTGCAAGGGGGGAAAAAAAGGAAAACAATTTAAGTAAGAGTGTTTTCAAATGTTTTAAAGAATCGTTCACAAAAACAGTTTCCTTGCCCCAAGCCAAGCCTCTCAGACTCCTTTTGCAGAGCGCTGAGCGGAGAGTTTGCCCGCCAACAAGCTCCCTGTAGTCCCAGCCAATACATCCATGTTATCACTGCCAGTGAACAAAGCCTGCAGATCTAAAACTCTTAAAGCTGTGCCTGTGTGCGTATGCATTCGTGCACGTGTTGGTGTGTGTGTGTGTTCTACTCATTTGCCTGTGAATCAAGTCAAATCAAAATTACTCTTCCTCTCCCTGTACCGGCCTGCCTGCCTGCCAGACTCACTCTCCTCACACTTTCATTCAATTCCTTTCAATTTCATTCACTCTCCTCCTGTCACTCTCGTGTGCTCTTTCTCTTTTTTTTCCTACCTAGCTGTAATTAATCTGTTGCTCAGACCTTCCATCAGTCTAACTTAACCTACTTTCGTTCTCATTTACTTTCTCCTTCTTTTCCCCCCTCTCTCTCTCCATATAATTTCTTTGCCTGTGGTGGCTGGGTTAAGCCGACATGACATTCACTCTGTCCACTGAGCATTGTACAAGGCCATGACTTCATTGGTTGGACTTGGGTGGATGGTAAATTAGCAGAAAGTCTGATTATTTAACTGCTAATTAAGTCAGTGTGTGGTAGAGATGATCCAATGAGTTACAGTTAATGAACTCAAATCCTCCTCTGGACACAGGCGTACGTCCACGTGCACCAGCTCTCATACTACAGTAACTGTGGTACGGAGGTTTCTTCTGTTTTTTTTTTGACTGCGGTTTCAATTATACAAATTAGAGGAAATAAGCTGAGACGTACATTACATTTTCAAAGGTGTTAAAGGACAATTCCAGGCAAATTCAACTTGGGGTATATGTTACCATCATTTTAGGTCTAAAAGAAGGAATGTGAAGATTTTCAATTTAATGGCTCCTGTTTTGCGGTATCCTGTGTCTGTCCCCGCATCGCTCCGGCAGCATTGAATGGGAGTGGATGCAAGTTCCACTGGTTAGGCTGTTTACATCCCTCAAAGCCACATTTTTTTCCACAGACAGCGTCAGATGGTGACTCAAACATGTACCGAGAAGTTTATTTACTTCAAGCAAGCCGACATGCTTGTAAAACTAGATCTAAATTCAAAGTCTCCCGGAGTCTCGGGTGAGACCCAGTTGCCGTGCTCGGTGCATTCAGGGACTGTCAGAAAGCTACCGTTTGTGTCATAAATACAGAAATATTTACTCTTGACTTGCTTCAAGTAAAAAAAAACTTATCAGCGCATGTTTGAGTCGCCACCTGACGCTGTCTGTTGAAAAAAATGTACACTTGAAGCAAGTAAAGAGTCAATATTTCTGTGTTTATGACACAAACGGTAGCTCCTACTGCACCTGAATGCACCGAGCACGGCAACAGGATCTTGCACGAGACTTTGAATTAGATCTAGTTTTACAAGCATGTTGGCTTGCTTGAAGTAAATAAACTTCTCAGTACATGTTTGAGTCACCATCTGACGCTGTCTGTGGAAAAAAAATTGCGGCTTTGAGGGATGTAAACAGCCAAACTAGCGGAACTTGCATCCACTCCCATTGAATGCTGCCGTAGCGATGCGGGGACAGACGCAGCTACCGCAAAACAGGAGCAATTAAACATCACATTCCTTCTTTTAGACCTAAAATGATACATACACCCCCGAGTTGAATTTGCCTGGAATTGCCCTTTAAGGTTAACCTTTCACGCACACTTACATTATTGTAAATTATAAGTAGTGAACGTACCTTTGTTGTACATGTTGGTGGGTACCTGGACCACACTGAGACTCAGGTTGACTGACAGGTTGTTAAAGTGGTCGTTGGGCTGCAGGATGAATTCTCCTCCAAGCTCTACGCTGTTCCCCTCCTCATCCACCTCATTGATCAGCACTGCATTGAAGTATTCATACTAGAGGTAAGAACAGAGAGATGGGATCACACATACTGGTGCTTCACTGAATACTTTAAAATGCAATCAGATCTGTGAAACTCAGGTTCAACATATTCATCTTGATGAATCATGTCGTGGCTCTATAGGATGACTTGGTCACGTAAATGCTGAGTCAGAGGATGGTGTGCGTACCGATGTAACCTGAATCCCTGGATCATCCCATACGTGCATGTTGCTACAGTGGGAAGCTGCTGACTTAACAGATCTCTCTTCTGCCTCCACACACTCCCTTCCAAGCTGGATGCTGCATGTGCTACTCTGCCTCTTCTGTATTTTTAGGACTGCGCATACTGGGGAGACTATTAATAAATCATAGAGCTAGATAAATATAGAGCACATGGCTCCCTGCATCCCAAAGGCTGTGAAGTCTGAGCTACCACACAGGGGCACAGCCTACAAAGGCTGCAGCCAGTGCAGAACAAAAGACGACAAAGAGATAAAGATGCTCAAGCGATTGAGAAGAAAATTTGGCATTTTAGACGAAAAAGCCCATAGGCACGCATATTTTTGTCCGCTCTGGTATAAATGAGCTACACATGCAGCTACAGCAAAACTAAAACCAACTTGTGTCAACAGAAGCTGAAGTTGATCAAGACTTTATAAGATGGTTGTGTGCTTATCTGCAGAGAAACAGATGCAGTGCAGTCAGCCTATAAAACTGTGTCCAAGTAAGAAGTGAAGGTACAAACTTTCAGGTTCTAAGAGTGTGGCCCAAACCAACTTTACTTTGATGACATCTTCAATCTTAGCCAGTTGTCAATTCACCATAATGAAATAATGAAGTGACAATTAATTTTTCTTCAGCACAATCTAATTTAATCAGATGCAAAGGATTATGTGTGCTGTTAGGAATCTGACATACAACAACATTCAGTCTTTTCTGAATAAAACTAAATCTAACTGTTAGCAGCAATGGCGGTAGCAGCACTGGTTCAATTCCTACTGCAGGTGAATGATGGTGATTACGTGGCTCAAGGCCACACTGATTTCTCTTGTAATGATCAAGAGAATAGGGTTTTTGAAAAGGACCTCTGAGAGGAATGAACTGCCATTCTCCAGTGTCCAATACAAAACCTCAGCACATGTGTTATCATTCAGAAGGCTGACAGACACTTTTTGGACTTTGATTTCTGGCTGGGACTGAAAAGGCTGTACGTCTAAGTACAGAGTGAAATTGCACAGAGAAAACAGCATGGAGCAGACATTTAAAAGAAACCATACCCTGACTATTCAAATAAGCCTTTAGACCTTAAATATATTGTTGCTGTCCTGACACTGACCTCACTGAACTCTCTTCTTTATATTCCTCAATTAACACTCACCCCATCACTACCCTACCTTCTCTATTCTCACTCACTAACCTTCATTTGGGCTAAATATTTTCAGTTCCTCCTGAGGAACACCACCATCTCCTCAGCCCAGTGCAAAACACAGATAAAGCCATCAATTAGGCTGGCAAACGCAGAGCCTATCAGTGTAATTAATCAGCCCTGATTAGGCTTATTAGCCCTTTATCAAAGGGAACACTGCCATTTCAAGGTGAGGGAGCACAGAGTTGCAATATTTCCTCCTATATTTTCCTTCTTGCCTTTTACCTGGCTTGTTATTTGGAATGTGAGCATAACACTTAAAGTGTATTTTCAAAAAATATCTATCTTTTCCTTTTTATTGTCTTTCAAGGGGATGATTTTTTTTTCTCCACGCAGTACACAAACCAAATTTCTCATCTTGAATAAGTGTGGCAGTGTTTCATAATATAAGTCAGCGTAGGCCACAGGTTCCTTGATTCAGCATCTGTATGCAAAGTTAAACTTTCACAGGTGAAATGGGGCAGGTTCATATTTTCTGACATTTTTCCCCCCAAAGAAATGAAATAATACAAATTCATAAGAATAAAGATAATACACAATGATTGAAAACAGGAAACAAGAAAAACAAACAGACAGATAAACAAACCATAATCAAAAGAAACAAACAACTCACTCTTGACTCTTGACCCACCAACTGAGAAAATCTGATCTACATTGACCTTTGGGATATCAGCCATTTTCCACACTCAGCATGGTACCTACTTTTTCAGTGTAACAGGGTGAACAGAATCCAAATTAGCTGACTTTGACAAGGACATCTTTAAGTGAGAGTTGTTGTTTTGCTGTGGAGAACTACTCCAAACTTGTGGATTGAAGATAATGTGCTCTTCACACACTAAAAACTCCTGGGTAAAAAGTAACCCATAATGGGTTATTTTTAACTCAACTCCTTGGTTAAAGAGACTACTTCAGAAAGCTAGGTGTTTTCAATTTCTGGACCGGCCCATGACAAACAAAAACTAAAGCATTTGCCAAGAATGTTTTCAAAATCAAGAACGAGAGTCAGAAGTTCGAAGGCCATCAGATACCGTCGTAGTTCCCACCATAAACGATGCCAATATAAAAGAGAATTAAATATCATTTGCACAAAACAAGCAAAACAGAGAGAAACTCAAAACTAACAAAACAAACAAAAAAAAACTACTGTACCAGCCAGGGTTTTTTCTCAGGAGTTGGTTGAGACCAAAACCTTTGTACAGTAGTTTGATTTACTAAACAAGGCTCTTGAGGCTCCTCGGCTGCAGCAGCACCACTTGAGCAGTGATCAGAAAACAGTTGCCCTTGACACCAGAAAGGGTCCAGTGGCATAAAATCTGGTGAGGTTGCAGGAATAACAACCTTCGGGTGTAGCGAGAAACTCTGGCACAGCTTCGCATGCCAGAGAATTGCTTGCGTGTCCTCTTCTTCACCTCTGGCTTCCACTGTACCTGACCTCTCTTCCTCTGGCAATCGTCTCTCTATTCTCTGCCAAAGAGGGCCACAGTATCCACAGCGAGCCCTAATTTAACCTGATTATCACCTTCAGGTCCTCTTCAGGTCTCTCTCAAGTTGCTCTCAAGCCAAAAGAAATTAGAAAAACAAAACACATGTGAAGAGAATAAATGAATATTAACTATCCAAATTGACTTTCAGCTAAAAGTATAGTTAGAGATTACAAAGGAAAGAACAGAGTGACTACGTTTTTTTCCAACGGTCATTTAATTTTTTTTTATTTATTTTTTTTTTTTAATTATTCATTCTTTTCAAATCATTCAATGCTTTTAACAAGCACAAATTACCTCTCTGTAAATGGCGTAAAGGATAAAATGGAGCAACTGTTGAAAGACTTCATAAGATTTATTCAGACATTTCAGTGCACAAGGTGTAACTGCATAGAGCAAAGGATTTATTTCCCCCACTTGGGAACAAAGAAACCAGAAATGACCTAAACTAGAATAAACTAGGATAGTAAAAAAAAAAAAAAAAAGAGTTCCTGAGTTTATACACAATGTACACACAGGCTACAACACATACACACACTGTGACACATGGTACAGCGGCTTAGCCAACTGCACCTGCAGAAGACAAGGCCCCATTGCGTCTTCACTCTGTTCTCTTTCTGCCACTGTCTAGTTAGTACCTGTTCTATCATTTCCTCTGTCTCACCCTCCCAACCTGGTTTTTTTCCTTTTCCTTTTTTTTTTGGCTCAGCCTGTTTGCTTCTACCCATTGTGCTGGCTGGGCTCTATGCAATCCTCATCAAGTTCTTCACCACCCTCCCTCTCCCCCTCTCTCTCTCTCTCATGCTGGTATTCAGCTCCTGTGGCGTCTCCTGTGCATACGGCTCTCATTGGCAAGGTTTGGTTCTAATCAGCTCTATCTGTGAGACCAGTGTAGCGATTGCCAGGTTGCCTCTGTCTATCTCCCCTCTGTCTGTTTTCCTTCCTCTCTCTGTCCTCTCTGCCTGCGTGACGGCTGGAATAAGAATCTCAATCTCTAAATAAGAGTAACTTTGAACACCTGCAGCTCTCTCTCACTCTCTCTCCCACACACATGCACATGCACATAGACAGAAAGATAGAGAGAGGGGGAACATTTTTATAATGGCAATGACTATCTCAAGATTCAAGACAGAAAACAAATCGCTAATGACTTCATTAAGAGAAACTATCTAAGTTGTGCAGAAGGAAGTGTCTTGAAAGATGGGGGGAGAAAAGGCAAAGACAAGAGAAAAGGCCACCCAAGGCACAGGCTGTTTAGAGCGTTGGGAATTAAGTTTTTAAAAAAAGAGTAAAAAAGTAGAACAAACAATGGTTAATGAGTCTGTTAATTTACTTATTTAAATTCACAGGATGTGGGCTTTAATTTTGATTAAAATTGCTCCCATCAGCTTTTGAGTTTCAATCATGTGGGGGTGTGTGCGTGGGTGTGTAAATGGAGGCAGAGGCAAACCATAGTGTGTATGTGTGCAGCCCTGCACGCACCCGAGCATCACTTGATGCTGTCTGTGTACAGCATGGGTGGAAACGCGTGTGTGTGTGTGTGTGTGTGTGTGTGTGTGTGTGTGTGTGTGTGTGTGTGTGTGTGTGTGTGTGTGTGTCCAAGTGTGGGTGTATGTGTTGAGTAAGTCAATTATGCCATTCCAGCATTACAGTCAAGGAGTGCCCAGTGCCACTAATGCAGTCCCTGATCATGGTGTTAACAACCTGATCTTTAACGCTGGAGTGCATTACGCTAAGAGATCGCACATGGAGCAGCAGCACCCACTCACTCAGTGTGGGACAGACACAGAGGGAGAGGAGGAGGAGGAGGAGGAGGAGGAGGAGGGGTGAGTGGAGATAAACAGTGGAGCATATTTCACTTTTCTGTTTCAAAATAAAAGCTATAGAAGAATGGATGTCCTTACGATGAGATATGTTACACTTTACATCAAACTATTATTGCTCCACTGACTGACATGTATATCCAATAACACAAGGGAGATAATTATTGTTATTTAACTATAAATTAAACATGCCACACTCTTCAAAGACATACTTTCCATTGTGTGTACACAGGAACAGTATTCACGATATTCTTTTTGGCTTTGTTTATTTCAGGTATATCTTTTATTGCCAATTTTATTTATAATACAATAAAATTTTGTTTTTCTTTTAGTAATTTCAAGGTCTATACAAATCATCAGGTCAATCACAAACATTCATACCAAAAAACAAGATACACATATTCATTCATACTGTTGTTTCAAAAGAAAGTCAAATGCCATGTCATAAATGTAGGTCTACTTAACTTTTTTGCACATATACCATTTCATTATGATGGCCTTTATTCATTTCTTTACTTAGGTGAAGTAGGATATCAATAAATAAAATGTGGATGATCATCTTTACAATAACAGAAACAGTTTTATGTCATTAGGTTTTAATCTACTGTCTATAATTTTCTTTTCTTTCAGCAGGCTTTCTATTAAATGTGTGTTTTTGTTATTGTATATTAATGTTTTCTTTTTTCATTGAATTTTATTGAATTATTTTTATATGTTAACCATGCTGAGATTGTCAGTTTTCTCTTCTTTTTTTTTTATTATCTTTGATCATTTATATTCCTTTCAAAGTTAAACAGTTTCATACTGTATGTAAAATACCCCAGCATGGCCTCAGTAGGAGGAACACTATGACAAACCTTCTTTCTGTGGACTTTCACTGACCTGTCAGAATCTTTTTTTGGGGAGTGCTATGGTGAGACTTGTGCAGAGTGGTATTATAGAGACACATATTTAGCACCAAACGATCACTGAGTTCAGAGGCTTTTTCTGTTGCCTAAATTTGCCACGCAATGTTATTAGTGTAAGCTGCTGTTTTTAAAAATACTTCTCTTCTATCTTCTTTTTTTTTTTAATATAGGATTAGTTATAATTGTGTATGGTAGGAACATAAACTGAATAGTCACTTCATGGAGTAGCACCTTTGCAGTTCAGTGTCCCACATAAACCCAGTCATGCACACAGACCGGGTGCAAAATGCATGACCCACATGCATATGCTCACATGCAAATAAAAAACACCCACTGTTGATTTTGATAAATACTCTCACAGCAAAAAGCGCGACAATGAGTCACGAGCCTCGGGGGGGCAAAGAGGGAGAGTGAGACAGAGAGGAGACCACAAGTGAAAGGGGGGCGTGGGGTGTAGGGGGGTGGTGGCGGTGTTAAGTGTGACGCTCCACCCTCTGGTGTTCACTTTCAACTCTCTTCTCCACTTCAACTCTACTCTGTTCCTCATCCACCTCCCCACTCCCCTCTCTTCACGGTTGGGAAAGGGGAAGACACCGATCCCTGAGTGTGGAAATGTAAGTGGAAAACAACCAGGGGGCATGGATACAGGTAATCAGAGAGTAAACAAGACAGCAGATTGAGTAAATAACTTGGAGGAAAGGCCAAGTATGGGCTCATGTGGTGGGCTTAAAATCCTTCTTCGCACATCTTAAAAAATTTGTGCCCACTCACTCTGACAAAACACGAGTGAAAGTCAGCAGCCATGTGAGGTATTGCTCATTGCACAGCTTAGGAAACTCTGCACGAGGACAAAATCATGCAATCAATATTATTTAGCGCAATCAATGCACTATTGTACTTTGTGATTAGAAAACGATGCATGATAAGAATTGTGTTACAGCCAGGCTTTGAGAGTGATACAAAGCAGCATGTTGATAAAAAAAAACAAATGAAATGCTAGTTAAGCTTTATCCAGCAGATCTTGTGTTCTCAGTCCAAAGGAAATTAATAATTCATTTGATAACTGGGTGCTTATCTCCCCAGACTCTCTCTAGACTTTGAATTGTGAAGTCAGTCTACAATGAAAGCCAGATAAATCTTCTTACCTGATGTTTCAGGTTCTCAGCTTCTGTGTGATTTATATGAAAACCAGCAGTTAGCTCTGTGCTGCTGGTTGCACCACATCGCTTTAATTTCCAGGCTGAAAATAAGTTAGTTTTCTGAAAATCGCAGTGTTGGTGGTTCCAGTTTTATCGCATGTTAGTTAATCTAAAGACAAACGAGCAAATCCCATAAACGTAAATGCCATGTCATTAGGTTGTATGTGGAAATCTTTTTAGATTAAAGAGAGATTAAAGACTTCAATCAAATTTGTTCGTTCTGGTTCTTGCATGACAACAACAAAAAAGAGAAGCTTATGAGGACAGCGTATGGTGAGTGGTTCGTTTTTTGTTATTTTTATCTCTCATACTCAGAAATGAACCAAAACAGATTCATTCAAGGTTTGTAAAGTCTTGTCAAAGCCAGTAATTCTAGGCAGCACTCAGTCTGAACTTGTAGATGAGGATACCTTGAAACGCTTGGTGCCTGCAGGTGAGGTGTAATATGTGTATAGATAAGGAAGAAGCAGTGTATATATGCAAGTGTACGTGTGATACATTTATGCGTTTATATGTTGGGCAGTCAAGGCCAACTCTTGAATAAATGGCTTAGAAATCCCATCTTCGCATCACTGGCCATGCGTGCGACAGGACAAGCGAGGCAGAGTGTGGGTATACAGCTGCAATCACTCAGGTCAAACAATTTTTGCCAGTAATATGACAAGCATATTGGCAAACTAACAAGCATGTGGCCACCTCTCTGCACTATGGTAATACCCTTGACAGGGGAGTGTGAGAACAAAAAGTGACACACAAAAAAAAAAGATTAAACATTTCTCTCCCTTCCGCTCCCTCCAGACTGGGGCTACATTTTCAGCCAGTATCGGGCTTGGCAATTGGCTGTTTGTTTCCAACCTCCAAGGAAGGATTTCATTGGCTGCAGAGGGCATAGGAGACTGCTCTCTGCTTTCCTATTTACAGTACATGAGCATTGCGGGTAAAAGAACGAGGGAGGAAAATCGCAGCAGATTACCGTGCCAATTTCACATGGAAGCAGAAGAGCTCTGGAAAGGATAGATAAGGAAATTCCTATCAAACTGCTGCCAGCCAAATATGTATCCAATAGCGAAAAAAAAAAAACACACAAACATTTTATAATAAACCCCGAATAGTGATGGAGGAGGTTTCACCCTACAGTGTGGATGTGGTATTTTTAGCACAGCTGGTGATAATTACCATCTATTCACCACATTCTGCAGTAAAAAGCACTATTAGAAATGCCACCATCAGAGCGGTGCAGGAATGAACACACACACAGGTGTGCATATACAGCAGTCATAACATGAACAAGCATAATATTCAAATGCACATGTAACACAACTAAAAAAACAAAAAATGTGATTTGCAACCAAAGAATGCTCAAACATTTAATTTGATGCTCCGGCAATTCAAAATACAATTAGCTGAGAGAAATTAATGGCTGTGACATAATTTTCCAAGAGGTACTGAAAAACCTGCTTAACTGTAAGGATAAACACACACACACTACACACATGAGGCGTAGATGCACATACTGTACCAGCTCACATGGACACACGAACATGGGTAGAAAACAAAGCTGATTATTACTTGTTCTAACCATGATGACTGAACGGGTGAAGCAGTGAAACCTCACACATTTGAACAGGGACCTATTTTGCATTTCATCTTCGACCATCAAGGCTTTTTAATACATTTACATAATTTAGCAACTACTTGATATGTTGTTGATGTGACGTGCTTGTTGCCCAGCAATAACTTTACTTTACTGATGACAAAGTTGATGATAAGTTTACGAGGTGATAAAGGTGCAATTTTTCTCTTAGTATGAATATGAATGAGTCTGGTATTTTATCATAGTGTCACTGTAGGACCCACAATAAGGATTATATTTGTGTGTTTGGGTGCTGGAATGATTATGGCTAATGGAGACCTGTAAGTCCCACAGGCAATGAGCTCCTGATTTGATGTTCTACTTTTTCGGTCTAATTTCTTTGATCAAACACCAACTCCAGGACATCTGTCATTATGTTAATCTCCGATTAAAGTTATTGGTATTACTGCGGTAACATAGAATGCCAACAAGCATCTGGCATGTACATATGTTTGTCATCGACATGATCATTTTTCTCTTGTTTATCACTCACTGCTTTCTCTTCTTATTTTACTCATTTGTACCCATTGATTCAACTGGGGTCCAAAAGTGTGACACCACTTTTTGCTATCAGGCTGCTGGACATTTTCCAGAATGGTTTTCACACCCAGAGTGAACTTTCTGCAATCAGCTGTAGGTCATTTTACAGGTGGATTGCCCATGATTGTCACACAGTAGAAAGAAAAAGTGACTTTTTACAAGCAAAAAAAAAAAAACACTACGAAAAAAACACAACACTTTTTTAAAACACATACCACTGTGTGACAGCGGTGCATTATGGTCCAAATCTCATGTCTCTCAGTGCAAAACTGTGGCTCTTGACAGAAGCACCTACTGATTCTTAGTAGCTTATAACTAACAGTACAGTGGCTTATTATTGTACTGTATAACTGCACTTCAAAAATCTCTACATGCCAGAAACTAACGGTTATTTTCATTATAAAGTAATCTAATATTTATTTTCTTCATTAATTGATTAATTGCTGTAATGTAAGAAATGTATGAAAAATACATATCAAATATTCACAGTTCCAGGATAGCATAAATAAAACTGACAAAAAGCAAGCGGAAACTAAGGATGGTTGAAGAAACGTCTTTAGAAATTAATTAATTTTTCATGGATGAACAATTTTACTTATCTACATCAAACAATTAATATTAAACAACATCCAAACCTAATTGGACCATAAATACCAGATCTTGCTCCACTTTGAAGCATTGTTTAAGAGTTAATTGGATTTTCTTTTAAAGCGCAGGAGACAAAGTTGCGGAGCCTGTGGAGAATCAAGCAGGTGACTGAAAAAAAAAGGAGAAAGGAAACGAGCGCAGCGAGAGACTCAGATTCAGAGCTGGACAGCAGTCAGTGGTTGAATTTAGTAATTGATCCTCCTTAATGACCCATGACAGTAGAAAACCACAGGGCATTCACTGTAATGCCTTAAAGAGCTGACAGAGTAAACACATACTCACCGCCACAGGCACAAGCACACATCGCACACACCACCGAGTTTAAAAGTAGTTTAGCAGAAAATTCTCCCAAGTCGGCTTAGCATCATATTTCCTCTTTAAAACTCAAGTTTCTGTTGTTGCTCCTCCTACTTTAATAAACTCTGCTCTGAGATGTGCTCGATGTGCAGCAAACTCAAGACGAAAACATCACAAGTGCACACACACACGCACACAATATAAAGCTGCACTCTAAAAATTAAAGCTGCTCAAATGGATTTGAGGCAGAACCATGAGAGCAGAGGCTGGGTTTGGGGGTGTGTATGCAGATATGATTAGCTGAATGCATTTGCCCAAGTCTGCAGAACTGAGGGTGGAACTCCCAGGGAATAGTTTAGAATGTGTTGAGTTTTTGAGTAGGACTACGACGGCGACATAATACCATAAATAATTCATGATTTATGTTTCAGACTCAAAATTTGTTTGTTACAGAGTAAATTCTGGCATAAAAACATGAGGATTAATTGCTTCACCTCTGACAAAATAGATAAGAAGCTTCCCACATACAATTCAATCGCTACTTATTATTATACATCTGTAGGCAAAATCATGGTAGATTTATTCTGCCGAGATTAAAGGTTGGGACAACAATACCCCAGGGCTTCCCCCGAAATATTAAACTCTTCTGACACTCAAACTACTATGAACAAAATTGAACAAGATTTAACAGCAAATACTCTTGTCAACTGAAGCACTAATGAACATCTGCTTGTGAACAGCTGTCTTTTGCAACGAACATAGAGGAAAGGACCAGGTAGATACCAGAGACCTACCATTTACTTAATGATTGGTTTCCTGTTTGTAATTGGTTATGTGTGCGATGAGGAGGGTGAGCTGGGGGTTAAACTCTTGTCACAATGTGATAGCTCATGTATAGACGTTTTCATTATTTTGAAATGGGCAACATAACAAATTACTTATCTTCAAGGATACATTTAGTATATTTTTTCCCCTCAAATTTACACTAACCCATTGCTCTGTAACGATCTCTCCCCTCATCAGTCTCCAGGTCGTTCTGCTTCTCTATTTGCATCTCTGCTTGTTCTCCAAAAGGGTCTGCCTGTGGCGCAGCCTCCTGCTTGCCCACCAGCCAGAAGGGCTCGGTCTTCACCTTCTGCCACCACCTGCTTAGACAGACTCCTCCAACTCCATACTGGTCCTGTCCTCACTGACACCCTCTGGACCGGACCCGCCTGTCAGTCCAGACTCAATGGTGGCCTCCTCCTGAGCCACCTGGTCCGGCACCCCAGCCTCCGTCTCCAGCCCTGGTCCTGGGGGCCCGACAGGTGCAGAGCAGGAGGCCTCAGGAGCTGGGCATGAGATCGGGGTTGGAGACAGAGGCTGGGCAGACAGGGTGGACAGCTGTTCCCCTGAGTTTCTCAGTCCCTTTTTCTCAGAGCTGCAGGAGGAAGTGCATGGTAGAGAGCCAGCTCCACAGAGAGCCAGCTCCACAGAGACACAGGTTCCCAGCTCCACAGCCAAGCTTCAACCCCAGATCTCCAACTCACTGCCCTTTTTATGGACTTTACGTTTTAAGTCCTGTATTAAACCCTATTTTATTTTTGAAATAATGTCTATAACTGTCTTTCCTCTTTCCTATAAACTATTGTCAGTTTGTAAATATCTTCTTGTGCCTCTTCATTTTTCACAGTTTGTACTTTTGCTTCTGTTCTTATGAAGTACATTTTGTGTTGTCTCTCCTTTAAAAAAAAATCATTCACATTCACTCAACATTCACTTGACAGTATAGCGATTTGTGTATGTATCAGGTAATATTGAAATTTCCTACTTTAAATATCGAACATTTTCTTTACATTTGCTCATGCAATTCCTTCAGTTCATAGCATAAAAAATAACTCCTCATGACATCGTTGTGATATGCATGTTTCGAGTCACGTCTGCTCCAGTGAGACTGTGAATATGTGACAGTGTGACCGTAACGCGGCCAGACATACGCTGACAAAATGATTACAGAGAGATGTGCACTAACACACTTTTAAAAGACTGTTAAGCCAAGTCATGTGCAACAGACTACAGAACAACATTGCTAATGTTTCTGCCTGTCTCTCCCCTGTTGTGTTCATAGAAGCTCTTGTCAGTCACCGGACCAATCTCACACAGCACACCGGCTTCTGTCGGATAAATTATTTTCAGCCTGAATTAATGCGCCTGCAAGAACAGTGAGCATGTTGATTTCTTATGGTGGTTGTGTGGTCCGTATAGGGAACACACATACAGCACACATACCTGTAGGTTTGGATCCTCCTCATGCTGTAGGTGAGCTTCCTCTGCCGCTTCCACCAGCCTCTACAGGAGAGAAGAGATATAATAGCTTTAGCACAAAAGTGAATTGATTAAAGGGGTCAAAAAATAATAGGCAGAGAAACATTCATACAGAAAACAGCATTACAACTGGCTTTATAAGTACCCCTAAGCACTAGACCAACACTTCAACCCCTAAGGACACACATACACACAGACACAGATAGCAGACAGACATTTGGCGATCTTGTGAAAAGAGGCTATTTTCCTAAATGGTTCAGCAGTAAAGGTAATGACTGCCTCGGGTTCTTTGGACACAACCACAACAAACTCCATCATCAGTTCATGCTGTTTTACACATGCACTCAGTAACACACACATACACACACACACACTCTCACTCCATCATCACCCTCTTGCTGCTACCGTCTGCTGTGTGTGTGCCTGTAGGGTGGTGCGGGTATCTGTGTGCCTGTATGAGACAACTTTTTTGCTCTCTCTCACTTCCTCTCTCATGGGAACAATCACCTTTTGAAAATAGCTTTTTGTCAGAAGCAGGCAACAAGATGTCATTGTCATCATTCTTCGATAAAGGACAATCACGGAGAAATGTATAAGTTGCACAGTGACTTTTAAATTAAACTTCTCCCTGCTTTAAGGTGAAAAATATTAGAAAATAGGGATGCACGATATATCGGCATTAATATCGGTATCGGCCGATGTACGTCATTTTTTAACATATCGGTATCGGTCCAATGAGTAAAATTGGGCCGATATGCACAACCGATATCCGTCTAGTTGCTGTTTCGGGAGAGGGAGAAGGAGGCAGAGGGGAAGGGGGAGGGGGATTTGGCCATGTGTAACCTGTAACCTTGTTATTTGGAAGTAAAATACATTCAGAAAATTTATCATCTCAGAAACTAAAAAAAACAAACAACACATATCGATATCGGTAAATATCGATCATCGGCCATAACAGAAAAATTCATATCGGATATCGGTATCAGCCAAAATGTTCATATCGGTGCATCCCTATTAGAAAAATATTAGAGCACAGAAAGAGCAAGAATCCAAATTTGAAACCCTTGTTACAGTGTATAGATGGTTAGCCTGGGAAGAACATCATTCGGACACAGACCGTTTTAATATGGCGAGGCGTGACATCACCCTTTGTTGTGCACTGGAGCAGGTTAGAGTTCTTCAAGTGTCCAACTAATTATCAAAATCCCGAAGATGTTGAGTTTAAAAACAGCAAAAGACAGGAAACCCTCACTGCCAATGAATGTTGGCAGATTTGCTTGATGAATCACTTGTTGTCGATTCATTTTCGTTGCTTCTCTAATTGATTTCAGCATTAGTGAACATGTGTGCATATGTGGGAGTTTGTGTGTATATATGTGAGACATCTTGTTGCCCCAGAGGGTGATTTGTTTTCACAGTTTGTCCCCGTATTTCACATAGGAACCACCAAGACATGCAGAACACAATACTTTGTCACGAATATGCACATTCATGCAGCAAATATCCCAACTCACATTTCTATACATGTAAATGCACGCTCACACAGATGTGTCAACAGTGTCAGCGAGGCACTCGGTGCATAAGGGAAAAGGCTCCTGCCAAAACAGGCTTTTCTCTATTTTAAAGCTCAGCATCTATGACCAGAAAAGCAGCCATATGAGCAGACTGAGGTTATGATCAGTGTTCTTTGCTAGTACAAAGCATGCTATGGCCCTCTCCTTCATGTCTGGGAGGCTGAGGGTAGGGATGCAGATTATTTTGGAAGGCGTATGCGTGATGCCGGAGAGTTTTCTGAGCATGGGGTCTTTGCTTATCGTCAGTGAGCGGCTCAAGTAAGATGGCATAATCAGAATATGTGAGATATGAAGTGATGGGTGAGAGGCTGATGCAGTTATTTGTAAGCTGCAGAGGAAGGGACGGAGGTTACTCAATGGATGCCACTGGTGTTGGTGTTGGTGTTTGTGATGACGGTAACTATATCAATTACTACGGTGGTGTCTAAGGACATTGTAAATCGGTGCTCAATAAAATCAGTCTATGGTAGTAATGGCTGGTGTTCTGAACTGTCCATGACCCCCACCCAAAAAACGCCCTCTCAATCCAAACAGATACACAAACACGCACTTCTAGCTACTACTTCTAGCTGTGATGCACATGGCATGTTCTTAGCGCAAATCACTCTTCTCATTCACAGCTGCTCGTGGTGTCTATGAGTTTTGGTAATGCACTTCCATTTTGCATTTTCATTCAAATGGCTTCACTCGTAAAACTACTGCAATCAGCCTGCTTATTTCAGCTGAGCCATGTGTGAGAGTGTGTATGTGTGTATCGCTGCTGCCGTTGCTGCTGTTGTGTGCAGGCAGGCTGTTTGGGGAAGCAAACACTGTAATCTAGAAACTGGCCAATCATTTTCTTCACCATAGCAACACACCTGGCTGGCCACTGCATATCAGTCTGTACTTGGTTCCATTCGGCTGTTGATTCATGTATTTGGCATGTCACAGGCAAAGAGGGAAAAGCTAAACACCTCTGTGTCCTCTTTGGCCTGACACATCTTTTTCGGAATCAAATAAGAAACTCTAATGTCTATCTGAGGGCATGCGTGCTTGCGCGTGTGCGTTAGTTTGTGTGCATCCGGGCACTAAGAGGCATCACAAAACCTCCAGCAGGTGCATCTGCTGGAAATCCACAACAAAGCATGCTCCAGGAACAAACAAAGATAAGGACGGTGGGATAAAGGGAGGATGAGAGAGGAATGAGAGAATAACATTCCCTAAAGGTCTGAATGCTTAACCTCACACTCCCAGCAAAATGTCAGACTCTGTCTGTGAAGCCGGTGTCGATAGAAACACACTTTTCGCATTTGTGAGTGCGTGATGGTGTGTGTGTGTGTGTTTGCGGGCACACGCGTGAGTGTTAATGTTTTCCTCAGCTGACACGTGTTAAGATATTAGCCCTCTGACCTATTTTGTCTTGCAGCTACTTTTGCAAATGTCAATCACTGAATGCTAGAGTATGCCGGCGTGTTAACGTGAGTGTGATGAAATGTGATTGAATCCAAGTATGAAAAAAAATTTCACAGTGCTGTTTTTTGTGGTAAATTCAAAATCAAGCCTATTAATAATTCCTATTGTAAACAAAAACAGTTATCTTTGAACATTCCACAATTCATCACCCGTGGAATACATTCATAGATACATGGCCGGTGATAATTTCATCTCTACAGCAGTCTACTGAACATTTAAACACTTGATTCCCACCGGCGGATAATCTATTCTGGCATATTATTCATGTAGTGTAGCTTACCATGCAGGAAGATGGGACTTAGAGCTCTTGGGTAAAAATAACTTCCATCATGGCAGGGAGTTTTTCAATTGGAAAAACAGATTAGAGATAAGTAGGTACTACTCACTCCTCTGAATTTCAATTCTACCATATCACCAGGATGAACATTCCAGGTGGTGTGTTTGTCTTTGTGTGCATGTTGTGTTGCTGTGGACATACCCATGTGTGTGTGTGTGCTCTGCCTGTATGCGTGTATGTTTGCGTGTCTCTGATGTATTCAAATGAGCCTGCCACATCTTTTTGTCAATAGGTGGTCCTGCCAAGGTGCATGATGCCGTTTAAAAAGAGAGAGGAAATGACTTTTCTTCTCAAGTCATTCTGTCGAGGCTCGGGTTTAGTACGTGATGACAGCAATAATTAAACTGACACAGTCAGAGAGGCAGGTGCCTCCCCTCCCCATCCCCTTCCCCCCCTCACAGACACACATACACGCGTGCATACACACTCACAAGCCTTCACTGTAGCTGACAGCGTAAGAGCCGTACACACCGAGGTAACAAGACTCGCTGAGGTAACTGGATTAGATTTGTTAACGCTAGAAGAAGAATCTGGCATCGCTGCCTGATTACAGATCCCTGATTGTCTGCTGGCCTCCGTCTACACAGAGCTGCGATTCACAACACCAACCTGATTAGACCAGGCCCAACTCATCTGGACATGGTCAGGCTCTATTTTTCTTTTAATTCCCTCAGGCTCATTTTATTTGCGATTTGTTTTAAGCTAAATCTGACTACAAGAAGCGAGATGTGTTAACACGTTCCCATGGAGCTTTGTCAGCACAAATAATCAATGATGCCTGGAAAGACTCTGTTAGCATCAAGGGAATGTATTTGACCTACTGAAAGGAAACGTTTGAGGAACACCGTAAAGTTTATGATATCTATATTATTAGGTTTGGACTTGACTTTCTTAAAGGGGAACATAAGTCCTGTCACTTTTCTGCTGTTTGCTAACCCTCCTCCCGGCCATGTGCATTTGTTTTCAACGAAGCTGTCGAGAATAACGTTATTTATCATATATACCTTATGGCGTGCATATTTATGTAGTCTTATCAGTAATAAACAAGAGATATTGGGTTATGGGGCACGTTTGTGTCACGGTGTCGCCGAGACGACAGCTGTGACACCGGGTCAGAGGCACAAGGTTGGTTTTCGGTCAAGAGGCGCTACGTGGGACGGCAGAGAGACTCCATTCTTCCTCATAACAAGTTGCAAGTCATTTATTTAACCATCACAATTTCCCCGAAGCTGTTAAATCAGGGTAAAACGTAGCATAGTAAAGCTAATCCTGCATAGTTCCGCTTTAAGTCTGAAAAAATCTTACTCCCCATTTCCCTAGCACAATTTGAGGTGCTGTCTTCCCCTTCAATTAAACACAATTTCTGTTCCTATTTCATCATTTTTCATCCCGCCCCCTTCCACCCGCCCAGGCCATTTCTCTGACATTTGCACTCATCTACCCCCTTTCATTATCTGACATCCTGTGATTATGATTTGCCTGACAAAGGATTCAGCTTGTTTACACATTCAAAAGTTCATAAACGATCCCCCTCATTTAGCTGTCAACCAGAACTGGCTTATTGTTCTTGCGCCGTACTGGCTCTGTGGCTACGTTTCCTGATGGCTGAAGCTGCTGACCTTAACAGATGCCTATCCATTATGAATGCATCACTAAAGCTGTGAAAGTTAGCGAAGGCTGTCATATATAGCTGAGCAATGCTAACAACCGCTGTCAGAGAAGCAGAGGAGGGGTGGACGATGTCACATACATTATTGACTAGTAGCGGAAGTCTAGGAGTTTTTTTTCAAGCAGTACATTAAGCCTCGCCTCGGCAAGAGGAGAGGAGGGCAGTGGCCTGAATCTGAATGTTCTCTTGAGGTAGCCTGGAATAAGACCACAGCCAACTTCACTTCTAAATAGACTCACATAAAAAACATTCCCAGAGGTGCAGTATGCTGTCGGTTCAGCATTCATTTGTACTTTCAGTTCAAACTTAACTTTTCTCTCTCATCTTTTGTGCTTAGACTTTGCTGAAGAGCTCTGAACATTTTACACACTTTGACAGTTGGTTCTCAAATATGAATGTTTGTCCATTAAAGCATCCATCTGTGTGACCTTAAACAAATAAAGTACTAAAAGCAAACTTTTACACGTCACTTGAATCACTTGACATAATTCTACTTGGCCAGATGTAGAGCTTTTCCATGCTCGTAAGCGGAAATGCTAACTAAGCCTTGGCCCCCCTGGATCAGGGCAGGTCCAACGGGTCTTGGTTCTGCCAGAGGCATGATCCGTTGAGGCCTCAGCTGAGCTGAGGCAGACTGGCTCAGGTCAGCCCATCAATAGCACTGTGGACAGCAATTAATATTGTCAAACCAGCCAGGGAAGAGTTGCAGCATCAACAAAAATGGAAAAGTGCGCTGTGCACTTTGCTTCCTCTGTTTTGCACACTTAGATTGGGTACAAGGCAAGGAGACAGAGCATGGTGGAGAGACAGATAAAAAAGGAAAATGAAAGAGAGAGGGAGGAAAGTGGTGCACAGTGAAACATCAGATCCCAATAATCAATACGTGACAAGTTCTCAGCAGTTCTGCTGACTGAAAGGGAATATGAAGTGCTTAACCCAGCTCTGCCATCCTTCTCACATTTCCTCTTTCTTCATGCTTTCTTTGCCTTCATTTTATGCTTAGACTGAACTTTTGACTAATCCTTTATTCTTGACATTTACCTTTCCCATCCTTCCAGCCTACATCCTCATTTCATCACTCTAGAAAACAATATAATCTCTCACCCTTTGATGGTATAGTGACAGAAAAACAACCAGAGAGAAGAAGAGGGAAGAGACAATTGTTGTCCTGACATCTACTGGCTGACTCCACCTTGTCATTAGTAGCCATCACTCTCAACACACATACACACTCACACACACAGATGTGACAATTATCTGAGACTGAAGACAGCTAATGAAATGAGGGAAATGAGGGAAGCAGTGATGTGAGCTCAGCGTGACAGTGCAGTGTCCCAGGGTGGAGGGCAGACAGAAGGAAAAAGGACACGACAGCAGGGATAGACCACACCATTAAAATCTTTTTCAAAAAAAAAAAAGACACAGTCTGCAATAAAAAAAATTTAAAGTCAACATTTTTGCTGTGTATTCTTTCTTCATATCAGAAAAAAATGTTGAAAGATAAACATGAAGACAAGTATTCAGTGTGTTTCCTTCTACTTGTTTTGTGGGCATATTCAGCATCCAAAGAAATGCTGTCGTCCCATTGTGACTCACTTTGAGCTCTAGGGAGGCCAGAGAACAAGTTGCCATTGCTTTACAACGTACTGCTGCTCATGTATATGACAATTACAAACTCAGAGTTAATAAAAACATGTGATTTAAAAGTCCATTGAAGTTCCATCAGTGTGAGGTGATAAGGAGGCTGCAATATTCCTCATACGAACATATATCCAAGTACAACATTACAATCACAATCTCTACATAGTTTGACTTCTAATACTTGCAGAACAGCTTTGGATGGAAACATGCATTGAACTGAATTTTCTTTCAAAGACTTTGGAGAAATTGAGATAGATTTGGATAGCACTATCTGGTTCATCCATGGATAAATATGGAGTGGAAATTAGGCTTGTGCATGTGTGGTAAGTTTGTACAGAGTTATAAACAGAATCAAGCATCACACGGCTTCACAAATATGACGAAAAATAATGTATACTCGACACTTCTGGTCTGTCATCATCAGCATTCAAATTTTTTAAGATCATAAACAAAAAAAAAGGGATTTTGTATATCAAAATTAAATTGACCGTTATTTAATTTTTGTTTTATGGTTTTTGGATTGAAACGGAAAACCAAATTAGCAGCTTACTTAATATTAAAACTAACAAAATGCAACACAGACCTATTACATAATAGATTTTTAAATCATCTTATTTTGAACAGAAATCAAAAGAGGAGGGGCCCGAAATATCGGTAATTATTTCCACTGGTTAAGTGGAGCCATAGTTTTTAATAGCTGGTTGGACTTTAAACTTGTGTTTGCTTTAAATACGCAGTTTGGGTTTCCTTGAGGTCTGTAACTACAGTATGTGAGACTTACTCTTAGCAATGTCATCGCATTCTCAGTTAACTTGCTGATACCATGATACAATTACTTTATAAAAATGATAACTATGAAAATAAGACCAAAGTTGTAATACACCAGCATTTCCCATTACATGTTGGCGCTTTTCAGCTAATAGAAGGAAACATATCTTTATTCAGATCATCTCCTGCATACAGGGAGTTACACCACATTCTTGAAATGCTAAATTTGTGTTTGAAATTCATTGTGCATGTTAGCAAATGAAAATTAAAGTTCATAGGAGGTTTGGCTGGCAGCAAAATTTCATTAAAAGTCCTGTGTGTGCCTTTTATTTTTAACCTACACCCACGCAGGCTTCCTCTGCTCTACATTGGTAATCATGTTGAAGACTACAGAGGCATAGCTGCCACAGGTAAATGATATCAGCAGGTACAGAGCAGAGACCGAATGCCATTACAGGAGAAACAGCCCTGGCAGCAAGGCATCCACTCTGCTTTGAAGTGCATTTGTCACATGAAACACAGCCATGCTTGACTTCAAAGAGGGCATTACAATAGTTCCACGCCTTTCAACTTTGATAACAACATGTTCACTGTTTCTTTAACCGTCTGCTGTTGCTGCCATTTCTAGCCAGCAGACCGGCTTTTTCAGGAGACATAGAAAGAGGAGAGGAGAGGTGAGCTGAGGAGATGAGATGGGAGGAGAGGAGAGGCTGTCTGCTTCATAATGATAATATCCCACTGACTCAGGAAGTGATGAAGGTAATGGTAATTAAAAAGTAACAATGGTGAGCGAGGTGCTTGCTGAGCTCAGGAATAAACATAAACACACACACATTGCTATGGATTACATTACACATTCAAAACTACCCAAAGGACAAATACACACACACACACAATGTCCTTTGCAAGCGCATGTTTACTTTGAAACATTGTGTGGATGGCCTTTTTAATCTTATCTATAGTGGAGTTGCAATTTAATTGGTGAAGCGACTGAAAAATACAAACTGCTCTTGCTCCAAGTTTTATTTTGTGTCAGACAGAGAGGAGGCCGTGTTCGCCATAATAATGTGCAGACGATAAGGGAAAGAGAATAGAGACGTGAACACAATCAAACACCCATTCTAAATGCAATTATACATACATATCACTCTTTCTTATGCACAAAACCATACGCACACGCAATCTGCAGGAGGCTAAGGGACTACTAAGTTTACAATTATGTTTCTCCCTGTCACCGAATCAAAAGCATTATCTTAACACACAAGGATGTCGGCACAAACCTTTGCTCGCCTAAACACACTTAAAAAAGAATGACATCAAAACCCTACACACACTTTAACAGGTGCATCTCTTTACAGCGGTGGAGGTTGCCGTCTCTCAGCAGGTGGCGGGGAGCGATAAAGAGGGGGAATCGATGTGAAGACGGGGAGATAAAACCATGTTGACGGACAGGGGAGAGCGCCTGCACGGAAATTGAATCGCTGGAGCACCACATATACTTTAGCAAAAAGCAGAGAAATGGGAGGGGGGGTGGAGTAGCGCGAGGAGAGACAGAAAAAGGAGTGAGGGATGCTTAAGGACGGCTAGAGTGCAGGCCATGCCAGACAAAACTGAATTTCAGTTATAAAGGCTCAGAAAAGCCAAAGAAAGATGGAGAAGACGAAGAAGAAGAAGAAGAGGGAAAATGACTCACAGGCACTGCCATTGTGTCTTCCAGACTGACAATTCAACACGAGGCTAAATATCAGCACTGACAATGAGAAAGGTGGGGGTGAAGTGGAAGCATAATAGCAGCTGTTTAAATGCTCCACAGATGTGTACACAGCGGCCATTATTTTCACTGCTCCACTTCAAATTTCCTGCCTATCACATTTATTCTCCTTCTTCCTTTCATCTGTCTTTATGAAACCGTTACTCCACCACCCCAGTGACCAGGATTCCCTCTCATCTCCACATCAACACATCAGAACTTTTTTTATTCCACACGCTGAAGTGTGCACAAACCCCCCTGGGATCTAGAATTATCAGGCATCCAGCATCCGGGCAGGCATTTCTAGAAAAGAAAGCCATTAGCAAACCGAGCCCTCGAAATCTCCGGGGGTTTGACGCACTCTCAAGGAGATGGCACACACGCAGACAAGTGTGTGACTAGACTCAATACATCTAATCTCGCCGCTCAATGAAAATTACTCATGTCAACAAGTAAGAGGGACAGTTTAAAAGGGTTGATAAAATGACACTAAAGTGACAGATGGGTGAATTAATTACAGTTTGGAAAACGTATAGCATGGTGTAATTACAAAACAGCCTTCATTATTGTTAGAAAACTGATTAAGACTTTGCTTTTCTATTACATGAGCTAATAACAGAGATAGTAAGACTATTCAATTAGAATCTTGCTTTCATGCCAACAATTATTGTGTAAGAACAGAATACATTTTTTCTTATGCCTGATGACTCACATTAACATGTGACTGAGTGGAAATGTTTTCAAAGGCGATCTATGGCCGTGAAAACAGGCACGGTCATGAAATCCAAATGGCCAAAGGTATCATGCATAAGAATAATAACACCGGCAGAAGCAAAGCTAAAGCACGGAAATGGTTTGTCACTATCTGTGCCCCTCTCACTCCCTCCCTCGCTTTCCCTTTCAGCTTGTATCCTTGGACCAGACTCTCAGAGAGAAATCCAATTTCTGTGAACAGCACCATGTTGTCCTGATAGGATCTATCACCTGGAGCTAGAGCAGCAGCCAGAGAGGCAGTGCACCGTGGACACATCCTGAACTGCACCTGTTACAACACACACACACACGCGCGCGCGCGCGCACACACATCCACAGACATGCAGTCATGCTCACGCACAGACATTGATAAGACTGTTCATGTACCGGCAACAGAGGTGAATGAAGCATTCATATCGTTTTAAAAAATGTTTTAAAAAAATAAATAACACAATACAAAAATACAACTGTATCTGTCCTTTATGCACTTTTTTCCCATGGGAAAAAAGTAGAAGTAATCAGGAAATCACTGTCAAGGTTGTTGTTTTTTTTCTGTCTCACCTCACACTGATGAATTTCCAATAAATATGGCCTTTGGTGGCTCCGGCACTTGTTAGCAATCACCTCATCACCACAGGTACAACTTAAATGTGACTGAAAGAACCACGTGCTGCACATTATTGCTGCTCTTTTTGATGTCTTGTCCTCCTCTGTCTGCTACTGTACATATTTCATTGTAAATTGTGACAGAGGCCATATGTGATGTGTTCTGGTGGCTCAGGCTAAGTGATAAGTCCTATTCTTATATCTAATCCATCCTTGCTCTTTCCCTCAGAATAATGTATCATTTTATAGATAAAGGATTGATGATTATGCAGTACATGCTTTGAATTGATTAGCTGTGGTGATGCAGTGCTCCAAACAGAAGACATGGCACACAGCAGGGCACAGAAGGCTTATTAAAACAATCAGAGGGTTGAGACATGACTTGGACCCCAGCTATACGCTTAGACTTAAAGGGATAGTTCACCCAAAATTAAAATTTCACTCATTATCTACTCACCCTCATGTCGACTAAGAGCTGTGAGAATTTGAGTCCTCCGTTCCTTCTCTGAGTTACGGGGGGGTCCGCGCAGCAGTATTTGTCCATATAATGGTTGTCAATGGACACCAGGTTTCTTTGTCCAAAAAGACACACCAAAAAACATCCAAATACCTCCATACTGCTCGTCTGTAATGTCCCTCTTGTATGAGTGAGTAAATAATGAGTGAAATTTGAATTTTGGGTGAACTATCCCTTTAAAAAAAAAAGATTTGTGAGCATCTTATTTCATTCTTACAGCCACTTGTTTGCTACTGCTTCTGTAGCACGGATATACACACTAAATTAAACCACACACATGCAAGAAAAAATGATGTGCGAGTTGCTCCTACGCAGTTAGCCATAACAGCTGAACCAGGCAGCTGCCATCTTTGTTTTCTTTTGATCAGACACAAAGACAACTGTTTAAAAGATTCATGTTAACACCACTTATAATTTGGAAAGCTGTAGCGGAGGCTCGCACAGCTTGCCCCATTATGCTAATAGTTATGCAGCATGGTCTCTTTCAGAGTTTATTTTATCATACACTTATTGGATCAGTGTGTCTGATGCATTAATATTTTAGTAGCATTTGAATGCCACTACTTTGACTGAAATTAAATATTTTTTATATATAATTAATCAGCTAATCATATTTTTATGTGATAGAATCTGAATCTGCAAAGTCTGCAATGACTTCAGCTCTCAAATAAATGAAGTGCAACATTCACATCTGGAATTTCCTAATCTGTATTAAAGTGAAAGGATTAAATACTTAAAATTTACCATAGCTGTTGTCAATGACAGTATAAAGTTGACACATGAACACATAAAAACATATAAATTCCATAATTTATTTTTCTCCTGTAAAGCGGCCTTTTATGTTTCCTGATGTTTGGTCTGAGCAGATCAATAAAGTGACACAGGCACTGATGGGTGGATCACAGCTTCCCCGTGTCTGTCACCTCATTCCTGACACCCGCATATCTCTCTCACACATACTGTATACACACCACACTCTGGATGTGTCTGGTTTCACTGTGGCAATGTGACACTACGGCACTTCTTCAGACATCCAATAGGGTCAGCAGAGCGGTCAGAAATAAACACTTTACCAAGTGATTTCATCAAGCTTAGCCCCACATCTTCACTTGATTCCCAGCCTCTTAAGGAATGGATGTACCAGTAAAATGATTTTTTTTTCTCATTTCATGGTCATTGTGTAACTAATTAGAAAGGGGCATTATCTTAAATATATCTTTGTACAGGATTTCTTTGAGACTTTGATAGTTTGTATTTTATCTTAATTCTAAAGAAAAAAGAAATTGCTTTGGCGTGATTGATGCAGATTCTGTTATTCATACATCATAGTTACACATACCTTCATTGCCTCGGCTTTCTTGTGAAACATCTCCTCCATGTCCTCTGCCAGCTGCTTAACCAGCCGTAGCCCATCAATCTCCTCCACTCGCACAGCCCGTTCAAACTCCTTGTATTTCTGAAAGAAAAAAAAACGCATAATCACGTTAACAGGTTACAATTACTGCCATGGTTAAACAATCAACAGTGTGTTTTCACTTCAGTGGATTGTGGGAAAACGTCACGTCATACTAAATGCTGGCATTTACCGCACTGTGTGCGCTCATGGCAATGTGCGGAGTCACAGTGGTAAAATTACTATAATGTGTAATGTTACACTTAAATGACAAATGACCACATTGTCATGGAAAACTAGCTGATGAATATGATAATCCCATGTTTAAAAATAAGAGTTATGACAGTATAAATTTACTATAGGTATTGTTGGAGGAGAACAAAGTTTAGAAATAGTTTACAATAGACTACTTAATTAATATAAACTGAATTAAGGCATACAATAAAGGTTGTTGGCAAGGTGTATGGTGGCAGAATGACAACACAGAGAACCAAACTCAGATTATACAATGATGGTGGTATCTAGGAGGAATGCTACAAAGTAGTAGGAATACATTAGCAGACGTTCAAAAGAGGAATAAAGCTCAGAAGCAGTTGCTTCTCCAAACTAATCTACATACAAACGAAACCAATCAGCTCAGCCCAGAGAATTATCAGCCACCTTCAAGTTTTACTCACCACACATTAAGCATTGATGACACACTGCTGCCCTCAGTATCTGCTCTACACTAAATCACATTATTCTGCTATAAACCTATACTAGGGTGCTCAGCTTAACCAGCGCCTTAAACGGGGGACAGTGACATTAAGTCTCATTAATTCCACGCCCATACATGCCACACACACACACACACATATGCAGCGCTGATCTAAGAGAGGGGTACACTTGTACAAAAAAAAGGAAGAAGAAAAAGAAGAAGAAAAGAAAACCATTTTTGAAATCTGTGCAAAGCTGCAGGCAGCTGTGTTTCACTCTTGGGGGATTTAACAGAAGATTACCGCCATATCAAATAGCATGCTCTCTCTAATGTTATGCCAACCTGCTTAGATGCATGCTCCTAGCTGCTCCCATGCAGCAATACACATGTGTAGCAGAGTGAGGGGAGAAAGATCACAGCAGGAGGAGAGGAATGTGGACAGCATCAGACACTCAGGCAGCAGCGGTTGGATTTAGGCAATCATCTGAAAAACTGCAGGACATCGCCGAACAGAGAAGAATATATCTTTTTTTTTTTTTTAGCTTCATGCCAAAACTTTTGATAAGCATGAATTCTTCAGTTGTCGCTGAGGGTGACAAGTGAAAGCTGAACAACTGAGAAAAAATGTTCTGCGACTTGAGTGCACAACTCCTGAGACAAGTTACTTTACTGGCTGAAAACAACGGAGAACAAAGAAAGGGAGAGACACTGACTTTGATCAATGATTATCTTTTTAGCAAATGATCAAACACGGGTTATTGTCTTTCTTGTGTTTGTGTGTGGCTGTGTGATGTGGAGGAGAATATGGGCACCTTTGCATTACGTCTACCTTGTGAGGAAGATGCAGCCACAGCCACACAGACAAATGGTTGAGAAAGTGAAAGACAAAGGGGAAACAAAAAGAAAAGATACTGTGATAAGAGGGAAAACACTGTGTAAAGAGATTCAAGAGACGCGAAGACAGGTAGGATGAAGAAAAAAGGGAAGGCGGAGAAATGTTAAGGGTGAAAAGCGAAGGTAGAAAGCGCAGGAATAGGATGATGGATGGTCAGAAAGAACGTTGAGAGATAGTATTGAAGTGGGAAGGTCAGAGGGTGGTGTGAAATGCTATCTGTATTTGCAGAGCTGCAAGCAGACAGAAATGGAGGGAAGCAGGTTAAAAATCACTACACTTCCATTTAGTGAAATATTTTGTGACAAAAATAGTTAGAAGAATGACTTGCAATGTAGAAAACAATAGATTAAAGGGACATTGTGTAACTAAAAGTATGTTTTTCATTCATCAGTAATCACCGGCTTGTTTATACCGTTAAATGCAGCAGCTGTCGTCCGTCTGCTGTCTGCCCAATTTCACGTGAATGCAGCATGAAAAATACGATTGAGTTGCTTGCGATATACGACCCACAACGCTAGATGGGAGTAATTCCTAATGTACCTTTAAGTTCAAATCTGTTGATCAGTACATTCATCATTATAAGCAACCAATTATGAGGAGTGCAAGGGCCAGAGCCTGGAGGTACAAAACTCCAGTGATGCCAGAACGATCATGGTTTTTGGAAATTTGTTTTTGGGGTTTTTTTACAGCAATTATAGTGATTAGAGGAAAGAGGGTCTGATTCATCAAGGTACTTTTTGAGAAGATGAGGGTCCAATTTGCAGTATATTGGAAGCTCAGGGGTGAAAGTCCTGTTATGAGCAGGACAAAAGGGCTTTTATACCAGTGGAGAGAGATGTAAAGACAGGAGGAGCAACGCGGCGCAGAGACGAGCAAAGAGCTGCTGACAGGAAGAAACCACGGAGGGCCGAATAGAATCGGGTTCCTTAAGGGAAACGCTCACTGTTTCATCTTTATCACCATATCATAGCATCAACACTCCGTTCACAGCCACAACACTGAGCAGTCTGTGTCTTTGAAATGCTGCCGAAGTGGTGCCATTGCTGCCAGATTCATTTGCATGTCATGGCCAAACAGTTTGGTATTAAAATTCTCTTCGAAAGCCCCGGCGCAGCCATCCAAAAACGCTGCTGTTTCACATACGGTAAAGACTGGATCAGACACAGGAGGAAAGAAAGAAGGAAGATATTTTACAAAACAACTGCATGTACTTAAGAGACACATCTCATCTTTTCTCCAGACCTGTTCTGCATCGCCAACGACCACGTTTTCCCACACAAACCTTAGTCCCTCACCCAACATCAGCTAATTAATTGCTGCCTCAAGTAACATAGTCTGTGGCCAATCAAAGTGACGGGCTGATGACTCACAAACCAAAATCGTAGCCGCCCGAACAGTATGAAAATCGGGGCAATAATCCCACTGGCTGACAGACAACTGCAGTATGTCAGGGGGACAGAAAATCCAGGTTTTAAACCAATCCTGGTTCCTGGCTGGCTCTGGTGGGCTGTTAAAGCTGACAGGTCAGCAGGATATCAAAACTCCACTGGCTTGACTGGTTTCTTCAACAATTTCTTTCTTGTTCTTCTCTCCCCACACTGTCTCCGCAGAGCTTCTTCTTCTCTCTAGTAGTTTGTCTATCTCATGGTTCCTCTTTCATCTCTCTCCTCCTCTACTGCACCCACTTCTTTTGCTAATTATAAAAATGAATGGGCTGACTTCATGGACACACTCATAGATTATTCCTTCTTAAGACGTTCCCTAAGTCTTCCCTATTGAAACCAATACATTCTTGTCCTCCAGCTCCATTAATTCCATGTCTATATGAAACTGGCCCAGAACTGACAGATATTACACACCTCACCGAGGAATAAGGAAAGCACAGAGTTCCCACAGCTTGAGCTGCAGCGTTCAGTGTTTCCCCTACCATTGTACAGGCCTGGCGGGCCGCCAGGCCAACGAGAGCCCCCGCCAGGTCAAAAAAAATATATATAATATAGCAAAAATAAGCGACACATCAATTCATTCAGAAATCAATAATAAATTCCGTTTAGGAGGCTCTGTGCAGCGCTGTTTTGCAACGTGAGTTACCTGCTTCGCTGCCTATATGATGCGAGTGTGCGAGCATATTATGGGATGTTGAAGTTTCCAGCTGACTACGTGAAAAAAAGGGGAAAAACACAGATGCGCGTCATGCGAGAGAGACAGGAGAGGAGGGAGAGAGAGAGTGAGAGGAGGGATTGACGCGGAGCAAAATTACTGTCAGGTGGGATGAACTGGGCCGCTGCTGCGTGAGCTCCAGGTGAGACAGGCTAGACGTCGCTCGCGGCTCGTCTACCGGTATTTAATCGGCGATTTCACGGAGCGTTTCAGTGACGGCGAGCGGCCACATCCATCATTTCAGAGGACAGAAAGTACAGTCACCGGTGACCGTTACCATACCGACGAGCTAACGCGTCCAGGTTAACCCTGTTGTCAATAAACACACGTGGAGACAGCTGTTAGATGACTGGCTGTTTCCCTGTCACTGTTGTTTCAATGTCCCACATCCTTGAGTTTTACAGGGGCGTCTCAATAAACTGGAATAACATGGAGGTTTGGGCCCCAACCAAGTATTGAGAGCATATAGATGGACTTTTCAGAAGGCCAACATTTTCATCTTATTTTTTTTTAGATACTGGGTTAATACTTAAACTAAATTGTCCACTGTCCACTGCAGCATGTGAATGTAAAATATGATTGGAGCCAGCTATCTGTTAAAATGTTGTCCAGGTTTATGTTTTTGACCATGAAAGGCCCTTCAGTTCAAAATTTCAACTGTGATCAGGCATTAAACAGGTGGCTCACCTGTTCATGGAGGTAACTGCTACTATTGCTATCAAATAATGTGAAATAGCATTAGATGGGGAACGTTGGACCCTGATGGGCCTCCTTTTATATTCAAAACCGTCTTTTCAGGGTTTTTCTGTGGGTACCACCAGGCCTAAAAAATATTCTAGGGGAAACACTGGCGTTTATGTTTGTGATCACGTTTGCGTGGTCAGCGAGAGGCTCAGGGGGTCCAGCTGACCACAGGCTGTCTGCAGCGCTATGTGCAGTCAGGCTGACCAGAGCAGACCGCGCCCAATTAGCCCGGCACTATCCTCTTCACATCACATCATCATCACAGGAAAGCCAACTGACATACATCCAGAACCACCATTTCCCAGGAGAAGGCGGAGGAACGCTTCTACAACGGGCCTCAATGGAAACTTTAACAACTCGCAGTGAAGTGAATGGAAGACAAGCGGAGAAGCAGAGGAGTCAGATACAGGCTCCTTTGTTGATCTAATGAAGTACCTGATGCCTTTCAAAACCCACTGTTGAGTGGTTAAATTTGTGTTTTAATCCACCTGCAGTGAAGTGGAAGAAGACACACATACCATCATCACCTGAAAAACATATTTTCAGGTGTAACATTTAGCTGTAAAACCTCTTCATGGCCACTTGCCTGACTTTGGAGAAGTGTCTAACTAATCAGGTTAGGCTGTGTGAGCAAAGCATTACATTACATTGTTAAGCACAAGTGTCTTGTTTTTTTGTCTGTTTTCACCAAGGGTTGTCTTGTTAGCAGGAAATAGTTTTAAGGTTGTGAGGCAGTACACTGGCCTGACCTACAATATAAGAGCTGAGCTCTCATTTTGTTCATCAAAAAAAAACGAAACAACTACAACAAAATCTCACCTTCTTCTTGGCTGCCAGGCTTTTAAAATGTGTTGTACTGAATTTCCAGATAAATATCCTGGAAACAATTTGAACTAGTCACCGTTCACTGACTTTCACTGTGTAAAGAGTAATTTCTCAAGTCTATTATCACCACTGGCAAAACTCTATTCATCTCTATTGTAAATTGCAAAATAATTCAAAGTGAGTGTGCGTACTGTAGATGCATTCAAAGTAGATTTCCTGTTCAGTTCACAAGCAATAATAACATCACAGTAATTACACCAAATGAATGATTGCAGTTTAAAAGGGAGTGTGTATGACAATACACACAACTACAACCTCACCTCGGAACCTACAAGTCTCTTCATTGCACAACAGCAGCAGCAGCAGCAGCACTGTAACAAATGGTGCTTCTCAAAGCCAACATAATTACCCCCACAAATGAAATTAGTAAAATGCCCGGACACAAATTTACTTCTCCCTTAGCAAGATACACCTTTTGATAGTAAATGTATGCCCTATCTCCACCAAAAATAAATCTGAGTTGCTTTGAGGACGGAGACAAGCGGCGGTGACACTGACTGTACAGCCTGTGTAACTCAATCCTTCTCTTCTGCAACCCCCTCGCCCCCTCTGCTTTGGTGCATCACATGGATGAGCTGATGCAGCTAATCTCTCTCCTACACAGTGTGCTCTGACTGTGGGACAACAATCCCCATATCCAAGCTGCACCTTAGCACAGCGACATGTGCAAGCCCCAAAGTACACATGCACACATACATATAGCTTTGCAAGATATAGATCCAAAAGATATGTATACGTGGGCCGTGGGTGGATGCGTGTTTCGCTGGCCGTGGAAGGATAGAGGTGCAGCGGTTTTCACCTCTGTCCCTTCGCTGGTTCATCTCCATGATGGAATATTAGAGTGAATGCATATAAACGACATGGATAAGTATCTGTATCTATGTATGTGGTTTCACTGGGGTTTGATAATAAAGTGATTAATGGAGAGGAACAACTTCATTTCACACTAAGACCGAACCCCAATCCCCCAAATCCCAGCTCATTTTACGCGTCACCAGAGCCCACTTTCCCTCATCCCATTCACCCATAATCTCACAGCTGTTTGAATCTTTCCCCATCTCTATCTCTTTCTCCCTCATACACACACACACAGGCACAGAGATGTCTGTACTGTATACACTTGCACAGACACAAACATACAGTAGAACCACTACTCTGGGAATTATTAATTTATTCATTACATTACATTTTTTGGCACATTAACTATTTAAAATTTTGAAACATGTGGCCAAATGAAAAGGACTAAAAGCCAAAAAGGTATATTATAATATTGTTGCTGAGTTATTTTCTGTTTTATTTAAATGAAGCAGAAGGAAAAGGAAAGGCAGAATTTGCTAACATGGGTTGAGAAGCCATGTGCATTTCCCTGAATTACAAGTCTGTGTGCCATAGTATTCTGCCTCATTCAAGCTGCGTTATTTGGTTTTCATTCACAAAAAAAGCAGCCCTGTGTGTTTTGTTTGCTCCTTCCTGCTTGTTTGACTACAAGTGGATGAGTCTGGTTTGATGAATAAAAGAGACACGGCTCAGAGAAGCCTCTGATTATGTGTTTGCGTGTGTGTATACACGTCTTTCTGTCCCTGTGAGGACAAATCCAGCTTCATCATTGTGAAGACATTTTAGCCGACCCTTACAAATGGCTTTTTGATGGTTAGGACTTGGTTTTAGGGTTCAGGTAAGAATTAGGTTTTTGTTAGGGTTAATAGGGTTGGAGTACAGGGCAGGAGAATATATTGTGTTCATAACTACCGGTATCCTTATAACCAACATAAGGCAAGTAAGTGTGTGTGTGTGTGTGTGTGTACTGTGTAAGAGATGAAGAGAAGGGCACAGGGGAAATAGAGACCAATAAGTCCACTTAGCAGAGTCTTTGATGCACTGAGCATCTGAAATGCCCTGGATATCTGGAGAATAAATAAGAAAGTTGACTTGAGAATGCTTGTTAATCCAGGGTACAGGTGCTCAAAGGGAAGAGGGCAGAGGAAAAAAGAAAAGGCAAATGAGGGGGAGGAGAAATGGACTTAATATCAGCGACCACAACACTATTAGTGTGTCTCTCTCTGATTCTTTCATCTATAAAAAGGTGTTTGGATATCCAATTCAGTTTCCAATGATAACTATCTGAAGAATTAACATTTTATTGTCACGCTAAAGCTGCAAAAAATCAAACTAACATAACATTAAATGTAATATCTTGAAGAAATGCTCTAAAGCAGTATATCCATGTTAGGAATGTTGAGCAGTAATACATCAACGGTGGTGCAACATAGTATCTAATACAATAGAATACACCACTGAACTAACCAACACAATTAAGATAAATGAAATTAGTGACACCAAAAGCAGCTAGAACATGAAATAGATAACATTGTATATTTATGGAGCCTTGAGGCATTTTATTGTACAGAAACAAAACAAATCTGTGTCATTTCATTTTGTAGTGTAATTGTGCAATTATGTCTTTTTTTGCTCCTTTACCTTCATCCGACAGCTTTAGTGAATCACAGATTGTGACCCTGTGCTGCACCACCAGAGAAGAATTGATACACTTTGGCACAATTTATATCAACTTTATCTTTTTCCTGATATATGGACATAATTATATATTTATGAGATATAATACTTACTATTAATTGGAAAAGAAAATGTTAAAAATGGTCAAACATAGACCTTTCTGAACTTTCTAATCCAATCCCAAGACAATGACACAGTCAATTCCTTCTGTATGCATGCCTGCCTTCCTGCCTGCTCGCAGGTGCTTGTACTTATGCATTAATGCAACTTACAACCTTGGACCCCGGGAGTGTTTGAGCATGTATTCTCTTAAAACGCATTATTGAGAACATGTGTCTGGAAGTGTCATCATTTTATACGAAGGGGCTGCTGACGCCCCACAGCCATGTTCATAATTACAGACGACATAGCTCGGGGAGGGGTGGGAGGGGGGGAGAGAGGAGGTGAGGGGAGAAAAAAAGGTAGAAGAAGAGATATCACATGCCACTGTGTCACTGTGTCACTACTGCGAAAAAGAGACAGTGAGGGTGAGAGACTGAAACAAAAGCACTTTGACTGATGTTGCACTCCACCCCCCTGTGAAACACTCGGAGTCTGTTACTTGAGCGGGGAAAAAGGAGCATCAGCCCAAATCCGCAGCAGGAAATCACTGCTGGATCACAGGATCTCCCAGGAACGCCGAGTCGTTGCTATGCCCTCCTCCTTTCATACCCTCCCTTGTATGCCAGCCGACAAATTGTTCCCTCAAAAGAAGAGCGCTGGCCGGAGATGAAGTGGAACAATTAATTTCACGCCTGTCCTCCCTGCCTCAAAAGCATGTTGGTCTGAGTCCCGTATCTGGTGGCACAGAGACACTCCCCGCAGATTGTAAAACACACACACACACACATAACACACAATCACTGACAAAATGTAAATTAAACACTTAGTGTAAATGCTAATCACACAGACATAAAAACAAGACATCTCTAATAAAATTCAAGGATCATAAACTCTTCTTGCCCGACTGGCCACACCTTCATCGTTGCTCCGTTCACTATATTGCAATCAATCAGTTAAGAGTGAAGATAGTATTGATCATATAGCACAGACATGTCTCAAAGTCAGATCAATGCGCTATGAATGAACGGAGAGTAGTAGGAGGAACACGTGCGCACACATCCTTGATGGAGCACTCAATCATATTGTGAGAAGAGGCCAGCTCCTGATAGGAAGTAAAGTGCGCCGTAAGAGGTTGAGCTGCGAGCAGTTTCATTGTGGTCGGTCGCTGGCCTCCAGACATCCACCACACGGTCAGACGCAGTTTGCAAGCAGGCAAAGCAATGTGCAGGAAGCCAGGCGGTGGTGTGAGACCGCTGAGACCCGCGCTGTCTCAGTTGTTTTATCGTGAAACATCTGAAGGAATTATAAAGGCACCTGTTGAACCAAATACTGTACAGTAAACATTCTGAATTCTCCTAAATCATTTGAAGCACTGATAACTGGATTCTGCCTTGTGCCAGTCTTGATAACAGTGTTCAAAAATTGTGGTATCTCTTTGCCTCTGATAGATGAACGTTCTGTTATGTCTAGACAGGCAACAACAGCTAAATGATGATCCTACAAGCCTTCCTTTATCATTGCTGTTACACACTGGGGTACTATTTTTCGGTGTGTTGACAGCAGTGACAGAAGCTGTAAATGGATTATCATCAGAGGGACTACAAGCTATATTGTATGTTGAAAACAGCAAATAGTACAATTTATAACTGGAATGTGGAACTTTTCACAGAGGCTTTCGCTATAGTGTAAAAACATGCTCATTATCTGGGGTGAGCGGTGGCATCGACCAAACTACCTTAAAATGACGGTAAAGCAAAACCAACAACTAACCCATCCAAATGCAATACAGGGGTCGACAATATAAATGGCCCGGTGGCCCGGACAAAACGTCAGGGCCAAAACTCAAAACCCATCCTTGAAAAAAAATGCAATTTAAAAAATCCCCTGGTTTTTGAACTGCTATAGGCGACAGAGACATTACTTCCTGTGCGCATCCAGCGCTGTGTCCTGGCCCGTCAGCACCACCTGCAAGCAGCTGCAGCCATTACACTTCACTCCCGCGGAACGCGCGCCGCTCGCTCACTGCTGCTAGAAGATCGTCTCAAGAACCGATAAAAACCTTTTTCTTTACCATGAAACATCCCTCCTCCTCAGTCAGACCTGCTTGTCAGATGGGACCATATAACGACCAAAAAAAACGTGTATAAAGCAAAACTGAGCTGAAAATGAAATAATGAGTCAGTTTTACACCAACTGTGGAAACAGCCTAAACGTTAATGAATGAGAACACAAAACCACTGAACTACTTGGAGGATAAAATAATGACTACATAACTTCATGTTTTCATATTTACCATTTTAACTCACTGTTAAACCCAGTGGAGGCTAAATAATGTAAGTCTAATGTGAAACAGTTATTTATTTATTAAGGGGATTAAGTTCACCCAAAATCAAATTTCAAATTATCTACTCACCCTTATGTCGACTAAGAGCTGTGAGAATTTTCAGAGTCCTCCTTCCTTCTCTGAGTTATTGGGGGTCAGCAGGATTTGTCCATTCTCACAGCTCTTAGTAGACATGAGGGTGAGTAGATAATGAGTGAAATTTGAAGTCATAATTCCAATTTTCCATCCGTGGAAATTTATTGATTCTTAAGAAAGTTCCACCTGGCGAAACTTTTTGAAATTTGTCATATGCGTGTTGTCCTAAACATATCTTCAAAAGCCACTGGCCCAGAGGGCCAGTGGCAAAAATCCCTTATTGTCTACCCCTGCAATAAAAAATTTGAACTGCATAGGCTGAGAATTACATCTAATGGGGCCACTATTTTCTGTCAGACCTGCTTGTCAGATGGGCGAACAGCTTTGGAAACTGCCTGACCAAAACTTGATGTATTTTCTATAACTTTCCCAAAATAATGGCCTAATGTTCACATCAATTTTTGTGCTGTCAGGTGCACATCAAGTGTGCAGAGTCATAATTCCAATTTTCCATCCTTCTTACACCTATTTTTAATTTGTCATATAAACATAAGAGTGCCACACGAATGTCTGAAAAGAAATGGAGTGAAATTATGTTGTTGTCCCTGTTTTTGAATGACATTGTTTTGAAAACCAAAGTCATAGTGGAATGAGCCATTACACCAAGCTCTTTGACTTAAATGAAAAAAGATTTAAAACTTCTCAGCTCAGCTCCCTAAAAAAATCACAAAAACATTGAAACTCAAGATTTCCGTACATAAAATCCCAGAACAATGAATGTTAGTAAATTTATTTAACGTACCAAGCCATACTTTGCAAACTTAATGATTTGGCCAGCACATTGGAAGATGTTTGCCAGTAATACCATCAAGAAAGCCGTGGTAACAGCTTTGAACATTTTTAGATTTTAGGTGACATTTTAATATTTACTGCTCAGACTACCATCACTATCTTATACCCTCTTGCACCAATATTAGCACACTGAAATGGTATTATTTTTAAATGTAAATGAACCTCATAAAGAGGGTGACTGACTCCTTTCACACAGCCAGACAAGATTGCCTTTCTCTTTCGTACCAAGAGATCCCAGACACACACCGACATGCAGTTACGGACCACACACACAAACGAGGAGCATGGGAGGTAATACTGTATCTCCACCTGATTCTGAGACTGAGCTGCTGGCTGCATGCAGACTGGTAAAATGGATCCGTCCCATCTCATCCCTAGGTTTATGACGCTGTTTGTGTTGGAGCCTTTGTGTGAGAGCCTTCAGTTGGTGATGGTGTTTTTTTGTTTTTTGTTGTTTTTTTTTGAGTGCAACACAAAGTGCAGCATAGACTCTGAATAAGGTGTACCAATGGTAAGCATGCTTCAATTTACTATTTAACACTACACAAAAGTATTGCTGAGGATGACAGATTTCTCTTATTTGGCCAGAATCCAAAGTACTGAGCAAACTTAACTGACCTGATGAGGATGTGGTGGAGCTGAATGAAAGGTCAAGGGATCATCAAAGTTATTAATGACAACTTCATGGCAATCAATCAAACAGTTTTGTGACATTTTACTTAAAACTACGAATGTCAACCTCAGAGTGGCACTTGAGAAAGGTCAGAGGATCACCAAAGTCGGTTTCATCTTCTAGGATCCAAGAATGCCAGTACAATATTTTAGGGCAATCCTCCATCCAAATGCTGAGTTAGGACAAAGTGGTGGCCCTACCAACTGACCAGGTGACGAAATAATGAAACACTGTGTCTGGAATTGTAACATGTCATCATTTACATAACTTATCAACTTAGATTTTTGGCTGGACTGCAATAGTGAGGCTCGTTGATGTCAAAGTGATGGTTCATCTACTGAGCTGCTCCTGTTCCTCAGCTGCTTGGGAAGCAGAGGATCACTTCCAACACACTGAGCCTCACCTGCATTACACCAAATACGTTTGCCATATACCATATACCATATCCCTATAATAACTAGGGATTTACCGATATTGTGTTTTCACGGCCAACACCATTACAGTAATCAAGGAAACTAATAACTAGGGGTGACTTCGAATAGTCGACTATTCAACGATTCGATTCAGTGAGGTCTCCACTTTCAACTTTTCACATTCGACTATCAACCCTCGTTGTCCAATCGTCGCAAAATGTGGTTATGAAAAAAAAATTGTACCATCGTGAATATGTAGGGGTGCTCCGTGCTGTTGAACCTCTGATTTTACATAGAATTCATTTGTTTAATTATAATATAGGCGAGACTGTTATACAAACATCACAGTGGATTCACCCTTCTCTCTTTCTCCATCTCTCTCTCTCCCACCACTTAATGTTGTTTCCCTTCAGTGGAGGGAAAATTTAATTCAGGCTTCAAGTTTTATTTACAAGATTAAAGTAAGGGACACATTTTCTGTCTATTGATCGCGCAGCACCTATGCACGCAGACACATGCACACACTACACACACAAAACAGCGCTGTCCATGGTGCTGTGACACTCGGCCCCGGCAACAAGCACTGATGCACATATCACGGCCACACAACAAAGGGACTTGACGTTTTCATTCTCCATTCACACATTACATTACTGTAAAAATGCTGAATATCGGCCGCTATTATTGGCCATGCTGATAATTGGTCTATCCTTAATAATTACAAAAGGAGGAAGAGAAGTAACTAAACACAAAGAACAGGAGAGAAGAGGAGATTGCCTAACTCTGATCAATTCCACATATTCAACTGAGGGAATCCAACATAAAGGCCTCTAATAAAAGAGGTAGGGATGCACCGATATGAAAATTTTGGCCGATACCGATATCCGATATGAATTTTTCTGTTATATATTATATTTACTGATATCGATATGTGTTGGGTTTTTTTTAAGTTTCTGAGATGATAAATTGTTGTACAGACTGAAAATCATGCAAACTGAATTTTTCAATGTCTTCCTTTATTTTCAGAATGTATTTTACTTCCAAATAACAAGGTTACAGGTTACACATGGCCAAATCCCCCTCCTCATCCCTCTCCCTTTCCCGAAACAGCAACCAGATGGATATACATCAGTTGTGCATATCGGCCCAATTTTACTCATCCGGTACCGATACCGATATGTTAAAAATGACGAACATCGGCCGATACCGATATTAATGCCGATATATCGTGCATCCCTAAAAAGAGGTTATGGTCTGGAATTAAACAAAATAAAAGCTAAACTATTGTGGCTCCTAGAAAAAAGGTTGCAAGTTGTTGGAGAGACAAAACAAGAAATCATGTCATTCAAGGTGTGCACCTGGTAAAGCACATGCTTTGGCTTTACTCTTTGCCATCTCATCAGCGTGATTTCAAGTCTGACCTGTGACCCTTTTTTGCTCTCATTCTAACTCTAGTAAAGACAAACTTCTGAAATTTAAAAAAACAAACTTTGTCTCAGTCTGTCTTTCCTTTATGGGTTTAGTTATTCTGTCAGACGACGTAGCCATTATCAAATTAATTTGACCATAGGCGGTCTCGCCACATACTAGGTTTTGACCTAGTCTTGTTGAAAATCTATTTAAAAAAATAATTGGTTCACTCACATCCTCCCTGTGAGCAAAGGCAATGGTTCTCTTTTATATTTCAGCATAATCTAACCATTTACGCACCTCACTCATTTAGCTCCTTAACTCAATTCATTCACCCCCGGCTCCTGAATGTGTGCGTGTGCATGTGTGTGTGTGCCTCTGTAGTCCTAGACTGTTTAAAGGCTGCCTGAGGGCTATTGAGTGGAAGAGTATAATAACAGCTGTACTAACACACACACACACACGGCCTTATGACATAGCGACATTTGGGAGTTTGTACCAGGGTGCACTGCGTCTGCTGGGTATGCACCATTGCCCCTCATAGTGGGTGCCAAATTCCTGCTCCCTCTAATGACGGCCATCTTTCAGTGTCCTCACATGCGTTGTCATGGTGGGGGTGCCCCCCTACCTAGGCATAGCCACAGATGCATGCACTCCTATACCAGCAGAAGAGTTTATCCTTTCTAAAATGACTTTTTCATGAAGCAAACTGAAAGTCTTTCTACACGTATGCAAAAAAGTACCACAAGTAACCTCACTACCGTTCCCACTCCACTTCTTCTTTCAAACAGCCATAATTCACTTCACCAAAAACATAATAGCACCAAGAGCAGGTCTAATCTGTTCACATGGAACTGATTAATAGTCCACAGTCTATCTGTAGTTGCCTGCATTCAGTGGGTTTCAGCAGAGTCCTGGAAAACATTTTTCATGCTTAGCAGCAGGTTCAACGTGGCCTGCTGCTTCCCTATTCCCCTCCATACATTCTCACAGTCTCAAATTGATTCTAGCGGCAGCCAGCGTGAAAGTGAAGGGAGAGAGCAAAACATTGTGGTGGATGTATAAAGGCAATATTCATCCTTGCAACTGCAGATTTATTACGGGAAGTTAAATTTTTTTGGACCGCAGTTTCATTTGAGTTTGCTTTGAAAGGCTTCACAAAGAAACTGAGGAAATAAATGTACCACCTAGAGAGGAGAAGAACACTTTTGAAACCCATGAAACATTAATCAGAGAAGACTGCAAAGTTTAACTTAGACACATGAAAATAATGACACGTGAAATAAAAAAAACATAAAATATATTCAAAGTATGATGGACTGTTTAGAAATAAGATGTTAAAAAAGAAAACACCATCAACACATAGTAGTCTATGTTACTAATCATGATATTTTGGTGTTCATTTTGCGAATATCCAGTTCCACATGATCTCGCAGAGGCTAACTTGGTGTAATGGCTTCATCAGGACACTTTCATTATCATTGGAGAGAAATGCTGTGGCTAAAATCATTGCTGTACAACTGAGACCGGGCAGGTCTAATACATTACATGGAGTGTCACTGGTTACACTGAAATCTGAGCACCATCAGTACAGTATATTAAAAAGAAAATGGAATACACCCGGGCCCGAAAGGCCCACTGCAAATTTATGTTGTTTGCTGAGAACTCTGTGTATGTTTATAGTCTTTTGTCAGTATAACCTAATCCTGTTATCCTGCAGTATTTTATACGACTATTCTATTAGCTTGAAAGAGCAGTGTTTCCCTTATATTTACTTAGGAGTAATGCACCACCACCAACACCACAAATTTCCCACTGTCATTAATATCAACTGCCTACTAATGATTTTCACTCACATTAAGTACTTCACACCCTCCCCGCTACCAAATAACCCAAACTATCACATGAAGGAACTTGAAGGATTAAGACTTTCCTCCTCTTGCCCACTCTTAATAACACACATTAAACAAAGAGATAATGCTGCAAGCCCTCTGCTCACTGCACAAATGTTCAATAATCAAACTAAATAAGTGACTTCAATGCACCTTTGCATTCACAAATGCATAAACTTGATTGATTGCATTAATTATCTGAGTCATTATTAATCAGTCTCCTAGTTTATTGCTGTCAGATAAAAACAGCTGGACTTTTTTTTTTTGTCTGGCATATTTTATCAATGGGTAATCACATGTCCCCGGCTGATTTGACAACAGTTTTGAAAATTTGGAAGCAGCATTTCAAGAATTCCCGGTTGCTGTACGACTGTTGGTGAAAAAAAGAAAAAAAACGAAGCATATGTTCAAAAAGCAGCATGTGGACAAGATTGTTGTATTGTCTGGGTCAACGGTAAATGAAGCATTTCCTAATCATCTGTTTGTGTATGCATCACTACACACCCTAAAGCACTGCCAGATACAAATTAAACTTTGGCGATTTAACAATGAAGTCGAAATGGTGCCATATTACGACCATTGTTCTAAACCACAGCTACATTATCGCAGACTCTTAAATTAAACTATTTATATTCAGCTGAACAACGGGCCGTCTCTGATTGAAACTGCAACAATTCCTCGATCTGACTAAATGTGACCTTCTTACCTTCCATGGAGAATCTGTCTTCGTTACTGCACATGTCAATAACACCATCTAATCAATGCAGCTCAACATCGATCCATACTGATCCTCTGTGTCTAAGTAATCGCTTGTCACTTACTCAGTGCTCAGCATTTCCACATGTGCACATTTAGCCAGCTCAGGCCTCCTGTCAATAAATGCATAACACGGCACGTAACAGAGACGCAACTGAAAAATAAATACACACAGGAGCGTGAAAAGTTTTTGTAAAGTGTGTAGACTTCAGTGTGCAACAAGGGAGGGCTACCTAAAGGACATGTGTGTAATAATGTGTGGTTTTCCTATTGTTGTTTGTGCTTGACCCTTTTCCCCACTGTACAGTGTGACAGCAAATGTGTTTGTGTTAGATGATAGCAAGTGCAGGTGAAGGTCATGGAGAGGAGGGGATGCTGTTGTCCCACTGAGCTGGATTTGGCAGCACTCTCACAGTGCATGAGAAGTGTTGTGCAAATGGAGTGTTGTACAGTAAAACTAAGTGTGTGTTTGAGTGAATGTTTATGTCGGCAGAGTTGATGTAGAGGCAGAGGGGGTGACTTGGGACACATTGAGAGTGCAGCGAGTGCAGGACATTGTGCTGGGCCAGCAGAACTATTTTTTGAGGGTGTGGGCACCAACACTTGCTCCGAACTCTGGTGGCGTGTCCCAAGATCCCCTCCCATGTATTCTTTAGTGCCGTAGCTGCATCCTATTCATTATTAAAGCAGAGGGATGGAGGGAGAGGGGGAGAAACTTGGAAAGGAAAGGAAGTGCGAGAGGGAAGGAGAGAAAAATAAATGGGGGAGACACAAAGATGCAAACACATATGGGTGAAGGAGTTGACAGAAAGGTTGAGGGCACTAAAGAGACAAAGTTAGCGAAAGAAAGAAAGAAAGAAAGAAAGAAAGAAAGAAAGAAAGAAAGAAAGAAAGAAAGAAAGAAAGAAAGAAAGAAAGAAAGAAAGAAAGAAAGAAAGAAAGAAAGAAAGAAAGAAAGGCGCAGGTTTAATCTATAGAGAATAATCTGAGCATGTAGAGGTTTGGGACGTGAAAGCAGGCAGTTGTGATTGATGGAGCCGCGGTAATGGGCTCAATGTCCTCTCTCATATTCAGTGTACTACTATATAAGAGCCATCTTTACCTACAGCACACAGGCTGGACCCAAACAACCGGCAGGATGATTGATGTGGACAGCAGCAAGTCACAGACAGTCCTTCACACAATGCCGCACACGTTAATGTGCTTAATAGTAGCAGTCCCGCCCCTTTACCAAGTTGGCTAATGTTTACTTTCTGCATGCAATGGAGTCTGGTGCAGACCAGGTGAACAATCTGTCATAATTACAGAAATATGGAAAAAGCACGTGTATGTGTGCGCGTGTGCTTGTATACATGTGTGGTGTCCATTAATGTCTGGTGTTGCCACGGTGAGATGCTCTTTATCTGCAGGCCAACAGCGGCAGAGCCAAACCTGAACAGCCAATGACTGATGACAGTGGATATTTATCTTCAGTGTTCACATTCATCATCCCAGCAGCACAGAGCACAAGGTGTTACACTGTATGCAAACACAGTGCGTGCATGCATGCGCGCGTGTGTGTGTGCGCGCATGTGTATTTTCTGCAGAAACTTCAGCAACGGAATAAAAATCAGCTTCCTCACAGACACAAATTAACCACTAAATCAAATACTTTTCACGCTAGCAAAATGAACTTAGTCGGAGAAATGCTGGATAAATCAAAGAGGTAAACTGTGCAACTGCAACTGCTAACAAGTCATCAAAGATACTTGATTTTTCTAAGCCCACAAACACAGCGTCAGCAGTTGTGCTCTTAAAGAATTGAAGTTCTTTAATCTGGTAGCAAAGGGCCTCGCTCTCTGCTCCTGAGCTCTCTTCAGTAAAGGCAGGGTGCTTGATTCACACAGTGGCTTTTCTCATGCTTTTCTCACCAACAAAGCACTAATTACAGTATGAGTGAGTGGCTGTGTTGGCTAAAGCTGGCCTGCTAGGACATGAAAGGATAGCAGCACAGGCTGCACTCTCGCCTGCTAACGCTGTAATTAACTCTGCGTGACACGGCATTCCTCCGTCATTTTCTTTCTCTTTTTCGCTTTTACACACACACACACACACACACACAGAGATACACACGCGCGTCGCTTTCACTTCCCTCTCCCTCAATAAGCAGTGGAGGAATCAAATTTAGCAAGATCATGCTTTGGTCAATGAGAACAAGACAGGGAGGGAGAGAGAGGCAGAGGAAGAAGAAGAAATAGGAGGTGGGGGGGGTTAGGGGGATGAGGCACCGTCACCGGTACACACCCCTACACACCCCCTTTCCCTCACCTCATCGCCAGCCATGCTGAACCAAACCTGACAGCTATTCAATTTTCCCAAAGCTAAATCTAATCTGCAGTCGTCTCCCCCTCACTGACACACTGTTACACTGGAACGCCTCAGCCATCACCCACCCTTGGCAGCAGATTGGCATCATCGCACAAACTTCCCTCTCACCCTCGTTCCAGACACACGCATTCATTCATATACGTACATATACTACACTGATCTATGGAACAAGAAAGGTAAATAAGAGTAACAGTGTTCTTCAAAGTCTGATTTCTTTTTTTAAATTGAATTTTTTGGACTGTTATACAGTACATTACCAACCTGAAACATTGAAAAAATTGGAATTAGGAAACTTCATAATCCCCAATATTTTGACACTATTATATAGGATGAATTAAATTAAATACATTTACAGATGAATGCTGTAATTTTTTTTTTTTTTTTTTTTACAACATACGAGAGCAGCAAAGCATTGGTTTCAGAAATAGAAAGGTCATGGGCCTCAATCCAGTCACACTTTCAACTAGCTACCAAAAAACAGTCTGTTCAGTTGACAGGTGTTACAAATCAGCGAACCACGTGGTCTAAGAGCCTTCTTTAATAATGAAACCCTGGTGGAGAAATATGATATCACTTTTTTTTGTTCAGGTGTACACAATTGGAGGCTACAGTATATCACTGAACATTAGAATATTACATGTATGTATGTAAGTGATGCAACAGAAATCTTTAAGTTTATTTAAGTAATTTTTACAAATTAAAAAATAGTTGACTTTAATAAAACATTTTTGGAACTTAACTGCATCAGTTTATGTGTAGACAAAAAGGGAATACTTGGCCAAATTAAAACTTTAAGTGCTGTTCAATATGAGTACTCAGTGGAAATTTCTAATTTTTTCTAAACTCTTGCTGTGTGCAGAACTGCACACAGCAAGAGTCATCCTTCCACCGTTTTATCCAAATATGTAATTAATTTTTAATGAACGTGGAAAAACTGAAATGCGCAATCATTTCCACTTCAAAATTAGACAATTAGTCATGCTCTTAAATCTGGTTAGTGTGACTAAAATACATATTCAGAACAAAAAATAGATCTTTTTTTTTTCCTCAAACAGACAAACACGAAACTGCCTTCTGCCGAACTACTGAATGATACTTTTTGTGAAACAAGTCTTGCAGAAAGGTCTTCAGTGGATTGAAATGATTTTGTGTGTAAAGCACTTCACTTATCACTCATCTGTTGCGTTCCGACTGAGATTATCTGAAAGCTCATTAGATAATGCAAAATAAACTGGTATCAAGCTGTTTTTGGCAATAGGAGAAGATACTACTGTAAGAATGATTGCCATGGTAATAATGTATGGAAAAAGTGGCATTTGTTGGCTTTCATCTATCAGTCATTAAAAGGACGAGAATATATATGAAAAGTGTGAAAGCAAAAAAGGAGAGCAAAGTGTAACATGGTGCAAGACACATGTCAGTTTGTCTGATTTTCAAGGATAAAACTATATATGCTATGATGACAGATATTTATTCAAAATGACTTAGTGATAATAAATATTTCATAACAAAAGCTGATGGCCAACCCACTTCAGTGGATACAGATTCCAGCACGTGTTCTTCTCCCCAACTCTTTCTTTCTGTACTGCATGAACCATGCATGTGCACGCTGCGTGTCTGGTCTGTAAGCCTTCTCCCTCTTCACTTGACTGAGCGACTTCAATACTAATATATATTCTTCAACCAGCGTTTCTTTTTTGCAGAATCACTCCACTCTGTCCTCTTCTGCTCATTCTTTAGGAATATTGTCAGCGGCTTGCCACTCTAAGCTCTTCGCTGGTGAGAGAAAATGGTATGGCGTGGCGATGCTCTGAGACCATACATGCATACAGTACACACACCCAGACGCACACGCTGACTTTTCCATCCTCGCCCAGGCAAATCGATTCTAGCGTACTCTTGTCACACATCATTACATTTTGCTATCATCCTCTCTTCTTCTGCTCGGAATATGCGTCTGTGAGTATGGAAGAGGCAGGGTGTGTGTGATTGAGCATGCTTGAAGTAGGAATGCAAACTTAATACACACACACTGCAATGACATACACCTGCTGCCTATTCCTACACCAGCATGTGCCTTTAAAAATAGGAAAGCAGACGTGCACGGATAACTTCAAGAGAGCCGCTGTGGCAATCCCAGAGAAGGATCATTTGTCTTGTATCTTCCATTACCAAGAAGCTTGAAGTTATTTCAGCATGGTATAATGGCCCACTACTTTGATTCCAGAAAGCCATAACATCAGTGAGGTGAAAACTAGTCCAGCCAACAACAACGCACACACGCACAGCCATCACAACCAAGCTGGCTCATATAGACAGGTTGCTCAATGATACATGAAATTAAAGATTTCAACAGAATAGCAGTGAAGAGGGTAAAACACGCAAAGCTAATTCTAACCGTCGGTGGGAGAGACATTTAATGTGTCTCAGACAGAAGTCTCCGGTCCTTTGTGTGGGTGTGAGCACACATGCAGTGTATCTATATATATATGTATTGGATTTGTACATATTGATGAGTGTACTGCTAGCATCTGGTCCGTGTAACAAACTAGAGGTGTCATTGATCACGTTTTTTTTTTTATGTCCCCCTCTTGTACAAGACACACATACACACACGCACTGACTGGTATAACCTTGAAACAAGAGCCGTTTCCGATGGATACAGGAAACGGGCTGTGGCGTGGGAAGGGAGGACAGATCAGGACAGAGCAGCAAAGCAGGGAGGGGTTTGGGGGGGAGTTGTTGGAATAAAAGGCTAAATCGGCTCTAAGTTGTTGTTTTTTTCAAACTGAAAGATGTTAAATTTGTCTCTGAAAGCCTGACAGTCTAAACCAAATCATTTTATTTGAAGAAAAGTAATTATTTCCAAATATTTACATTTACATAAATCCCGTATTCTGGGTCCTTCTGGGAATGAAGCCGTTTTTCAACTCAGCTGTCATGCAATCATTTCATTGACTATTTCCTGTCTGACGGAAATTGCTGAAAGCATCTATATGAATTATCTATGAAAATATTAAATTAGGCTGGCAATGTATTTGGATTAGGGCTGTCACTCAATTAAAAAGAATTAAGTAATTTATTGCATGCTTTTGTGTTATTAATTACGATTAACCACACTTTTGCACTTTATAAGAAGGTCTCTTATTAAAGATGATTGAATTGGAAGTCAAATCAAGCATCAAATTAACACAGAAGCAACACAAAGGAAGTATAAAATTCAATTTGTAGCATTTTAACTTGGAACACAAAGTAACACCGTGAGACACAATAGCTGCCGGCCATGCAGAACTGTACGGGAATGTTATGGAACACAAATCCTGACGAGGATCGCTTTTAACTTTGCCAAAAATTCATCTCCCATTTCCTGTTTTTTTTTTTTTCAAGAATATTTTCTAAACATTTAGAACAATTAACGTCTTGGTGTGACAATACAAAACTAGTTTTAATATAAACATGACATGGTGTGGCAATATGTTCACTATTCAAGCAGCTGCACGCATGGTGCAATTGTCTCTGTGTGTGTATGTGTCTTGCAGAGGTATGTTTATTTCAAGGGAGTTTTGTTACACTATAGGGTCAGAGAGATAACTGAAGAGAGGCTGAGTCCATCTGTCCCCTGCCCAGGGGAAACACACACATACACACATACACACACACAAACACACAGGTCTTTTCTCTCAGTACCCTCCTCCTCTCCATGTATGGCGGTGTATATCCCACATTCTTTCTGCCTATTTAAAAGCATATGTGCCCTCGGGGGAACTGTTGTCCCTTGTCAGCGGTGCTCAACAAGAGCTACAACACTGGACACACAATGAGAACCCAAGATACAGGACACTGTGACATGTCATGTGTCGCTAAAGCCTTCAAGTGAAGTGAACGCATGGGTGTATTAATACATCCTGCATCTAAGATGACAGTGAAGAGGCGCAGTGAAAAACACCATACTTCCCAACATACCATATACAGTACATATATTTGGTGTAAGAAGCTGCACTTTTTCCCACAAAAAAAAGGTCTCCAGTCTTTTCTTTGCGCAATTAACCCTGCGGCCTTCATTTGCATTTCATAAAGAGGTCGTCACTCCGTGGGAGGGTTATCTTCTTTTCGGAGGCAGAAAAAGATGAGAAGGGGGTACAGTTTCTATCCTGTCAAAGAGATAACACCACTACTCTGCCTTATCAGTAGCTGATGAAATCCCACGCTATAGGGCCATATGGGTCTATGGGGCCGTGCATGTGAATATGCAGTGTGTGGCCGCATGTGCGTGCGCCCGAGTGCGAGGTGGCTTCTGCATGTGTGCGCTTGTGTATAGGGGAGATGAATAAGTGACAGACTCAGGTCGTGGTTGTGCATCGCATAATATGGTGCGGCGCCTTACAGCGGCCAACAAGCCACAGTTGGTCTCTACATCCACTAGAGCCCTGAACTGCTGGCCCCAAGTGCTACATCTACATGTGTGTGAGTGTGTTTGTGTGTGCGCCCACTGAAGAGGTTAGCTTCAGCGTTGCCCTTTATCCACCGGCTATCCATTAGCTAGTTTTAACTCATGCTTCATCAACTGACCCTCCATTAGCAAAAATTTGCATTCCATCACACTCAAATCTTGCATTAATGCCACAATGCAAAGTGGACAAGTAATGGGAACAGTCTGCAGAGTGGTACGAAAAGAGGTACGGGGGGGTCGGAAAAGTGAAGAACACATTCAGATGCTTAGGGAAAGAAATTAGTGGTTTCCAGAGAGTATTTTGTGTGCGCGTCGGAGTGCTTGAAAAGTGGACACTCGTTTAAAAGGCACATGTTCTGAATAAGCTTTTAAATCTGCGCCTACCTAGTTGACATGCATTACTGATTCTCATGTGGTTAAAAAGCACAGGTCCTACTGTTTAAGAGATGAGGAGCGACATTTCTCTGAGCTCAAAAATTACTCAACGGGAGATATTTGCTCTCAATCACATCCACACAGGTATTTTAAAAGTCTCTCTCTCAAAATGCATCTTTAAGCTTTTAAATAAACTGTTACAGAATCCCATCATTTCATCTCACAAAGTAAAAAGACCTCGACTAAAGCCAGAGTCCCCATGTGCACTTACAGATTTTTTAAAAGAAACTCTCCCCTTCTCCATCATGTTTTGCCTCAAGAGTAAAAGCGCCCATATGAAGAAGACTGTGCTCAAGTTCAGTCATCTGAATAATGGTGTGAGAGTATTGCAGTTGCAGGGCTGTACTTTCAGCGTGACACCTGAAGCTCACCTTCTGCAGCAGCTGGGAGCCAGAGTACTTTGCTGAGATGGACTTCATCTCCCCACCAAATGCTGAAGCCCATAGCTTCACCCTGCAAATGACACGTGCATACAGACCAGCAAGGAATCAGAGAGAAGTAAGAAATAAATATATATATATATATATAAACACACAAAAAGACACATACAATTTGAAGCCGCTGCACCTGCTTATTTATAATACAGCAAAATGACATTTTGTAAGTGAAATGCTACCAAAGTTATTGCTGACATTCAACTATCTTGTTTATTTTTGATCGAGTTCAAATTTGTAACTTAAGGGAATCAAGTGATGCGCGGCGCCTTTGCGTAAAAGAGCGTCTATACTTACACGGACGGAGGGATGCTTTGGTGGGTTGCTCCCACCTCAGTGACCCAGGTGCTTAGAGTTGAGAAAAGTACAAGCAGACACGCACACCACGCACTGGAAACCACACAGCTCCGATCCACCTGCATCTTGGGCAAAAAATACCCTCCCTACGCGCACACTGCGAGTTTTTGGGCTTATGCTGCCACCGTGGATTTATCCCCCAGCCCCCTCCAGAGAATCCAACAAAAAAAAAAAACGAAAAGAAAGCGGTGAAAATGGAGAAAATGAAGTCACCTCTGCTGACTGACTAAGTCATGCATGGCAAATGTGTTCATCTGTTCTTGGTGCGGGACGAGCGATGATGCGCCTTGGCAAACGGCAGGATCCTCAGCTTGTGTGAGTTATCCAAAGTGCCGCGGTGTGGTCCTGCTGACCGGTGCGCTGCACACGGCTCTGCCGCCCAGCGGAAAGTCGAGCTCGACTCCTCTGGCAGGTTAAAGTCCGCTTATTCGCTTTGCTTGGACCGACCTCACCCTGTGAGAGCTCAGAGTGGAGGTTTCAGGGGAAACCGGGGAGATCATCAAACGATGCAGCGCACAAGAGCACGCCTACTCCTCTTGAGTGGTGCGACTAGCCTCCTCTCTCACTCTCCCCCTCACTCACTCACACACACACTTTCTCTCCTCCTTCCTCAGAATCGGAGGATAGGCTACTGAGGATGCCGTTATTGTTGCTGAATTACGCCATACCTCTGACCTGCCTCTCTCTCACTCTCTCTCTCTCTCTCTCTCTCTCTCCCACTCATGTGCTCTAATACAAGGCTATAATAGCTAGCCTTTAGCTTTCATGTCAGATCAAGTCATGCACTGTATGCCCAGTTCACTGAAGCAGGAATTACTGCCAAAGTGCTGACGGACAGAGAGGGAAAAGAGAAAAGAAAAGGACAGAAAGTGTATGTGTGTATGTGAGAGAGAGACAGGAAAGAAGGTGGGGGTGTTCAGCCTCTTCATGGAAAGGACCAGAAGATAAGTCACTTGTTCTGGTTAAAAGCATGTCAATTAAATGCACTTTGCAGCAGTGATGTGGCACTGGCAGTGTGTGGGCATATGGCTTGTGAAAGCGGATGAGAGCCCCCAGCAACGGACCCCATGTGACGGATCGCGTTTCACATAGAGCTGCAAGGATTCTGGCAAAGCACTGGGAGGGGATCAACACTAACTGACTGAATAGCCTATCTCTAGTGCTGCAGACAGGGTGCCCTGTTGATTATGGGCCAACCCTATTCACACCAGAAGACTCACCTTTGACATTTGTGGGTCAAACATCAGTGTGAAACGAGCTGGTCGGGTTTGCCCATCAACACAGAAGACTATAGTTGTCGTCATCATATTCAGTAGATATTAGATATTTCAGTGGATATGTTCATAGGTTTAGTACTATATTTGTTACTAGTGCCAGACCTCTAGTAGTTTAGTCATTTTGCCATTGGAAATTAAAATGCATTCAGGTATGTGAGAAAGTACATATCTTCAGTGGCTCAGGAGGTAGAGCGGGTAGTCCAATAACCAGAGGGTCTCCTGCTCTGTCCCAGTCACTGTCGTAGTGTCCTTGGGTAAGACACCTTATTGCCTCGTGTGAATGTTTGAATGACCATGGTGGTGGTCGGAGGGGCTGTTTGGTGCACATTGGCAGCCCCGCTTCCATCAAGTGAAGCTGTGGCCACCGGGGTGAATAAATAATGGTTTCTGTAACGCGCTTTGGGTGTAGATTTTTTTAAAAGCGCTATATACTGTAAATGTAAACCATTATTATTATTATAAAATTTGCATAATAGTTATCCAGTATTTACTGCTTTCCCCTACAGTAGCCACTACTGCGATATCACTGGAACAGCTCCCAGCATGGACCGTTGTAATGAGACTATAATGAAGATAAGACTATAATGAAGCCAGCCAGGATCTGTACAAATACATTGTGGGGATGGGTAATACAATGAGGCAAACTCCATGAAAGAAACATATGTGACAGGCTGTAAAAAGTACATCAAATACGTGCTGTAATGAGTGATAATTGTTAACATTTGCTGCACAGTTACATTTTATGGTTAAAAGCAAAAAGTCTCCTCAGCTGGTGAGATAAGTTGTTCACATTACAATATTTTTCTTTGTGCTGGGCTTAGTTTTACCCGTATGACAAAAAATGGTTTAAATAGATTTTTAACAAATGTTTAAACAGATGTTCACTTGTTCAGTTTGTCAGAAAATGTAGACAGTTTCTCATTCAATATGAGCTGCAGAACCGTTTCCCATTTTGGGGCTCAAACCACTGAGTTAGAATAAAGGGGCACTACCCTAATTTTACACATGAGGACCAATTTTTAGTGTCATGTGGAGTTTTATTCAGCTTCCATGTACTTCAACTTCAATTTACCTACAAAGAGCTTTCAAAATCTGAGTTGAACTGTAGGGCTTGGACACCAATCTGTAGCAGAATTTGTGTTAAGAGGAGGAGGAGGAGGGGGCATGGAGGTTTATGTTGTCGAAGTTAGGTTTAGGTTTTAGTTGTTATTTTGTGTTGAAAATATTCTATGTAAGGGTGCTGCAGTGGATAGGACATGCGCCCCATATGCAGAGGCTGCAGTCGGCCCCGGTTCAAATCCAGTTCAAATATTCTACGTATAATTCAGTACTGTGCATCCATAACGCTCTTTAGTGCTAGTAGTTTGAAAGCTTTAAAGCAACACAATGTAGATTTTTGACCTTAAAATAACATTTCTAATTTTAATAGGATGAATTGAGCCGCCGCTGCAGCCTGAGCAGTGTTGCACCAGGCTGCAACTGCACTATGTAACTTTCCTGTCTGGGTAAGAACGCAGCTCCCCCATATTCCTGGTTCACCGCATAAGCTCCAGAGACTGAGCTCAAGCCCAGTCTCCCTGCTCCCCTTACCCCCAGACGAGCTCCCTGTGCTGGGCTGCATCGCCGGCCAACCTCCCCTCCAGAGCTCCGGTGATACACAAAACCCTCTTTGCTTGACATCAGTAACAGCATCAGTAACAGCATCGGTAACGGCAACAACAGCACTGGCTCCATCAACAAATTCACGTACTATAGGTACCGTGCTTCTCCGCATACAGTCGTATTTATGACACAGGCAGCAGACCAAAGTACTGAATCATAAATTGTGTTGCTTTAGAGGAGACATAAGATGGCCTTTTTCCACAAATTAGAATAGTAAAGGTGTCTTAAAGCGTGTCTGTGACATGCTTTAGTCAAAACACCCCACTCTTCTCATCCGTTCAAAATAACCCTGTTCAGAAAGGCTGGTTTCAGTGCCTGTCCCTTTAAATGCAAATGACCCATCGCTCGCCCCACCCTGCCCCCTCTACCGGTACTGGTACTCACAGGTAGGGGTGTAATTATGCAAATTCGAAAACTAATGACATCATTGCATGTCAACTGAGGGAACAGCTCGTAAAACCACGGATTTCAACCTGCAAATTTGATTTTTTTGTTTGTTTGTTTTTGTCAATTCTCACATTTTGGGAGCTGGAAGGCAAGACAAACACCCTAAAGAGCCATAAAAGAGTGATATTTTCATAACATGTCCCCTTTAAGTTTTAGTTCATATTTTACTTCCACCAAGGTTGTTGTGTATTCACCTTTATCTGTTTGCTTGTTTGTTTACTTGTCAGCAGGATTACGCAAAAATTGCTGAGCCGATTTTCACCAGACCTGGTGGAGAGATCAGCAATGGCCCAGGTTAAAGGGACACATGCAGGATTTTTTTTGGAGATAATGTACGGAAAAGATCTGATATATTGGAAGCGTTGACATGTATGTGTTTGTAGTAGCTGGATAAGGGGAAAGAAAACACTGAATCTGCATTTCACACAGAGCGACTACTTATTCATAATAAGTAACAGTGCATATAGCATCAACAGCATTTAGGGATGCTTACTACAGTGTTTCATTCAACATTCAACTAATAAAATTATATTGTAACAGATGAGTCATATCAATGAGGCAATTCATACAACTGTAAAGCTGAATTTACAGCTGGATTTTATAAACCTGATGTCATCATTTAAGTAATAAAACCATACAGTATACCTGTCTTGAGTAAGGATTATCAATGATGATAAAAACATAAAGCTATAACTGAGAACAAAAGGCATGCAAGATTGTTTGGCCATGGTTGTGGTGCATGCTGTACTGAGCAGCAAGTAATGACAATGATGCTGTGGAGCCATAAACTTATCTTAATGTGGCACAGATATTATATTATAATGTGGCATTTACCTTCTGTTTCTGATCACATGACCTCTTTTCCTTCTTCTTCTGATGGCGAGTGTGGAGACGTGATCGCCAGCAACCAATTCACCATTATCTCCCTTGAGGTAAGATGGCACAAGACAAAACTGATTATTCTTGGAAAACTACAAAAAAAGAAAACACAAAACTATCAGCTGTGGCTGAACTGAAAGGGCGTTTACCCATAAGGCAAGAGTCTCTCTTGAGACATCCTGAAAGTAAAATCATACACCATGGGATAAAGAAAAATCTATGTGCAGGTAAGTTCATAAAAGTTTTCAGAGAGTGACAGGATCTATTTTGTCCTCCCGGGAATTCTCTTTCTTAGTTTAGTTTTAGTCTTATTAGGTTAGGACTTAGTGTAAATCGTGATTTTATATCCAAAGTGAGAATGAAAAGGCATAACATGGGACACACAGCTCCACAGTAAACAACAGTCCAATGATAACATGAATACTGAACATAAATTCTATATATTCCCTAGGGGTTGATTCTTTCTGTCTCTCCTCCTTGGAGATAAGATAACATTCCTCACTCATGCCCCTTGGGAACTCGGACACACCATCCCGTTAGCCCCTCATGACTCTCAATCTGTTGTTATAATAGCTTTTATCCATGATCAAAAAGACACATCATCATGGGCAAAAATTGGTCCAGTGAGATTCTTCATTGATATAACAGCTCGCAGATTAATTACCCATCTTGCCAACCACTTTGACCAGAAAATTTGTAATGATAGATTCATGCAGCTTCCAGAGGCATGTCCCAGGAGACGTTCTGAATGGATGGGGTGGTAAGGTAGGAGGCTCAATCTGGATTAGCAAGGGATTGTTTTGTTTTTTTTTGTACATGGTAAAGTCAACCTTGAAAGCAACACAGAGCATGTAGTTGCCATGGGGAGGAGGTTATTAATGTGGTGGGCAAGACCTGAAATTACTAGAGGACAAACAAAGTAATGCATTTCAGTAGATAGAAGTATTAATATATTCACCAATAATAAAGTCGTGCATGCACATTCACATACACCAAACAAAACATGGGGGGGCGGGATTAGTCATGGGTCACATCAGAGGGGGAAAAAAACATCAAAGTCTAATGACCCAGCCTTCCTTTCCATCTTCACACGCCCACGACCCCCTCTAACCCTCCATTTCCTCAGTTCTGAATGCTGTAATCACACCTGATTTCGGAGAGCAAAGTGTACCTAGGCTGGTGGTAACGAGGCTGTACCTGGCATTACAGTGGAGGAAAAAGGACACCATGACATCTATAATGGTGCACTTCCTCTTTCAGTAGTGATGGCTTCCAAAAACCCTCTTTACCCCTCCTGTAAAAAAATCTGCAGCTCGTTATCTTATGCTGCGTTCTGCACTACAATTTATTTTCAAAAGAGAATTTAACACATAACACGCTTATGTTTTAACCTTGTGAAACTATTGTTTAAACCCCACCGCATCATGCTGCAAATGTGCTGAATCAAAGAACCAATTAACTATGGAAGTGGTTTTACAGCATCTGTATTGTTACCGTGTGTACAGGAGATGTATTTCACGTGCACTCAGCGACTACTCTGTGGTGTGTCTTTGCACTGATAACATCTACTGAGCTGAGACAGAAAGACATCTCAAACGTTTCAAAAAAGCTACACAGAGGGCTTTGACCAGTGTGAGAGCGTCGACATTAGCCATGTTTCCTTTTGTGTTGTCCCTAGTTTGACCCCGGGGCTACCAGCTATTCTGTTTCTCTCACAGCTCATTAGCACCAAGGTCAATTCTACACACCTCTACAGAATACAGGATCAGTGGAGAAGGGCAGGCGCGTTGGGATGATTGAACTACATATGCTGCTACTTCAGTGAGCATCACTTGCAGCAGAGCCTGTACTGTATAAATTTACTTACTTTTTCTTATCTTGGTCTCAATATAATGCATGGTTTCTCTTGGTTAACCACTGGCAGAATAGTCATTTATCATTTTACAGCATGTTTTGATCTACCTTCTGTTTTAGCATCACATTGATAAGTATTAGTAGGAAAAGCCTTTATAATACAAATTGAAATTCCCAAATGTGGTCATGACAACCAGGCAACTAAAACAGTAGAAGACTAGTTAATCATGGGATGAAGCTGTTAATATTTTTCAGCTATTGCAGAGCGGAAGCGCCTCTGTCCAGACTGGTTTGTATTTACACTAGAAGGCAGGAGGCAGCAGATTGCGTCTGTCGGTGAGCATCGATGTTCTCATCCGTATGGACAGTGATGGGCTCAGTTCCCATTAGTGGCTGTGAATTTCAAAGCACACCATAAATAATTCTTTGTTACCAGACTCAGAACTCACCTTGCTCTTGAAATACCTTGCTTAATTCAATTAATAATGAGATGCCAAAGACTTTCCTCCATCAGCGCTGGCAGAGAAACAGACAACTGTATATGATGATGAGACCGAACATGGCTGGCTGCGGAATATGCACCGTCACGAATCAAAATATCCACCACATGCAAGATTCATGGGCTCTGAAAACAAGGACAAGCTCACCATGATGAACAGCAGGGGGCGGCTGCAGCCGGTGGCTGAGAGAGGTGAGCTGCTACCTGGTGTGACACCTGCGAAAACAGGACAGGGAAATGACTGATTACTGGGCTTTCCTCTCAGACTGGAAAGAGTCCTTGAATGAAACATTTGATCTCCAACATTGGCAAAGGCTGACTGAGCTTGTACAAGGAAGTTACTTGAAAAGGAAGGTTGAAGCAGCTGGAAGGCAAACGAAGCCTTTGGGGAGAAATCCTTTTCAACAGCGGCTGTCAACATACAGAACACTGGGTTGAATAGATGATTAAAAAGCTCATGCTCCGAGATTGCTTGGATTCTTAAGAGATTCCTCGGGTGCTGGTGAAAGGTAGCCTAATTTCTGAGACTGGCACGTACTCCACAGAAAATTGCCGTCGATGTTTAGATACCATTTTAACCCATTTAGGAGAGGTTAGAAAGATGTTCTCTACAGGGACATTTGGGAAATTGCCCATTATTTATTAGACGTGTAACAAACTAAGCCAGAGTCGTGAAGGTATATACATCTCCATTTTAGTCTGCAGGAAAAAAAGTAGTTTTGAGTGATAAAAGTTCAGCAAATCTATTGTGGTTAATGTTCCCACTCTGAGTTTTTCACCTAAGAATATCTGCATAACTGGCCTGAGGCATGAGCAGGATACAGTTTTTTTAGGGCCCCAAAGCCTTTAGGAGGAAATTACCAGAGAAATTTAAGTCCCTATTGAGCCTTTTTAAAAATAATCTAGGCCTTTAAATCAATAATTAATCATGGGTGTGTTTTTTTCTTTTTTGTCACTGTTTTTCATTTGCACTTTTTGAACTTTACTGGACATGTAGACTATTATACAGTCAAATCAATAACACAATCTTAATCGAATGTTAAAGATACAACAGGGTAGTCCTGGTCTTATTCAAGGGACACCTAAAAAATTAAACTGTTTAAAAAGGGAAGAGATTAAACTAATTCTTAAGGTTGAATATCACACAATCAAAAGGAGTTTATTGAATGTCACCATCTTTAAAAAGACAACGCCATTTTTATATTTAATTTTGTCCACATGACAAATTCTTTCACGCTCAACAAAACTGCTGTAATGAAATTAACTAGCCAACAAGTAATGCAGACCACAGTCTAGCATCAAGGATCTATAGTACTCTGAGTTGTCAGTAATAACAGGAAGAAGCAGTTTGTTCAGCCAAAGAAACACCAAAGATATCAGAGATAATTTGTCATCGAAAAAAATCTACAGAATAGGATGCATATTAGTGAACATACAGTAATTGTGTTTAAAAGCAATTATGCAGCAGTCATTTCCTTTGCTCGGAGATAGCAATAAGAACATTGAGCCATTTATGAAAGAGAAATGAGCTGATGGAAGACTGTAAGTCCCATAATGTCCAAGGGAACATGGCCACCACTGACCTGACTGGTTGACAAAGAACAGCATGAAACCATGAAATACTGGCATTAGAGTGAGTGTATACTCTATGCATCATCTGGCGTGTTTAAGCAGTAACTGTACCTTTGCCTGTGACCGACACAGTGCACAAAGACAGGACAATCGGTGAACGACGACATGGACCATGACCTTCACATATATGGTAAAGGCAACAAGATATACTTTCCCACCACCAAACTGTGTGGCAGCTACAAGAACCTCAATTAGCCAAGTAATTAGGTCATATATCAAAACAATGGAGCGGCCGGGCGAGGAGGGGCTGGAGATGGTCGGAGGGGAGATTGAATAAGCCTCATAGAAAGAGGGAGGGTAGCGGAAGAGGAAAACATGGACTTTCAGGGAAATGAAAAATGATGGGGCTGAAGAAGACAGGTGAAGGGAAGACTTGAGAAAGACAGGAAGAGACAGGAGGAAGCCATCTTCTTTTAAAAGGCTGTAGCATAAATTTAAAAATAAAAATGAAGACGGGGATTAAGAAGGACAGGTCACTAATTTGAAAGCAAGTGGAGCACAGTACGACGGAGGCAGAGAAAGAGGAGGATTTGTTGGGCCATATAATCTGGTGTTTAAGAGTGTGTCCTGCTAGAAATCTGCAAGCGTCATCCTGGTGACAAATCAGCACGGCTCTCCACACTTTCAGTTTGTGAGGAAATGCGAGAGCCAGGCCGACTTCTCAGCCATCTCACGGCGCACGGTGATAACCACGCACGCAGTACTAGTTTGCACATATTTTTGCATGGATTTTCCTCCTCTGCTCACTGAAACCCTGCAGATAGGAATTAATTAAAGCCACACAACTGGGATGCACATTGAGTGATGTTTATGAGTAAATCTAAGTAACAGGAAAAATACTACAGACTATTCTAGAGATCACTACATAAGGTCTGACATGAGGTCACAGGGATGTCAGTGTGTTACGATCTGAATATATGTTAGTGCAGGTATGCGTGTATGTTAATCTTTCCAGACGGACTCCTTTTTCCTTTTTCCCACACTGTCATGTCTGCACTACTGGTCTCCTGAGAGGGAATGCATCACATACCTCCACTTTGCAATGTGTCCTGCGACCGGGGTTACGGTCAGATGCAAAGGAAGCCCAGTAAACAAACAGAAAGCAGGGGGTTGTGAGAGATACACACCCATCTTAAGAAACGACAGTAATACTAAAAGCACTATGACAACATGCATAATTAAAGGCACTCTCTCTAAAAATAGAAGACTGGGAAAGAGAGAGTATAGACTGAAAAATGAGAGGAGGATAGATGGGGTGACGTAGGGCTGAGGGGTGTCCAAAGCTGTGATGAAAGTAAAAGATTAAATAAGATAAAATAAAATAAAATAAAACATCCAACGCACAAATTCTGCGGAGACTCTGACTTTTGTATTAGGGAGCAGATTTTCCTTTCCATCTTCAAACAAACAGTGTGAAATGACTGAAGCAGCAGTCTGATTGCCTGAAAGAAAAGACTTGATGGGAGAGGTGGCTTCATTATGTGGAGAAACCACAGGCAGCCAGTCTGTGATATTTGCATTATTTTGTGTAGCAGATTAAAATGGCACTAAAGTGCTCCACATCCACAACATGTTCACAATTGATTTGCCCAAAGCACCCCATTCCATTTTACATTCCCCCGCCACTTCAATTAAAGAAAAAAACACCTTGCTGTTACAAGTCCTCCCCTTACGCCCATTATTCTCCGTCTCTCTTATATATATTAGTTCCTGCTTCCATCATCAGCTTATTTCAGATATGCAATCTCTTTTTTTTAATCCTTTTCTTGTGTCTGGTTGGCCCTGACTTGCTACACCTTATTAAAATGTATATTTTCTAATTATCCTTCAAATGCAAACTGTTTGCCTAGAGAACCAGATCCATGCCCCACGTTACGGGAAATTACAGTGAGACTGAGTAAACCCAGACAGCTCAGGCTGCTTTCACAATATTGTGCAACACGACGGGTACAAGTTGACTGTATTTTCAGTGATTACATTTTAGTTTATCTTTGTTATGTTCTACATGTGGAAATGCAGTACAAGCACTTGACACAACTGTCACAGCAATCTATCTTAGCAAATATTTACCCCTACAGTGCTCAATCTGTACCCAAAAACCAAAACAAAATACACATATTCATAAAACAACCAAGCACATCTGTAGAGCAGCACATTATGGAACTCCTCTGATCCACCCTTGGACTGTTTATTTGTTTAAGCCCCATAGTCTAGGCTGTCTTGTTGATAACCAACTCATTTGCAATGATAACATGCCCAAGAGGCTAAAATGAGGCCATTCACTGCTGCTGTGCTGATAGAGGCTGAGAAACTGGGAGGCTGTGATTGGCTCGACTGTGATGTTCAATTAATAGACAACTCACCGAGCCCTAACACACATCAAAGTGCCCCATAGGGCCAAATCAATGATTGACAGTGCAGAGTAATCCCAGCCTCTGAGAGGCTGAGAAATATTATCTCTAACTATTTGCCATGGCAGACACACCAAATAAGGTATAAAATGAAAGATTGACGAAACTTTAAAGGTTGAAGAATAAGAGAGAGAGAAAGGGAGGCCAGTGTAGTAAACTGGAAGCTGTCGTCCAGGCCACACCCAGCTGTGTAAGAAGCATGACAACATGGATTCCCAAAAAATGTCCAACTTTACCAACCTACCATCCTTAGTGTCCTTCCCATCTCTTGTGCACTCAGAATGCAAAGCAGCTTAGACAGTGGGACCCCGCCACAGTTTGGCTGCAACAAAGGAGTTGTGCGGAGTACCCTGCGGGCCCATGCTTTCTGGCTGGCAGCTTTACATATAAAACAGGCAGGCCTATCTGTCTTCGCACAGACTGCAGCCACAAAGTCCGAATCCCCAGCTTTGAGCACTCTGAGGATCCTCGCTCTGGAGTTCTGCACAGGGAGAGATTAACAACAAACACTAAACATGACTCTTCTGTTCATGTCTCAGAGAAGAAGGGAAATTATGGATCACTGAGGGAAGTTTGGTCAAATAAAAGTCTTTGGCTTCACTGTCAACACAAAAAATCTTTGCCCCAGCTGTTCAAAGCTTTTGATAAATCTTATTTTCCTCCGCCTTAAAATATTTTTGATGCATTATTTGTTCAATTTGATTTAAAGCTTCAACACCTTCATGTTGGAATAATATAGGCCTACATCTGTTCAATATGATATGCAGATTTAGTCACATTACAAGTGTTACTGATGCCATGGTACTCACTGCCAAATATAATATCTTTTGAATTCTGTCTGTCCCTTGGCCTTTACAACTGGTTAAAGTTGGTTAAAACTTTAATGTATAGCCTAATAATGTATTTATTTGGCATCGCAACATCAGTGTGGACATAGCCAGGACACACTCAAGCAAACACGAGCAAACACTGACATCTAGAGCATGTTATATGGAGTAACACATTTGGGGCACACCCACAGTATTTCAGGTACATCAAGCCTATTTCCATTATCACTGAAATCTCACAAGATGTAGTTTTTTTTGCCATAAACTAAAACCCTTCAATTACATCTGAAAATATATAGCCTACCACATTTTTATGTTCAAAAAGGAAATATCTCTTTCTATCTAAGGGCAGACGAAAGAGTCCCTTCAATAACTTACAATTACAACAGGTTTGTTTAAGGAAAAAAATCTCAATTACCCACAGTATCTGCTCTCGGCTCTTTGAGCAATGTGCATTTTACAACTATCTGGCAACACAAGATGCACATCATTATCCTGACCTCTAGTGGAGATACTGCAGTATTACATAGTGCACCTAATAATGTTAGAATTTATACTGTAGCAATACAGTCCTCAGTTTGCTTCAATCATAGAATACATCCATGGCTATCTATGTTATCTTGATCACCAAAATGTCATGAAATTATGTTATCTCAAAGGAATGGCTGAATACTTTGGTCCAGACCATCACATCTCTACAACTACACAGTGTTTCCACTTTAGATAGAACTCTTTATAAGTGGTCTGTTTTTACGACACAAGGTTCATTAAACAAAATAATGACAGATGTAAAGCCTGTTAAAAAAAATCATGGGCTCCAACCCGCACGTCATCATTTTTCCTGCACCAAACGCATAGCAACAATTGATCAAGTAAAAATTAGCCTAGGTTGCATCTTGTCATAGCCCAGTGTCATATAAGGTTTGTTTAAGTGATCAGATAAGGTTTTGAAAAGATAACTTTGGACTGGCTGGGGTTTGGGCTAAGATGGGGAGGTTAGATAAGCCCATTTGAGACATAGCCTATTTGCTGGTCTTGGGTGTCTTAAAGGTGTAAAAATCACAGATAAAAAAAACTCAACCAGTTTCTCATTTTGGTCTGAATAACATGTAGCCTAATGTGGATGAATGATAGACTTATCTTAGGGTCTAAGGCTGGCAAACAAGACCCCCAGGATCCAAAAGCCCTCAAACATCTTGCAGAAATTTGCATCAATGAATTATGATATTACTATGACCAATCCAACCTCCTCCATTTTGTGGCCATATTTCCTTATTCCATCACATCAGAAATGTAAAGCCTGTAGCCAATGATAATTTTACATAGCAATATTAACATCAAAAACTCTCTCAGTAATCAACTGAAGAGCTGTCAGGAAATTGTCAACCATGCCTATCACCTACTTCCTGAAGGCCAAGCTCCAATATTCTGTATTCACAATGTGAGAGGTGGACCACAGTGATTTTTGATAAACAATATTCAAACAAAAAACTAATGAGCTGTAGCCAACTGCAGCCAAGTCCCTAATTAGCTGGCTAACAATGGCCAGACGGGCCAGACCATCATCAACAACAAAAACAACACCGTCTAACTGTTTTGACACAGCAAAAAATGTATTTCCACAGGTCTGCAGACCATATAAACATTTAGCTTAAACATGCTAACTAGTCAAGTTGTAAATAGTGACATATTAGTATTTTGGCAAACTAGCATGTGGACCTGTTCTCGTACAATAAAGCTACAGTAGGCCTACTTCACTAGTATTCATTAGGTGCGTCATACCCATGGATGTATTATGGTCATACCAGTGGTGGTGATATAGGAAACGTGTGGAGTTACCAGCAGGTGTAGTATTCCCAGAGTATTCCTCATTTTTGGGCGGAAGCCAGCCGTCTCGCCTCACATCCGGATCGTGTCACCTGAGCCCGCGAGAGGAGCAACGGCTTCCCGGAATAGACGAAGGAACAGGAAGTGAGTAAAATGTAGCCTATTAACTTCTTATTATGTGGACAGATAGAACTACTTTATTAATCCCCTAGGGGAAATTTAAAATGTCACAAGCAGCAGCAAAGAGAAAATAGCCTACATGACAGTGGAGAGAACAACACAGATCACGAAACACTTAGCCTAAGTAAAATATCCCTACATAAAAAAAACGCATAGTTTAGCCTAATAATAAATAGGCCTATGTGGATAAAAGGTGTGTGTAGGATAAAAGTGCTGGGTTCAGGATGTTATGGTGTACGAATCAGACGGAGGAGTTGTGCAGCTGTATTGCGGTGGGTATGAATGATTTTTTATATTACTCTCTTGAGCAGTGGGGGAGTCTGCATCTGTGGCTGAATAGCCTATCTTGAGACTGTCCAGTGTTTTATAGAGGGGATGGGTGGTGTTGTCAGTGATCCTGAGGAATTTTGTCCTGACTGTTCTCAGCCACTTCCTCCAGAGGGCTCAGATTCACCCTAGACTCAGCCTTCTTTATCAGCTTGTTTAGCTTGTTTACATCTCTTTACTTGATGCCCACACCCCAGCACACCATAGCAAAAAAAGAGAACTGGCCAACAGTCTGATAAAAGCATCCTGTTGCACACAATAAAAGACTTGGTCTCCTCAAAACATACAAGCGGCTCATATCCCTTCTTCTAAACAGCCTTAGCTGCCCAGTGGCCACCACAATCTCCACATCGTTCCCCTGATGCAAACAGGAGAGGGTGGGGACTTTTTCCTCCAGTTACTCCTTGTTGAAATATATTTAAAAGGGAGAGCTAGCCCACTGAAAAATACTGTAAATGTAAAACACTGTTTTAATGGGATTTCTATTGACTTAGGCTCCCAAATGTTATAACAAAAGTAGAAGTGTATCAGCATTTTAAAAGTCCTATTGACTTTTTTTCATATAACAAACAATCAGAAAAGAAAAATAAAGATGAATACAACTTCTTTTTTAAATCCAGTTCCTCTTGTGTTTGTAATGAAAAAATCTACAGCTGAAAATGTAATTGAATAGCATTCACATTAACCTGGCATAGGCTACTTCAAAAATAATCAGTACAGTAGTTTTTCCTAAGCCTTAGACAGAGACTTAGAAAAAATCTAATTTTCAAAATGGAAATATTTTTGAAACTGTGAAGGGTATTGGACACAGATTCAGATGACATTAGATGACAAATTATCATATGGCTATGACTGGCTATGAAGTATGCATGAAGGTGTCTGACTGGACAGGTGCCGGCAGGTAAACTGTCCCAGTCAGGGGTACTGACATTTTAGGTCAGAGAGAGGTGAGAGGAGAGAGCAGATGGCGCTCAGGAGGGGAGACAGTGCTGGCAGAAGACCTAGACACCAGGCTGGAAAGTTCCGGGTTAAGTACAATTAACAACATGATTAAATTGTTGGGAAACCCATTATGCATTTTTAATTAATTACCAAAAGGATAACCTAGAAGAATATGTGATCAGAGAGTCCATATGGCACAACATGAACATATTAACATATAGACGGCACACCTTTTCCTCTGAATATCATTTATTCGTCACTCTACATCAGTTGGTCCTTGGACAAACCGCCTCCACTCATTTCATAGTTTGTAGGATACATTTATGACCAAAGAACACATTTCACACTGCTACAGATTGACAGAACTGCCATATCGAATGTTAAGATATCTATTTACTGTCATGCTGAGTGTTTTAATCAGTAGTAATGACTTACTGATGCTGTTACTGCTGCTAGTGTGGCTTCCGGCATAATAATGGCATCTATAAGTCCCAGTGGGTGGACGGCATTCCATAGTATCGTCCTTCTATGGTAGGAATTTTTACTGTAATTTACAGTTGGATGATACTGGACCTTACATTGTCTGGCCCAGCTTAAAACAAATAGACAGACAATGTAACATGTTAATACTTTGTAGAAAAAAATCATATGCATTGATACTTTCACCAATCCTCATAGCACAATGTCTTACTTGTACCTATGTTTATTAGTTGTGCAATATTTGAAGATAGTAAACAGCTATGATCATATAGAGACCTTAATGTATCTACAGCTTTGTATATCCTTTTGGTTATGAGGATTAGCATAGTCATCCTGTACCTAATAGTATTTCATGATTACACTGTATATAAAAAAAAGACCTCCGCAGAGTGACATTTCTGTACATGTATGTGTTTTTTGTTTTGTACATAGCTGTAATGGTTAGCTTTCATTTTCACATTGTCTCACTCCGTTTCTCACCATATTTTATGGCAACTCCTTTGTAGCTTCACTTTGGCAGTCAAATCCAGTGGTGTGGATGGAGGATCCATGCCCTCCCTTGACTCTTAGAGAGTCAAGCCGTCCCAAGACCCGCATTCCTGCCGTGCCCTCAGACGGGCCGTCTTGTGCAGCATAGTTCCTTGTATAGTCTTTAATAGTTTTTGTTAGTGCTTTCGCAACTAACCAATGTTGTGCTAGTTTATAGAACCCCCTTTTTCTGGCTGGTCTGTAAAAGGCCGTTTCACAGTTAAGTCCCAAGCAGCAGTCTTGTTCAGGGGTGAGGTGAGAGACGCCAGAAGCTCTGAAGGGCCAGTAACGCTGGTCCATTCACTCCAGCCAGATGCTAGACCAGTGGTTCCCAATATTTCCCTTCTCTTACGCTCAAAAGCTTTTCAAGCTCCTTCTCCTTTGTGCCATACTTGATTATTTTAAACTGCAACTCATGCAAGACTCGCTGTAATCCTTATTATTAGGAAACACTGAGCTAGCCCAGATAGACCAGCTTTTTGTAGCATGCAGCTAATACGGCTATTTCAGCGATAAAACTGGCTGTTTGAAGTATATATTTCTTGTAGCAGTATTAGACAAAGTACACTGTAATGAAAGCTGGAAGGACAATGTGTGTGTGATGATGAAAGCTTGTAATATGACACTTGTGAGCCATGTAATACATACATTTAATCAGGAGCATCTGATGTTAGCTGTATTAGCTACAGTTGCTAGCCTGTTGGGGTTTTAGTGACTGGCTGGGGTAAAGGCCTGTATAAGTTGTTGCCCTTCAGGGCCCTGGGGCTGTCTTTGACCTTTGACATTAGGATCAGGAACCATCTCTCAGGGAGAGGCTTGAACATCCAAAGGCCTTACTCAAAATCTGGAGGTCAAGATGCAGGTCAATGACGAAAGAAGAAAAAGTATCCATCCACGGTCTGCATTTACTTAAAGTAGTTAAGACATACAAGGTTTTCATATGAACAGGCAAAGTTGAGATTTTGTTGAACAAATATTCAGTGGAGGATACTTTTTCACTCTTGCATTCCCCTGCTCTCCCCTCAGTCTTGCTTCTCAGCTTTCTCCCTCCCTCTCTTCCCCTTTCGTCCTCCAGCCCTTCGTTTTTCTTCACAGGCTGTTCTTGTCTGGCAACTCGGCCTCTGGACTACGGGGAAAGTAGACGGTGGCTTTGTGTTCCTCATAGCGATCGATGTGCTTGAGGTGTACCACCATGTGCAGGGCATAGGCTAAGACAAGGAGCAGGATCAAAGATGTCACCAAGCCCATCAGGATGGCCGGCGTCAGGAAAGTGGCACAGTCACTTGCCGACGCAAACTTGTCTGACTGCACATTGAAGGCCTGGATCTGGAAGAGTCGAGAGAGGGCGAAAAGATCAGATTAGACGGTACTAAAGAGGGCAACTGGCTCTTACTGGGCTTACCAGGCACAGAGACACTGGGCACAGATGGAAAGGTTGAGACAGACTAGCAGATGGCTAAACAGACAGTGTAGAGACAGAATGACAGACTGCCAAACAGACAGTAAACAGAGCGACAGACAGCCAAACAGGCGGAACACAAAAGGAAATGGCTGGCAAGCAAACAAACACATGCACACACGTACAGTAGGGACCAGGGGAGAAGAAGGACTGTGATTGTGCAGACAAAACAAGAAGAGTTACACAACAAAGGCTGGGCCCCGTGTGCAAAAGTGTACCTGGAAATCAGTGAAAGTGATGTGCCAGTTAGCAGATGTGTCAGTGTGGGAGCTGGGCACTAGCAGAGTGTCATATTTGTGCAGGCTGCTGACGTGCTGGCAATGGTAGGATGAAGTGGCAGGAGCGTAGACCTCGCTGGCGTTGAACGTGGCCTCCTGTGTCCAGTTGTAGTGGATGTGAACACTGTCCAGTGTGAACCAGTTTTGACCAGCTGCCTCATAAAAAGTGTTGGACATCTGCAGCCTGACAGGAGAGACAGTGTGGTTATATGTGGGGGCTTGTGTGTCTTTTAATACAAACACGGACTAGTCAGTGTAATACAGCAAATCAAAAGTCTAAGGAGTGTAGATATAAAGGTTTAAGGTGAAAAGGCAAGCATTGGCATTTTACCTGATTACTAGGCCCCGCAAGTCCTCCACATCACCAAACCTCAGTGAAAGCCTGTTGCAGAAGAAGACCATAAACATTAATGTTATCAGATTTACATGTACCACAGCAACGAAGGTCATTTCTCAGCAGGCCACAGCAAACATCAAACCATAATGCAACTTGACATTTATGTTGGTCACTTTAATTCATATCTCACAATAAGGTATAAAATCTAAGTTGTCTTTTCTCTCTATGCAGATAAGTTAACTTTTGTTACTGTTGTCTAGCAGACTGTATGTGACATTCCTGTCTTGCAATGTACTGTACTGTAACTCCAACATTTTACCCGAACAAAGTTGTTTTTCTGACCCTGTCTGCCCACAGGTGGATTTGACTTACGTAGCTTTTTCCTTGGTGCAGATGGAGCCTTTAGTGTCCACAGGTGAGCTGGGGTTAAAAACCCTCTCAGTCAGATCAATGAAGGTATGGTTTCTGTAACGGATTGCCAGGCGCTTTGCCTTGAACAGGATGCAGGTCTTCCCATTGTAAGACACACTCAAAGGGCCATAAGGTCCCATCAGAGATTGGAGCAGCTTCCTCTTATTGTGAGACATCCCTGGCTGATGCCAGTTGAAAGGCTGCGAACATATGAAGAAAGGAATTTGGTGTGAGCAAAAAAAAAAAAAGAAAACTGCAGTGAACTGGCAAACAAAATGTGGCCAGCAGCAGTTGCATTCTTTGACTGCCCTCTAGGGGGCGATCAAGCTTTTCTTCTGACACATAAGATGTGCCTCATTTCAGGGGCTGGATGTGGCCCACTAAAGTCTGTGCTGTAAATGAGTTCTCCATCCTCCTGCTCCTCGGTGAATCATAGCAAGCATGACAAAGACTAAAACAAATTGTGATTTTATGCACGTTTCTTTGGCTGTCAAATCAAAGAATTCTCAGTTTACAACCAGAAACCTGACCTCAAAATTGTCAAGATATATAAAAAAATATATAGTAAATGGATGAATTTCTAGAAATACAGACTCTGGCAGCCTACACAGCAATGATTATTTCACAAAACTGACCGAAAGCAAGCTTTTCATGGTGCACAGCCCACTCCACCTCCCCTTATACATGCTGTTATATTCAATTTCAAAGGGCAATTTCTTTTAGACTCGTCATTGTGTTCATAAAATGCCCCACTGATGTGTGGAGTTGTAAAATATGTAGAGTTCAGTGTTCGAGCCTCCTCTGAAATGAGAGGTGGTTGGAACGAGGAACCTTGTCTTCTCCATACAAAACAGGGGGCTTTCTGAATTTGCATATAATAGTGTGATGGCTGTTCGACTGCTTTTCTGCACTGTGCAGATAGAAACTGCCCCCTCTAGCTTTTTAATCTCTTTGCTCAGAGGTCTCATCTCATTGGAGAGCATTTGGGCTAATCCAGCACTATTTTACAAGACATTTAAAGTAGCAGCCACATCAGCTATGAAATGATTATTATTTTGACCTGTGTGTTGCATGCATAAAACATATAAATTATAACTGGCATCGTGAGGTATGGTAAAGGATATGACAATTTTTCAAAAATATATAAAAGCTACTATACTGAATCCAGTAGTATACTGTAGGTGAGGTTACTGCAAGGAGTCAGTTAATCCATATGACATATGTAACCCTGTCTGAATGCATCAGCTGCTACAGCATATGGTTTCACTGAATTTTCAGTGAAAGTGGTCCTATGTGTGTGGGTGGCAAGGATGTTTTACCTCCAGTGAATGTGAAACCAACAATATTCCCACATCCAAGGTCAAGCGGTGTGGCTGAGTGAGTATGCTTTGTTTTGTTTGCGGGCATCCCATTGTGTGACTGTGACTGTGTGTGTGCGTGTTTGTATGTACAGATAAAGAAAGCAGGCTGATGTGGAGATAGTGAGGAGGGGAGAGAATGAAGAGTGTGTGTACCTGCAGTATTCTCCTGAGTGGGTTTTCATCTTCAGGCGCCAAAATAACCTCTTCACTTTCTAAGCCGTACCCACCATCTTGACCTGAAAACGCATACACACATTAGCGCACCATGAAAGACTATATCTGTGTACATACACCAAGATCATTGCAGTGCTGCATTGCAGATTGCAACATAATCATAAAAGCCGTGCCGATTCCAAACACTACAGACACAAGCACGGAGAGATTCTGTGTACACCTCAGCGCTCAGGCTCCTATCTATTTCCAGTTGTTTTGCGTCATCACAGTGACTCATCAGCAGTTTATTTCAAAGCTACTAGAGTATTGTTCAGTGTTTACAAATACTCTTCATCTTGTTCCAGAAGCATATGATTTCCCATCATATGATGTTAAGAAGTATCGCTATATAGTCAAAAGGCCTATATTTAGCCACACATCTGAATTGCCACTGAGGTGTGTGGGTCTCACACATACATGTACATATAAACACATATACAGGACACATTTCAAAGTCTTTTCATATTGCACTGTGACAAAGATGTCTCCAGCATCAGGAATGAAATGCATTTGTCAGGACTATCTATCCAACACATCAGCTTGAAGTTTGCCATGGCAGGTTTGATTGAATCAGGCCTTGTGTCACACTAGATTTGTTACTTACTTGATGTGACTCTTGTTGCTTGTTTGGGATTCTCTTTGCTGTGGAAGAGAGAGAAGACACAATAAGGTCTTTTTCATCACAAGATGCAGGGAGAAGTGTAATGTTTTTGTTGTCCTTTTGCAACAATTTTCCATAATGTACACACGATGCTTATCTGGCACATTCCCTTGAGTAAGTTCATCACCATACAATGCAGCAAATGTACAGCAATATGAGAATATTAAATGTTGTAAGATGTTATTTTCAAATTGTGCACAATTGTTTTTTGTCAGTGCATGTAGTCACAATTGATTGCACACTATATGATTCATTTGATTTTAAACATGTGTATACCAAAGATAGTGTGTTTACTTTCACATTCAAAGCTGTGGTTTTGAAATTGGCAATTTTTCAAGATTTAGTTTTTAGTGCTGTTCGACTATACAGAGAGAGGTTTACATTGTTAACCCTGCCTCACTGATATAAATGAGGTGAGTAAAGTAACTGAAACATGTGCCAGGATACCACACCACAAACTGCGTCAATTTGAAAAAAAAAACCATCTCTCAGCAAAAAATTATAACTTTTATGAAAGAGGTATGAATTGCCTGACTGACTGTATTAGCCTGTGTTACCTTTAACTAGGTGTACCCCAGAATTAGCAACAGTAGCTGCTAAATCGACACAACACATTTGTACAATACATGAAACCTTGTTGTATGCCCCGCCCCCTCTCTCTCGCCTTTCATTTCCTGTCACCTCTCCACTGTTAGAATATAAAATGATTGAACAAAACATTGTAATCATATTAAGATATTTAAATAACTGCATGTTTTACATCCTATATCAACAAATAGATACAACTCCATACAACGTCCCGTACCCACAGAATTTAATAAGCAGTTCACAAAGTCAGTAGGTCTGCTCGGTGTCTGTCGCAGAGATTCAGTCTCAGGGTGGTGTATTGCTTTTACTAAATGACCGATCTTTGATGTGGGACTGACCTACATAGTGCACCAGGGACAGAGGACTCACCATTTTCTCTTCCTTTACACGTTTGCCCTAGCTGTCCTCCTCTCAGTCTAACTAAACCCTGTATAGCCTTGGACTTCTTGAAGCTAATCCTGATCCTTTTAACTGTCTAATCAAAGAGGTAATGCGGCAGCAATGGGCTTACTGAGCGGCCGCTGACATGGTCAGTTTTGCTTGTTGTGATGGTCCACCCACCGCTCCGACTGCGTGGTCTGTCCTATCCTGGCCTGTCCTTCATGATCATCTGGCCTGACTCGTTAATCTCCACACAATAGCCAGTTATAATGGGCTTGTAAAAGGTAAACCCTAAGACCTGTGGGAGTGGATGGTGACAAATGACGTCTTTGTTTGTGTCATGTCACCAGGCAGCACTGCAGTTCGTTTATTTCTCAGCTTTTGTCATAGATATTTTAAGTCCTTTTATGAATTACAGCACAAGACACAAAAACAATGTGTGTTAACAATTTCATCTGCCACTGATCCTCTGTTTTCTTTGTTATTTCTAGTTGAATGTCAATGCTGTGATGTTGTAGGAAAATCCTTTTAATAGATACACAAGATAGACTGAGGCTGGCCTGAATATTCACCGACCATGCAAACACCAATAAACAGCACTAATTTTGTCAAGGGCAGATCATTCTTTGTTTATCTCATGTGGTGACCCAGACGGTGGTTACCCAGGGCTGGCCCACATACTGTAGTTAAGTGATCTATAACAAGAACAACTCTAACCCACATTTTGTAGTAAAATTAGTTTGGAAATAGTGATTTGATTGCTTAAAAACTGCTTTAATAAACATCTTGACTCAAAGGCAGAATTGCAAACCTATTTGCTTGGTTTGGTTGGATGTTTATTATCTCAGACACGGTAGACGGCGGCACACATCTCGTGTCAGCTGTCACATTCTCAAAGTTTTAGTGACTGACCCACAGAGGACGAAGCGATTGCAGGTCAGAACAAGGTGAGCAGACTAAGCAGATGCCAACAAAGGAAAAGGAATTAACAAGTCCCGTTTCTGATCACATGCTAAGTTGTAGTTTTAAGGTAGGTTGCCAGACGTATCAATGCCAGCAGCCTGAAGCAATTATCTACCCGTCTGGTGCAGTTTGCACCTGGGCAATATTGTATAGTTGAGTGCCAGATGGATTAGGATTAGGGGTAAGCACAGGTTAGGTCCATTGGAGAGATGCAGTCCCTGAAAGAGATGAAGAGATTAAGCCATGATGTCAGAGCTCGTGGTGCTGTGGACAAGAGCTAATTAATATATTTGAGCCGACCTTTGAAATCGTGACTTCACCATGGTCATTATATGATATGGAGTTCAAGTTTAACACTCGTGATAATTCCGTCTCTGTACTGAACAGGGTACTGAAGAGGGTTTGCATTTTTGGTCATATTTTGAGTGCGTGTATTGGGGGTGGGTGGGGGTCCCTACAAACACTGCATCATATTCTGCAGTAAAACCATATCATCCAATAAGTTGGTAGTACAGCATGTTGACCGTCCCAGGTCCCTCAGCACACACTGCACAAAGCTGTTGTTTTAAAAACAAGTTTCAGCCTAGTTGACCAGACGACAGCTGCATGATGAGGTCTGTAGGATGTGAGTCACTGATCAGCAGGAAAGTACAAGAGCTGTCATTTCAAGTAAATGAGCTCTTCAACTTACATCCCACTGTGCGTATGTGTGTGAGTCTGCGGGTATGCATGGGCCAACTTCAACGTCAGCATTGTTATTGGCTTAATTAGAAACTCCCTGGGATGTGTGTACATCTGTGTGCATGTGGATCGGCACATGCTAGTGAATCCATTCCTATGAACTTGAATGCAATCTCTGCAGGTAGAAGGCTACTCTATGAGTAACAATATGAGAGATTATGATTATGGTTAATCCAAATATTTACATTCGTCCAGGTGAATGCTGGCTAAACTAACATGGAGGAGCTGTCAAATGTACTACGTCTTTGGCAGATGGCAGTTGTGGCTGAAACCTCAGTAGCATAGTTACCCCCCACCCCTCCTTCTTGTTCATCCCAAACACAAGTGATGAAGCACTCCTTCCTCTGCACCTACGCAGGCCTCAGCTGGCTGAAAGGGGCCAGAGGAGTCTGTGTAAGCGTGAGCGTGTGAGTGCGAACTAAAGCCCAGCCGTTTGTTCCTGTGCCAGTTTCGCGAGGTCAGCAACCCAGGACTGCTGCGGCCCCGTCATTGGCTCAGCCCATCACACAGTGCCTGGGTGCTGAACAGGCCCTTTATATAATCAAAGCCATGCCAGGGCCACTCCTTGGCTCACCTCGCTCCCCGTGCATACCCTCAGATATGTGCACATGCAAGTGTAAAAACATGCACCAACACACAACCACACACATATCTATTATCTATGATACTGACTGTATCCTTCTCTTTTTTTAGACATCCCTATTCAAGTCCACACATGGACAGCTGATTATCATCACTCATCCATGCCCCTGGTGTGCTGCTTAGCAGGGTGAAGGTGTGGTGTCTGCTCCCTAAACTTGTAAACAAGTTCGGTTTGCCTCTGCCACCGCCACAACAATGCTTAGCCACTGCTCTCAGACTAAACCAGGATCAGAAACATCCAAGCCTCTACATCCTTGACATTAGTTTTCCTTAAGCACAGTGGTTTCCCATGTTCTGTGTGGTTCATTTGACTCGAAGCCAGCTGTGATTTTTGATATCAGCTTAATGTGAACCTGTAGCCATTAGGTATTGTTTGTGGTTTCCCTAGAGCAAAAGTCATTGTGTTTATTAAGAGTGGATCAGACCATAGTGATGACCGCCTTGTTCTTATATTTCCTTGTATTACACCAACATGAAATGTCAAACCCAGCTATGTTGCTATTTCTTGCAGCGTGAACTACTTTTGCAAAGTGATGTTACTGTCGGCGAAACAAAAATATATTATAATTTCAATAATTAAGAACCACACAATGGTTTGGTGAATTATTGTGAACCTGTCACAGCAGGGTAACATGTCTTAATCCCACGCTGGGCAGGTGCTGGCCTATTAATAGATTTATTAGTGCGGATTAAGCTTTAGGTGTTTACTAAGATGCCGCTCAGAGCTCTTCTGCCATTTCAGTGTAGCTTTGATTGTGGCTTCAAAATTGACCTTAGGTCACGGGATAGACTTGTTTAAATCTTCCCATACTTATGAGATCAAAAGCAACAGTGGTGCTGTATTCAGCCCTGCATCATGACTGCATCAAATATTTATACTGATGAATATTCATGTCTCTCACTCTATTGAATTCAGTCATTAAAATATCCAGCTTTAACGTTTATATGATATAATGTGGTTTATATAACGTTAAATAATCGCTGAATGTTGCTAAAATTAGCTGTTGATTTTTTTTAACTCTATAATCTTCTCTGGAAGGAGATAAGTGAACAACTTTCCAGTGGAAATCCAATACCTTGGCCTCTAATCTGTACTAATATTTGGGTCAGTTCATCAGTGTTTAAGAGTTTTAAGCACATGTTGACTGACAACCTGTTTAAACTGCAGACAGAATACTCCTTAACACATAAACAAATTGCACAGCTAATCAACGAGCTGGGAATGAGATGAATTCATGATTGTTGTGCTCAAGTGTTGACCCCATTTAATCTCTTTAAATGTGTCAGTAATTATTTTGCATTGGATAGTGTGAATGATATAATATCATAAGAGTATGCTGTCCCAGGCTCACAAAATTGGGTCACATCTAATTGGCTTGTGTACTTTTTGTGAAATTTACTAGGCCAGGTTAACTTAACAGGTCACTGTTTTTCAATGGTTATTTTAAAAAATTGCATATCTATTCTATAAAATGTGACTTCTACATATAATTTAATACTGTACCTTATTCATTTATATTGGATAAGGAATATGTGTTTTTAAAACATGTGTTTTTAAAAAAAATAGTCCATAAAAAGCTAATTATCTAGTACTTAGAGAGTCTTAGAAAATCAATCTTATTTCCCCTTAAAATGTGTACGTACATACGACTAACAACATAAAATGTTGTAATGAGTTGTATACATTATAAGGGGAAATAAGCATGACCAGCTCTGTACGATATCCATTTTATTAGTCTGCACTCTTCAAGGCCTTGCTGAAAGAAAACAGCTTGCAACAGCAACATTTTTTTTATTTGCAAACAAATTGTGAACAACAGCTGCAAAATCGCATCATGTAGTTTTGCTCTCATGATTTATCTGAGCTTGTGCTGTGACTAGACTCGGCCTGGATGAGTGAGGAGGTTATTTCCAAAATTACAACTTAGCCTTCTGACCCCTAATCTGTACATATTTTTGGATCATATTTTCAGCATACATGTATTATGTTTGGATTGCTTTACGAATATCGGTGCCATTGATATAATTATAATTATATAAAAATGAGTCATCATGGCGAATTTGTCAAATTAGTCGTGATGTTTTGAACTGTAATTCATTTGTTTTAGACACCTGTTTCTAATACATGATGTTGAATGGGCTTGCTACATCTAAGAAGTATATAGTATATTGCAGTAGGACCTGTCTGGCAGGTATTTTTAATTATGTTGTAAAGTGTTTAGTTTAGTATTAGTGCCACACAGAAAATCAGTCTTACTGATACTTCATTAACTCAAGTCTTGCACTAGAAGTTTCTAACCCACTGTACCTTTCCTTCTGCATTTCCAACCTACGTTATGCACTGTACAAGGCCGATGAAATGAAAGCCATGAACGGCTGCTCTTATATAACAGTATCTTTGAGTGTGTCAGAGCTGCGAACAGAGCCGTGACTGGGGGACCAGAACTGTTACGTTGCACAGTTACGTACAAAGTTTGATCCAGGGAATAGGCTCAAAACCCCGGGAGAAATTAATGTAGCCATTCTCTGTGGGGGGAGACTGCGGTGAAAAGTCAAGACGGGGATCTGTCAGAATTTTACAGACAGTGGATTGAGCTGGAATGAGAGCAGCCCCAAGAGACGGCATAATGGATTCTAAATCCAAGTTATTTGCCTGTGAACATTTCTGAAAACAAGATTGTTTGTGCAACACACGAAAGCATGACAGTAATGATGTTTCATTCTGTGGCAATAAGGCAAATCATTTGACTGATGGCTAAAAAGCATTATGTCAGAAACTGCAGCATATCATGGCTTTGAAGCATTTTGCGCTATAGAGGATTGTGTGGCATAAGTGTGAAGAGCCTTACATGGCTTTGGCATAATATTATAGGTCTTTGCATTAATGTTTCTGTAGGCAGGCAGGGGCTGGTGCGAGGACAGGGCCCGGCTGCCGACTCAGTCCCGTCCCTGTGACACTGTTGTGAGTGCCCCCAGGTTTGAGCCCTGAATATTTTATCCAGATTTGACCTGCAGGACTGCATATGCATTATGCAGACATGGCCGGCTTGAATTCCCCTCTCCCCCCCTCTCTCTCTCTTTCTCTCTCTCGATGACTGCATCAGTAAACAGACCCCAACAGACCATCCCTGATGCATCCTTTCCTCTCCTCCCTGTCCCATCCTTGTTTACCTTCCTCCGTGCTGCTTCTCTCCTTCCCTCTCCCTCATACCCTCTCCTGTAGGCCCACTGCCCCAGCCTTATTTAGCTCCCCCCCTGCCAGACCAACACTACTGTACAGAGACAACAGCCCCATCCGTGATCGATGAGCAGCGTCTGATGCAGTCCACAAGACTGAGACAAACAAAGCCCTCGCAGCCTCAGCTCCCACTGACACCAACACCGCCAGCATCCACGCTTTCTGAGAACCCATACCCAAGGTGAGGTGGGGAGGAAAGGAAAGGAGGCGAGGGAGAGAAAGAAAGACCCCTTAGAGAACACATCAGCATCCCAGCATCCCTGCATGCATCTACCCCTCCACCCCCACTCCCCCCTCCCTCCCACCCCCCTTTCCCCGACACCCCTAGCTCTGTTCAACAGCAATAGAGAGGATGGATTTACCTTCTGTCCAGGATTTCAGGCACTTCTTCATAGACGAGTCCCGGCCGCGACTCTTCATCATCATTGAAGGAGAGTCCAGGCCGGCTGAGAGCGGACAGCAAGGCGAGGGAGCAGAGGAGGAATGCGTGTGCAGCCATTGAGACAATGAGAGGAGACTGCCGCTGGTTGAGCTCCGCTTCATAATCTGCTCTCCTAGCATTGGCTGACTCCCACCTCCTCCGACTGACAGTCGCCGCGGCCAATCAGCGGCGAGCAGGAGCCGATCAGCGTGCATCACAGCGCCCCTCCTCCCCATCCCCTCGCTGCACCCTTACTCCCCCTCCCTCCCGCCCTACTCCCGTCTTTGTCATCCTCCCTCTGCCTCTCTCACTCTGCTCACCCTCCCACATCCACTCCAGTGCTCTCTCTATCCTCTCTTTCATGCACACATAGCCGCAGGCAAGCCCTAAGTATAGGCAGCGGCTCATTCTTTTTCATAACACATCTCATCATACCTGTGATAACCTCCCAAATAACACACTCGCACATATGTAGACACACGCATGCTCCCTCGTGCGTCCGTACACATGTTGGTCACGTATAACAGACGCGCACACAGACGCACGCGCGCGCGCAGTCATAACAGGAGCAGGCTCGCAGACACATGCACACTCACACACCTCTGTGGAAAATCACCTGGGAATGTCAAGGTCAGATTGTGTAGGCAAGGAGGAGGGTGGGTGGGAGGATGTTGACATGACTTTATGTGGCCACAGAAAGAAAGGGAAAAAAACACAGAGAACATGACTGCATGACCCAGATCTCCAGTGCGCTGCCACAATAGCAGAATTAATTCACTTGATCTATGTGTTGTTGTGAGCACTGAGAGGCCCCGCAGCTGAGGAAATTGTCCACTGAGGCTGCAAATATGGATGACAGGAGCAGCTGAGCAGCCGTGGGATGAGACGGGAACGAGGGTCCGACCCTGCCGACCCTGACGGCTGATCCCGTTTCCTCCTCATTATTTAGCCCCCATGCGTGAGACGCCCCCAGGATCTTCATAGCCCCCCGCCCCCCCTCTCGTCTTTTATTTCCATATCCAATGATGTGTTGATTTTCAGTGCAAAAACATTAGGGGTGGTTATATAACCAAATGTTGTGACCTATATCATGGTTGATTTTCACATCGATGCGTGGCAATGAGTCACGCTGGAAGAGTGACTGCAAAATTTTTAGACTCTTCCTGTTGTTTTTCTTTCATAATTCACACAAGAAAGCCCCCTCCGCTGAAACACATTGGATCTAAAGGAGTTTCTCGTTGTGATATAGAGCCTTTACCTGAACACTCAGCAGATCAAATTATTTACTCAGATTTAAATTATGCTGCTGCAATCAAAAAAGCTCCATATATAACATGTGTCACAATCATAATATACAGAATGTCTATGCTAACACAGGTAGACACACAATTACCTGACTGATTCAGTTTGTAATACTTACCTGTCTCTAGGCAGGTGAATATAAATGGATTAGTGTGTGGTGTGTATCTGAAATGATGCACAAACAACCTGAGGAAATAATAATATATCTGGTTGGGAGATAATTTAGGGTTTACCAAAATGACCACATACAGTAACACAAAGATAACTGTTTTTGTTTTTTAACTCTCCCTGCCTATATGCGGCTCACTTACATGTGCATCCTTGTGCAATGGTTTATAGGACTAAATATATCATCCTGCGCTGCATGTGTTTGTGCTAAGAGGGCTAAAGTATTGCTGAGGGTATGAGAGGTCACCTGTGTCTCCGAGGTCATACGGTAATAGGAGGTGACTAAAGGCTGTCTCAGCCCTCCACGCCTGCCGCCACGGTCACTTCGGCGGGCCAGTGTGTCAGTCCACTGGAGGGAAAGAGCAAACTGGACTGTCACTGCTGCCGTCAGAGAATGACAGCATCACAGAACATCCAACAGGAAGACATCCAGGTGTGACGACTTCAAAGAGATGACACGCAATACACTATATTAGGTTTAACATTAAATATATTTATTTCTTAAATATCAAGTGCAGAATGACAGTTCACCCCAGAATCTGTGCTATTCACTAAAATGAGTGGGCAACTTTCAAAATAAGAAATAATGCTAATGAAATTAACTGAGAGTTTTTATTCAATCAAGTCCTAAACTGTGAATTTCATGCAGGAGGAAAGCACAGAATAAAGTTTTAGTATTATCACATGAAATATTCCTGCATTCTCAACAGTGTGCTATATTGCATGAATGAAGCCTCTAATATGAGAGTATCAGGTGTGTTAATTTAGCTCGATGGTCCTTCTGGAGGCTGCAGTCTGTGTTGGTGTTGCATTTGAACTGGTTGGTGAGGTGCCCCCCCCCCCCTCCCCATTTTATGAGTTTGTGTTTTGCCCTCTCGCGGTGAGTCATACAGCAGTTTTGATTATGAAACAGATCGAACATACACAGCTGAGGGTTACTATCTATTTATAGGTCTGATCTCATATCCAACTTTTTAATCCTGCTCTTTATGCCCACATAGAACACAGAGGCCTGCAATACACAGAGTGATGTAACAGCCTAGAGCAGTTTTTGATCACTGCGCAGCATGTGTTTATGATGATGATATAGGACTGCTAATCTAGCGGCAAGCATGAGCATCTGATGTCCGCAATGTTTAAGCTGTAGCAGCATTAATCAGAAGGCTGAAGCTTGTATTCATTAAGAGGCCTCAAGTGTTGTGGGAGGATAAGTGCTTCACTCTAAGGATTTAAGTGTATAGATCAGTGCAGAGGGTATTTAAGTGTGTGTTTTATGTGTTTGTTAATGACACAGGATTGAGAGAAACACATTTATGATTATGGGTTTTTATTGGTATACATATTTGCTGTCTGTCACAACACCTTAGTTCACTGTTTCTGTTGCCTTTTTTGCTGACCGTATATCCGCACAAACCAACACATAAACACACACACAGTCATATGCACACACTCTTTCATCTTCTAGATATGGTCAGTAAATAAGGCAACAAAACATGATGCCAGACTTTAATAGGTGATGCAAATATCATGATACTTCCATATAAGTGATATAATGTATTAATCTCATCATATATGCCCATAATGCACATCTCCCTAGTCAGGAGGTTTTCTTCCATTGCATTTACATCTCTCAAATGTGTTTAATGACAGAAAAAACTCATGATGAAATTACCTTTATAAAAAAATGTTTAATTGAAGTCCCAATCCTGATTACTGACTTCGTTTAACTACACAGTATATATTTCCATCACTTGTGACACATCCTTTATAAAAACTAGCCTATTTATTAAATATAGTAACAATCTCCAGGTAAGCACACAGTTTGCCGATTAATCTGCTGAGATTACATAACATCCTTAAGGGATATTTCAACATTTTTGGCAAATTCGCCCATTGCCATAATCCCTATAGTCATACTGTAGCAATAGGTTTGTTGCCTTTAATTGTCGGTGCATGTTGTTTTTTGATTAGCGGGGCAGAGATATGAACTGCTCAGCTAACACTACAGAAGCATATGGTGTATTTGATGAGTCTGATGGGGGAAACCTGGAAATACAAATTTGCCAAAATGTTGAAATATCCCTTTAAAAGCATTCAGCGTGTCACTACTTCATATCATATACAGGCATTGTCCAGGGCAATATGATAAATGGAGGCTATATTATCTATTGATATGCAACTAGATAATTATGATGTATAAAGTTAAGAAATTAAGTCTTATCATCTCTCTATGCACTGTCAAGACAATCTGTTCATATAGCACTCTTTGTTTAAACCAGGTAGTATTTCTCCATAAATAAACATATACTCCTTGTATAAATTGTATATCCATTCATAAATCACACGCCATGTAGTTTTTGGTTCTATTAACCAGTAAAGTTCATAGAGTTGTTCTACACCTTTAAGCTGGCAGGATCGATCATGTGATACAACGCAAAAGAGAAACCCTCCAAACAGAGCAGTGCAAAGATTTGATTGGCTGAAACCTATGAATGGCCAACGTTAAATGATTAACATTCATGTCACAACACTGCAGTTTCATTCAGTCCTTGGTTTTTCTTGGGCTGGTGCTAAGCCAGACTGTGCCACTTGAGGGCGCTCACATACATGACCCAGCAGGATGCCTTCAATCCTTCAGTCACATCAGACTTACTCATGAGGCACAATGTTACCATATGAAACGTGGTGATATGGTATAGGTGAGAAATTATTTGCTCTACAAAGGAGGGTGTTTCAAGCCCTAAAACACATCTGCACTGCAAAATCATCGGTCAGTGATGCAATAAATAAATAAATAAATAAATTAAATACATTCAAATTAGCACAAGTAATACATTACCTGTTAATATAAGAAAACAATTCCACACCAACAGTCCTGCATTACAATATGTCATTTTTCAAGCTATGCAGTTGTACAGTATCACCACTCCCATTGTCAAATAGCAGCATAAATCCTACCAGTGATCAGATTCAAGTCCCTATCCACAAACTTAGCACCATACCTACTCAACTCACCCTTCAGAAAAAGGTCAACTAGGATGGAAACTCGGAAAAAAAACAAAAAACATTTCTAATGGCTGATGTGAAAAAACGAAAGAAAACTGAACACCAGAAATATGAAGTGTAGATCACACATGCAGACAACAAATGAAACAAATGACCTACTGTATAATATACATGTTCCGATTTGGTACCCTCCTCATGATAAAATGATTTTTTGTCTAACACATGAGTGTTCTCATGCTTTTAGATGGACTGAGATCTTTCGCAATATACTGAAAGACCCTTTGTGAGAATGTCAGGCCTTCTAGTAAGAAGCTCACCTAGATCTATACACACCGCTTTATCATAACTATGAACACTTTTGTTATTAAAACACAACTTGAAGCTGCAAATGTGTAGTCACGCAATGCACGTTTGCTTTTATCCCTATACCTGACTTACCTAAAATAAGAATTATAAAAAAAACACAGATAATATCAGAAGCACAGGTCTATAGTCAAACTAGGACAACAACTATCATGCCAAGTCTATGTTTATCTGACAGGCGTAAAGATAGTTATGATAATGTTTCCTTACTTTGTTATGTGATTGGATACAGAGCTATTGTTTGATTGTCTAGAAACTAAATGTAAGAGAGAGAGAGAGAGAGAGAGAGAGGCACCAGACTGTAAGGAAGGACAAGTAAAACAAACCAGTAAACAAATAAAGAAGTCTCTATATAAATATAAACTCTAGAATTGTCAGATAATTATGGAGTTGGTCAGCGCTTGATCAGTGCACACAAATATAAAACGGCAGTCCAGGAACAAAACATTTGTTCTGATCGAGCATCAGCGTTATCCTCCCCGCTTTCTAACTTTTGCCAAGAGGCAGGAGAGGTAAGAATTCACCCCCAGGTCAGCGTCTAAAAGCAACTATACCAGAACTTTACCAGTCTATAAAATGAGCATAAAAGATAGAAGGCACAGAAACACAAACCCACTGTGGAGTGGGGTGGACTGACAGCAGCAGTTTGTTTTGTTTGTTTGTTTTTTTGGGGGGGGGAGGGCAGACTTGATGAAGCTGCAGGTCTGCTGGCGGCAGATGGGTTGCAATGTCTGGAAAAGAGCAGAGATACATATATATTTGCTGTCTCGTCTTCATTTAGTTTGTTTTGGACCTCCGTCATGAGCGCCGGTCACTTTCAGCGGATGTTATTAAACCAAGAGGTAGTCCAGTAATTATAGGCCAAAAAAGGGGTCAACGTTAAACAAATTGCAACAGAAGCAAACTCAACTGATTTTGTATCCTCAACATGTCCCGAGTGAGGGAAAAAAAGCCCCGAAGAATCCCATTAGGGGAAAGTTTTGAAAAACACCCAAATATATCCCATTTATACGCAAATACAAAAAAAAATTTCATGTGAATAGGGTAAAATTTTTCATCTTTAGATATCTCCATGAAAATTACTGAGTTGATTACGTACATTAAGACAAACAAAAAATGTATTACAAGTTTTTTTAAATTATTTGTTAACATGTGCAAATTTGCATAAATCGACATAAATTTGCATAAATTCCACCGTTTTGATGGCACATGTATATGAAGTTGCTGTGGTGGGGTAACACTTTATAATAACTATCCGTTATAACTAGTTAATAGATCATTAGTAAACTGTTAATTAATGAGTTATCAATGACTTGTTAAGTGTTTGTTAACAGTTTGTTAATGGTTTATAACTATGCCTTGTAGATAGTTAATAGACCATTAATAAACTGTTAGTAAATCAGTTGTAAATGACTTGTTAAATAACAGTTAGCAATTTGTTAAGGGTTTATAACTGTGCCTTATAGATAGCCAATAGATAACTTACAAGCTGTTAGTTAACAAGTTATATATGACTCATTTATAACTACACCTTATAAATTAGTATTAGATCATGAACAAGCTATTAGTGAATTACTTACTAATGCCTTGTTAAGTATCAGTTAATATACTATGTATGTTATTGGGACGTTATTCTAAAGTTGAAACTATTCCTCATTTATTAACTGTTAATAAAATTTGTGTTAAGTGGTAATGGCTTTACTGTAAGTGTGAATGCTGTTGAGACTGTGTTGGTTGAACATCTTTGTTAGTTATATTAATTCTTGTTGTATGTATTTCAGTTTTACTGTAAGATTCAAGAAGAAGACAACTTTGCCTCTCATTGGAGAACTGTTAGCTATCTGCCAAACTACTATCACGTTCAGGGAGGGCAGAATAGTTACAGCTATCAAATATAAGGGCTGAGCAATATTGATATTGTTGACCTGTATCATCATAGTAATTCATTTGGTATTGTATTTTCTATTATGTTGTAGATACAGATGACGATGGGACAATTTACACATCTTCCTTGGCCAACTCGTCTTGCATCTTCTTTCTCTTCATCCTCCAGTCCATCCGACTCCTCTTCGTCCTCTTCATCCAGCTCCTCATCCTCATAAACTGATTCTTCCGATTCAGACCAGAAATCGAAGTAAAGACGCAAGAAGAAAAAGAAGCACCACCACCAGAGTGACAAGAAAAAGGACAAGAGGAAGAAAAAAGAGAAGAAAAAAAGGCAAGCAGAGAGGTAAGTGTAAAGACAGGAAGGCAATAAGGCTGCTCCCCGCATGTGTGTCATGTCAGGCATGTCGTGTGTGTGTGTGTGTCTCTGTCTGTCTGTGTGTGTCTCTGTGTCTCTGTCTATGTCTCATAATGTACTTCCTGGTGGGCATATTGTCTTCCCTACAATTGCTGTTTCCCTGTGTCGATTCACTACTTGTATGTTTGTTATACTTAACTAAATTTCTATCTGTTTCAGCACATCATCCTGAGGAGGTCATCAAGAGATACAGGAAAGTCCTTAAGGTGTACATGAAAGGAAGAAAGCCGAGTGTGGCATATCGAAAGGTCGGTGTCGACCGAAACACCATCGTCGCCAATGGCCCGATCTGTGAGCTGGCTGTTGTGGCCCCAAAGAAATACAAGGAGTTGCTGGTTGCTCATACACCACAGCAACGACTGCAGGAAAAAAATGTCTGGAAGTGTTGATTAATGATCCAAACCTTTTGAGGGATGTTGAACATCCAAAGAAAAAGGGGAAACTGATTCCTCTGTCTAAGAAAGCTTAGATGTTGTGTCACTGTGGGATGGCGCCCTAGAGCAGTTTGGTTGTAGATCGGGTCTGGTTCACTAAGTATAGAGGGTCCAAGTTGTCCTACTGTAAGACATGTACATGTTCATATCAATAATGCCAATGGCTTGATTTTGAGTTATTTTATTTTCATGTCTTGCACAAAAAGTGCCCAAACCTCATGGGTTTGTACTGTACACTGTTGTGTACTGTTGTTCTGCCATGTGATGGCTCAGTATGTGTGTTTCTGTACATTAAACACAATATTCAACATTTCATCTGTGGTGTTTCTTTGGTAAAATACAAAGTACACAGAAAAGCCTATGGGTGGAACAAGGTTGAGGTACAAAACTTCAGATTTCAAATATCTGTACCTTGAACTTGTTCCATCCATTAGCTGTTCTACAAAGTTTCACTGGTATTAGTAGATGGTTAACAAATGATTAACAACTGATCTGTAAAGTGTGAGTTAATATATTAGTTAAGTATTAGTTACTATTCTATGTATGTTATTGGGACGTTTTTCTAAAGTTGCAACTATTCCTCATTTACTAACAGTTAATAAATGAGGAATAGTTTCAACTTTAGAATAACGTCCCAATAACATACATAGTATGTTAACTGATACTTAACAAGGCATTGGTAAGTAATTCAGCTTGTTCATGATCTAATACTAATTTATAGGGTGTAGTTTTAAATGATTAACATACAGTTAACAAGTCATTTATAACTTGTTAACTAACAGCTTGTAAGTTATCTATTGGCTATCTATAAGGCACAGTTATAAACCCTTAACAAATTGCTAACTGTTATTTAACAAGTCATTTAATAATGATTTACTAACAGTTTATTAATGGTCTATTAACTATCTACAAGGCATAGTTATAAACCATTAACAAACACTTAAGTCATTGATAACTCATTAATTAACAGTTTACTAATGATCTATTAACTACTTATAACGGATAAGGTTTTTGTATATGCGTATAAATGGGATATATTTGGGTGTTTTTCAAAATTTTCCCCTAATGGGATTCTTCTGGGCTTTTTTTCCCTCACTCGGGACATGTTGAGGATACAAAATCAGTTGAGTTTGCCTCTGTTGCAATTTGTTTAACCTTTTCTCATAAAATGACTGGACTAAGGGGACTCAGTCATGTTTCTGAATGCAACCTCTGTAGACAAAAGTGGCCTCTTCATTTGATCCATTGCATAACTATCCCTAAACGGCACTGACCACAAAATGCTGGTGTACTTGAAGTCCCACGAACGCAACAAACTACCGGTACTTACCTCCATTTGGTCTTTCAGATCAACATGAAGGAGGAAGCCACTTAATGCTACAGATGTGATGCAATCCTTTTATCACACACCTCCCATTCATCTAATTCTATTTCATCACACTGCCCTTCCCATGTGTTGTCTGATTCGCTGTTTTTGACCGTGCAGGTTCTGTTTTTCCACCGACCTGCTTGTGCACACTCATTTGTGCCCCCGCAGACACTTTCCTCAGTTCTCTCTTTTCCTGTTTGCCCGTGCCTTCAGACTTGCTGGTGCTACGTTGGTGAACAGGGGTTGTTGTTTTCAAAGGGATCGGTACTTTCCCTGGTGGCAGACGGGGATCTTCTCCAATGTTGACAGTGAGGTTGGTGTAGAGAGGCTCCAGCTGTTTGGAGAGGAGCTCATAGGTCAGAGAGTTGAGGCCATCAGAGCGCCAGTTAAGTCTGGTCCTTTTCAGAAGGTCGAACCTGGAAAGACAAAATCAGGGTCCAACTTTAAAGGAATAGTTTGTACTGAAATATTTCTTATTTCCTCCCAAGCTTTAGGTGATGAGCTTGATACCACTCTCTCATCACTTTCCACAGAAATGTAAGCTACAGTCCGGGGGCTGTTATCTTAGCTTAGCAGAAAGACTGAGGGTCGGCTGAAACAGCTAGCATGACTCAGTCCAAAGGCAAAAAAAATTCACATGACTTTCTGGACTTTCCACTGCAAGTTACTGTGCCTGGAGAGCAATATTCTCAGCACTTATCACACACTGGAAATTAACTATAATAATAATATCTATAGATAAACGATACACAATGTGTTCATTAGTGAGCAATAAATTTGCTATTATGTGGGTGTTACCTTTCTAAAGAGTCAGGCCAACTGTTTCCTCAATGTGCTTAGCTTGAAATTTCATGTTCATACATGAAGAGTAGTCATCTTCTTATCTAATTTTAACAAAAATAAACACTATGTGTCTACCTTAAAATTATGAAGTAATACCTTTCCATAAAAGGTAATAAAGTCCCTCGGACATTAAAAAATAAGGTTAGTCTTTATCATATTGAAGATACACAGTATTCCCGTGTGAACGTGACTTTGTGGTACTACAGCTGGTTTGCAGCAGTTTGTTTTTCTAATCACGATAATCTATCTAAAGTATTTTAGACAAAAAAAAATTAACCAGAAAACAAATTAGTAGGCTGCCCGTGGCTGCAGAAATAGTTGGCACCACCGAGTGAGCAGAGTAAAATGCCAACTCCGTATAAAAGAGCATGTCAACAAAAAATGAAACAACCATTATTGTAAGAGCAAAACCTGTCAGGAACTGAAGGTAGGACAGGTTTGGGCAAAAAGTTAACTGAAGCATAATCCTGATGCCTGTCTCCAGCAATGAGATGAAGCCTGGAGTAAAGTAAGTGATTATCTGTGATTTGTTATTTTATAGTTTAAAAAACATCCAACTAAAAATAGACAGATTCAACTTTAAATTTGAAAAGCAAAACAAAACAATGTAGCTCCATCAGTACCTGCGTGGGTTTTGCTCATTGCCTCTGTCTCCTTTATGCTTGATCATCTTGTAATGGCCAATGGCCACTGGGGGGCGCATGATCTTCATGCCAGACAGACGTACCCTGAATAAGCAGCACACAACAAAACAGCATTCTTGCAGTCAGAAGGATAAAATCGGAAAACCTAATCTCAGTCAGGATAATATTGGATCTACAAACCTAGTGCTTAACCATTTGCAATATTGCTGTTGCTCACAGTAATAAAGTTACTAAATCTAGATACATGTAACCTCTAAGGGATACATAAAAATAGGAAAGCAATGTCAACAACACTAGAATTGTGAATGTATGAGAGTCCATACATGATGCATGAAAAACATGGCTGTTCCCCATTTCCTTCCTCTGGTGCTTGTGTAACATCCCAGTCATCTAAGTTGATTAAAACATCTAAGTAATGTTGTTAATGTCATCTATATGATCATGTTTTAAGATGCAAACTTAAAAGTATGAATGATGTTAAAAGTAGGAGAAAAAATGTGTCTTTTTGATTATCATCATCATCTGGCAAATGCTTGACGAGCCAGAGAGCGGAGAGAGGGAACCGAAGCATCATAGAAATTAGATGAACTTCAAAACTGTGAACGCCTGCAGACCAGCCCAAATTCACGGGCTAGTCCATGCAAATATACTTACTGAACTCACTCCAAGAGACACACAGCAAAGCCACAGCAGTGGGAGGAGGGCACATGTAGATGAAAGATGATGTTAGGGCACATAAAATAAAAGTTAATGGAAAAAGGAAAACATGAGGCAATGAAGCGGTGAACATGAGAAAAAGGATGATGATGGATGGGCGCATGGATAAGCGAAGCAAAAGATGTTGAAAGATATAAGTAGCGGAGACTGGAGAGAGACACTCAAATGGCCATGCTTGTAGCGGAGGTAAAAAGGTGTGGACAAACAACTCACCTGGCAGCAATGTCATCATCTTCTCCACCCCAGCCCCAGTACTGGTTGGGGAAGCCATTCATCTTCATATACTGGTCTGGGGTTACTGCAGACACCCCACCAAAATACTGTGGGTACGGCAGCCTGGGAGAGTCATACCACATCATTAAATACCATGGCATGAGTTAACATAAGTCCGGCCATGTATGCACACACACACACACACAGGCACACTGTGCTTTTTACCTGTATCTGAACTTGTCCATGGCCACAGACAGGTGTGTGGGGAACTGTTTGTGGCAGGTGTAGGTGTTGTGGTCGTTCTCAGGCAGCAAGTCAACGTCATGCAAGAAAATGCAGCTCCAGTCTTCGTCTCTGAGAGCCTCACGCACCCCGACGTTAAGCAGCTTGGCTCGGTTAAAAGTACCATTCCCCCACTGAGGCCACAGACGGAAACAGAGGAGAACACTTAACCACACATTAATGCATTCATTTAAAAAAACAAAAACAAACACAGCCTGTGTTAAAGCTGTTTATGAGTTTTGGTTACATAGCCAGCATGAACATTATAAAATGTTAATGCTAACGTTAATGCCTGAGGAGGAAGTTACAGTAGGCCCACATCCTTCGTGAAGAGCTGAGGACAGATCTTAGGCAGGCAGGGAATCACTATCAGAAAGTAACCCCCCGGCCAAGCTAGCTGGTTAGTATGCCAACTTCAGTAGAAGAAAGGAAGCAATAGAAGTAGAATAAAAACCAGATGGTTGCTTTCTGCAAACCACTGCCGATGACAGCTAAGGAATTCCTGTACATGTGATGCTAAACTACAACACCTGCTTTAGAACGGCTGCTAATGCTAACATTGACTTTACTGTATGAAGCAATACCAAAACAAAAAGAGATTTTGGTAAACAAATGTGTATTTAGTTTTCTATTTAGTTCACATTTGTGCTACTTCGTTATTATCTGTAGTACCAGTCAGATAGGCCATCAGCATAATGCAAAGATTATCAAGGTGTCACAACTAATACAAAATACATATTCTGATAATACTAATGTGGTAAGACATTATTTCACCACTGCTATCTGTGCTCTGCATAAATGTAAAATGTTACTGTTGTGTATATCAGTGTGGCACACCAACTATATCTACCAGCATTACACAATTCATGTTGCACAAGGACAGAGACGGTGATAACCACACACCGACAGCTAATCCTTTATCCAACCTGTACACGCACAAACACTCATAGATAACCAGACCTGCTGCACTATGTAGATGCTGTAGTGGATCTGCTGTCTCTGCAGGAAGGGGTGGAGGTGGTAGAGCAGAGCCCGAAGGTGGGTCTGCCGGTTCCTATACGGCACCACTATCGCCGTGTGGTGCCGGGGTTCACAGTCTGGAGGCCGATAGCGCCCGCCTGGCATCACTAACGGATTCCTCTGTCTGATCTCCTCTAGAGACAGAGGAGAGGAAAGATGGACAGACACAGGTCCAACTGGGGGCAGGAGAGGACAGGACAGGAAAGGACAGGAAATGAGTTTTATTCATGCTCTCTGGCTTATATCTCAGCAGAGTACCACACACTACTGTTTGTTTTTTGTTACTGGATGCAAGTCAAAACAGCACAAATGTAATCCCTCACTCCCTTACCAAGCAGTGGGGAGGGGATCTGGCAGTCTCTCAGCGGTGGTCCTGTGGCAGGGGGTCCAGTGCCAGAGTTGCGGGGCGGGGGAGGCGGCACTCCCAGATGACTGAGGTTGGTGTAGACGTCGTGAGGACGGGAGTAATCAAACTCTGGCTCTGTGGTGTGCACCAGGACAGACACCAGGCCTTTAAAGCCCCCGAGGGAGAAGTAGAGAACAAAGGCAAACTGGAAGCCCACCAGCAAGGCTAGTGTGCACGGGGAGTCCAGAGAGCGCCCGAAACACGCCATAATAAAGTGAGATCACAGATATCCAGAGAAATTTCACGTGGGAAAATTTGATGGAGGTGTAGGAGGAGAAACGGGGAGGGGGGAGCAAGTGGTCGCTGGAGGAGGAGGAGGAGGGGGCGGAAGGTAGAAAATGAGTAAGGGGAGGCAGAAGGAGAAGGGGGCGGGAGAGGAAGCAGGGCGTTGGACAGACTCAGATGTGCAGGTGGTGGGTATCCATTTGTAGGAATGGGTAATAGTAACGGTGAAGCTCAGTCAGCACTGCCATCACCTCTTGACCATAGACGCCACTGAGAGGAAAGAAGGAAATAATTGTTTGTTAATTACAGTTCTACTGGTTTTTATTAAGTGTTTTCTATCAGTCTGAATGCATGGGTACCTGATTTTACAACGCTCAAATTAAAACCTGTCCCAGACCATCAATCCACTCCACCTCTCTCCTCCTCTTCCTCCTTTCATCATCAAGCCTTCTGAAACAAAATAGGACCTGAGTGAGTACAAATGCAGCAGCAGGTTTACCTCAGTAGACCACTGCTGTGCAGTCCAGTGTAATCTAAATTAAGATAGGGAATGACAAGCAGCTATAAACAAATGTCATGTTTGCTTCTTTATTTAGACTGGCTTATTTTCAGCAGTGGCATTCCATGGAGCATATATGGAAGAGAGGCTGATGCCTGGGGATCAGATTAATCCAACATCAGTTCAAAACAATTTCATGCTACTGCAAGTCTCTAGAGACTGGACTCATCAATGGAAGTGCCGAGTTTCCTGAGACAGGAAACAAGAATCCATAGCTAATAATTATAATAAAAAACAGAGGAGAAACAGCGCCATGGTTTATCAGCAGGCTCCAGAGAGCTTCTCCATCCAGGTGATCAGCCTATCAGCATCAACCGTTAGGCCCGTGCAGGCAATCATGGCCAATATTTACATGTCTCGGGCGAAAATATGTCTGAAAAAATGTAGTCTACGGGGTTACAGGCTGAGAGATTTCACAAAAGCTGCTCGTCATTTTGTCATTTTAATTACCGGGGCTCAAATAAAAGCTCCGCTGCACCAGCTCGACTCACCAGCACGTCCCTGCGACATTTCAAATCCAGCCCCCGGCTTCCTCTGACAATCGACGGGCCGCTGCCACCGAGTGGACGCGATGGACCAAAAGATAGCCTACCGTTTTTTTTTTTTCCTTTGCCTTTCTGATGTTGGTCGCTCCTCCTCCCCCTCCTCCTCTTCCTCCACCTCCTCCTCCTCCTAATCTCGCATCCGAGCCGAAATCTCCCCGTAGCTGCTTAGAGAGAGCTGCAGCTGCAGACGCTTTCACACGCAAGAGCATCGCCGCATATCCGTCCAGTGTCAACACAGGCACAAGTGCGCCTCATCCAAACGCGGCTGTACCATCCAGTCAGATGGGCCGGGGCGCACCGCCGTGACGCGGTGGGCGGCATGTTTGAAAATTGAAACGGAAGTAATCATAAAGCTTACACTAATGATTGATTGATTGATTGATTGATAAATGCATACAGATTTGGTCTCGTTGAATCAGTGCTAATCACCGTTCAAAAGGAGGTCCATAGTGGGCCACTCCACATCTGGATATTGTTGTCAGGCAATTTAAATCCATACTTTTCAGTCATTGAGAAAATGCAGTTCTCATATGGGTCTCTATTTCTGTGAGGAAACACCAAGGTTTATTTTCTAGAGATAAATCCATCATCAGCCTGCTCTTTTTCTTTAGGTGTGTGTTCATCTGTGACAGCTGAGATGGAAAGAAGATCTCCGTGGGAGCATGAAATACCTGGAATGGCTCTCACAATGCAGTAGGTACAGACACTAAACTACAGGGCAGTCAGAGATTATACACTTACATTTTCATTCTATTCATCAAAGGAGCGATCACTGATGGAGACATTAAATGTGTGAACAAGCACAAAAAATTGTCATCATGACCCTGTTTGACAAAAAGACTACTTTAACTTTATTTCTCACACGGCATCCAATCCAGGGGCATCAGCTGTTCACTGGCTTAATGCAGCAGGCTAAAAATGTTTTTATTCACATGCAGCAGTAGCTTGTCAGATTACAGAACAGAGACAGGACAGAATACTTATGGCTAAAGTAGTTCCACATAGGTAACCCCCTCCTCAGTAACCCCCTCAGTAACCCTGAAGCAGATAAAGCATAACAGAAAAAAATGTGCAAAACAATGCATCAACACTACTATTGTTTGTAGCACTATGTGAACACACTGCCTTCATTGTCTCAAAGCAAAGCGGGTGTGTGTTTTCTCTATCTGGGGAGAACCCCCTACAACCTCAGTGTCCCCTCAAGGAATACTGTATTAACGTAACATACAGACAGCAAAATGTTTAGTAAAGGCACAGAACAGACTCCTTCCACAGGCACACAGGTGAATGAGACGAGGTGTTTAGCTCTGGTGAAGGGAATTATAAACCGTACCTGTTGGTCTTTTAATCACTGAACTACAGTGACAAATACAAAAATGTTTAATATGTACCGACATCTTTAACCTTTTGTGCAATTGTTTTTTGTGTCTGCATATGGTGGAAATTATTGCCCCAATTCTGTGATCCAGTTGTTTATCAATACAATTCATTTAATCACAGAGTTGAGGACCAAATGGCTTCAGACCAGTGGAACAGGGACGATGTGATGGAGCTCCCAAATCAGCACACACAGAAGAGTCACACAGAGCACCTTTATATTTATACTGTATATCTATATATATAAAAAATCTATAAAGCATTGCCTTTCTATTTTTTTACTCATAAACTTAACCAAAATGTTAATAAGACAAGAAGGACTTCTATCACAAAAAGCACTATTGTGTAAAAAAAAAAAAAAAAAAAAATGGAATGAAATGTAATGTTTCACAAGTTTTCAGTCCTCATTTTTCTTTGATTTAGGCTAAGGATAACTTTCCTCTGAGACAGTCTTAAAAAAAAAGTAAAAAAAAAAAAAAAAAAAAGAAGTACTGCAAGCGCTTTGCTTTCACTCACTGCCTTCAAGTTGTGATATTATATTATTGACTTCTCTTTTTATTTCATCAGTTCATTGCCCATTTTTTCCATCACTTAAACTCTCTCCAGAAAAAAAAAAACATTTATAATAATACAAAATAATTATGCAATATGAAGTCCCTTTCCTCTATCGCTCAAGTTTTTTTCATTATTTAAATTATCTGCTCCTCCTCCACCACCTTCCCCTCCCTCTCTCCATCTCTCAGCATCTCCCTGTCTTTACTTTTTGTAGTTGCCGAACTGAATGGCCAGCCGATCGCTGACGCAGCGGAACGTCGCAGGCTGCACCTCCCAGTAGTTGACAGGGTTTGAGAACAGGCTGATGCCATGATAGAACGCCCTCTTCACCCCAAATCCTTGAGGGCAGAAGTCATTCACATTCACCCGGCTGATGTGGTTGGTATGCAGGTACACCACCTGGAAAAACCAAAGTTAGATGGTGAGTAGAACATCAGTGTGAACCATTCAGCCTCAGGTGTTAGCGCTCTTTGTACTCACCTGGAGGTATTTCATCTCTGGGAGGCCTCTGGGAACACGAGTGAGGCGGTTGTTGTCCAGACGCAGCTCTCTCAGCCGGGTAAGGTAGCTCAGACTGCCGTTCTCTATTTGTCGGATGTGGTTAAAGCTAAGGCCCAACCTGGGAAAAGTGAGACAAAGGGGGGGAAATGTGAAACAGTCCGAAATCAGGGCACTGCATGGTACATTACCTTAGCTGTTAAACTGCTTAGCTGACATGATTCTTATCACTGCAATGAAGTGATATTAAGCCAGGTGAGAATTAGAGCCGCAGCAGCCTGGCAAAGCCCCTGTGACCATAAATAATCCCATTAGGGATTACTATGGTGTGAAAGAAGAAAGTAAGAGAAACAGAGTAGTAAGGAAAAAATATGAGAGACCTTTTTTTTTAATAGAAGACATGATGTTGGACATGTCAAGAGTAGGAAAGCGCTTTAATTTAATAATGAAATTAATAATGATTAAATTCCATTAGCCTGCTTTAGTTTCAGTGTCTTTGTGTTTGTGCACTGTAAAATGTGATGAGTTGAAAATCTGAGAAACAGAAAAATTAAGTAAATGAAGGAAAAAACTATTAGTTTTAAGTGATGTTTACTTTAAATTAAGTCACATTTACTCAGATTTATGAGGTTGTTCCAACATAAAAATGGAAACTAACTTGGAAGCGAACTGGTTCTAAGGGCGCTGGCCCACTGTGACACCATCATGGCTAACTGGGACACTGAACAGGCACAGCTTTGTTTCCTACTGGTCAAAATGTCTGCTCGGGGGGGAGGGGGTTGTTAAAAGTGCAGAGATCATCTCCAAGTTCCTGTCGCTGAGCTTGTTTTCATCCCATGTTTGATGATCTCTGCAGCGGCTGCTGTTGCGACTGCAGGTACAAACTCTCAGTGTCATCCAGCAGCTTTTAAGTAGCATGTCAATGCAGTTCATATTATTGCCCCTGAGAGGCACTGCTGACAGGCAATGCATTTCTTTTATTTATTTATTTTTCAAACCACTGGATAATTCCTTAAATCTGCATGCAAACCCCTCAGGATGAAAGAAATTAGTCATGGGTAGAAATCAGTGAGGATCATGTTGTGGAAAGTACCTGTACAGGTTTTTGTAGCGGCTCAGGTCCTCCAGCTCTATAGCCTGGATCTGGTTGTGGTCCAGATGAAGCTCATGGAGACTCTCTGGGAGATCTGAAAACACAGACAAACTTCAGTTTAGGGAGAGTTTCGATTTCACCACCGTTGTTGTCTTTTTCCATGTCGTACCAGTCAGTCCTTCCAGCCCCATTTCTCATGTTTATGTGAGATAGTGATAAGAAAAGGGACATCTGTTAATAGCAGAATATTTATAATGCATTTCCCAGAATCTGTATTTTACTTTAAGGGCAGCCTAAAACAGTGTATGGGGAGTATGATAGCATTTTATCCACACAGAGCAAATGTTACCTTTTGGCACCCCTGTCAGTTTGGCCTCTGATATGCGGAGATAATTCAGGTGCAGTCCCTTGAAGGCTCCAGGCTCAAAACCGCTGTTCATGATGGGGTTTGCTCCCATTTCTGCAAGATATAGTGAATATTTGTGGCACATCAAAACAGCAGCCTCTTTAATTTTCAAAATCCAATGTCGGTGCCATAAAGCGGCAGAGGCAGTGGTGAGCACCACAGAATGTAGCTTAGATTTATGTCATCAGCATTTCTGACCTATACAGTTCATCTTGGTCAGGCCTGAGAAGGCTCCAGCTGCCACCTTCTTGATGCGGTTCTCATGGATCCGAATCTCAACCAGAGAGGGAGGCAAGTTCTTAGGGATGGTGGTCAGCAGATTTTTAGAGAAGTAGAGCTTCTGCAGGTGCTTGAGAGGAGCAAATGCTCTGGGGTGAACTTTGGAAATGTGGTTGTTCCTCAGGGACAGACCCTTGAAATACAGAGAGAGAGAAAAAAAATGTAACCAAGGGGAATCTGTGTGAAAACATCAGTAGCCAACAGTCAGAAAATGAAAAGAAACTCATATCCAGAGTGGACAAAAGCTCTCTAGTGTGTATGTCTGAGTGAATTAAAACAGATCCAGGAACAGTTCACAGCAGTCTATCATCCAGTAGACTGTCTCTCCACCTGTGCTGGCTGGAAGATGGAGACAGATGGAGGCTGAGGTAAACAAACCTTAATAGAGAAGTTATTGTATAATGTCATGTTGGGAGTTTCCCAGGCTGCCAGACTTAATATTGCTCTTGGTCAGCACTCTTGAATAAGGTTCAGGAGTGAGCAAAGCCTGTCTGCTAAGAGAGGCTTGAATACTCCCATTTGGCTTTGGGCTCAAACTTTAATACAATTAAAGCTCTCAGGGTGAAGGGCGGTGGAGGGTGAAAAAGAAAGGAAATGAACCTGTAAATCCCAAAGGAAACAGAGGGTCATAATCATATTTCACACCGCTGAGGCCAATACAAGCTGAGCGGAATCAGTTGCACATCCTCAAGAGGTGCTGAGGCCGACGCTGAGCAGGACATTATGGGTATGACCAGACTGTGTGCGTCTCTTACGTATAAGTTAGTGAGGCCTTTGAAGTCATTCTCTGCAAGCTCAGTAATAAGGTTGTTCTGCAGGTCGAGGAACTTGGTGTCCGGTGGAATATTCTTTGGCACCTCGGTCAGACCTGAAGACAAGACCAATAAAAACACAGAAGGGAATCATACTCCATTAAATGCTTCCATGAATGACTGTGAACCAACACCCAATGGGCAAACTCTTAGAATATCTTAGTCAGACATACTGTAGACTCTGGAAAATAAATAGTCACTGTGTGTTTTAAAACCTCCATCAGGTCTAAAAATTAAACCGGTCACGCTCCCACACAATCGCAAACGAGCACTTTGGTGCTCCTCGACTATTATTTTAATGAGAGGTGGACATACACACAACCATGGAGGTCACACACAGACGTCAAAAGCAAGACATAACTAACATTACTGGTTTTGTCACTGTCATAGACACGCACACACATATTCTTTACACAGACAGACACACAAATTCCCCTCACACCAGATGGGGACACCAGATGTTTCCCATCTGGGTTCCATTTGACAGAAGTCGCATAGGATGTGACTTAAATACCTTCAGCGAAATCACACGTCAAATGAAAGGAAGACGGACGCAACTCAGACAGATACAAACTGTGGGTGATAATGTATGAGCGGTGAAGCTGCACCAGCAGTTGTGTTTTAATTCTGGCTTCTTTGCAACAGTAAACACCTGCTGAGTTGTAGTGGAGAAATAGTGAGAATGTGCGGTCAGTGACGAGCATAAACACAAAAGGCTGTTATGGTTAGGCTTATTGTTGACCCAGCCATAAATTCATAGAGGCTAAGAACGGGTTACAACAAGTGGATGGCGTTAAGAAATATACCTGCATTGGGATCTCTCTGGAAAATGACTCAGCAGACGCACAAACACAGCAACCAGAGGTCATTAACAAGACCACATCACAGAGCCACGTCGACAAGTGTATCAGATGTGGTCGGTGGCACAGACAGGCCACGGTAAGCGAATCCTCTACAGGGGCCGACCTCATCCCTCAACCACAGCCATGATGCAACCAGGCGTACTGGAGAGATGGTGCCAGCTGTCCCACTGGGATCCAGTCTGCCACCAAACCACATCTGACCCACATGACTCTACCCAGAGCTGTCCATCTAGAGTTAAGTTTAGATATATGGCTTTGGCTGTACTGTGCCACACCCTCCATGTCACCACACAGGATCAAACCCTCAGCAGTTTCCTCTGTGCAAACCGTGTCCAAGCACTGCTGAGAAATCTGGTGCTGTGGTTGAGGAAGCCTTATCCAAGGAATTGAATAAATTCATTAGTTGTGAGTAAAAGATCATGTTTCAGTCCAGAAATACTGTTTAAATTATAAACCAGTTCTGGCCTCTGTGATGTACTTTTCTCTGTAATGAAGTTATTACAGCTGCCGTGAGAGCAACATTACTCCAGAAGGTGCATAATGTTACCAGGTGGATTTGTGTGGTAGGAAATATTTACCTCGCAGTCAACACCTGCAGCTTTCAACACACATCCTGCCAGCTGGGAAGCTTTGAATTACTGTAGCACGCCGGCATCAAACCTCCCAGACATGATAAACAAACCTGAGAAAAAAAAACTTTCACGAGCACCCCCTGATTAAGCGTATCCCATAACCCTCCGAACCCTCAAACCACAGCTCTTCACCCGTATCTGCCACCAATCGCAAAGACTTTACCGCAAAGTGACAGAACTAGCACCCTCCTAAACCCCAGCGCCCCTCAAGACAAATACCCGACATCATGCTGGGATGCACACTGAGAGGAGACAGACGCCACCGCCAAAATACATGTGTTCTAAATAAGCACTCGACATTGTGGAAATTATATGCTTCCACATTTACCCACTGCAGAAAGACCAGGGACAGTAAATATATAGAGCTTGTAAAATGATGATTTGACAAAACCATTAAATCTAAACAGAGACAGTTTATTAGAGTTATAGAGCCAGTATAATATGAGGAATCTTTATGTCCTCAAATAAGGCTCAGTTAAGTTTCTGGAGTTCTGTAAAAATAGACGAGTCTGAACTTAGAATATCTACAGTCGGGAAATTGGAGCATTATGTTTATATGGAAACGCTAAAGTTACATCTCAGTCTGACTTTAAAAGCACAGTGAAAGTCATATTTTGAGGAAGGTTATGTTTTCTGGATTTGTCCAGAAAGAGCACAATATTTCTGTATAATAATTTTCATAATCCTGATGTCATTATTCAGATGCACATTTTTTTTATCTTTATCAAACAATCATTTTAATCCTCTCATCCTCTTTAAATCCTTTTAGACTAAATAATTCTTCCTTCCATCCTCCCTTCCTGTTTTGGGTTTCCATTGAACATCCTGTCTGCGTCCCAAAAACAACATGAAACAGCTCCTTAAAGACAGTAAGGATATTATAAACTTTACATCTGCTCTCATTAAAGTGTCCCTTTTTTTTACCGACACTTCTGTGTCTTTCTCTCTAACTCCCTCTCTGTCGCTCTTGATCCCATTTTATATCTCCTATTTTCTCTTCCTCCTCCCTTCCCTTGACTCAGTCTTTTCTCCCTTTCTCCTCAAACCATTTCTCTCTTCCCTATATCTACACACAAAATCTGGAACACAAAATCCCTCAAAGAGATGTTTTCCCTTGTGAAAATACACCAGTGTTATCCTTAGGGAGAAATTCCTCCCTTAGATAATACACCAAAGGGGGGCTTTATTCTCTGGAGCGATGAAAGTCATGAAAGGCTCAGGTCATGCTCACTCGTTCATTTGTTTTCCTCTCCGAACCTCCTGCCACACTCACACACTGAGAAATGATGACAAAGCGTCACAAACATGCGTCTCAGTTGTTCTCACACACTCACTGACCGAGGTCAGAGCACTGGACGACCCTGAGTCGACAGTGGCAGCCAAAGGGGCACATGGGCATGGGCATGTCAACGGGGGGGAGCTCATCCACGGCCGAACCCTCTTCCTCGTCCCTCATCATCGCCATCATCCCGCCGCTGTCCATACTGTCCATGGCAAAGTCCAAGAAGCCCCTCTGCTCGAAGGGCAGGGCAGAGGAGGGAGAGAGCAGCCGGACCACGCATAGCAAAAGCAGGAGGGAGCAATGTGGCAACATATTTTATTTAGACACCTGAGAAAACAGAAGAAAGAGGGAAAGAAGGAGAGCAGTGTCAGTTTTACTTAACACAAATGTTGACACATTAAGTTATCAGTTTACACACCATCTCATTAGAGACCCTGCAATAAATAAAGCATAGATTTTTAGGTTCTTGTAGAGGGGTGTTGAATTTACTATAGGTCCAATCTGAAGGTTTTACTACAGTATGCTGTTGTGTTGTGAATTATTAATATTAATTATTATGAAGTATTTTACAAACATACATTTTCCATTCCATTACAGTAATAAGGATATAAATGAAGATGTGCCCTGGGATGTTGAAAAATGAAGAAAAGAAAGAAAAAACTATTGCGTAAGCCCGGCTGGATGACCAAGTGGACAATGCAGAAATCAAAATCCCTGGGGGCCCCTGACTCCCAAGGGCCCCAAATGTCCCAAGTTCAATGCCTCTCAACTCATTTTTCTCAGGAAATATGCTGTACTGTAACAACTGTCTACTAAGACACATGACAGTGCATTGTTACTTATTATGTACTCATATACCTAATATTGTACAAACTATAGCAACAGCCCCTGAACAGGTTAATCCGGCCATGTGTATGAGAGTTATAAAATAACTGCAACACAGGTAGCAGTCAGTGATAAATGGACATTGAAATATTATGAAACGGTCTGCTTATTCTTAATTACAAAGCCCTATTGTTTACACCACACCTAACGGGCAGAGCAGGAGCTAGAGGCTGGGGAGAAGTGCACTCATTCCCCCTGGTCGACTGGCCAGGAACCGCCCCTGGGAATGAAAGTCACTTAAACCACACTGACGAAATGTCACTGTCTGCTTCCTGCACAGGGGAGAAAGTCTCTTCTCATTGGCCAATCAGATAGTGTGGAGGACATCGCCTCAGCGGTGGAAAACTTTATTCCTGCGACCAAAGAGTCAAACAAAGCCGCCATTCATTTAGAGGGGAAACTGGGTGTGCATGACCAAGTGCAAATGTGTTTGTGTGTCTGTGTGTGTGTACGTGCACATGCATGTGCACATGTTCCAGTGTGTATGCATGTCATGAAACACAGACGCCATGATGTCATAGCTGTGCACGCACTCATGGCTAATTGAGGTCACCAGACATGCGAGCATGTGCATGTGTGTCCCTCTTTGCTTGCTTTGCTTTATCCTGCCTGCACTGACCTAACTAACACTTCAACGCAGCCACTCAACCTAAAACCTATTTCCTAGAAAAACAAATTATTACCAGGCCAACTGATCCCTTCAGCAGGAAACTGTGACCCTTAACCTGAGGCTAAACCTATGAAGTAAAGCCCAGTCCTACAGTGGATGCAGGGCTGAACTACAACTTTATAATCCCTAACCTTGGCCTATTAATTCCCAGCCTGATCCACAGCTCCGTAATCCTACAGAGGCGTGGAAAATCTTGATGCCAGTTGTGAGGGTATTCCGGATAAGTTTAAGGATCTGTCGCAATATTATCAAGCTTTCATTGGAGGCAAGAGAAAAACAAATTTGGGTTTTAGTATTATCAGGACTGAAAGACATGAAAGGAAAATGAAGGAGCGGAGGCTCACAGAGACATTGACAACTCAAGAGAGCAAGGAAAAAGAAGTTGAATGTCATTTTTATCTCCCAGAGGTTTTAAAGTGGAATTTCTGTCTTTTTATGTGTTGCTAAAAAATTCTAATTGTTCCTTTATGAAATGTGACACCATTCAAATACTTGCTTGATCTTTGCCCTGGTTATTTGGCTTAATGGTCCAGGATATTTATGGTAGCAGAGTGTTCACAAGACTTTCATATGGCCTTAAAGGGAGGCTGGAATAATAAAACTGGTGGTGAGGGGCTTCAAGAGCTTTTAAATGTTGGGGGAAATGCTTCTCATTCCACCCTTCATAAAAAATGCAAAAGTAGAGCCTTAACAAAAACACTTCACACAGAAATCCAAGAATGTGTTCAGAGTGATACATCACAGTGAGTGGGTGATGAATTAAGAACACATGCTTATCAATTCAGCACTTACTGACCACATTCATTGCCTCACATATCAATTCAGCTTTAAGCCCCTAAACTACACAAGACCAGTGCATGAGAAATGATCATTTTCCGTCTCTGCCTTTAAAGCTGCTTATGCAATCCTCTGCAACTGTGAAGCATTTCCCATCTAGTCAAAGAAATATAAAATATATATTATTTAGCAACGTTAAAAACTGTAAGACAAAGAGCCTGTGCATAATGTGGACCTGGCCTGGAAGAATGAATAAGTGGCCCCTACAGTCTGCTCGCTGCAATAAAAATAGCTGCCAAATTATACCATTTTGCAGAAAATAAAAAAACCCACTGGCCTTGGCTTGGCCAGAAAAATGCAGCCAAGAGGACACGGCTAGGGCATATATAGTCAGCATCACACAATGACACGCAACACACAAAGACACACACACACAAAAGAACTGGAACACACACAGAAGTCACCACCAAGCTTATTCATATACAATTTCTGCAGTGTTATGGGAGGTATAACAACTATCCTGTATATTGTAAATCTAAAAATGAGACATCCATGCTGAGTTATGTGGAGACATATTTCACTGATCAAACCAACGATTTGCCTGCCATTTCTAGAAAAGCATAGATAGCATAGAGATTTGCAGACAGAGGTGCTAAGGGTGATCGCTCAGGGGGGGACAAAAAGGGAGACAGGAACAAGAACAGCCTATCATCATCCAGGAATGACACATATAAGGCTCTTGCAAACACAACATGACAATAGGTCTAAGCTCCATCCCACAATCAAAGAGCCTCTCTGGCTGTAATAACCACTTTTACAGTAACAAACTATGGTGTGTATCAATGTTTTTCCTGTCCCACCGGTTAAGACCATGACTCAACAAACATCCGGTCTGAGATGAAAAGGCTTCAGTCCTAGTTGTTGTTGCCTCAACTCTCCTCCCAGCCAAAGGCCAAGAGGGGTATAATGGATGGATGGATGGACGGACGGACGGACGGACGGACGGATGGACGGATAGACAAACGGATGGACGGCCGGACGGACGCATGGATGGATGGATGGATGGATGGATGGATGGATGGATGGACGAATGGACGGATGGATGGACAAATGGATGGATGGACGGACAGACGGATGGATGGACAAATGGATGGATGGATGGATGGATGGATGGATGGACGGACGAATGGATGGATGATGGATGGATGGATGGATGGATGGATGGATGGATGGATGGATGGATGGATGGATGGATGGATGGATGGATGGATGGACGAATGGATGGATGGATGGACAGATGGATGGACGGACGAATGGATGGATGGATGGATGGATGGATGGATGGATGGACGGACGGACGGACGGACAGACGGATGGATGGATGGATGGATGGATGGATGGTTAGTTGGATGGATGGATGGACAGACGGACAAATGGATGGATGGATAGTTGGATGGATGGATGGACAGATGGACAAATGGATGGATGGATAGTTAGATGGATGGGTGGATGGATGGCTATTCTTCCTCACTCACTGTTTGTCTCTATATGGTGCAATGAAGTGAGGTATACAGCAGGGGGAGCGGGTTAAGACAGGCAAAAGAAAGAGTGGAAGATGTGTGTCATGCAGCAACGAAAAGCATGTGAGAGATCATGAAGCTGTTGTCAGTGTCTGATCGACACCTGCAACAACAAAGCAGTCATGGGAGTAACTTGGGAGTAACAGATCTGCTGCACTATATACAGGTGGAAAACCACTGTAAACTATATAAAGCTCTGTTTTTCAGGGTTTAACCTGGGCCTCCAACACCTGAGAGCTCAGTTTCATCACACAGCAGCAGTGTCTGAACCCATTAAAGCAAATCCCTACAGCCGGGCCAGAAGAGTGGAGACTGTTATTCACAACAGTGCAGATGCATTTGAATTAACCTGGTGTCAAATCCACATACTTTTGGTCAAAGTACTTAATGTGATGGGGCCGTCTCTCTACTCTACAGCAGTGGTTATTTTCCTTCAATAAGACAGCGGTGAAGAAGCAGCAGGAAATTCCCCAAAGTCAAAGGTGTGTCAGTTCATGCCAGCTCTCATTCACACACACACACACAAACTCACACGGATAATATGACTGTCTGCGCCTCGAAATGTGGTTAGTTGTCATAACAGGCAACAGAAGACAGACATTTTAATGAAGAGAGAATTCCAGTGGTTTGCTGTTGGAGTTGAAAGGTGAAGATGGGAGAAAATTCAGAAGCGCATGAACGACCGGATAGATATATCAGCTGATAATGACAAAGGGAAATAAGCGGCAGTGTCAGTGAAAGCCCCATCTGGTGACCAATCCACTCCCACAAGTGCATCATTTGTTTGAGTTTCCCACACTGGGTGCCAGAGATTAGCTTTACATTTCCTATATACACTATCCATCAAGTGGTGGGTACTTGTCAGCCCTCACATCCACTGCAATTACTTTGATGTGCCTAGGGTTCCCACACGGCAGCCTTTGCCCTTGTCAAGCTAAACAAACATACATTTAAGCTATATGCTGAGTGTGTTGCCAAGAATAATCATCTCCTTGCGATACAACACACACTGTTTGTTCTCCCATGACCACAGGCAAGAGAAAAGCAATCACCATTACCTCCCACCTACATAGTAGCACACAACCCACTTTTTTCGCCCTCTCTTCACTCTCATGAATCGCTGCCACCTCTTCTCAGCAGAGAATGTTTTAATTGGTGTGACCACAGAAATCATCAGATTTTATATGCACATAACCCCCTTTTTATGGCTGCATGGTTTATTCACAGCTGCTGTTCTTGTCTGAACCTTCTGGCACCGCCATGAACCCTCGGAGCCAAAGGTGCCAAAGATCCATCGCTTTATCGATCAAAGGCATCAAAATGCTGGCTCGTCTCATCCGTGCGTTCATATTTAGGAACAGCTCAGCTCCTCGGGGCGCGCTGGCAGTTGTGCGAGCAAGAGTTAAGGTGGGGCAGCAAGCTCTACCAAAAAGTTCCAGCTGGCGCCTCGACGCTGGTTTATTGGCAGCCGCCACGTCAACACTCAGCACGGATTACCATCACATGGTGGCTCAAACTGATCAAGGTGCTGACTGCGCACAAAGCATTTCACATAGCTTAGTATTGTGTTGCAGGGAATACATTTTGGCTGGAGTCGCTCCATCGGATATGTGTTTGTTTTCACTTGGAGGTTTGTGTTTTATTTTTTGTAAGCTATCTTTTTTTTTTCTGTGCAGGATCCAAGCTGACCCCCTAGGGAAAAAGGCACATAATAATCACACACATGTTTGCTTGTGGGAATGCAACACCTACTCAAATGTATACACAGACATGCACACACATACAGTATGGCATGTCTTTGTAATTAAGGTGAAGTCCAACTCCAAAATGATCTGGTCATTTTGCTGACCTCCCTCATTTTCTCATGTCATGTCTCCTTCACGTTAGGTAGACAGACAGGCACATATACACACACATACACACACACACAGCCCAGATTCATGCACGCCTCAGATACACAAGGCTGTTAGTGCTAGGCGGGTCCGGTAGAAGCGTTCGGGTGGAGTTAACTGCCCCAGCGGCTGTAATTTGGTGACTGCTATCCCTAAAAAAAGGAACTGTTTGGCAGCTTCTCTGCTGCCGCCAAGCTTGGATGTGGTGGCAAGCTGCTCAGCGCTGCAGGGACGAGGCCTAATCGGAGCAGAAAAGAGAGCAGAGCTACACAGATAATCAGAGAAAAAAAAAGAAGGTAAAATCGGCCAACAGCAGGAGGACAGCTGATCTGGGCATCAATGTCTGTGGTGGGCAGAAGAGGCTCATTCAGAGTATGTGAGGCATTCCAAAGTTTGTGCCAGTTGTAAGTGGCCTATGAATAGAGACTAAACAATGGCTCCCTTTTGACAGACCAAATAGTTACAGTCAGCAAATTTTATTGTCAGGACATGGCACAGACAAGATTTCCAGAGTATGGATTTAATTATAACTTGAATTCAAACTTGCAATAGTAAGGGGAAACATGTAACCACTGATTTGGCATCAAACTAAAACTGATCAATGATGGCACACAGAGAGGAACATGGAGCTGGAAGGCAGCTGTGAGTTCGAAGCTGGACGGAAAAGTCGGAAAACGAGACCGAGCTCTGAGGTGAATGTGGAGACAGACAGGTGGATGGACAGACAGGCTGCTGGACACAGCACAGACAGACAGCAGGTGTCGGGTGGTCAGCCCACAGGGCGGCTAATAGGCAGTCACACAGGACAGTCAGGAAACAGACAGATTTAAACCATCATTTTCAAGTCGTCAGCACAGAACAAAATGAGGCCGGGGAAAAAGTGTTCCTTTTAAGGTACTATATTTGTTCACAGTGTATTATAGCTATATATAATAATAATCTTTGTGCCAAATACCAGACTTCTCTCAACAAATTTCAATATGAACCCTGTGTGGGTGCACTGAGAGGCTGAATTTGAGGGTGGAACAGGCCTGTGCACCAGATCGAGTTGACTAGATTGGCACCTTTCACTATAATTATTCTCTCTAAATGAGGATGCAGGGGTGGGGGTAAAAATCTCGCTGTACAGTTAGAGCCCGATGGTGAGAGAATAAATGTGCGTTGATCTGGGGATAGACTGAGCGGAAATGAAAGGTTGGACTAATTATCATCCGGCTGTCTGATGATATGCTCCTGTTGAAGTCAGTGGAGACTCGGTGCGCCATCTAGTGTTAGTTTGGAGGAAGAGCTGACCTTGAAATCTCCAGCTTCAGATCCGCCAGGCACATGATGGAACAGGTTGCGACTTACGGCAAATAATAAAGACGGTGCTTTACATTATTGAGAGAAAATCTAATTTTTAAGATTCAAATTAAACAAATTCAAATGGAAACTGTGCGTAAATATGACAAATGTAACAGAAACATAAAAGTTCACAATATAAATCTAAGCAAAGTTCAAAGAGTTTTGGACAAGAAGTTAAAAGCTGCTTTGTCACTTGATTTCACTACAACAGTCCAACAGTATGAAACTTTCTAAATATCATTAAGACTTTGCAGATTCCCATAATGAAATAAATGTACTCCTGGCCAATTAAAAGTTTAAAAATGACAGAATAAAATAACCCATCTCCCCTACCTTTTGGATAGTGATAAGAAATTAATTCCAATTTCCAAAATCAAAAATAGTTGACGGGTGTTTTTTTTGGTCTCCCTCTGTGCGTCAGATTATCCTGGAGATTTTTTTTAAAAAAAAGAGAAATTGTCCTATATGTTCATCACATTTAGGGATAATTGCAGTATTTCCCTGTGGTCCTCTGACATCCAGTCGCAGCTCCTCCGCCACTCCGTGCCACTGCGAACCGCGTCAGGGAACCGTGTGTGCGCGTTTCAGTCCAAACCGAGGAAATGACTGAGAGTCGGGGGGGTCGAGCCCATAAAGTTAACAAGCCAGCCTCCTTTTCGGATGGAGGGAAGAGGAGGAGGAGAACTGGGGGGTGCGGCCTGAGTACAGTACCTCTGTGCCAGCTGGTACAGTAAAAATGTAGGATTTTACTTTTAAGTATACGATTCCTGTGATGATCAGGACACCATACAAATATCATGACAATGTAATACCATAGAGATGACATTAAAGTATGCTGTTGTTTTATTTCAGCCTCCCCCCCCCCCCCCCCTTCTATACTCATCAGATAATGACAAAGCAGGATCTTTGTTTAATTGAAAAACTTGTTTTGTTTAATTTGAAATTTGTTTAAAATGAAAAACTGTTTGAGACATTTGTTTAAAATGAAAAACTGACATATCACATTGACATAATCAAGTCATGCACTTCAGTCTTAGAATGAAACAATGTCGACCCACCTTTTTTTTCCTCTCGTTCCTCTCTGAAGACCTTGTCAATCTCAGTCAGGTTGAGTAGTGACCATCAGGGGACAGCTCTTTTCAGGTCCTGTTTGAGTGAGATAGGTTCAGTGCTCCAGCTGGACATTCACAGAGTTGTCCCCCAAGCAACAGGGTCATCTTTCTGTCAGAGGTTGAACCTCCAGCCCGGTCTGAGGTCCTGAGAGTTCTCACTCTGGTTTTCATTAAGGACATCTCTGTTCTTTGCTCCAGTTAACTTTGTGACCAGTTTACTAGTCCCAGCTACTGCGCTACTCCCACAATACTGATGCTGCCACCACCATGCTTCACCATAGGGATGGCACTGTTCTGATGGTGCTGCCTGCCTGACTTCACTGTTCATTCTTGGTTTCATCAGATCATAGCATCTTGTGTGTCGTAGTCTGAGACAGAGCTTTCTTGTGGGAAAAAACAAAACAAAAGAAAGAACCCCGATTAGAGAGCTGCAGTGATGTCCAGTCTTCTGAAAGTTTGTCCTATCTCCACGCAGGACCTTTGGAGCTCAGCCAGCATGACCTTATCGACCTCTTTTAGCAAGTCTCTCTCCTGTGAAAACTCATTTTGCTGAGCTCTTACAAACTGTCAATGCAGCAAATGTTTTGAAGCCTTCGTCAAATTTGTTTTTGGTTCTTGCACTGACATGCATTGTCAGCTGTGAGACCTTCAGGTGTGTCTTTTCAGATCATGTCAAATCAGATGAATTCACCACAGATGAACATGGTCTAGAAAGATGATCAAGAGAAATAGCACAGTGTCATATGGTCAGTGTGACATCACAGTTTTTGCTTTTCTATTAATTTGCAAAAAATTATAATGTTAAAGTTATTCTAAATCTTAGGGCACAAGGGATGGACAAAATAATAGGAACACCTTACCATGCCTGATGAAAATTAGGCATGCAATAGATCTACAATAACTGCTAAAATGTTTTAAGGTTTGGGCTTTTTTGCCTTTAATTGATATAGTTCTTGCATTGTATTGCACCATATGTATTGGTTTTGTTTTGTATCACTGTCTCTCATTTAGTGTTATTGTCTGATGGATTCTGTTCTCTCCATGGATATGTTGTGTTTCCATTGATGTCTCAACCTTTTTGTCCTTGTTTTGTGTATTTTAATGGCCTGAAGTCTTTTTAACATCATGCTGGAGGACTACAGTTGTAAATTAGCCTTTGGCACTGGAAATGGGGAGAGAGAGAGAGGGGGAATGACATGCAGCAAAGGGCCACCAAATTCAGGACTTGAACCGGCTGCAGTAACTGCACATGGGGCGCCTGTTCGATCCACTGAGCTATGTGGCGGCCCAAAATGTTTTCAGTTTTAAAAATACTGTATAAAATACAATAATCCTGTATTGACACAGTGGCAAAAGATTTGATATGGTGCAGAGTGTCAAGGGAAAGGCTGATTCACTGGATTTCATCATATTATAGGGTATTCTTTTTATTTTTAGAAATATTACTAGTACCAAAAAAAGAAAAGAAAACAAAACAAAAGAAAAGTATTTTCCCAGTAGGCTCGGAATGTCTTATGATATTTCCTCAAGAAGAAGAAAGGGATGAGGACAATGCACTGTATTTGAACGTTGTGTCTGAGGTCTGTAATTGCCATGTTTAATTGCTTTTAAAGCCAGTTTAGAGAGCACAAGACTTTGTAATTTTAGCACAGCCAGTTAAAACCCAAGTTGAAGCATGGCGCATCTAAGACTGACTCCACTACAGAGCGACTGCAGGATACAGTAGCACATTGAGGTAAACCAAAGTGAGCTGTTTATTGTTGCTCCTGTAATGAAATATAACAAAAGAGAGGAACTATAAGTGTGTAGTAATGCAACATGCCTATGCAGTATCATGTTAGTTAGACTTTAGTGAGGTATGGAGGGAAAAACGAAGGCAAAACAAAACAAAACGAACCCTATTAATTCCTGGAAAGTGGTGTTTCCATGCATTATTTTACAATTGCAAAAACCTTAATGGTGTGTTTTCCTCGAGTGTGAGTTGTAGTCACAGTGTTGGTGAAGAGTCTGTTCCAGGTCTTAACACCTTCTCTGGAGCTGGTGTTGCCTGCACTGTTTTTGTCTTAAAACCAATGGGTGTTTATGAGATTTGCTGAGCCATGCGTATATTTTTCTCTTCTATTCTATTTTTTTTGTTTTGTTTTTTAAATGGACCACCATTTAATTGCGTAACCCAGTCACACACAATAAGTCACACATTTGTCTCTGATTAGCACTGGGAGAGTACACTGCGATGCTACCGAGCTTCACCAAAATCAGGCAGCAAATGTATTTCGAGGACTGTGATTATAAAACGTATGATTTTGTGTCTTCTCACGGTTTTCTATTAAATTTTGTTTTGGCAGGATGAAGTGTTCTCTTTCACTGACTCTCTGATTTCCTCTCTGCATTGCCAGCACCCAGAGCAAGACAGCAAGTTTGGCAAGCCACACCATCTGGGAGCCTTCCCGACCCTGCACAAATTCAGCCACACAAGCGTTTGCAGTGATCTGCACATTATCTATGAGCTCTGCAGAGATAGGACTTTAGCATCAAATTATAATCGTTTTCCTCATCATCGAGATGATTGATCGTGAAAATTGAAACTCTTTCTCTTAAAAGAGGGCAGCATCCATACTGGTGTAAAAAAAAAACATGATGTGGAGCAGAAGAGATGAGTGCCCAGGAGGAGCGTTGGCAGGGGACACAATTTTGATAAAGGCTTTTGGAGATAACATTCCCTCTCTGCCTGCTTCCTCTCTGTCTCCCATTTTGTGGATTCAGCCTTACACTCTGTTTCTCGCTCTCCATTTGTCTGTCTCTCTCTCTCTCGCTGTGGTTCAGTTGATTATGGTGTTGGTCTGTAGCTAGAGGGCTTGGCATCCAAATTAAACTCTTTTTGTCCTACGAGTGTTCAACTTAAGTGTCTCCAGAGATTAGCACACCCACTTGTTTGCTGCCATGTGCGTGTGTATGTGCCTTTCTATGCGGGAGAGAAGAAAATAATATTGACTAAAGTGTTGTTTTCATGTTTTGTTTCTGGAATTGGGGTTCAGCCCAACAGAGTTTATTTCATGCTTATTAACGTTGCAGGCTATCACGGATGAGAACATCAGGGCTGATGGCCGAGTGGTTAGCTGCCTTGCACCCTGCAGTAAGCACATTCTTGCTGATCCAAATAGTTGACCCTTCACACTGGAACCCAATCTCATGTTCTAGCGAAGGAACTTGTCCTCCAACTTCTCTGCCCTGCTTTACCCACTGCTCTCTGATGTGCTTCAGAGTCTGGATGAGGAATTCTTTTAGCTGTTATTCTGTGTGAACTGGTGCTTTTTATTTTATCAGCAAGCGTTCTCTCTCCCTCCCTCCCTCCCACCCTTCATCCTCCAATAACAAACACAGGAAGCTGCTGTCGCCGGGTAGAACAGACAGTACATGGGAGAAGAAAAGCACCACGGCGCTCCACGGTCAAACTCTTTCAAACGGACTCACGGCCTCAGCTCAGTGGGACACGAAACATCTGTTGGGTGTGATGTGATGTCGGTTTTAACAGTTTAGTCATGTCACACGCGGCATGATGGATGACACTGAAGTGGCAAAGCCTGTCAAATTCGAAAATACCCCCATTTGATGGGTCCACGCAGAGGGGAGGTTTAAACATTTAGGATCAAAACGAAAAAGAAATCCATCTGTGCAAAACTACAAAGATGGGAATGTGCAAAAAAAAAAAAAAGAGAGAAGCGCTGCAGTCTGGCTGTTTTTTAGGCAAAGCTTTGCACTGCTTGTACGCGCAGGAACTGCAGTATAAATGTGAATGTGTAGTTTCTTAGACAGTAATGTGCTGTTTGCAAAATGACTGTACAATTATGGAGAATGAAGACTGCACCACATGCACAAGACTGAGAGCAGAAATCTAACATGTGATTACACGCCCAGGCAGAGAGAGTGAAAAGTATAAATATATGTGTGCGTCTGCTCACGGTACATATTCAGAGCATGCATGTACAGTACCGTGCTCTTATTTCCTTGTTAACTTTCTCAGCTACTGGCTCCATTATCTCTCACATTAACTGCCTGTCTTATCCTGCCTCCATCTTTCTTTCTGAGTGTGTGCATGTGTGTGCGTGTGTGTGTAACTCTAGCATCTGCAGGGGACCTTGCGTTCTTCATTTTGAGCTGCAGAAACACTGCTGTGTTGAAACCTCATACCTGGAGCCGGCTATAGTCAACCCAACAAGTGCACAGCCGGTAAATTACAACTTCATACTTTGCACGCCGACTCAACATTTTATCATTTTAATTACATTCATTTACTTTTAGTGATATACTGTGAAGCGTGTTGGATCATTGCGCAGGTGGGTCGACAAATTAAAAGAGACTCAGCTCGAGTGTTGGGTTGCTCGTGCATGGCGTCAGCTCTCATGAAAGATTTAGTTTGTTGTTGTTTTTCTGAGTGAGATGGCTAAGACACATCGTTTCACTTTTTCTCAGCGGGAGCTCGTGTAAAGCAGTCGCTTGAAATGCGATTCAGTGTGTCTACATGTCATCTCCTCAACCAAGTGATTGATGTTAACACCAGATGAGGGGAATAAATAGAATTAAAAAGTTTAATGGAGGGTTTCCCCTGTGGTTCTGCTATGTTCACATCATGGAGTAACTAACGCACAATTAATATGGGCAAGAGTCCCGTTCATGTCATATCCACATCACAGAGCTGTAAACATTGACAGGATTCATGGCCATAGATGTGAGGGGAGACAGAAGAATGGTGCATTGTTTTTTATGCTTTCCTGTGCAGGAAGGGGACGGTGAGACAGAAAGCCATGAGGAGAGGGACAAACAGCAGGAAAGATGGACAGAGAGATACAGTATTGGCAATAGATGCGTAGAGAAGGAAAGAGACAGAGAGAACATTGAGATCTGGGCAGTCGCTTCGTCAATAAGGCTGGCAGGGCACCAGAGCTCCAGCGGCTTTTATTCCCAGATGGGAAAAGAGCTCTGAACACGCTCCAGCTCCCTGCCTTCCTCTCTGTTTTAAATCTCCTTCTCTCTCTGTCTCCTAGCCACGTCTTATTGGACTCAACTAGACGTGAACTGCTACTCGTCTCATCTTTCACTGATTAGCTTTTAGACTTTCGGAGAACAATCGCCGCATTGTGGCTCAATATTGAGCTCCTTGTTTGTCCCCCTCCAGCTCTGCTCGGCCCTAACGTGGTTGTCACCTTTCTCCCGACTCCCCTAGTGTTCTCCTGCGTGATAGGCTGCTTCTCTGCTCTCACGCACGCATACATACTTGCGCCCCAATTACCATACACAATCCTATAGTGAATGACGTTACCTCAACATGTTTGGAGGCTCCGACTGGGGCCCGGCTCACAGTCAGAGTGACCCTGTGTGTTTTTACTGAGCGGCTGGTGGTAGATGTTTATGTTGGAGCTCATCTGGTCATACAGAACCTGCATGATGTTTACAGTTTCCTTTCTAATGGGCTCCTTAGCTTCACTCTGTGTCACCAGAGAGTTTCGCTTTTTTTTCTCAGGGACCCTCATGCTGCAGATGTCACATCCAAACACTGCTTTATTTCCTCTTACCATGAACAAAGGCTCTTTCTGTAAGTCCTGTAAACAGCACCTTGACTCAAACTTGAGACATTACTTAATCCTCTTCAGTCAAAATACTCTCAAAGTATCACATACTAGAGTGAAAAGAATGAAAAACATAAAGAACTGTATTCTGTGCAAATCCTAACTCCACCGTAATGTATTATCCTTCACAAAACCGAGACACATTTCTTGTAATAACCAGTTCCATCACTGTGTAAATTACACATGCGCCTCAACACATACCAAAACATTACAGTCATTTTCCTGATCAAAGGTGAGATGTGGAAGAAAACAATGGTTTTGTTGATGCTGAAATGAAAGCTCTGGGTGGCTAAGCAAACTACATGATGAAGCTGGGTTTCTTTTTTTTTTGAAAACCCTGCCTGATTCTGGGATGATGATTATGAAGATACGTAAATGGCGTGAGCAAAGAAGGCAAAACGTTACAGAAAACCCCAAGAAGGACTTGTGTAGTTGTGTGTCATCAGGATGATGCACATGTGTCATTTTTGCATATCTGTGAAACCTATTGGTACGTGTCCCTCTGCTGTGGATGGAGGACCAGTCCCTGGGCATCGGCGAGACAGGAGAAGGCTTTTGGAGAAATCTTCTCCACCTCCAGTAGGTTATTTTCCAAATGGACTGAAGCCAAGGTGGAGTCCGTATTACCAGGGTGGCACACTCCCCACTGCCTCAGCAGCCTGAAACCACAACACACACAACACTTAAATTTAGATACACGACAAACTGAATGCTATACCTCAGTGACTCCTGACCAGGAACACGTGTCCCACAGCAGCTAAATCTTAATTGTTGCTTTGGTCTCCAGTGTTACTGTGTTCAATCACAAAAGAAGCTGTGTCTGTTCACGGAGAAATAAGAAATTGTTGTGACAACAAAAGCCATGTTCTTCATCCTATTGCTGATGAGGAAGCTTGTTTGAACGAATGGCTGAATATGCAACAATATCCTTCTTCACTGTTTTCCTCAGAGGGATTACCAAAGGGAGCAGCACTGCCAGAGCTAATGATTTCAGGAATGAATGGCTACCAAGCATGGAAACACTATCCCTGCATCATGATTAAATGGCGAGTGTTGTTCTACCTGATCTGGTTGTGGTCCAGTCTCAGCACCTGCAGGTTCTTAAACTGTCGAACGCGGCGAGGGACCTCCCACAGTCGATTGTTGTCCAATAGGAGTTCAGTCAGTGAGCGGTACGTTCCAACAAAAGAGGCTTGCTCTATACCTTCGCTGCTCAAGGAATTGTGGGACAGATTGAGGGATTGCAGGCCGGGCTGTAGGCGCTGGAACGCGAAGGCAGGGACGCGACTGATTCTGTTGTGCTGGAGGCTCAGTGTACGGAGTGGACGGGGCAGACTCATTGGGACGGAGGTGAACTGGTTGTGGGACAGGTCCAAGGTTTCCAAGGACCTGCGGGGAAGAAACACACAGAGGAATCAAGATTCTCAGTCTCATACGTATAAGAAGACGTTGTTAAGCCGCAATAGTAGCATAGTACTGCCCGGGAGTTTGAGAGGTAGGGGTGCGGGGGTGGGGGTGGGGGTCTAAGCTGTAAGAGAGACATGAGAAGCAGCAGGAGAGAAAATAATGGGGCCTACGGGGGATGCACTGTAGGAGAGCATGGCAATTTGAGGGGGAATTTGTGGCTAAGTGGCCCGATAAGGAGCATGCAAATGTTTAGTTTGCGGCACAAAGAATCAACTGCCACAGACATAGGGACCAGATCTCATGGGTCTGACGAAGAAGATGCAGCACAAGGGTTCAGTGTTTTCGTTGGAAGATCCCACACAGCTGTTGTGAGTTTATAACACAGCTCACAGCAGGAGAGGAACCTAATTTCCTGTTCTTCCGCCATCCATAGACCACACCGAAAGGGCCAATGGGCTCGGGAACATCCTCAGGTGGCCAGCCAATGACCACGCAGCGAAGTTTAACAAAGACCAATGAGCGAGGAAAGACAGCGGAGAATTACAAATGTGAGAGATGCTGGGATTGGCATCTGACTGATGTTCGGGATTTCAGCGCTTCTGCTACTTGAAAGAGTGACTTACAGTAAAAACCCACTGCTTTAACTCCTAGGTTACGCTCTTCACCGCTGTTTTTGCAGGGGATCGCTATTTCCATTAGATAAATGATGTGTGACGATGACATGAACTTAAAAAGTCTGATCATTTATCAGTATTAGAGGGAAGGTTATGCCGAGTATAAGTCAATGCTCCCATAGTTTGGTTAAACAAAATCAACTGTAGACTTCTCGAAACCTTAGGTCAGTTACATGCCTCGCGGCTAAACACAGATATAATATAACACCACATCAATACAACCATAAATGTCTCAGTGAAAACCATGTCAAGACACAGGGGGAAAGAGCACTGACGGCACAAAGGCAGCCCTAATTCAAAACACGCAATCACATGAGCCAACTCTCCCTGTGTGCGCAGCAGGCCTTTTGTTTTACCCATTAGGGTTATGGCACCTAAGGGTTGCTGTGAAAGTGTTCTTTCTGCTTGAAAATGTAAACCCTGAAATATTATCACTCACTGTTCTCTGTACCAGTTCAGACCAGTTGTGTGCTGTTGATTTGTATTCTAAATCTCTGCCAGGAAGCTCAGCAGCAGTCCGCCGCTGCTTAGAGCTCCACATGGTATTAATGAGAAGAGGGACACACAGTCCTCTCCTCTCAGAGTCCTCCACCCTCTACACCCCCACCCACTGGCACCTACACAGATGCGTAGCGCACACACCAGCGAACATGCAGGCTCGTGTTCCTGCAACATGATGTGGAGAGAAAAACACCAACACAAACACAAAGGGACAAATAAAACAATAAGAAAAAAACATGTACAGAGATGCAGAGAACATATATATAAACAGAAACATGCATTTTAAAATGCCAATTTAACAATAGAAACTCATACATATAAACAAATAAGCCTTCCTCACAAAGATTTATTTCTTGGAATTCATTTCCTAATCTCTAAAACATTTATAGAGAAGAAAAACAAGTATTACACATAACCAAAGGTTTTTTATGTGCGCAAAGCATGGTGACCATCAATCAATCTGACGGCCTGCCCATCTTCGGGATGCTGAGTCTCAATAGAAACCAGCACACAGAGCGGTTTGTCTCATTCTCCTGAGCACAAATACAATACAGCTCCATCTGTGCCGAGCCCACCGTGCCAGCGCTACAGAAGATGGCTTAGGCACTGACAAAACCAACTAGGTTTGGTAAAGTAGGCAGGCAGAGTGGAGGATATAGACGGTCTGATGGACGGATGCCTGCAGACCGTGACTTATCTTGTCATTTTGGCGCAGACTTCTGTGTGCGCTGAATTTATTGAAGTAGACTGATATCTGGAAGCATTTTAGCCACTTCTCACATCTGTTGAATAGAGGCTGCAGCACATTTGGATTCGTTTAAACACTGAATATGACTTGGATAATCGACTGAGACAGTACTGTATACTGTTCCCCTGCTTTGTAATGTATCTAGAAACTGCTGTGTCAGATTGGAACGGCTGCCACTCCCAATATAATGTGTTTATAACCAAACAGGAAACCTTGAAATGTGAACCAAAGATCACTTAAATCAAAGTCGGAGGTTTTCCCCTGACATGAGTATGATGCTTTAGCAAAGTTGGTGTGTATCGGCGTGGTGGCGTGTGCATGTGCTCTTGTTTTCCCATTTATGTAAGCTTATTATGAAACCAATTTGCGCCGGTCCAAAGATAAAAAAAAATTAAAAAAAAGCTTCCATTTGAAAGACCTATCACGTTCAGACACGTCAGAACACAATTTTGATGTAATGATCACTGAACCTGCACCTCCATGCAATCAGCCCGAGCCTGCAGCAATGGTAAATCTAAATGCAGACCCTCTCCAACGACAGCCTCTCTGTCAAAATGACTCATCTAATGAAAACCAAGTGGGAAAAAAGTTATACAATGCCATCCACAAAAAAAAGCTTTCTTTTGTTTAAACATAAAGAAAGTAAGACACCAATACTGTGTCACCTCTTATTTAAGTTTTACTCGATATTTATAAGTTAATGACACGTTTACAAGGCCGTTACGTTCCGCTTGCAGCACTCAACAAGAGCCCTGATTGAAATCACTTTCCCAATAAAAATGCTCGATTGCAGGAATAAAGAATTGTAATTTAAAACATATTATCCATAAAATATAATCATTTTAAAAATAATTTAGGCATGTTCTGCTCTGTCAGTGAACATGTGTTTGGAGCCAGGTCTGTCAGCAACAGTCTACTTTTAAGCTTTGAGCAGCTAAGAGATGAGTAGATATGGAGGCTTTTAAGACTGTCAGTCTAGATGACAGGTTCCTAAAGAGCCAGAAGGAGATGGCAAACAGGCTGTGTGTCTGTGCGTGTGTGTGTGTGTGAGAGAGAGAGAGCTGCAGCTATGTGCTCAACAGTGAACGTTGATATAGCAAGCAGAAGCAACTTCAAAACTGATTGTATTGTATTGTATTCCTGCAGATTTGGGTTTTGTAACAACATGAGAAGGCTTATGCCGAAATAAGCCATATATGCAAAATGTCAAGTAAAAGTAAAAAAGTACAATAAATCAAAAGTATTGTATGAGTAGAGCGCTTGAGAGAATATTCCCTGTTTTCCAGTTCTGGCTGTAAAAGCATGTGTGTGTGTGTGTTTGAATGATGTCTACACATTGACAGCATCTGTAAACACAACCAGAGGAACACAAACTGGAGACAGGACTCGGATATGTTTACAACTCAGCGTAGCACATAAAAAAGGATCTAGAAAACACAGACGAAAAATTGTTATTAAGCTCGCAACATAATATCAGATTGTGTTAACAAATAACGGATCAGAGCTAACATGCTCAGTCTTAACAAGGTACATAATGGAGCGAGCAGCTGGCAGGCAACGTGGTCTGCAAGAGACAGAGTCCAGGTCCAAGCTTCGCTCCCCAGTTTCTTGTAACCCCCTGTATCCTCCACTCATACCTCCAATCCCCAAAGCCCAGCACGAGGCAACAATAACACTGACTTCATGACATGGAACAGAGGCGCTACGCTAACCAGAACCAGCACACTGCAGTTTATTTTGTCATTAAGCAATTTACTTTTCATTTTGTTGCTCCCTGCTTTCAAATCTTTTCAGTCTCACACTTCTGCAGAGCAACAATGATGAAGATGCTTCTCCGTGAGTCGTTTCAGCACGGACGTAATCATTATCTGCACAATCCACCCACAGAGAAGTAATGACCCTCGCCCTTTAAGGTGTCTTCTCTGGTGGTGTTAATTGAATTGGTTCACACTCCGCTGTCTATGCAGTGCTGAGGGGAGATTTTAAAGGAGGCTAATAAATCTGCAGTGCCAATGGGAACGCTGCTGCTCTCCTCGCTAATGAGGTCAAGTGTCAGGCGTCACATATACTAGAGTCAGAAGTCAAATGAAAGTTTAGTGCAGCCTGGTAGAATTGTCTCCAGTGCATAATAACCTCCTTTTTTACTGTTTTCCAAACTGTGATTACAAGATCTCATCATTTCTTCAGTAATATTTCCCCGCTTAGGCTTTTCTCAACTTTTGATTTCTACAGCACCTCCTATTGTAAATAATCGTTTTAGTCGTATCAGTCCAATCTAAAGGCTCTCCAGTTGTACTTTCCTGTTCTTTTATTCTCTCCTTTGCGTTTTCTTTTTCTCAGTTTTCCCTGAAGCTTCCACTGTGGTTCACAAGGATCCCAGGGAGCAAAGAAAAATCCACTGGAATTCACTATATTTAAACAACACACACACACAGACACACACAGACACACACAGACACACACACCATCTAAGCACATACGGAGCCATACAGGGACACACAACTACAGGCACACCATTGCCCTGGAGCTCTCCTTCACACGTCGGCTCATCTAAATACACAAAGTCAGCTGTCATAACTTCTGTGATATGCGTGTGTGTGTAAGTGCGCGTGTGTGTGTAAGTGTGATAAAGAGAGAGAGAAAGAGAGAGAAGAGGAAAAGAGAGGAAGAATATCTGCCTTTGTGTGTATCAGTCAGCCAAAGACATGCAATATTGAAGCCAGATACGCTAAAGTAGATAAAGGTACTTTGACTGGGTGTGAGTGTGTGGAGGTCTGTGATTCTGGATGAATCATAGTGTCAAACTCAGATTGATTGATATCAATAAAAAGAACAGTAAACTGATCTGTCCGAAACGATATTGTCTTTTAAGTGGAATGCACTATTTTGCATATTTTCAGTGCCATAGTCATCAACTGATAACCATTAACAAAGTATGACAAAGGTGTTTAGGTTCCCAAACGACACCAGTCTGCCCTCTGGTGGCTGATACAGGGACTGCAGAACATTATTATTATTATGATGATGAACTGCACTGGATGGATGGATGGATGGATGGATGGATGGATGGATGGATGGATGGATGGATGGATGGATGGATGGACATACTTGAGACCAGTCCAGGCACGATCATCGATGCTTTGCTCATGCAGCAGGTTGTTTCTCAGTTCCAGCACCCTCAAATGATTGCAGCCCCTCAGCGCCTTGTCTGGCACCGCCCCAATCTGATTGTCATTCATTTCCAGCTTCTATACAGGAAAACAAACAAACAAACAAACAAACAAAAAAACAGACAGACAGACATGTCAGAATCTGTCTCTCTGGCCAGGCAGGCTCCCTGTAGCTGATGCAAAAATCTTAAAGAGGAGGATTTTCCCCACAGGATTTTAGTAGAGTCATAACAGTGCACCTGAAGTGATGGGGGAAGACCTGGAGGGATGGAACGGAAACGGTTGCTATCCAGCTGGAGGCTCTGCAGCTTCCTCAGAGGTTTGAAGGCAAGTGATGACACACTGCCGTCATGAAGTATGTTCCCTTCCAGCTCCAGTTTCAACAGGTTCGTCAGACCTAGAGAGGGGGAAATAAATATCATCGTCAGTATTTAAACTTTTTTTTTTTTTCCCCATTGATGCTCACAGATGCAACTTCTACCTTTGAAACACTGAGGGGTGAGGGTATTGAGTTTGTTGTTGTTGATCTTGAGCTCCTCGAGGGATGATGGCAGTACTGGGATCCTGGTGAGCTGGTTTCCATCTAGGTTGAGTTTCCTCAGAAAAGTCAAGTTCTGAGTGGCACGCAGCAGAAGAAAAAGAAGAGGTGCACGGGCCAAAGAGATAAAACAGACAAAATGGTTACTTCACAGAAAATCCGCAACTTTCCCGTCTGAGCTTACCCAGAAGAACACAAAGTACACCAAATGAGGGAATGTCAAATCTGTGCATCTCCTCCATCTCATCTATCATGGTATATTTTTAGTGAAGCCACTCTGTGTGGCTCCTCTGTGAAAGCTGCTGTGGTTGGTGTGTGTCAAATAAAAACAGTGGACTGCATCTTTTGCAGTATCCCTCCAGCCAGGCCATCAGTCCTCTGTCATTACTGGGATGTGAACAGAAATCAAGGGGGAAAAAAATCTCTAAAAATAATTTCCTTTTATTCTCCACATCATTGGCTGCAGCTGTTTTCCAACAAGTTTTATCCAGCCAATACTGTGAGAGTATGTCAGTGCTGGTATGTAATGATTGGTCAGAGTGTGGTGGGCTGCCTCAGTGTGGTCAGGATCTGTGTTTGGCCTGTGGTCAGTTAGGGGTTAGACCAGGGGTTATTCTTAGAAAGGATTAGTTAATGTAATTTTCAGTGCTCTTTTATTGCTGTAATGATACAGGATGCAGCCTTTTTATTTTAATTAGATGCAAAGTAACTCATAAAAGTGTCTAACGCACAGATTCACCCATTCACAAGTAGCAGGCTGCAGAGTGGGAGCTTTTCATGTCAGACTCAGATATAGCGCCTATAGAAAAGGTAAATAATTGCAGTTGCACCATCTGTGCTGAGGTTTTACACTTCTAGTACCACAGTAACAGATGTTATTCAGAATTTGAGTCAAAAGAAACACAATTTAACCTGTGGCTCACGTTTTAGCTCTAAGGAATGAATCAGTTCTTTACTTCCTTCTTTCCTTCCTTCAGGCTTAAATAAATAAAGCTTGCATCTGTGACATCAGACAGTGTTAACAAATGTCAGTGACCGTTACAGTTCAAATATGTGCATGTAAACAGCAAAATGCAGCTGTTTATTTTCCCTTGGGCACTTTTTGTTTTGTTTATTTTGTTGTGTGGACAAATTGGGTTTTACATACTGATAAATAAGAGTAATTGTGAGAAATAAAACAGTGGATCTAAATTATTACAGGTAGAACAGGTTGGACTAGAATGAGGTGGATTGCACTGCGGCAGCCCTGCACTTGGATTTATCTTTGGGTGCATTGTATCACTAACAACGAGTGGCCTCTAGGATTTTATCACATGCCAAATACACAATGTGATACTCACAGACAGCGGGTTTTGGCTGAACGACTCGTCGTCCAGTTCATTTTTGCTCAGGTCCAGCTTGTCAAGGTTCGTCAGGCCAGAGAGAGCAGGAGGCGAGAGGCTTCTGATGTTGTTCTCTTTAACGGTAAATCACATTTCATGTTATCACACGTACAAGTATTTTTGATAGGAAGCTGATGAGGACTTCACTAAAATCAGAGGTCATGTCCAGCTGAACCTTTCCTCCTGACATTCATGTGAATAATATAATCAGCCAGTGAACTTTTCAGCGAGCAAAACAACAGTACAGTATTTAGGTAACGATTCACTAACATTAACAGTGTTCCATCCTAAATGACTTCTAATTGAACCCATTTCATCTTAAATAAGCCTGAATGTAGATGATAGAAAAAAACACAACAAAAACACATGAACACACACATACACACACCTGCCACGTCCAGCTTTGTGGCGTCCAGGTTGTGAATGATTGGCAGGTGAGTCAAGCCGAGGCCCCTGCAGCTGATTTCTCTGTCAACAGTCTGACACTGGCTCGGAGGAGACGCAGTGAAGCTGCTCTCTGTTTCAGTTTGATTGCTGGGAACCTCTGTTGTCTCTGCTTCTTCTTCTTCTTCCTCTTCCTCTTCTTCTTCTCCTCCTTCTCCTCCTCCTTCTGCTTCTTCCTCCTCCTCTTCCTCTTCCTGACACATAAAAGAAAATGATCTCATTACTTTCACTGGATGGTTGGAAGAAAATCAAGTTTTATGTGCCCAAGAGAAATAACCTCTTCTTCTTCCTCCTCCTCTTCTTCGTCATCATCATCATCATCATCGTCGTCGTCGTCGTCATCATCATCGTCATCATCATCATCATCATCGTCGTCATCGTCATCCTCCTCCTCCTCCTCCTGGGCTTTCTTCTCATTCATCAGCCTCCTCTTCTCTGCGTGGAGTTCCCTAAGTACGGCCATGAGAGCGCTGGATCCCTCTGCCTTCCCACGCTTATTCCATCCCATCAGGGGTCGCCCCAGCCCTGCCTACGATAAGCAACACACCGCATAACCTCATAAACCAAAGGTATAAATCAGTGCACTCTAACACAGATCTTAAACGAGTAAAGAGATGAAGAAATGATGTCTTATGTCTGCGTTCGTACTATTCTGTATGCATTAGCCTCCACTGGGGATGCGCGTTTCCTCCTCCCCACGGCACCTTCAGCTCTCTGCTGCTCTAGCTCCTCTTCTGCCTCCTTTTGGAGATGCTCATCCTCCCGCTCTTCTTCAGCGATGATAACAAGTTAAAGCAGAAGAGAAAAGGAAAAGTTTGTGTTCAATCTAAAGTATGAGCTGAATTCTTTTAACAATCAGTCATTAACAACAACAAAAAAAACAAACATCTTACCAGCAGGAAGGGTTGAGCTTGAGAAGAGTGCATCTGATGCTGTATTAGTCGCTGGGGGAAGAACCACCGTTGTTTCTAAACCTGGTGCCTCAGAAGATGTTTCAAAGTATGTTTCCACATGCTGGCTTAGTCCTGATGAAATTGTCCCAGTCAGACAAATGAACACGATCCACATCCTTGGTGCCTGCATCGCTGGATGTTAAACTTTAGTTGGGAAAAAAACAAACATCCAAAAAATCTTCTGGGGAAGGAGCAAATCCACAGCAATCGCAGACGATTATGACAGAACACAAGAAACTCTCTGTGAGCAGCAGTCGACGTGACAGTTTGCACCAGGACGTAGACAAATTTGGATAAATTTTCCACAAAACCCTAGAATTTCAGGTTGTAAATAGCAGTGTGGTAAAGTTCCTCTTGTGTGACTCAGCCTAATGCACTACTGAAATGTATTGCACATGCCCCCTTCTGAGAGTGAAAGCTGAAATGAAGAAAGGGTGAAAGGGGATGGGAAGGAATATCTACAGGGCAGAGAGGTAAAAAAAAAAAAACTCACATTGTTAATATGGGCCCTTGTTCATCGTACCATGACATACGCAGACCCGCCCTGCTCCTCCGTGTCTCCTCTCCTTCTTATAACTGTCTGCTGACACTAGGTGGAAAGACAGAGGTTTGTGGAGGAGACGAGAGACGGACGGGCAGCGAGAGATAGCGACTTGAACACAATAAGTTTCATACACCTGTGATACATTCTAGCTGACACGGTCGAGCGGTTTGAAACATGAATTTGTGACGCGCTGTCAGTTTTGTGTTTTTTTCTCACGACTGGATCAGACTGTGTGCTCTGAGCAGAGTGTGCTGATCTTGGACCCTCTCCAACACAGAGACAGCGGTTGGTAGACAGTTCGGGTCAGAGTCGACCCTGTTTGGCCAGGTTCCACTGGCATGTATGTATGAAACAAACACGACCCCTGAGGAGTGAACAATGTGGACATCTTGATGCTCTGTACATACAGACTGTACATGTGTATGTGTGTGTGCATCCTTACGCTCAGTGCCACGCCAAACAGGTGCCACTGGCTGACTGTTGAACCAAACTGGGATTTTCACTGTGGGCTGCAACCTGCTGACAGCCCCTCTGTATTTGCTCACCAACCGCACACACTCGGTGAGTCTGTCGAGATGTGTACAGACTTTGTTACGTCCCAGACGACCACCTCTGTTGGTGACAATGGGTTTACAGTATGAGCTGTTTGTACAGCAGATGGGAAATATGCCCCCATATGTACGGTTTTTGTTCTTCTGCAACTGGAGATCGACGACAGCAGGACCCAGACGTATTCCAAATGGCACACTGGACAATTTAACACTAAACACAGAGGTCCTAATGTGATCTTCCAAGGTAAATAGTCATGTCTTCCAAAGACTGTTCATTGAAATCTTGACAGGAACATGCAGTAATCCACTGACCACATTCAGCCCCTTCCTAAACATCTGTCTGGCCACACCCTGGATTAACAATTTCCAAAGCAGAGACTGTTACCCAGTCTGACATACAGTATTCAACACTTTCCTTTACTTCCCTAGTGATATTTACTGGTTTGAGACACAATGCACTTTTTTTTTTTAACAAACTCCTCCATGAACTATTGTACTGTTTTCTCTCTGCCATCTCACCACAGCTTTACTAGCTTGTTTTCTCACTCAGAATAAACATGGCTTCCGACGGTCAGAGCACTGCCAGCTCTATAACATCTCTGACACTTATTTGTAAAAAGCCACATGTAGCAAACATCCAGTAAAACTAAATCAAGACTAAATGTCTACAACAATGCTAGCGGCTTTGTGAGATGTGCTAAATCAGTGAATCAAACAGTTTCGCAAGAAGTGAAATTCTGACCTAGATTTCAAGAAGGCTCACCAGGGTGATTATAATTCATTCTTAAAAGGGGAATATGAAGGGCTGTGAGATGTCACAACCAGGACAAAAGTTGACAAATGTCTCTAAAAAGCAGCGATAAACTCTTCTGGTTGCACTAGACTAGAGGAAATGTCAGGGAGTCACTGGATTTCTCCACAGGGTTGGTAGGTACTTTCAACTCATGGGACTCTGGATAAACCGGGATGTATTGATGTGTTGCAATTACTGTGTGACGCTTGAAAAAGGATAATGTGTTCTTTGCCATTACAGTGACCTTCAGCTTTGACAACCAAAATAATAATTTCCTTTTTTTTTGCCAGACAACCAAAATAATCAGTTTGTGGTTGTGTGGTTGTGTTCAGCTGAACATGTGCGCACAGATGTAAGGTTGGCTCCCTTGAACCCGAGACTGTTCACAAGGCCAAAACGTTCACCCCAATCCTGACCTATGACAACACCCATCTGTCAAGAACAAAGTTGGGGCCAGATTTAAAGACATTCCCTCGATGCGATACTTGAATGTCACATCTGCAAAACTGAAAATGAAAACACCGCCAGCACAGAGGCCTGAAAGGTAGAGGGAGGGGGGGGGCTAGACCAGCCATGGCTAATAAACAACACAACCAATGTCATCAGGTTAATTATTTTAATTCAACACATCACAGCAACAATAGCACGACAGGTGACCTGCAACGGCAGCAATACTGTGTGATGGCCACGTGGTCAGGGATCATGAGAGGAATGCTATTACAGTTTATTACTAAACTGGTGAGACTTTACTGTGACTGAACACAACTACAAACGTGATCTAGTACATTAGATGTAAGACAAACCGTAACAGTGCTTTTTTTAGAAAAGGAGCCATGAAAGCCAGCTGAGGACACAAGGGGGTAGGTGTCAGGAATGTGAGAAAGAGATGAGGGTTTGGAAGTCGTGGTCTGACAAATCAGAAAGTGGACAGGCTGATGGTGTAAGCGGGGATCTGAATTGACCTGTCAACCTGCCACATTTACAGTATTTAGTGATTCTTTTGTCTGAGCCACTTCCAAGACCAAATGAAAATAAGGTACAGGATCAACGAAAGGAATGTTGATGCAGGAAGAACAGAAAACATCTGGGAAGAGAGAAGTGGAAGGTGTCTACAAGGGGGAACGTTGCCATCTCCAATTGACCACACTCCTATCCCCGTCTAGCTCAAGCTGTGAGAGTGATTAGGTTAGCAAACTACACTCGAGTCAAAAGCTGCGAGATGGCACTTGAGCACAGAAGTTAAAACAGATCTTCGTGTGATCATGCCAGGGAGCTGTTAAATTAGGCAGAAAGTTGGTCGACACTCAGAGCAACAAGTGGGAGATCAGGTGCAGTTCTTAGTTTGCGAAGGTCTGGCGCACGGCCTTGGCGATGTGCTTGGCGCTGATGCCGAACATGTCAAGCAGCTCTTGGGGCTTTCCACTGCGGGGAACACCGGACACCGCCAGCCGGGTCACAATGATGCCGGGCTCTGCGCCCACGGCAGACAGCACGGCTTCTCCAAGACCACCTGGACGGAGGAGACAGACCATCAGGGAGGGCAACAATGCATAGCAGAGCCGTCTTGAATCATGTCCCCTGGTGTGTATGCAAATCAAAGCCTAGGAATTTTGAAATCTTTGGCACATAATTTCAACTTAAACATTTAAAGCAAACATTAAAAACAGAAAACAACCCACCCTCCTTGTAGTGGTCCTCCACAGTGATGATCTGTCCTCCTGTGGCTCTTGCACTGGACAGAATGGTAGAGGCATCCAGGGGCTTGATGGTGAACGGGTCAATCACTCTGATGTTCTTTCCTAGAATAATTTATTGGTAAAATATTAAATTAGAATGGTTTATTAGGCCATGCTGGTTGACCATATGGTTGAGGACTTCATCCAATAAGTTTAATGACTTTAATTGTGCATGGGGGTTTTGAGGCATAGGCCTCAGATCAATTCCTACATGCAGCCACTAGAGGGCAATGTGAGTTTACCTTCACTGGCCAGCATATCAGCAGCAGCGAGGGCTTCATGCAGAGTAACACCAGCTCCGATCACAGTGACCTTGTCGTTGTCAGACTGGCGCACCACCTATTAAAATATAGACATGTCTGCATCAGTTCTTCTTGTCCAGTTGCATTTTTTTTGTGTGTTGCCAGCAGTTTATTTGTGTAAAGGGATTCAAGTGTGTAAAATTATATTCTGTCTTTACCTTGGCTACACCAGGTTCAAACTTCTCATCTGGGGAGTAGAGGACAGCAGTGTCTGGTCTGCTGGTACGGATGAAACAGATACCCTGAGGATAAAGAGTAAGGTGTCACAACGTAAGAATGCTGCTTCCTGGTCACTGTGAAGATATCTTTCTTGACACGCTTTGCCATCAGCTGGCCTACCAACCTTGGTGTTGGCTGCTAGCTCAACGGCCCTCTCTGTGGACACTGCATCACTGGGGTAAAACACAGTGCAGGTTGGGATGGCACGGAACATGGCCAAGTCCTCCAGAGCCATCTGGGAAGGACCATCCTCACCTGAAGGGACAGCATCAGTCAGGGACTGGGTTCATTCAACTATGCACTATAGAAAAAAAGAGTGATGCCTCGGTAGAAAGCTTACCGATGGACACTCCACAGTGGGACCCAACTAGGTTGATGTTTGTCTGGGAGATGGCTCCCATACGGATCTGGTCATAGGCTCTTGACAGGAAGGCAGCAAAAGTGCTGGCAAACGCAACCGTGCGGTCACGGGCGGCACAGCCCATGGCCACTCCAACCTGCCGCAACAAAGACATTGGGTTAGCCTTAATGACAGTGGAGGCGATTAAGTGTGAAGGCTCACGTAAACCAAGTGATGAGCAGCAGTGAGGTTGAGATTATCAGGCTAGAGAATGAATAGTAACAGATTAGACCAATTTGGAGCGGCCTATGGTCCTGAGGAGTGCAGGGGGAGCCAAATTTATCCGTCTTTCATAACCGTTATGAGTGAGGCTTCACAAGTCAGTGTTGATTGGTTGACTTCTGTGCTGTGCAAACTGACCTGAACTAACCCTAAACCATTTTGTTTAGATTTGTGTTTACATCTTTCTGAATTGTCAAACCACACCAATGAACTGAGCTGATGTACCATATTCTGTTCAGCGATGAAGCACTCGATGTAGCGGTCAGGGAAGGCCTTCTTGAAGGTCTCAGAGAAGGTGGAGTTCTTGGTGTCTCCGTCAAGAGCCACCACTCTCTTGCTTGCCTGGCCCAGCTTAGCCAGCGCCACACCATATGCTCGCCTTGTTGCCATCTGTAGGGGACACAAAGGGAAATGACCATGAGAAATGACAAATTAACAAGGCAAATAAACCCCCACAATATTCTACATGCGAGTCAATTCGAGAGCTGGTCTCATTGTGAGGCAAGGCCTCCACCCACTAAGCTGATAAGAGACGTTTTTGCTAAAACACTGCTATCAGTGACCTTTACCCAACTGACCATTATAGATCGATTTGGCTTTGCACCACCACTTTAAATGGATTCATGTACCTGAGCCGACAACAGTTAACAAGTAAAAGTACCTTGTCTCCCTTTTTGTAGGCTGGGGGTGCGGGCAGGGAGATGGGGCTAAGGTCAGCAGGTGCAGCGTCCTCATTTGGCAGTTCCGGGCACAGGGTCTTGTTGGGGACTTGGATCTGAGCCTTCAGGTCATTCAGGAGTTCAGTCACTCTGTCCTTGGGGATGGGCTTTCCATGCCAGTTATCAAGATCCTCAATGTCTACAGAAAAGATACAAACACTTAAATCCAGGGCCTACAAAAAGAAAAATATCTTTAGCATACCAAAACCCCACTTACTTTTGAGTCCTTTGCCCTTGAATGTCTTGGCAACGATAGCAGTGGGTTTGCCCTTGACCTGCTGGGCCTGCCAGAAAGCTTTGCACAGCTCCTCCACATCATGCCCATCCACCACATATGTGTTAAACCTGCACAGACATGGCTCAGTTTTAACAGCATGCCGAGCATTGCAACACATATTAACCTAAAACACGCTGAACATCAAAACTTATTAACTGAGCAGCGGTGGAGCAGGTCAAATTTCAGAGGGGAGGGTACAGACACTCCTGCAGGCATGTGAAAAGGGGATGTGCATGACGAGTAAAATTACAAACTACGATTAAAACCTCATAATTATCTAAATGGAACAAAGTCATCTATAATTCTGGTAGTGTATTTAGAGACGTTTCCAAGTCTGTTACGTGTCAACCTGTCAAATTGTTTCCTTTGATATTAGAGAAGGAGTGGCAAGTTGAAATTGCTTCTCACCCAAAGGCTTCACAGCGTTTGCGGTAGGTCTCCATGTCGTGCCTCAGGGGTGCTGCCTCACTCTGGCCCAGCCTATTGACATCTAGGATAGCCACCAAGTTGTCCAGCTTGTAGTAGGAGGCAAAGGCCATGGCCTCCCACACTGAGCCCTCTGAGCACTCTCCATCACCCATCATGCAGTAGACACGGTAACTACAACACAAAGTACACAAGGGAAAAAGTCAATTACCGTTTCTCCTCCAAATGATGAACTGCAACTTTCTCCTTTTCCCACTTTACGCTACAGTGAAAAAATAAACTACTGCATCCTGTGGCTCTCAAAATCCAGAGATATGCATCTGTTATGATAATATCGGGTGCAAGATAACCCACAACAGACTTGTCAAGTATAAATGATCTTGGATTCCCATGTAAATCAAACTATTTGATTTGAATTGTTCCCTTTAAAATGTAATAGTTCACCAATAGCAAGGGGTCAATAAGTTCCAATCAAATGAAAAAGTATCTAGTAAAGACTAAAACTTTTGAACCCAGCCTAAACACCTCTTGGCACTGCGTCATGCTCCCTGCTGGGGTGTGCTTCATTACAATTACAACTACACTACTCCAGATTTATCCCCTTAACAGATTATGGAGCATTGCATGCCACTGTAGCAAAGCAGTTCTCCACATACTACTTAAGGCATTAAATGGTTGTCCCACAAGGCTCTTGTTTAAACAGTGTTGAGTCAAGAACACAGTGTATAATATGGCACCCAAACACAAACAGACTAGTTGGAGTATGGAGAACTCATGGCCTTAAGCTACTTTAAACGTCAGGTACTATAAAAAGGATGCTCACTGGACTAATGCTGAAAACTCAGCAGAGACGGACCAGATCATCACACAGGTTTAAAAATATCAAGTCAGGACTAATCCCAGTCTGTCATCCTCGTTATGACTCCATAGTTTCTGCTAAAAATTCACCTGGATTTGTCAAAGTATTTGCCAGTGTAGGCCATCCCACAGGAAGCACCAAGACCCTGTCCAAGAGATCCTGTTGCCACGTCAACAAAAGCCAGTTTCTGATGAAGAGGAGGGAGAAGAAAAACTCATTTAATGCTGGATTTACTGCAATGGGTACATATTTTGTTTGCCTGCCAAGGAAACATGAATACCAAAGAGGAATTTAAGACTCTTGGCTTACTGGTGTGGGGTGGCCCTCCAGCTCACAGTCAATCTTACGCAGGTTGAGCAGATCAGACTCCTTCACATAACCTGCCTCTGCCCACGCAGCGTACAGGACGGGTGCAGCATGACCCTAGAGACAAAGGATGAGAAAAAGAGAGGTTTTTAAAAAAAAGAGACACTCACGTTACCTAGTCTCATGTGTATGGACCAATTGAATATAACCAGAGATATAACCGTCATTTATTTATGCCAACCTTTGAGAGCACAAAGCGGTCGTTGCACTGGTTGCGAGGATCATCAGCTTTGTAGCGCATGGTGTGGAAGAAGAGCACAGACATGAGCTCTGCTGCACTGCAGCATGACGTGGGGTGGCTGGAGGGACAGAAACATCAGAAGAAGCCCATTAGAAGATTACAGTAAAATTACACCATGTAAAAAGATGACAATAGTCACACACCATGCATGCACACATGCATGTTTCTCCTCACACCGGAGTGTCAGCCATGAAAAGATCACCTGTTACACCTCATTATAAAAGCAACTGGTTTTAGTTTGCCAATGACGCTTCAGTAACAAAACACAAACCGTTCCGGTCATTCCAGTAGAACTTGATGCAAACTTCCAAAACACAAGCCTCGACTTCTGAGAAGATCCTCTCATCATTAAGGATTATTCATACCACTCATATCAATAGATATTGTTAATTTATAACATGGTCAACTCAGTTATGTTACTGTGCTTCAGAGTTCTTTAAAAAAATGACTCAAAAAGATATGCAAACTTGTGAAACTGTTAGTTGCTGCAAACTGGTGGTACAACTACTGTAATCGACGTGTTTAGAAATGCCACATTACTCAACGGCATCTCAGTTTCCGTGTGTGGGTCAAGTTACAAATGGCATAATATAAAAAACATGCTGGGAACACACAGGGTTATCTTACTTACAAAAACATACATTATGATCACTGTTAAGTTTTACAATTAAAATGAAAAACAGAAATCCCAGTGCTCCATTTACCCCTGGTCCTTTTGCTGAGAGACAACCTGCTGGGAAATAAACTCAAGTAAATTCATAAAGACCATTACAAAAGCCATGTTTTGTGTGCAAGTAAACAGCAGTACCAATGCATCTGCAGCTAGGAGCCATGGTGCGGGTGTTTAGGATAACACTCGTTTACTTCCTCAAAGGACAAAAAGGAAGTGACAAAAACAGGTTCATCAACAAATATTTTGTTTCTGGACCTTACAGTTGTATCCTAAGGTGATTACACAATGCTGGATTTCTTTCAATGGGTGTGGAAGTAATTAAATGTGTAACTATGCAGATAACAAAACAACTACCGGTATGGTGTTGAAATTCCTGGCCAGGTGATTGACATGTGTTGCATGCAAGATATTGATGGTCATTCACCTTCATATTTCAAAGAAGTGTGTTCACTTTCCCACTGTGTTCTGGTTCATCTGTTTAAGGCTATGAATGTGAACATAAATATAATCTATATAAAACAAAAATAAATTACAATTCATGAACTGTGATGGTCTACATTTATAGAAAAAAATATATATATAGAAAAAAAGAAATATATAGAAAAAAATATATATAAAATTATTCAATTAGGAGGCATTTCTGGCTTTTATTGAGTTTTGATTTGGATGTCTGGACGACCAGGTATTGCAATAGTGATCCTGATGAACAAGGAAGTAAAGAGCAGCCTGATCAACAGGTAGTTCATAGAAGTGATACGGTAATACTCTGAACAAGGACGGAAATCCCGGAAGCTATAACTATTCCCGTTTCAGCCTGTGGTGATATTTATTACAGTCAAAAGGAAAACGGCATGTTACAACTGTAGTTCAGGGAACTTTGACTTCCAGGATTAAGCAATACCACAGGTGTACCTTTGACTAGCCGCCTTCATTAGGGTTATCACAGCCGACCTAGATTCCCTGGCGGCAGCTCAGTGGGTGTGCATTTGTATACACCATTCATTAGAAACATTCATTCATTCACTGCCGTTTTAGGTCGGAGCTGTAACTTTAAATTGTAGCGTCAAACTGACCACGAGATTTCATCAATTCGCATGGTCATGTGATTTTCTTGTTAGCTAGTAAAATGCGAGTCGGTGCTAAATATCTCTAACAACCATGTGACTTTGCTGCTAATTGTTAATACGGGGCATGAATGGTTGAGCTGAACTGTGCAGCTTTCACTGTAAACGCTGCCATTAGTTTTTAATTTTCGGCAACTACATTTCACGTTAACGTTAACACAAACACACAGACTGTTAGCATATGCTAGCCATAGCTTGGACTGTGTACACTGAACCAAAGTTAACTCACAACATCTACCTGAAATGGGAAAAAGAACATTTTGTCTATTTGCACGCTAGCTGTCTAATAACTGTGGCTACGCTTTTCACCGCGTGACGACAGCTCTGCAGCACGTGCAGCCACAGCCAGGCCGCACAGGTGAAGCGTGCCTTATTGTATCATTATAGATAGCACACGCTTCTGCGTTTGTAGCCTCTTCATTTTCAGTATTTGAAGCAAAGGTGAATGACTTTGATTCACTTACCCGGAGTTAGAGGCGCATGTAGCGTTGATGGAGTGGATCCTCAGCTTGTTGGCGATGTCTCTCAGCCCCTGCAGGGTTTTTTCGTCGGGTTTGTGGTAGCTAGACATGGTTTCTGGCGTCTTGTCTTCACAGTCGTTTCAACTTGAGAAGTTGTGTGGGTCACACAGGTGCTTCGAGGTGTCGGTGGAGGATAGTCGCTGAGCTGCGCCACGCCGTTGCTAGCTGCCCGGTACAAGTACAACCGAGAAGGAGGAGGAGCGACGGCAGAGACAGGGGGACTTAAGTCTTCCGTAACAGCCACTCCCACCTAATGCAATCATTGGAGGACCAGTGGTGGTGCAAGTTGCTGCTTTTCACACAAACCCCTTTCAGTTGATGAAAGATAGAGATCTACGTTTACATTGTCTTATCATATCATTCTCTTAAAAAAAACATGCAAATCGCCAAAAATATTAGCAGTAAGGGCGTGAGTTGCAGGACATGAATTATGACTATCTTCATAGTTAGCCACTGTGCAGAGACCTGCATAATAATATGGCATTGATATGACATTATCAGGAAACAAAATAACAGAAATTCAACCTATCATATTGAAATCTTGATAAATTGTGCTGTCTTCCCAGTGAACTTCCTGGTTGTGGTAGTATGCTGCTGGTGTGGTGTGGTGTGGATTAGAAATGTCACCAGCAATTTAAGATACAACTAGTAGTCATACACAATAGCATAATCAGATTTTTTTTTTAAACAAAAGAACTATATATTTATACTGATTGTATTTCAGTATACATGTTGATGTCCCACTCATGTCAGAATGTCACTGTCCCTTTAAAGCTGCAGCTGGATGGCTGCCAATAGGGAAATGGTGGCAGATTTTGCCCTCTCATCCTTACTCAGGGAAACAGAACAGTTTGGAGACGCAATGGACACCAACTTATTTCTTATTTGTAGCCACTGATACTTTGCTTTGTAACTTTAGCAGATTATCTGCATTAACATGTCAATGGAAGCATCAGAAATGTTTTCTTTCTTTTTTTTATTGTTTTAAAAGTATAGTCTCAAGCTTGATATACAATGTATAGACGATGGGTTATGTAAGATGCTTACCGGTAATCAAGACACACACACTTATCACAGACAATGCAATCACAGTTACCCACCCACATTCTTTTAAAAGAAAGTCAAGGAAGTCAAACACTTCCTCATTTTGGCCCTCATTACAAATCTTCTGGATCAGGTATTTCCTCTTCTTTAAGTTCCTGAAATGATATTCATGCCATGAGAAAACCTAACAAAGGAGCAGATTGTGTTTTACAATGCCACAGAAGGAAAGAAGACAATCTTAGCTTTACCCTAATTCTCTCCCAGGCCTCATTCCCCTCCTCGATGGAGACAGGATCTTTGTCAATTCGCTCCAGCTGTGGCACAAGAATCAGTACACTTAGGCGGTAGTCTGCCGTTTCCACCAGTGGGTTATCAGAAAGGACCAAGGTGCGCAGAGTGTTTGACACAAGTCTAAGGTGCTGTAGGGCCTTCTCATCTGAGATTCCATTGCCCCTAAGGAAAGAAGACAGAAATATTTGAGACTTACAATGTGGCATATAAGGTCACATATAAGTTTGTCTTAATTAATGATGGAAGCATCAGGGACACTCTGATCTGATCTGTCCTGCTCAGATTCAGCTGTGTAGCCTACCTGACATTGAGGTATTGAAGACACTTCATGTTGGGGCTGAGACCATCCAGAGAATCAAGCTTGTTGTCCCGAAGGTGAAGAACAGATAGACGTTGTAACTTCTCCAAACCCTCCAGACGACTGATCGTGTTTTGGGCCTGAACAGAGACCAAAGACAGTTACAAGCAGGCTGTTGTCTAGTTGTCAAATAGTTACCGGTGCTATCAACCATATCAAAGTAGTTTTATTACCAGATACAATCGTTGCAGGTAGGGAAGATAGATGCCATCAGTGGTGTCTAAGTGGTTTCCTCTAAGCTCTAGCGATACCAAATTGCCAAAGCTGCCACTCCGTAGACCTTTCATTGTCTTGATACTGTTACCTGCCAAAGAATTCAAACTTATCTGTTAAGGCCCTTGCAAAAATATACGCTCGGTATCAGATATTTGATTGAAATCTTGCTGACAGATAAGAGTCGGCATTCTTTAAATTAAATAGTTACATGACGAATAGAGAAGCCTTAAACTGATGAAAATACATTCCTATTTCTTCTTATCAATTTCCTAATTTTAAATGACAGTAAAAGTGAATTATTCAACAAACATCTTTTTAGAATAAGTCACTTTCATGGAGTAGTCACATCCAGTCACATCCCTAAACAGTTGCAGTCACATCCCTAAAGAGTAGAAGAACCAAATAACCCACGGACTTGCTGCTATTTGTGCTTTTTATTTTTGTAAATACTTTTTATTGCCTTATATGGTGTTTTTATTGCGAATTATGTTTTTATTGTGATATGGTGTTTTTTATTGTGATTTTATTGAGTGTATGCAAGTGATGAGCCCTGTCGAAGAAAATTTTCTGCCAGCCTTTGGGGCAGACAATAAATTTATCTATTCTATGGAATCATGACATAACATAATCATGATACTGACATAAAAAACCAACACACCAACCTGTAAGACTGAGACTCTCTAAAGCAGAGCCAACTAGACCATCTAATTCTGTCAGCTGGTTCGATGCCATACTCAGCCACTGCAGGTAAGGTAATTGATCAAATGGTTGCCCTTTGAAGCATGCAACAGCATTATGGTCAACCTGCAACAGAAGAGGTGCATTCAAGTTTTACAATCAGACAGACTGAATAACTGATAAAGCCCAAAGTATGTGGTTTTTTTTACTTTATCAAAAAGAACAAAGAAAATACTCCTTGCCTTCAGCCAAAGCATTTGGGTCAAAGATGCCAAAGGAGAAAGATCAGTAAGGCGGTTGTTGGACATGTCCAGAAAACGAAGGTGGACATAATTGCTGATTACAGTGATGTCAGTCAGTCCTCTGAGGATTGCAGAAACAACAAATAGAACATTTTTAATGAAATGAAGGAAGATTCATAAGGATAACCTGAAGTAGGGCAAATACATGCAATTCCATTTAGCATGCATTTAGTAAGGGAGGGACCCTTACTTGTCTTTCAGGTCCAGTTTGACAAATGCATGTGATAACCCATTTCCTGTTCGACACAGTACCGAGAGCCCCTGGCTTATGGTATCTTGTGTCAAATGGCAAACCTGCGTCTGTGGAGCACCAGGAAGAAAATATTTAACAATATGAAATTATTGGTTGTACAAACTGGGAAAAAAAAAAACCACTTAACACCACCAATGTTTATGTAAAGGGCCATAATTGAGCTTATAGACGGTGCTATGAATGTAATTGCTAATATTTGATATCCCAACCTGGATCTCAGTGAGGCCTCTACTAGAAATGGGAAGGGCTTTAAAAATCAATAGAGATTATCTTTATAGGATGACAACCAGTAGCCAACTGTCTGCAAACATAGGTCAACCACAATTGAAGCTATTTGGCTTCAGCTCTACCTTTTCGTCCTCTTCGACCCCGTCTTGATTCGTTTCCTCTTGCCAGTCTATATCCGACAAGACAGCATCTTCATCCACCTCAGACATCCTCGTTTGTTTGTGGTTTGTTGTGTAGAATGAGTGTAGAAGACCAAATGACGACTGTCAAAACAGTTAGCTAGCTAAAAATGTTTCTGTGTTGGCTTCTGAGAGAATATGCAACACTTTAGCTTTGTAGCTTTACTTTAGAATGTTTACCAGGACCGAGAATTTAAATTAAAACAGCAAGTTTTAACTCTTTAAAACAAAACAAAAACAACTCGGTTTACGTCTGACGACTCCGACGCTGGCACCGTTTACTACTGTTGCCATGGAAACTCTGCAGGCGCAGCACAGGTCAACATAAAACGTTAATGTGCTACAATTTAGTGCGGGTTCAAGACGTTGCATTAGAGACCTCATAAAATGTAACACTATATTCCTCTTTTTTTTTAAACCACCGACTTGCAAAAACACCTTTGGAAATTTCAAGTTAAAATGTCGAAATAATAGAAGTTTACTGGCTTGCCCATCCAAGACATAATAGACCAATAATGATGAAAATGTGTTATTCTTAATTAATTTACATGAACTTAATGAAACACAGTCACATTATTCAGCAAATACAGACATAAAAAATAACTTTCTCCAGAGATAAGTATGTATTACATTGTGAAATCATACCTGCAGTATGAAAAATTGAGACACTTTTCATCGACACACTAGTGTTAATGCGACCCTGTCCAGTTCATTAGGCCACAGTCTCTTCGCTCCCACAGTGGTATAAAAGTGCTCACTCTAAAATGTATACACAGTTCATGCCCAGATCAGTCATTCACTGAATGGTAAGGCATATAACATTAAATTAAAAAACTCTATGGTGCATAGACAGTAATATTAGAAAATTCAATTTGCTGCCATGAGGATCTACAAGGATCTTTCACTTTCACGCAGCAAATGTTTCCCAACCACATTAAGCTTGTTTATCACACACAAGCTCTGAAGCAAGTGAGAACTCAAAACTGCATCATACAGGAAGAAAGCAAAAAAGGTGCATTCTGTGCAATATCCTGACATCCATTGCTACAGGATCTGTTCATGTTTGTGTACTACCACGGTTGAGGTAATTGTAATGTCAAACCAAAATGAAGAGGTTTATCTCTAGATTTCTATATGATGTTAACGGTGAAGCGTTGCGTGCTGGGCTGTGTCCTTGTCCTGCCCAGGATGTTGAGGATTCAGAGTGTGGGCTCACTCCACTTGCATATTGCGCAATAGTCCCTTTTTCACACCTCCCTGTAGCATCCTCGCACCAAGGCTAGTGCCCGTGATCCCATCACTGGAAAGAGAAAGACAACAGAGTGAGATTCTTCTCAATTAATTTACATTACATTAATTGAATGCAGCATCTAAAATGTTGTTAATGACAACTTCAGCACGCTGAGCACCAACTGAACAGGGAGTCTCTTTATTACTCTACTGCTGCTTACATGGGACTAAACTTCCTCCTCTTAGGATCAGGAGGTTCAGGTCCATCAAGTCTCTGCAACCAAAGAAAGAGAGGACAATGAGACCAACTCTAAGTGCGCTTAATCAGCAACAATCATATTGACTCTGTGCAATGTTGTCAAACTGTTGTCATAGGCCGAGGCATGACCAACCGACCTCTTTGCCTGCAGCTTCCTGCTGGGCTCTTCTCTGCTCCAAGTTTTGCTGAGGGTAGACAGATAACAAGGTCAAAGTTTAAACATGATTACAAAAGAAATGTTACTGGGCTGCACCTTTGTCATTATGGAACAGCCCTTAGATAACAGATAAGTATATGTGTCATCAATTGAACAAATTATACAGAAACATACGGGCTTGTTAACAGCCTCTCTTCATTCATTACTTATGCAGTGTTTGCAGAGGCATACAATGACGTTCAAGCTGTTGGTGTAATCACCTTATGGAGCTCAGAGAGCTGCTGGTGTCTGATGAGGGCCTCTTTACTGGGGAACTGTCTCCTACACAGCAGACAGGCCAGTTTTACCCAGTCCGTCATTCTCCCCTCCTTCTCATCCTTGTCGCCTCCTTCTTCTTCACTGTCAGTTTCTCCACTGTAGGCTGGGACCAGACCCTGCTGCTGAGGAGGAGAACTCTACAGATAAAAAGACACAAGATCAGAAACCGATTAACAAAAAAGACATGAGATAATCAAAGTATTCTTGTGTCAGAAAAACTATTTAGAACAAAACAAATACAAAGCAAGCACATCATGGTGGAAATGTCCTTACTTCTGTACTTTGTCGGATCTGGTCCAGAAAAATCTGAGGCCGTTCAGACAGTGCCCCCTGCAGGACAGATAAGCAAAAGAGAATAACAGATCAGTTAATGCAAACACATGTCTTGCTCTGCAGCAGGATGACTGGTTGCAGGAGTTCTGGCTGATCACTATGATAAACAGATGTTTACGGCTATGCATGTTGAGTCTGTGTTAGGATTGTCCACCTTTTTCTCCAAAACAGCGTAGCCTGCATCAGCACTAGCAGACTCCCGGCGGTCATCTTGGCGACTATGGCCCGGTGCCCTTGTGTAACCGGGAGGCAGTGCTGTGGAGCCAACGGCAGGGGAAGAGGCCACAGAACGCATGTTCTCCTTCTGTCTGTTGAGACTCTTGGCCCAGCGCTCCATATCTTTGGCAATCTATAGATATCAACACCAGGAGATAGATATTAGCCAGTGGGAAGGTTTACAATTAGTCAATGTTATATTCAGGAGAGAGAAGTTAGCTTTGAAATTAACAGGTCAGTTTAATTAATCTGTTACTACTTCAACTTCAAGTCCAGTATGGAGAGTACCTGTTGAGCAGTTTTATTCTTGGGCTTGTCTTTCTTTTCCTTGCCAGATGCAGCAAACGGTGAGTCTGAAGGAGCTGTGCCATCGCTCATAGAAGCACATTCAGCATTTGACTGGCTGGCAGCAGGGATATAGATGCGTTTCTCTCCATCCCAGTACATATACTGCTGGGAGTGGGGGTTGTAGTAGTACTGCAAAGAGGAAGAGCAGTGAAAACCAGACTGAAAACTTAGGGCAGAGGAATCATTCATAAAAGTCTTTCTAAAGTGACGTCTTAACCTTCTGACTGCAGTACATTGACCACACTTTTTACCTGGGAGTTAGGATCATAGTAGAGTCCAGTGAGTGGGTCGTAATAGTAGCCAGAGCTTTCATCATACTGGTATGTGGACACATCTGGCACAGCTATAGACAGAGACAGGACATTTGCCTTAAGGTCAGAGAACAAATTTAAAAAACACTGAATCAAAAAGATTAGCTTGACTGATAATTCTTCCAATTTCAAATTCCTTGCAGATAAACACAAATCTGCAAGACACATTAGCAACAATGGTTCAACCATTTTCAGTTTTCAGTGATGATAAATAGTCACAGTAACGGGTAAAAGTGAATAATACACAAAGGCTTACGGTATTGCTGGAGCTCGTGTTCAGTGCCTGGGGTAGCAGGTTGGCTGGGAGCGGCTGGTTGTGGTTTTCCGACTATTTCAACCTGCGGTGAGACGAAGCTCTTTAATACCGACTGTAATGGCTGAATTAATGCAAAGATCAACAGCAGGGAAATCTAATGTTGTACCTGTGTGGCTGGTAGGGCGGCAGCTGTGGTCACGAGAGCAGTCTGTGTATGCGCGAGAGGCTGCTGTACGACTGCTGATCCAGATGTCACTGCCTCAGATGAAATGGCAGCTGTACATAGATAACCACCCACAACGATTAGTCAAATTTACATAGCTACACAGACCACAAGGGTAACAAGCTCTGTGTATGTGGCATGTGTGATACCAACCTGGAGCAGCTCCTCCTGTGTATGCACCCATCAGTGCTGCTCCCGCACCGGGTAAAGCAGGCACCCGGGCATCTGTCTGGGTCTTGAAAGTTGTACCATCTAGCCCAGAGTATTCATGTCCCTCCTGATTGTACGTTACTGCTGCCCCCTGCTGATACACCGCTGTATCTATACTCTGACCTCCACCCGATCCATTCTGAGCAGTCTGCGTGAGACGATTGGGCAAAAAAAAAAGAAAACACAAGAATGAAACATCTGATGTGAGATGAAAGACACAGGGATGCAAACTGGTCAGGACCGAAAAAAGAGAGTAATTGTCTAGGGGGGGGGGGGGGGGGGGGGGGGGGCTGCTCAGCACAAATTAATTACATTATAATATCACGGAAGAGTCCATTTCCAGGATATATCTTATAGCTGGACATAGTTTTCAGAAGGCAAACATTTCTATATATAATATATGCACACATTACAAAAATCCTTTGCAATATTTCAGATACTGTATTTCAGGTCTTCACTGATTATTACTATTAGACTAAACTGAATAAATAAAAGACATGTGATGTTTCATTCAGTGTGTAATGGACATAATTAGTTTCACTGTGAATTAAACACATTCTACATGAGGGCGACGTCTATCCACGTTGAGGACTTCCTTCATTCTGAAACGGGGCAGAGCTTCGTGGGAGACACCTGCCTGACACAGTGTGACATGTCGGCGGCGCACAGCTCCACCGACATGCACGGGGGTGAAAACGCGGCCGCGCACAAGACATTGGAAGTAGGCTGTTATGTATAATCAGAGACAACCACATGAATTCGCCTCAGTTTCACGTGATTGTCACTGTCAGCCTGTTAGAAAAACATTTTGCTGAGACGCCGACCCCCCCCCCCCCCTCAAAAACAAAAACTCTTCGGATCTGAACGATTCACACAAGTCACCTAATTGGTAATGAAAAAAGAGAGTTTCGCTTTTCGGCGAGCTGTTTGCATCCCTGAAGACATGTTGCAACCACATGTGTTATTTGCTATAGTGATTAGTCATCAAAGGTTACCTGTGTGACAGCCCACTGTGCAGCAGCTATAGCTGTGCTGGCCACGGTGGCAGCACTTACTCTACTGCCATCAGTCAGGAACACATCACTGACACAGAAAATAGAGAGAAAGAGGAGGTTATAGTGATTTTAAGTCTTTCACCGGCAACATTCATTTCAACAGCATTTCTTTTAAAATTTGTTCTTCTCCGTTTTAAGCCGTTTCTCATCTACTTTATTCACATAACCAGTTTGAATTTGACTTAAGGTCACAATATCATCCCTGGTGTAATAACCAATAATTTGTGGTGCACTTTTGTTTCCTTTGTAGACAGGTTGGGGCGTGTGAGTGTTTACCGTTTGGAGCCTTTGGCAAACTCCACCACAATAGACTTCCCGTCAATAGAGAGAGCTGGCTGGAGAGCCTGCAAGATCTGGAGCAGCTGAGACGCCTCCTATAAAAAGACACACAGACTTGTGACTTAAGTGCAGGTGCATTTGTAAGGAATTATCTCTATCTATGTATGTTTTGGGTAAAGCTTATTTTAAAATTATTTGTACACAAAAAAGTCAAGGTGTTTGGTTTAAGGATTAATCTAATCAGAATACAATCAATTAAAAAGGAGTGAATGTCAGTACTCAAACACATGTTTCTCACCACTATGGTAGAAAGCTGTAGAAAGGCAAAGCCCCTGTTGAGATGCGTGTGCTTGTCCTTGATAAGACGAATGTTGGAAGGGGAGAGTGTGGCAAATGGAGCCAGAGCAGATAAGATGGCTTCCACTGAAGTATGAGGACCAAGGTTTCTAAGTATCAGAGCTGTTGAAGGAGAACACGAGAGATGATTACAATTTCATTTTTTAAAAACAATTCAGGGATCAGATTATATATATACATATATTTTAAATCAAATATTCAAGTATACCCCTTTATGGCTTGTAAGCAACATCAAAACATGGTATAAGTAGTATACAATTCTTCCATTATCTATGAACTTTTTTTTTTCAAAAATCACATGCACATATCAACAACACATAAAAATAGATACTGCCATGGCAGTAAAATGTCAAGAGACAGACTCACTGTCATTGGCAACATCTGCTTGTTGTGTAGCTTGTCCCGGGGTGACAGTGGGAGCAGACGAGTGGTAGGGTGCTGGCAGGGGCAGTAAGCCCTGGGCTCCTTCCTTTTGAAGACCAACAGGCAAATCCCTTTGCAACTGGGGCAGCTTCAGCTCAGCCTCTGGGAAAGACAACATGACTTTTATATAATGTGTTATGGTGAGAGAGGGAGCTTGTGTGATTGTAAAATACATTCTTTATCATCAACATTATTTACAACAATTTGTTTAAACTTTACCTGATTTAGGAACACTGCATTTGAAGCACTTCTCTCTCCTTTTAAAGTTTTGCACGCCACACTGTTGAAATGGTACACAAGCTTTTGTTAGATCATTTCTCCTACGAGAAAGCCACTAATGCGACTGCAAGCCATTTGAGCATACATATTTAGATTTCATGCAATGCAATGCAAAACACACACATACAACCTTGTTGCAGAGCCAGTCCTCGTTGGCACGCGGTTTTGGGTCGCTGTAATGCATCGACACCCTCTGTCCCAGAATCAACAGCACCCCCTGAAAGAAAGAGAAAGAGAGGGAGGGGGAACAAAGAATGATTATCAGTGATAATTAGGCCACACATGCCAGAGAAAGGCCTCATCTCACAAGAGATGAGAGAGAGTGAAAGGGACGAGAGGGACAGAGAGAAAGAGAGTAGAACTGAGGCTGAAAGAAAGAGGACACGAGAGAATTGCAACCTTCAGCTTTAGGAAATTGGGACGGACTGAGATGGTGTATGTGTAGTGTGTGGGTGTCCATTTTTAAGGACACAGTGTGTTCTGTTCAATTGTGTCATCCCTCCCCCCTTAAGGGGAACCTTTTCTCAGTTTGCCACACATCCCATCCCATCCCAGTGTCATCACTTTCGCCTCCCAAATAGACAATAGCTCCGGCCTAAAGACGTAATAATGGTGGATGACCTTGATATGAAAGGTTCAAAAACAAGAAAATGAAGTACTGTAGTCGTTCTGATTCAACATACAATAGACCGTTGTGTGAGAAATTATAGTCATACTATCGATACTACCCCAGAGGTGATAAACTTAGGAGACAGTGAGAACATGTCGCTGACGACACAGGAGCATGTACTGGACAAATGAGCGTGTGACTAGGAGGGTCCAGATATGAGAACTATGCAGTTGGGCCAAAGACAGACAAACGTCAGCATGATATAACATGAATTTACCTGTTTGTGCAATTCTGTGTAATGTAGAAAAGAAAGGTAGTGTAAAGATTGATCTACTTCAAGGACAAACATTAATTTCTCCGTACTAGAATGCACCATTTGCAAATGACAGGGCATGATATAGTGTGTTTATCCTGCATTAACCCATATGTCCCATTTTATACATGTATATACATATATGTATGTGTGTCTGTGTAGGGGAGAGTGACCTGGTTGGTCTCCATCCAGCGGGTGGCCTCCTGTATGAGATTAAACTCGACGAAGGCGAATCCTCGGCTCTGACCTGGACACCGCCCAGCGCCATGGTAACCGAACAACAACAACAACAACATAACAACAACGCAGTGAGGGGTTAGTGCTTCATGTACAGAGGAGAGAGAGACCCTGTATCAGCACTAATAAAATAAACCATTGCTTCCTCTCGCCCTTGGAAGTAACACATTTGACAGCCAGTTGGAGAGCCACTGTCAAATTCTCTGCAAGGGTGGGAGGATGCAACGACAAGTATCTCAACAGGGTCAAGGAAAGAGGGGGGAGAGAGAGAGGGAGAAACCTACCCACTCATCAGTTTGAGGCTGAGCTCTTTGGCTTTGAATAACGAAGCACCCAGGCACCAACACAACAGACACACACACACGCCCTTACTCTGAGAGTCAGAGCCCTGGCTAAACTATGTAGCACTGTGGTGGGATGAAATATCTTTAAATGCTCCACATCCTGTCCATGCATTACTGTAACTGAACACAGTTATTTAATTCAACACATTTTTAGTTTCAGAACTTTTTTTTTAAGCAGCACTGTGTACCAAAGGTTATATTTTTAACATTTAAAAACTGAGTGACTTGTCTTATAAACAGTGATGTAGGAGTGAGAAAGACAGTAGAGCAGAGGACAGTAAGTGTGCCAGTGTCACACGGGCACATCTTACACAGAAACCAATGAGTTCAGCAAAGGGTGAGGGCCAGTGAGACAATGACCTTTATGGAAAACCTTTAGAAAAAGGCGAGCTTTCTGAGTGGTATATGGATGGACACTCTCATAGCTGAGAGATAGCTGCCACACTTGTATCCTGACACACACTCAAAAAAAGCTACGATGACAAACTCAATCAAACACACTCTGCTTCCGCCGTTCATGTCTCAGGTGTTACTGTTAGTTTGTGAGCAATGTCCATCTAATCAGACACACCTCACTTCAGGATGGATGAGGCAGAATCATGAAGGGGGTCAAGACAAAAAGAGAGCCAAAGTGAGAAGGAAAATTAAAGGCATGGAGTGAAGACCTAGAACCTATAGCTATATTCATGCATTCTCTTAAAAAGCAAAAGATAGATAAAACTCTCCTTTGAAGCGTGCATGGATGTTTTTTGTTGCCCTGCAGGCGAAAGCGAGATTACAGACACTGGCAGACCAGGGTCAAAGCAGGAATATAAGCACAAGCCCGTTTATAAATATAAATGTGTTCTTTACATCAGCTATTTACTCTGCGTCAGAGTAGGAAGAAAGAGAGTAAGAGAGGAGGAAAACGATTGGGAGGACTCTTATTAATAAGAGAGAGAGGACCAAGCAGATAAGAGAGAGTCACCTGGAAGAGAAATGAAAATGACAGAGCGGGCTATGGATGAGTGTAACATATAAGAAGAGAAGACCAAAAAAACAAAACAAAATAAAAAAAATCGGGGCAATGATTAAGTTCTCACCTGAAGATTTGTTCCTCATGAGGCGAACCTCTCTAGGCTGGATCCCCTGCTCCTGAAGTTGTGCCCGAATCTATGAAAACGGACAGCGTGTAAGCCTATTTACAGAAAGACCCATGCATCGTCAGACTGTAGAGACAAACATGTCCAGGAGACATCCTCTCACCTCATTGGCTGTTGCATTGGGTGGAAGCATGCGGAGCATTATGATGTTGCTGGGCCTCTGGTTGTGGTCCAGATCTGCCCGGTAATCCTGATCCCTCTGATCCAACTCCTCGAGGGACAGGTCTGGAGCAGCATTCCCAGATCCATGCTCCTCTGACCCCACTGGAAAAGCCTTCACCGGACACAACATAACATTCATGTCATCTACAGAAGAAGCTGTTAGAAGCACGACAAAGAGGATGACATTTTTACGGCTTACCCTCCTCTTCACTGCCCCACGAGAGAACCTGTCCTCCTCTCTCTGTCTTACTGCATTGTAATCCACCTGTTCAGAGTGGGCGCCTCCACAACCCCAGTTGCCCTCCCTACTCCCCGAGTGAGGGGCACTGCCGGCGCCAGTCTCTGGGAAACCTCTTCCACCTTTCCCTCGACCCCTGTCCTGAGGGCCGCTCCGTAGCTGCTCAAACTCCCGCCTGGATCCCTCCTCATCTCTCTGGAGCATGGGAAGGGCTAGATCAGGCTGTGGCTGAGTGCAAGGGGCCCACGGGAGCCCTTTCCCCTCATGCGTGATGTCCCCTCGCCCATCAGCTCTCTGATGAAATCCAGGGCGATCTTGAAGGCGACCTGGTGAGAAGTCAGGGGCAGCCAGTGATTTGTCATCACGCCCGTATGGTCTGTCCCCCTCTGCTCTGACATCATACCCTGGTCCTGCCTCCTCGTCCTCTTGGCCATAACCTCTGTAGTCCATGTCCCTAAAGTTGTGATCGTTATGCGTGTTGCCATAGCGACCTATGCGGTCACCTCGTCCACCCCTGCTGACAGTAAAAAAAAAAAACAACAACATGAGAGGATTGGTCTGGCATGGTGTAGCCTAAGATATAAAATAACCGGTTCACTCACCTCCGCTCATACTCCATGCCGATCCACTGACTCTGCTCCTGGTCTTATCTGATTTCAGAGACGAGGAACAATCACAGATAGATGCGCATTATATCTTACACGCCATAGAGACAAGATTTGTAAGCATCGATATTAAGAGGAAGCTATATCCAGGATGCATGACTACAATATAATAACTGTGTAATCGAGGTAGGGCTAACGTTACCTCTTACCTGTCACCAGGTTAGCTGCATTTTTACTGCGCTGCACAGACTTCCCCCTTAACTTCAAAAATTAAATCTATCCTCCCTGCTACACACACAACTCTCTAGCGGCAACAAACAAACAAGGGAATAACCCTGCACCAATAACACGCATGCACTATGTACGTGGGTGTACATGTCTAAACTTAGGAAGTAATCAACAATGACGTATGGCGGTCATCCCCTGGTAGCGAACATGCTAACTACTTTAGCCTGACGCTGGCTAGCTCGTCCCAGCGTAGACGCTGCGAAACGGTTGTCGGCTGTTGCAAAGACGCAATAACTTCAGTTGTGAGCGAAAGTGGAGAAACACTCACCAGCGTCACATGTAGCCGGCAGTGGCTCGTTGAATGTCACGCTGTGACCCTGCAAAGAAGCGTGTTTTATTTCTCTGAGATCCTAGTGTAAAATGGCCACATCAAGACAACATTTCGGAGTGGGCGGGGCCAATACCTGACTCTAGCGTTTGATTGGTGCTCAAAAAGCGAATGCATTTATCTGGACGATGATTGGACAAGACGGACAGGCCAACCCTAAACTAGTACCCCATGGTAGAAAGACTGAGAATTTATGCGTTTTTCTATCATCTTCAGATATGTAGAAATCATAGAATCAGATATTTCAGTTATGATATTTTTTTATTTGGGGGAAAAAAGTAAAATTAATGGTAGAAATATACCGAGAGCAGTTTGTACTTAATGAATACATGGGTCAAAGACATGAATACACCATACAACAGAAAACCCTAATACCAGCTTTATTTGGAGAAAAAAAAAATCCAGAAATCCCAATATGTCACAGTACAAAAGAGAGAAAGAAAAAAAAAAAATGCTCTAGCAGCCCACCCCCAAAATCTTCCAACCTTGCACCCCAAGCTTGACCTTCAGTTAATTAAATGAAATAATACTACGGTTACAATTTATCATTAAACTGACATAAATTGATCATAACAGCAGGATTAAGTATAATGATTAAAAAATACTAAGAAAATTTAGAGACATCAACAATAAAAAGTTATAGTACAATAATGACAATATCATAAAAAGGGCAATGGGGAGGGTTGAGTAAAAGGCAAACTTGAAATACACATCATTAACATGTCCTTACAAGGCCTTGTAAGACATACAGTACATAATGGACATTATAGTAATAAGATAAGCCTATCATCTATATGAAAGAATATTTCAACTTATCGACTACACCACTCATGATTTGACCCACTGATTAACACAATCAAATGAATCTCTGGTATACACAAAAAAGGTCCTAAAAACTCATAATATGTTTAACCTGATTGTGCCTCTAGCTAAAGTACTATGTCTTCCAGTAAAGTGAAGTTTTCTATGTCACTCTGAGTATCTGTTAATTCCATTACCCATCTGAGCCAGAAAATGTGGTCATCAGGGGTAACTTTGGCATGGAAACAAGGGGTTAGGTCATTGACACAGGGCTTTTCCATGCATACAGTACGTAGACACATATGTTAATACACACACAAATACACACACATTCACTGCATGCAGACCTGCACTGGAAAAAACAAACCACCATACAGTTGCACACAATACACGCACGCACGCATACATACACACATACACACACACACACACATACACTCTGAAGTTCAGGTAAGTAATTCAGTATGGGAAAATATCTCATACAATCTAGTTTAGGCATACCCCTGCATAGCGCCTGAGTCAGAATATGGGCCTGAAGGAGCCAAGCCAATGACAGGGAAAAAGCATTCAAAAACGTGAAGTGTGGACACTACAAATGACAAAATAACACCCCATCTAAGTTATGAATCCCCACCCCTCAACTTGCTCTTCTTGACCGCTGCTCTCAAGGCACTACATGTAGGCGATACTGTGTAAAATCCACTTAGACATGGTCTTAATTCAAAACTATTTTATATTACTGTCTTATTTTTCTCTCTCATGTTCCCATTGTCTTTGGCCTGGTAAGGACCGTTTCTCTCTTCATTCCCATCATGGCACATATCAACTTGTTTACATCAACTCAACTTCAAACCAGCCCTCCCCCCCACCACCTGCCCTACAGACTTCTAGGTCTGAAAATGTTTTGATAGGAGAGCAAGATGGCACATAACCTAATGTATGGACTAAGGACTGATGAGTGGAAGCCTATCAAATCATTTCAGACCTACTTTAATTTACTGAGGATAACTGGATGATCCGAAATTGAGCGTCTGCAAAACTTTTTTGGGCCCCTCCCCAAATATTCTCCCCCATGTCAAATCTCATTAGAAGCTGCCCCCTCCATCTGTGCTTAAGAGCAGCTCCCTCCTTTTCTCCCAGAGCCTATAACAGAAGACAGGTGGACTTCTTGCCACGCTTCTTGGCCTGCAGTGCCGCCCTAGTTGCCATCTCAAAGACTTCCCTCACGCCATCTTTGGTTTTGGCAGAACATTCCTGGTAGCCGTAGGCACTGATGCGGTTTGCCATCTCTTTGCCGTCCTCATATTTAACTGGTTCCTGGGGGACACAAGTCAGAGAGAGGGTTATGATCTTGAGACTTGCACCAACAAATGTGAACATTCCTGTGTGTTTTCAACAAAAATAACTGACCTGTTTCATTTTGGCAAGCTCTCGCCTGGTGTGCTCATCATTGCGCAGATCTTTTTTATTACCCACCAGGATGATGGGAACATTTGGACAGAAGTGTTTTACCTCCGGGGTCCACTTTTCTGGAATATTCTCTACAGTGAGTCAAGGGAAAGAGTGCAGTAGTTAGCAACATATGTGATTTTTTTCCTAATTATAATGTGTTCAAAATTGTGCGGCATGAGTGCTGCAAAGACCATACCTAAACTGTCAGGGCTGTCTACGGAGAAGCACATGAGGATAACATCAGTGTCAGGATAGGAGAGGGGCCTCAGTCTGTCGTAGTCTTCCTGACCTGCTGTATCCCAAAGTGCTAGTTCTACCTGAGAACACAGAGACAGATTGATGTGAATGGACAGTCACATGGATAAAAATGAGAGTTTAAATGTGTAATTAGGATAATTTAAGAACTAAAGTATGTGACGGATCAGACTCATTTCATACTGTTTGTATGCTACATTTAAGAAAACAGCAGAGAAAAAACAAGAATGCCCATGCTGTTGGCATCCCAAGGAGATATTTGAAAACAAGACTAAAGAGACCCATTACAACATAATTACAACAGTAGTTGGATGTGAATCAGATTAGAGCTGTTATTGGCAGAGATCGTTTAGAAACAAGCAGAAACAATTAATTGATTAAATGATTACATCGGTGGATTAAAGTCAGTAAAGTATTCATCAACTCTTTTGTTACTCCTTAGGCGTTCAAGTAATTTATAAGGCATGACTGCAGGGGCAGGATTAAGCATTCACTATCTGTATTCTAAAACTTGGGCATTTGCTGTGATAAGTACAGCACTGATTAGTTGATTAATCAAACCACTGAAAATTAACCAGAGCTATTTCTGACATGAAGATGATTTGTTTTCCAGTATCCTAATAATAATAATAATAGACAAATTGTTTAGGGGGTTAAAGACTGACAATTAATTGAACCACTAATTGGCAAAATAATCAATAACAATAGCCTTTACTTGAACAAAACATATTAGATTTACTCTTTTTGACATTTTATTGACTCCATCCGTTACTGACATTATACAAAAAGTGGACGTTTAATCACAAAAGAAGACTAATCAGCTGAACCCAAAATTTAGACTAAAATAATCAAATTCAAAATACGTTAAGTTGTGAACAGCAACAGGACTAAACTACAATATTCTCATAATCTATTTTCTTCAATTAACTAATTGGAAAAAAAACATGAAAAGTGGGTATAATACTTTCTTACAACTCAGAGGTTTGATTCACAGCTCAAACCCCAAGGGTAATCAATTTATTAGCATCAGAACAGTAGGGCATTCATTTCTCCCACTTAAAATGCTTCAACTGGAAAGTGATTAACAACATATCTGCCAATTCAAAGTTTGTAAATTAATTATTCAATCATTAACTAATTTTTGCAGTTCTACTGAACAATGTGATACACCAGTGTTTTACAGTGTGTCTTACCTGTTTCCCATCCACTTCAATGTCTGCCACATAGTTCTCAAACACAGTGGGCACGTAGACTTCAGGGAACTGGTCTTTACTGAAGACTATAAGCAGACAGGTCTTCCCACAAGCACCATCCCCAACTATCACCAACTTCTTCCTGATGGCTGCCATCTACGGAGGGGAAAACAGAACAAGGTTATACCGAGATTGTAGTAGTACAGAGTCACCTACTTTCCACTGACAATACACCCGAACAACATTTTACTAACGTTACAAATGTACTAATGCTCAAACAGGGCGAGTCAGGCGATCAAGCTCCCTGTGTTGTATACGGGAGCTACAATGTATGGTATGTTTCATCAACAGTTCCTCCTGTTAAGCAGAAGTAACACACACACATACACGCGCACGCACATACACACACATACACAACGTTGGTAAGGCTGGCAGGCAACCTTCCGTATGTTCAATATCTTATTCTAAATATCCTAATGTACGATTAAATTAAAGCCAAAAAGCCCCGGCTGGCAAACAGGGAGGCTGCCTCGGCGGTAGAGGGTGTAAACAGAGAGCATTTCCGTGCTGTGTCTCATTCCTGCTGAAAGGCTGTGCAATGTAGTCCGGGCCTGTCAAACCAGCTAACAGCAGCTAGCAGCAAAGCTAACGGTGTTTCCCGTGGTTTAAAACCCTGTCACTGCAGGTATTCTCTCTAAAATCACGACTACAGAAGTCATCGCACTACCGTGGCACTCCTGTGACCGAAACGAGAGTCGGCTTAAAGTTTAAAAGCTGTAGCAGAATAAGATTACCGCTTGATGTTTCAGTGTCCGCCTTTCTCCTCTTCCTGACCGACTGGAAAACTCCGCCCACGACTCATACGCATGTGCGCAATTACGTCACCCCGTCAGCAGGATGCGGCTGTGGCTGCGGCACCTTTATTAAATGCCACATAATAACACTTGTCTCAACTGTGTCTCTGCCTTTACTTGTACTGTACAGTATGTAGCCTAAATGAAATGTTAGCCTAGTATAATAAGATTGTTTGTGATATATCGTTTATGAAACAGTAGCCTGTAACAGTCGAATATAGGCAAACTATCCCTTTCTGTCCATTTATTAGCCTACTACTGTAGGCAATTTTAAGTAAAGTTCAGCATCTATTTTTCACTTGAGTAATTGCATGTTTGTTTTTCTATATGTCCCAGTGTCAATTATTAGTTTTCCTCTTCTTCTTGTATTTGAATATTTGAGGTAGAGTAAAATTCTCTAGTTTCACAAAAAGCAAAATTAAGTTAAAAAACAGAAAACTTTGTGTGATTAGTAAAACTAGTTCCACTGGGTGCACCTTTATCAATAGTGCAATAGTATATTAGTTAGAGGTTAAACAAGTAGACTATTTTTTACTTCTGCAGATAGACAGATACCTTTGATTAAGTAAAGGATATGACAACAACAAACAAAACAGTGTCAATGGTAAATTCAATTCAACATTCAAAATCCAAGTCTAATAATCGGACTTTTTTATTGGTATTTAATTGACTGTTATCAATAATATCAATAATGCATTACATTCACTTGAGTGATTTAATTTTATACAAAATGTTCTTAGGATTTTATGCAGTCGACACAAATGTAGAAAAATATATACATACATACATGGAAATTATAGGGCTAGAGAGAAAATATAGCTCCTTTTAATATTTTCAAGTTTCAAAGTTAACTGTCCATATGGAGGAAGATAAGATGGCATAGGGTACAGATCTTAACAGTATATTCTACATATATTCTCAGAAAACTGTATAGCTTAAAATTAGTCAGAGATTTTTAGCAAAAAGTCGAGTCATGAATCGTTGACTAATTTCTATTCCACCCAAGAATTACATTTCTTTATTTGGACTTATGTTAGTAAGCATGAATCACAGTTATCTTACATTTAAAGCTCCGCACGGTGTGCATGTACATGGCTCACTCACTCCTGCCTGAGAACTAGGGCACAGAGACTCTTAAGGCTACAGTCTGTCGGAGCTGTCTCAGCTCTCTCACTGACACTCCTCAAAAACATCCTTACACGGGGGGGAGAAGGGTCACCTCCTCAAGCCCCCTTTAAAGCAGCCATGGCTTTCTCTCTCACTGAGGCTGAGAGGTTACAGCAGTGCTGCTTCTATTTGTTTCTATGGACACTGGAGGTAAAGTTGCTCTGATTGGCTGCCTGACTCAGCCAGTCTGTGCTCTATTTCCTGGCGGTGGCGGTGCTGTTGCTGCGCTGGTAGAACAGCACATAGGCTTGATTGGTCTGAAGCTGGTTCTCTGAGACTGGAGTCACACTGCAGATGAGTAAATTGAGAGAAGTTGTGAGAAATAGATCCAAGTTTATACAGAAAGTGTCACGACATAAATGACCCATAGATACCGTAGCCTAACCTAAATACTGTCTGTCAGCAGTTGACAGGGTCATTGCTTGTCGAACAAAATGACCTGGGTGCAGGTGGGTCTCACCTGGAGTCATTGTAGAAGCACCAACCATTTTCATCAGAACAGCAGGCTGTGTAGTGGCCCATGTTCACAGTCCCGGAGTGGTTACATATTGCATATAAATCATAAAGCACTGGGCCTGTGGGGATGTCACATTGAAAAATAAATAACAACAGAGTGTTTATTATGCATTTATAAACCATTATTTTCTATTAAATTGTATTTTTTTGATTTTTCAAATCAACTGTAGCCTATTATTAGTTGTTTTTAATTCAACATGGAATTGATTATAATTTTGTCATTCAGTCGATTATAGCTATATATCTGTATTGACTGATGATCTTGAAGCTCGTCATTGTATCCACCTCTCTTTCTCCTTGTGTGTCTTGTTTCTCTAAGCTCAAAGTAAAATGTCTTAAACGTGTTGGCATTATGTGCTCTGCTTCCCTTTGTCAAAATGAATTACTTTCATCCACGTGTTGTTCCTTCTCTTTCTTCTGAACAGCAGAACCTTGATAAGCCTGCTGTTTTCTAACCTCGCCTGCACACTATTATTTCAGCTCAGCCAAAGCACTGCATTCGCATAATGAATGAAACAACACTCAGTGACATGATTGTCCTAAACATGCAAATCAAAGCAGGAGAGGAAAGAAAAGTGTGGTGGATTTACCGCAGTCAGCGGGTCCATAGCGTCCAAGGTCCAGGTTAGTGAGTGGGAAGGACACATATACTGTACTTTTACTGATAGACCACCGTGATGTTGTGAAACGATTCAAATCTGATCCAGACTGTTAAAGCATCATAACCTGCTGCACTTGAATTTGACTTATATAGTATACAGACACATTAAGGAGTTGTTGCCAAGGATACGGATCACAATAACCTGTGGAAACCTGTGGATGGACAGCCGCTTGGTGCACTCTGTACGTCTGTTACACCTCTCACACATCTGAAACACACAGAGACAAACAGACACCTCAGCATTTTACAGCACAAGACATTATAACTGAATATTATGTTCTGTCAGCTCATTATTGGGCCCAGAGTGAACACGTTAAGTCTGTACTGTTCAGTCTGTGTCATTTCTTTATTGGTTTGAAGTGGGTGGGGCTAAATTGGAGATGTTGTTGTCCTGTGTGTCTGTGCAGCAATCGCACTTAAGCAACAGAGTCAAACTGTGATGACAGCCGTGAGTTCCTTTGTTTATGTTGCCACAATCAGTCATTGCAACTTCTTGATCAAACCACACCCTGAGAGTCCTGCTGAGACACAATAGCTGAGTCTTTGAGCCTTAAACTGTTATTAGATGATAGATTATAATCTTCTTTTCAAACTCTAACCTTGACTAGTTCGTATTTCATCACAAATATTTAATCTTACAAAAAGAAAACATTTATGTAATGTATTTTCATACTCCAGCTTCCTTGAAACTTTCTCTAATTTTCAAAATCAACTGCTTCAACTTTAATTTCCTTTTAGATTTCTCAAACTATAACAATAGAGAGGAGATTTTTAATATAATATAAATTAATATAACATAATATGTGTCTTAAAGCAGAAGTAAGTGATATATTTGTGTTAATATAAGTCTTAAATAGTTATATCTTCCGACAGCAATCACTTACATAGAGTGTTTGGACCAAAACACGGGTCTGTCAGTCACTCTGCTCTGCTCTGAGCCGAGGAGAAAACATTTATCGTATCCTACAGTTTTTATCCAATGAGGAGAGAGAACGGCATGCAGGGCTGTGTGTGCAGCCAAGGAACGCCGTGAATTTAGGGACGAGGAGTTATTTTTCGTATTTTTCCGACCGTGAAGTGGTACCAGTTCGATCTGGTACGAGTTCACCGGTCCAGTGGCTGTTATAGTGACTTTCACCGGTAAAACAGGTTGGGTTGCCTGGAAACAAATAAGTTGTGACTTGAAGCTGTAATTTACGATTTCAAAAGCCTGCCTGGAACGCAGCATTAGCGAAAACGACCGGACCACTTACTTCTGCTTTAAAGAGACAGTTGTAAAGCAGTGATGGTAGATAACCCCTTGTTAGTTTGGACAGTTTTCTTTTTAGACTGAATTGCCTTTTACCATGCTGCTGTAATTTTGTGAAACAATAAAAAGCAAAAGAAAAGAAAAGGTAACTGTCAATGAATCTGATGCAAATGAGAGCCACAGTGCTGGCTCATCCTAACTTACTGGTGAATTCTCCTTGTCCAGTTTCTCCTCCTGAGAGAAGAGTTCCAGACACTCCCTCAGCGTGACCTCCCCTGAAGAGCTCCTCTTGGGGATGGGCAGCGACAGATCACAGAACACATCGAATGTGTTGGAGTAGTGGGAGCACACTGAGCAATGGAGCGAACTCCGCAGCTGCCCTGAGAACAGGTCTGTCAGATAGGGTGGAAAGAAACATCATCAGTGCCTGGCCTGGCTGCATTGACCTTATTTTTGTAGATAATAGTGACTGGATTTTGGTCCTCACCTACTATTCTGCTATCATCTCTTTCTAAATGTTTCTTCCACATGGCAACTGCTTCCTCTGAAAGTCTGCAGAGGGGGGGCAAGAGATGAGTTGGGGTTGTGGTCACACAAAGGGACCTGAGAGTTTCACAGATTACACTTTACAAGAACACACTCACCTAATTCTAGCATATTTTTGTTCAGGTTCCTTCCCTGTCCGTCGAACGTAGGCCCTGCGGTTGATTTCTGTGTGCAGCTTGTCTAACAGGAACCTGAGAAACTCCTGAGCATCCTGTTGACTGGGTTAGACACAGAGAGATTTCTTAATATGACTGTAACAGGCAGCTACATTTATACAGGCTCCAATAATAAAACTGAAAAACAGCATGACAAAGCGGAGAGCTAACAGAAATAGTTAACGTTTTTTCTTGTGATGGAAACTGCTCTGTCGATCCAAAGATTGCCTGCAGCTGCATTTGCACTTTTAGCATTGTGCTAGCATCAATACTGCCTGCACAAAAAGCCTCTAAAAATGCTGCAGTTAACCTTGAGGAAAACAGAAAGCTAACCATCAACATTCTTACCTGTAACCACTGAAATAAGGCACAGCTTCTTTAAAGATACTATAAAACTGTCGTGGATTAACAACGGTGTCTCCTTCATTTACATCCCACAGGCCCGACAGCACCTGAGAGAAAGCTGGCACAGGAGGAGAAAGATGCTTTTAACAACAAGGGAAAGAAACATTATGTGCGAGAGGGAACGTGGAAGGGAGAGAGGAACACACCTTCCATGAGCTTCGCATCCTCTTTGGAGAATTTCTCATGCTTGTAGGCCTTGACAAGGCAGTAGTCCCTTAAGCCACGTGTGTGAGACAAACACTGAACCACTGCATTCAGGAAACACTGATTGGAAACAAAGCAAAGGGGGAGGTGAGCATGGTGATGTGAAAAATGATTTTGGCAATCCTGCAGGTAGAGATATTATTTCAAGAGTTTGCTGCTGCATCAACACTTACTGTGTTTCCTATGTTTCTAAGGCCGACCCTCCCGCTTCCTACTGTCAGCTGCTCTTTCTGTAAAATAATAAATAATAAAAAAAGATGACAGGAAGCTACTGTACGACACAGAACTGCACATACAAGCCAGACCAGAGCGACAGAGAAGTAGATGAATATTCATTTGTCTTTAAAAGGAAACACATGCGCAAGTACAGTACGGCGTGTCCTACCGTTTGACCCCTGGCTGTGTCTGTCTGTCTGCTGTAACCCTGCCATGTCAGTGTGTGTAACATTGGTAGGACAGATTTAGCCTTCTTATCTCATTAACATAACAAGAAAGTCTAAAAGGAGGTCAGCCTCAAGCAGTCATCCTATTAGTGGCCAAGGACTGCTGACAGGTGCTGAAACACGTGTGTGTTGATATGTACTCTCCATTAATTCCTCTATACGACTTATCTGTCTGTGTTTACATTTGACTCATGAGTGTCTCCGTCTACATTCGGAGCAAATTAACTTTCAGGACTTTAGTGGTTTGAGCATGCAGTGTGAGTTTCTGCCGTGTTGTCATGTTAAGTTGTGCGCACCTCATTGTCGGTGACCAGCAGCAGGCCCATCAGTGAAGTGTAGAGGACAGACTGGGAGATGTCAGCCGTCTCCCTCTGGATGCCTTTCTGAGACACCAGGGTTCGACACAAGGCCTCACAAGACCCCTCCACGTTGACACCGCTCGCCCCTGGCATCCTGATTTAACCAGTAAACCTCAAAGTCCTGACGGTGATACAAGTGTCTCCCAAAGAAATGCAAGCCAGGTGGTTTTGTGCCTCAGAGTGGGTAAGATGCTGTTTTTTTTTCACATGCAGGATCAAAGGTGAACAGGACGTGGTCGTAGTACGTCAGCTGTGTCAATGAGAGTATTAGCCTTTCTTCCCCGGAAAATCACGCGGGACGTCATTCACAACTGAGGGCACAAGAACAGGATTAATTTGTGAATGAGCGTTCCCCTTTAGGTAAATCCGTATCTTGAATAGATCTGGCTCGCGATTCTCCCTCCTAATTACAGCACACTAAGCAAGTCTGAAAAAGCCACGGTCTGGGAGAGATATAAGTGAAACCAGATATCAATTATCTTCTAGAGAGCACATGGTTATAAACCGAAGAGGTAATAATAGTTAATCAAGTGCCCATTGATTTAAATGTAAAAACTTGACTTCAATTCAGTATGAAATCTGAAACAGCACAAGCCAATCTGACAAACAACAAGGTGCGATCTGACTCAGTGCCCTTAGCAGATTCTCGCTGCTGTTTAGTGCAGGCAAAGGATAAAATCTTGCAAGTTAGTTTACAAATAAAGCCTGATAAATTCTAAAGTAATAGCAAAGAAACAGAGCAGTTCGGACTCACCTGATCACTTGGTCACTCTATCTCTGGACAAACTGTCCCAACCAAACTGTTCCCATCACCTGCTGAGCTGTTAAAAATGCATGGGGACGTCTACTGTTTCACTCTGTCTGTAGGCTAGGACTGAAAGTCTACCTCTCTCTCCCCTGTACTGCGACCAGTGTCAGAGTAAGAGGGTGAGAAAGGAGAGAGGGAGAGAGGGAGGGAGGATAATCATCTCTAATCTTTTCTCTGTAGATCTCGTGGCTATACTTAGACTTTTCTTTGTATACTTTTCCATGAAGTTCTCAATAAACTTTTAAGTGTCAGTTTATTTAAAAAAAACAGGCGCAAAAACATTAAACATTGTAAATTCACATTCAGTATCACTGTTCCAAAGCTGTACAGTTTGCATCATCACAATGGCACAACCCATGACAAAGAGCAAGAGAAGACAATCATCCACGTAGGAAATGCCATGTGTATCAAAGCACAGTCATCTTTTACAAACAGTCCCCATTATTTTTTCTCCAATGCCAATAGTTGACATGTGGAGCCCACAGGCCTCCTGGTGCTCAGTCCGCCAGTCAGCGGCTGGTGTGGTCGGCCATTTCTGTGTCCGAACTGAGGCTGAGGTCAGCTATGTGACACAAGGTGGGGTCGGGGTGAAGGCTGGTGTGGGTCGATCTGTCTCTTGATTGGACGATAGCCTGGCGCAGGCAGGTGATCCACTGCTGCTTGCTGAAGGAGTCGTTGGCCTGCAGGCTGTACGGGTGAGCTTTGGAGCGCCCCCTGCTGCTCACACGGAAACAGTTCTTCACTAGAGGCAACAGAGAAGGTGGAGAAGGAAATTGAAAGGAAGCAAGGTTGTAGGGTTTCATGTCAATTAAAGGGACATCCCTTGCAAATATGAAACAAAGAGTATAAACAAAACTAAAATAAATTGCACAGGTCATGTAGACAATACTAAATCATCATTTATCAAGCAAATGAGATGGGTAAATATTGGTAAAAGCTTACAAAAGAACTATAATTATCAGTTGCAAATTGCAAGCCCACAATTTTGTCTTATTACAATGAGCTCAACATATGTATGTGTTACCTTTATCATTTCCCCCAGTGAAGGCTCCTCTGAAGGTGCCACCTCCACCAGCCTCCCCATCAGGGATCTCCTCCAGATATAACGAAGCATTGGGCAGAGGCTGTCTGTACACGTTGAATACCGGAAATCCATCTCTGTCCTCCCCCGGCTTGGTCAGCACCAAGGCCAACTCAAACAGGAACACATGCAGCCGCTGTCAGAGGACACAGTCACATAATGTGAGAGAGATGGCTTTATGAGAATATTTACTGCTATGGTTAGATATATATTAATAAAATCAAGGTATAGCAACTATTATTCAGATATTATGGTGAAGGATGAGGACATATACCGATATGTATGTATATACTGTATATATATATATATTACACATCACATATGAATGTGGTTCAGATATAATTAGGTCAGACAACCACAGACAGGAAAACCACTCAAAGTTTAACCAATGGAAAGTTTAAGGTGTTAAACATAACAACAGAGAGCCACTACCTGGCCCTTGTTGTTCTTGAGCTCTCCATGACAGTAGAGGAAGCGGGACTGCTGGATCTCTGGTAGTCTCTGGCTCTCTTCGAGGTAGCTGAGCCCTCGTCTGTAAAACTGACACTCAGCCTCCCCTGTTTTCTTGTTCACCTCCGCCACGATGCTCTGGATCAGCTCCAGCTGAGAAGGACAAAGTGTTACAGAGCATCAGCAAAAACCAAGCGAGACACTGTGTGGTTGACATTTAAAATCCTGAGTGGGTCTAAAATAGGACACAGCTCCCATCATGCATTTGAGATAAATATGTGGTACTGTATGTTTATAATGGCAGTATCCTATTTTACTCAGGAAGAGCTGGTACAGCATTACTCTATTTTAGTCTCTACCTAAGGATACATGCACAACATTTATTGTGATATTTAATATTGCACACATGGCTAACAATTTTAGGATTTACCGGTAATCATTATGTTATAATCAATGGAGCCCGATCGACAAATGTTGTTGTTCGTGCCCTCATGTCAATCTAATGCAGATAACCTGAGTGAATGCGTGTTTGTTCTAGTGAAACAAATGAGATCTGAACTCTGAACTCTATATAATTTTCATATCCTGTACGTATATTGAGACATAAAATGCACAAGCAAAGCAACTCACAGCATCAGGCAACGTGTCCTCATCAGGGTGCTCCGGAGGGGTGCACTTCTGTATCTCCTTCAGCAACAGTGGGTATTTGACCAAACGGCTTCGAGGCAGATCCAGGAAGTTCCACAGGTCCAGCTTCCTGCTGAATGAAGACTCCTGACACAGGCGCAGGAAGTGCTCCACTCGCTTCTGCTGCTTTTTCTGGTCCAGCAGGGCTTTGGCCCCAACTTGATTACAGCAGTATGTAACATAGGCCTCCAGACAAGGGAACTGCAGAGAGGAAAGTATGTGCGTGTGTGTGTGTGTGTGTGGGGGGGGGGGGGTTAGTGGGGAAAGAAACGATGATGAGGTAAGACATCTGAAGTCAGATGCAAGCTCAGATGTACAAAGACTGAACTCAGTGACTTTTGTAGAGGAACATAATAGAGGAAATACAGGAAGTGGAGACAGTGAAAGTGGGTTGTGCCTTTATCTCTTCTCCTCTCCATGATGATACTCACCCAGTTCATCAGAGTAGGCCCAATCTCCCCAACTGTCTTCTCCGATCCCCTCAACCGCTCCAGACGACTCAGCAGATCTGATATGAAACAGCAAACATGATCTGGTTTATTCTCCTTTTAATGACTGGATTAAAGCATCACAGCCATTGTTGAATTGTAACACAATATTAAGAGTGTGTTGTTGTTTTTTGTTTACTTTTTTTTTTTTTTTTTACTGATGTAGCCATCGGCAAGACTAGTTCCTGTTTGGAAAAGTTGAGTAATAGTGTGAGCACAATTCTGTGAAAATTAGAAATAAGATCAATAAGATTCCACTGAAATGATGAATACGGATGGAGGTGTTGCAGATGCATGGGTGGAGATTGAGATAACAGAATAGAGTGCAAGATGATTTACCTTCATGCAGAGGAATGAGGGAGTCCAGAGTACCAAAGATCTGCCCAAGCTCACTCTCTGTCATGATGTCCAGCTTCAGCATAGGTTCATAGTACACCTGGCAGCATGCACACACACAAACACACACATTCAGGGCAGGATGCCAAAGTGAAGAGAGAAGCGACTCAATTGCAGAAGTGTGAGAAGCTGGTGTCAGGGTAACTGGAACAACTGGTTAAAATGATGAGAGGTTCACATGTATCCACCCAGGTGGAAGTGTTGTATCGGCCTTTACCTTCTTAACCAGACTGAGGTCCTCGATGAGTTGCCTCTCTCCCTGAGTGAGCTCATAGATCACCTGCAGGGGGAGGGGGGGAGACGTGACCGTTTGAAAGCTTGCAGCCAGACAGGTGGCACCATTTGCAGACACCATCATGTGGATGCAAACGCACAACTTGCACAAGTGGTAAAATACACAGATGGACTGCATGAGCTTTCACAGCTGATTGTTCAATAAAGGAAGTTGAGCCTCCAGTGCCAGCTCACATCCTCTTTCATAATCCCCGTGTAGAGCTGCTTCACAGAAATGAAGAGCAGCAGGCTCTTGTCACCCCGCCCACACTGCAACCACAGCCCCACAGCTTGACCCACTTACCCCCAGACACACACAAAAACATACAGAAACACACACAAGGCGCTTTATATTTAATGGACAGGCAGGTTGTACAATTCTGTAAATGAACTAAATATAGCCCTCTGCTTCTCGCACCTCTTGACGTTTGATCTCCTTCGCCGTGAGGTCATGACTCTCCACAGTGTCACTCCAGCATTGGCTGTTACGCCGCCGTGGAAACGACGAGGCCTTCGTGCGAGGCCGCAGGGGAGCCGGGGGCAAAGGTCGAGCCTCTGTGCGAAAACTAATGGACCGCTGTGAGAGGAGAAGAGTGGATGAAACGTCGGCACGTATCAGTAGTTTATGCTGCATGACAATAGGAGTTTGTGTTTGTGCGTTCTTACTGAAATGGACTGTCCGATGCGTTTGAGAGCGGGGGTCTTCACTGGGGTTATGACACCTGTGAGGCTATTGGACTTTGCCACAGGTTTGACCCTTTTATAGCTGGGCTCCTGAAATGAAATCATCATTGAACTTCATGTTGTTGCATGAAAAAAAAAAATCCAAGTGGTTCACTTATCAAACCACAAACTACCGTCTACTTTAGAACAGCTGCACACACATCTGGCACCTGCAGAGATGGAAGCACCTCACCTCTGACTCCTTCGTGTGGTCGAACATCATCTCGCCCTCCTCGTCTTCCTCTTCATCCTGCTAAAACAACAGGATGAAAAGATGAGGTTGAAAAACACGTGAGTGGGTTTCAGGAAAATGGAAAAAAGACAGATGTCAAGAAGGGTGAGATACTATGGTGCAGATCTCTCATTTCCTGTGTGACTCTTTCAAAGAGGAAGGAGGGTGAACTATGCCTCTGTAGTAAAATACAAGATGTCTGCCAGTTCTTTTTTTCTTCTCCTCCACACTAACCACATCAGCTGTACATGCAGTGTAGTAACACTGCGAGATGTATTGAACTATCTGTGTTTTTAAAAAAACAAAACAAAAAAGCTGTTGCATAACACAAAACGAAGCTGAAAGCAAAACAGGATTATTTGGAAAGTGGAAAAATCGCTGCGGTTGTGATGTGACAAAACGTGACACTGACATGATGTGAAGGTTTGTGGAGTCAGTGAGGGTCTACAGCCACATTGCAGAACACTGCGTTCATATCTCTCTTGATGCTGAGCTCTGTGCTCAGCATTGTGGTCACAAAGGTAAGGTTGACTAACTTCCGCTTGTTACAGAGAAACACACAAGAAGAATGAAGACACAGAGCAGCAGCAGCAGCAGCACACGTTATTGTCAGATATCACACTCACCTCTGTGATTCTGATCACGGTCTCAGGGGCCGGGTCTTGTTTTCTCTTCTTCTATAAGTAGAAATTTGAAAGTGTAGGTGAGTTTCGTAGGATCATACGCAGACATGCTTCAGAAGAAATTAAATAGGTGAAATGTGATAGACTGGTGTGACATACCCCAGCATGATCACAGTGGCTGGAGTGTGTCTCTCCTGACCTAAAAAGGGCAACACTGTTAATGTGCAAACATGCTTTCACACTGTTGTGTTATTTTATTTGAGCTAAACTTAAAAAGTAAAAAGAAGCTGAGTAGGATTCTAGCAGCCTGGTTACCTCTAGTAGCCCATGCTGAAATCATATAACAACTTACATAAAAGAAAATTGATCATTAAAAGTTAAAAAAAAAAATCTGTTTTGTTCTGATCATTTTCAATGTCAAAAGGTTGACTTTTGACACCATGAAGCCAGATATAAATCAACTTAAAATAACATTTGTACATTGTTCCCAGGTCCAAACACAGAGTTTACAGCACCCAAAGGTGGACAAAGTTGTTAACAAATGTAAAAAGAACAAGAAAAAGAAACGGTATTATACCAGGAAGTCCTTGATTCACCAGTCTCCGCCACTTCCATCTTGTCTTTGTCCTCAATGCATCTTCAGAGAATCACGACACGGTCCCAAAACGAGAAACGTTGAAATAATCCAAATTTTTACACTGGTTTTTAATCTGTCCCGGCGGTACACAGCCGATTGTTTGCAGGCAGCTTGTTACAGAGTTCTGTGCACTTCTTCCTCATCACAGAGCCGACCACATCCTTTAGCGTTGCACATACTCATGTATCCGCTCTTGTCAGGGAGGAGGGTTCAAAACTCTACTTCAGCGTTATCACTCAAAACCTGTCAATTGGTTAATGGAACTTTGACACTTAGCAGAGCAGAGGAATGGGATTGAATATGTGAAAATGCTGCAAAAGATAAGAGGAAGTGAGAGCAGCTTTCTATTAATTATTAATTGTGTGCGCTTTGGAATGAACTCCATTACCTATAGATACATATGTACAAAGAGCCAGGAAAGATTATTTGTTGCATCCCCTGTTCAATGACCTCCATCCTCTGACTGAGGGGGTTTCATTCGAAGTTTATCAGAAGGCATTCAGCTGATTCAGGCTGTACTTCCCGGATGTGTTGAAACTTCTGAAGCGCTTCAAACAGGTCAGACAGGAAAAACAAAGACACAAATCTGACACGTTCCAGTTATGTTTGATTGAAGTGCCAAACCACAAAAAGATCCCCTTATTTATAACATTACAATTTCACCTTGAAAACGGTCGAACAATGTGAAATAACCACTCGGATTCAGAAATGTTTTTACATGTTTATTCACTATCACACTAAGTGCTCGCATTTCAAGATACATCTCATTGCCTTACTCTTACACTGTAATGTCATTTGGAGTTAACAAAGTAGAAAGAAGACAGTTTATGATCTACAAGGTGTGTGCCAAAAGATTGCACCCCCTTACCCCCACCCTTCCCTCCCCACAAAAAAAAAAAAAAAAAATCAAATATAACAAGACACATGAAATATAAGAAAAAGAAGAGAAAAACTGATGTCATGTGCAAGAGCCCCTCCAAAATCAGAGTGCTGGATGAGGTGGGTGTGGGGGTGCTTCCTATTCTGCCAGTGTGAGATTATTTTCCAGTCAGGAGAGGCAGTCGACTCAGGTTTAACTGCGTTTGTGGGCACTTCTACAGTTTCAAATTCAGGGTCTCAGGTAGAATTAAGGGCAGTGATATGACCTTGTGGCAAATGGATTTTGAATACATGTGTCACTACTTTGGGGATTTCTTAGCTCAATGTATATTACTTAATGAGGTGCATCTTTGAAAAGAAAAAAAGACGACAGCAATGTGGGACCAGGTCTACGAGACAGGGGTTGAAGGAGGGAAGAGAGCAAGTAGAGTGGAGGGAGACAGTTTGCTGGATTAAAAAAATCCCTCCTTTAGTGCTGAAGGCTAGTAAGAGTGTGCGGATATTTCAGAGGGACACTAGTTGGGCTATGGAGTGCCAAGAGAACACTAAGGCTTAGAATTAAACTGAGCAGAGCCTCTGCTACAGAGAAACATCAGGAGGTCCAGTATACATGCTCCCTTCCTCCAATGACACCCCTGTTCCCACAGCTGAGCACCAACTGGATCCCTAACACACATACAGGATTCCTTATGTCAGCTTACTGGGGCTATGTACACTCAGGCACAGGTTTACACAAACCACAGGCCTAAAAAAAACTGATTGATCCAATAGAGCTGACATGGATCAACCCACCCACCCACAAATCCCCACCTGAACTCCTCACTTAGAACACCCAACCCCCGTCTCCCCCCTGCAACCCCCACCCTCTAGTGGGTGGGATCAATGTGGAGCTCAGCGGATGGTGTATCTGACATAGGGCACTTCCACGTCTTCGTCTGACAGATCATTACAGCACAGCTCAAACACCAGGGCTTTCACGTGCTTTCCCAGCTTCTTTTTGGACACCTTAGTCACAATCTCCGTCATCCTGTGGAAAAAAAAAGAGAATACAATTATAGAAACAGATTTTTTTTTTTTTAAAAACCTCACATTTGACATGTGTCATAAATGTTGAATACTCACGGCAGGTCCAGTCTCTCTTTCAGTTTGGCAGCAGGCATGAAGAAGGAATAGAGCATGGACACTCCCTGAGAAAGCATGGTGATCTCCAACTTATGCTCATTCTAATGACCAACAGAGGAAACATGGGATTTTAGTTAATTGTGGACCAGAAACAACATGGCGGCAGACAAAAGAGAGTGGTTGAGAACATACTTTAAAGTAGTCCAGAAACTGTCGGAGTGTCATCTCCTCCCCATTGGGCTGCAAACCTGTGACCTCAAAGCGATCCCACAACGTCCAGTCCATTTCATAGTACTGCAAAAAATAATGAAGGACAGTGGGGATTATGAGATGTTGGTGGCACCGAAAGATCTCACAAAGCAAACTGTGACTGCTGTTACAATTAAAAAAAAAGAAAGAACAGCTTTGAAATACAAATTATTCTCCTCAGCACACACTGATCACATCAGTGTGAGAAGGTGAGTTGCACTCACGTACACCCAGGCAGACAAACTGTATCTGCCTGATGCATCAGTATTAGCATGGCTGGATCATCATTGGAGGACAACACATCTTATGATTGTGTATATTATATTATTGAGAACTGATAGGGACATATTTCTCACAGTGTTACAGGTGACATCTGGAACAAGAGGGTGTGTACCTTGTGTTTGGGAGCAGCGATGGGCTCAGAGAAGGCAAAGAAAGGCAGGGCCAGGTTCATGAAGCCATTTTTGTACGTCTCCAGCTTCTTGTGACCTTGGACAATCTTGATGAGCTCCAGGCACACCAGACCCACCACTGCAGCTGTGGTAGTGGCGATCGCAGGAATGATCTTGCCAGCTATCAGTTTGCTCTGGATTGGATGGTAAATAAAATAATTTTAATTATTATATTATAAGAGTTATACGCCAGTACAGATCATATCAGTAAAAAGAAAAAAAATACAATATTGAACTTCTTTGAATTCTTGCTATTTTAGCATGAGCAGAAATAGTTTTTCCATTCCAACAGAATAACAGTCCTAAACCATGATTGTCAAAGTGCCTTACCTTGTGCCTGTCTGTAGGAGGAATGTCGTAGTTCTCTGCTCTCAGGTTGGACGCAGCCACAATGAAGTCCATGTGGAAGTTGGTGTCATCATCCTGTTTAGACAGGGTCCAACACATTCACATAAACAGGACCATGATTAGTGCAGGTTAAAGGCAAACAGAGGATGAACAGAAGAGCTGAGACTACAGAGTCAATATTTACAGGAGGAAATATGGTGTACCTTCTCAAAGTCAATGGAGCAGAGTTTGAACTGGGAAGACTCAGAAGAAGGCAGCAGGGTCTTCAGCTCTTCCAGTCTGGAGTCATCTATAGATCCAGAGAGAAATCCACAGTTGCATTTTTAAAGACTGAGATTTGTGTAATTTACCACCAGTAGTGTCTTGAAACTGAGATCTACTACAAACATATTTTGTGATCTTGGATCCTTTCAACATACAGGGATTTGTGCCTTACCAACAGAGGAATTGCTATTCTGCAGCTCCTGATCAGAGACGTGAATTTTCACTCCTGAACGAGGGGTAAAGGTCGGCACCTTGACTTCCTGCAAGATCTTCACCACACCTGCACGATCAGTGCTGCCTGGCATGCCGTACGTCTGAGCAAAGAGGTTGGCTCCTGCCACTATATAATCCATGTGCAGCTCCTAGAAGGGGAAGCAGCTCTGTCATTACCTTGGTACTGATGGATTACACAATGAACTGATTACACAATGAACAGATACGTACATTACTAGTGCTGAACTCTAGGGGGTGGGGACACCTCTTTGGACCAGACCAGAAGGGGGCACCAGAGCTGGTGACCTGGAAGACAGATGACATTTATTACCCACAGGAACCAAAATGCAAAACCCTAAAGCGAAGGCTTTTGGTGGCACTGTATATTACCGTAATGACAAGAACTAAGAAGAGGAGAATGATGCATACCAGTTGTGGTTCATGGTTGGTATTTGCTTACTCTTACTTTGCATGTTGCATGCAATAAGAGCTTTAAAAGTTAATGCGATTCCCCATCATCTATACATGCCCTTTCTGCAGATAATGCGCCCATGACCAATCCCAGATTGAAAAAAAAAAAAAAAAGATTTCTCTACTGCAGGCTGAAAACTGTGCATACATAGTGCTGTACCATTTAATAAACTTTTGCCTTTATTTGATAGTACAGTGAGATAGATAGGAAAGGAGGAAGCAGAGAGGGGGAATGACATGCAGGAAATGTCTGCCCGACGCGGGATTTGAACAGGGGGTGCCTGCGTTGAGGACTGTAGCCTCTACATGGGGCGTCCGCTCTAACCACTGCACCACGCACTGCCCCACCATTTAATAAATTTTGCACAGAGCAGCAAAACTACAAACACAGAACAGCAAATCACAGAAAAAAACTCTTAAAGTGGCATGCACGAGGCAGAAATGCAGAAGGAAAAAAAGTGATTTTAAAACATTTAGTAGTGTGGATGTAGCCTGATTGAAATGGATTGAATGATCAATAGGATGTTGTGTGTGAACAAAACTGATAAATCAAAAGGAAGTTCAAAAATGAATCAACTGGGTGACGAGGCAATGTTAGGATTTCCCCAAAGAGAAAGCATTTAAAGAAAACAGGTGTAGATATTTATCATGCAAAGAGGTCACTGTGTACCTGATCTGGGGGGAAGTTGTGCAGTAGCTGACGGATGTTGTTGCTGTACTGGCACTGCCAGTGGTTGCGCGCCCAGGCTACACAGTCGGCCCAGCTGTGGGGGCAGTCTGTGACGAGACTCTTGTAAACGGCCTCCAGCACCTCTGCAGGCTGAGCTCCGGGAAGCTTCAGAGTACGCTCCATGAACTTAGTATCTCTGCAACAACAATCATCACAAACCTCATAAGCTGGTGACCACTGTGTTACAATCTTGTGTTTTGTTTTGACATAGAAGGCCACTCACTGGAGGTACTGCATGGCGTTCTCTGGTGGCTGTTTGAATAGTCCCTCAAACTCATCACGGGCCCACTGAACAGGAGAAAATGATTATAAATACGCCCATTTCACAAAAACATAGGCCTGGTGTGTGTAAAACTTGAAAACAGTTTCAGTCAAAGTATAAGCATTGGCCAAGGGTTGAAAATTATTTATTAAGAGAAATATGAGGAAGTGACTTTATGTTTGACAGAATGTAACATCTTCAATACTCAAATCCCACAGTAAATTTAACTTGTTAAATTGTTGCTATTTTTGAAAAGATCATTCACTCCCCTGTCTCTACATCTAAAGTTTGGTGATGTGCATGTTTGCATCTACTGACCTGCAGTGTGTGTTCAATGGCATTTGGGAAATTTTTCAGGGTGCAGATAGGGATGGACTTCTCTGGTGGATCTTGGCTGGAGCTGTAGGACTCTGTGAGGAAGGGGATCACAACCTGGACATTGCCTTTAGTACCCAAAGTACCGGACTCGAGTAAGGGTTTACGGTAGTACACACACCTTCGATCCATGTACATACCTGCATGGAGGGCAAAAACAGGACAAAAAACACAGTTCAAATACAGAGCAGGAAAAAAGTATTTGGTCTTAAAAACAACAATGATCCCGAATTACCTTTCTTTATGAGTAAACACCGACTTTAGTTAAAAAAGGAAAAAAAATCACTTACGTGCATCAACATTGTCCAGTGCATTGGCCACTCCATCAAGGCTTTCAAAGAAATCATCATCGTAAACCCTCTCTGTGTCTGGCCCCACTCTATTCTGGTGTCCTGTGATCCTGATGGAGGGGTTCATCTGCTTCACTGCCGCTGCTGCTGTGTCGCTCTTCATTTTCTATTGAGACGCATGCATGATATTGTTAACTTTTCACTTTCCAGTCCAATACCAACAACAGAATTGCAACCAAGTGAATACTTAGGTCCGACACAAAAAACATGTGCAAGTTTTAACTATAATCATGGCCTGTTCATGCAAATTATGGGCTCCATCAACCACAATTGCTTGCCACCACGTGTGAATTAAGAAAGGCAAACAGTATCATATTATTAATTATAATAACAGTGTTCTAATGCTAATTTGTACTGTGAAAGGTCACTGCATTTCATTTATCTTGACGTGAAATAAGTGCTCATTCTGGTTCTAATAGACCCAGAATGAGCCATTATAGCCCCAGGCATCCTTTTTTCTCCATCTAATGCTGTACCATGACATCATCCTTTAGCAGCAGTTACATTAAGTGCACTCAGGGGCCCTTGCAATGAGCAGAAAATCCATATGTAGAACCTCTTTGTAATATCAAATTCATTGAATAAATACCCAACTTGTGTTTCCTACTGCTTCATATTTACAAACAGACACAGCTGAGCAAAGACAATGATACTGACCGTGACATCTGAGGGTCTGAAGAGGAACTGTCTGTTGAGGTTGGACTTTTCAATGGTGTCCATGTCTGTCACAATGACCTCACCCTCTCCACCAGCCAGTCCAATCATGGCAAAGTTTTTCAACAGCTCACAGCCAATGGCACCAGCTCCAACCTGGAATGATTATAGGGCACGCAGTGAGTAAAGCTCTCCAAGTTGTCATCCATGTTCCATGTTAGGATGCCATTCAAACACCAACTACAGCACTACGGTGGAGAAATTTAGAATGCTGTTTAATATCACTCAGTGACAAATAAAAACCAATGAGAAACTGCACTAACAAATCCTGCAAAGCCTCAAAGTCCACTATTTTAAGCACTGACATCACAAAATTACATAGCACAAATACAGAGTTTTCATTTTTGCATCAAGATAGTATACAGAGCAATGTAGGTTCATAATTAAAAAAGACTTGAAAATGTTTAGCTCAATATTCATTTTTACTATGAGTAAATGCCAATAAAGAATCAACATGTGTTGGACTTGAAATTGTGATTTTCTTTTCCCCCACAGATATGCAGAGTTGGGATGTGTATGTGTACTAAAAAAAACATGTGCAGTCACAACAGAGCACATATCTAGAGAAATAAACTATGGAACCAAGTTGTGGCTCAATTATGTATTTTTAAATAGTCTATGAACAGCAATAAGTCATGTTAAGAGGACCAGCCCATAGCTGTTATTGACAATATAACATTGAACCAGACTTTAAATGTCCCTTAGCAACAGGATGCCAGAGGAAGTGTTGGAAAGTTTTCCATTGGCCAACTCACCAGGAAGTAGCGCTGTTTGGCAAGAAGATCCTGCAGCTTGGTGCCAAACACTGCAATCTGCCCATCGTATCTGCAGTTCCTCTAGGAGAAATGGATAAAGGCAGAAAAGCAGGTTCAGCACACTCGTTTATCAGCTCCATGTGCATATGTGTTCGGTAACTGTTTGCAATTTCCCATTTAACACCTACAGGGGCACACTCTTCCTCTGTGAGAATCACTCCTTCCTCTTCAGCCAGGCACTCCAAGGCATCAAAGTACAGCCACTGCATTATTGGCATAAACTTCCCTGTGCATGCCTGCGGAACAGAGTATAAATAAATGTAAAAAACAAAACAAAAAACTGTTTGTGACAGACAAAATTTGTGATTAGAGCAACTTAGTGCAGTACAGGTCCAAACATGTCTAATCATGCATGGAAAGAAACACAGAAAAGCTGATAACCTACTTCCTTGAGATAAACAACATTACAGCACCAGTACATAACCACAGTGGATCTCGTCAGGACTGGGTTATTGGATTCCATTTGTAGATAACACTGACCTTCATCACTTCCTGTGCAGCCAGACCACCAATGAAGGCATTGACAGGGGCCAGATCCCCAGAAGCAAGATATGACACCTTTTTGATAAGCGCTTCATCCAACTGCTCCACTTTGGCGGACCCTGTCTGGGCAGAGTTCACCTCCTTGGCCAATGTCAATAGCTCGTCTCCATCAGCCTGGACAAAACACACAACTCAGCATGATGAACATATCACGAAATACAAAACAAAATTCTGCTTTGTTCCAATTCATTACATGATTTTTCTAACAATGTGGCAAATCTTTCATGCTTAATTTTGTCTGTAAGTAATGATAAAGGCTTGGGTCACTCACATACATTTTAAAAACAGGCTTAATAGCAAAAGGGGGTTGGGAGTGGGGGGGTTTAGCCATGACAATGAAAGTAATTTCAATCAGTTATGATGGTGCCATTAAAAAAAACGTACTTGTATAATATTTCATGAGTGATATATTACCTGGCCCCAAGGTGTGGGAAGGTGGTTGTGTTTCTTCTGGAAGGCATGGATAGCCTGGAAGCCCACATGCAGCTGCCCTGGACGCTCAAACTTGGCAAAGTCTGTCATCATGAATTCTGGCTCAGCCATGGAGGAAGAGATGGATTTCTGTACAGGAAAGACATACGTGACAGTGAGGAGAGAGCTGGACTATCATAATTTTTCACAGGTCTGTAGGCCTGCATGTATAGAGATGAGATTGGGATTACACACAGTTGTCTTTGTAACCAAGCTCTTAAATAATATCTATTTTTATGTAACATTTTAAGTAAGTATTACGTAATTGTGTGAAAAATGGCAAGATGTGTCACTTACAAAAGCGATCTTCTTAGGCATCTTGACCTGGGAGACAATTCCTCCTCTTACATAATCTGTAAAGCCAGCTGTGTCACAGATGCTGAAGGTGTATGGACCTGAACAGAGAAATAATCCCAGTCAGTTAGAAACTGTAATATCAGAATAAACAAAATATGCTTTTTGTTTTTTTTAATTAATTCCTTAATAGGAAACTTGTCTTACCCAAAACCTTAATTTCCACTGGCTGGCAGCCATTGAGCTCTGTCATACCCTGGACCTCTGTGAAGGTGACGTAATCTCCGCTCTCAAAGCCATGACGAGCCTCATCCAGGCATGTCACAACCCCTGGATTGTCCTGGAGCAACCAACAATGAGTATTATTGTTAATTAAAAATCAAACCAGTCTTGAAAGCTGTTCTCCAGCAGCAGCAACTTCTTTGAAAAAACATTCTTGGCTGGACAACCTTGGTGATCATGGAGATCATGGCACTCAGGGGCTGCTCTCCATTGGTGTCGTACACTATCATCTCCTCACCAAAGTCACAGAAAAGCTGGCTGAAAACAAGATCCACAATGCATATACATGTTAAACATTGACAGATGTACTACTGTGTACTAGGACCAACAAGCAAAGGGTCACACTCTTACCCAAACAGACCACGGGTGTCTGCAACAATCAGCTTGATTCCTTGGCTGTGGCAGAACTCCCCCACTTGCTGCTGCTCATCTAGAGTGGAGTTGGTCAGAACTACCACCTTGGTTGCAAAGAAAGACAAAAATTAGAGAAGTGTTTTTTTTAGAATGCTGAAATGAATTAGGTAGATGCTTCTACTCCAAACATACCTGAAACTTGGTCAGGTAGTCTTCAGTGAGTGCTCCAGTGTAGGCGGTCACAGGAACATAGTTGTTTAGTTCAGCCAGACGGTGCTGGCTCACCTCTGCCCTGTTCTTCCCCAGATCCTCCTCCCTGAGGTAAAACTAACGCACATAAAATACATATAAAGATGTTAGAGAAGAACTGATGCCAAGTCAGTAAAGTTACAACTGCCAATCCTGGTGAATGAGTGCTAAATAGGGCCATAAGGGAGACTGGAGGACATTACAACCTTGTTATCATCTTTGAGCACTTTCACTAATTTGCTATACCAAAAATTCTCACACAGGTCACTTGCAATAAGAAATAATTCTGAATTCTCACACAACATAGGAGCCTTGTCTGTGCATGAATATCACAATGATAAGACAAATGTCAACACAAAAACTGATTTATCCAGTTTAATTAGTTCTGATCTTTTTTTCAGATGTTACAAAAACAAAGGTAAGAGTGGAGGAAAGGCCAAACTGAGGAGAACAGATGGTATTTCAAATTTAGGTTAGCTCTGAACTTGAGTGTTTTAATAAGGCAAATTGCTATAGAAGACTGATGACAAGACAAATAAGTGACAGATATATACATAGGCTATTTAATTCAGCTTGAAGGACAGGCAGATGCCAGGAACTTAAATAGACATGTTTGAGAGCACAAGGTCAAACTCAGATTAGATGATCAAAGATCCAGCTGACACACAGCTCTAAGAACAACAATATTTCTGTAAGGTCTCAAAAAAGGGAGTATTTGAATGAATGAGTCTGAATGAACACCTGAGCAGTCTGTTCACACATCTACCTGGCCAAACAGACTGAAGTCAGGGTCTCAGGTTGACAGATAAAAACAATCTCTGCACTGTAATGATGTTCTAAAACAGGCTTTAGCTCTACTCTGATTATGACCCAGGAAGAGGCCACCCACTGATAAATCTGGGTCAGCCCATGGCTAACAAGGGTGGGGGTGGCGGTAGTACTCTTTTTGGATGGCAACAATACAGCACGAGTGACTCATAATAGATAGAGCCACACTGTACTTTAGAAGTAGGCTCAAGGCTGCCAAATAAATCAGGACTAAAGGACAGTAACTGATAGTGAATCAATAACTGAACTGAATAATAAATTAATCACTGCACTCATGCAAAATGGCAATATCCATCAACACTCCCTACCTGAGAGGAGAGGTCTCTCCATTCTGCAACTCCTTGGTCATGCACAGTGACACTTCTAACTCCTCCCAAGATGACATTCTTGGCAATCTCCACTCCAAGACCTCTCATACCAGAGATAAGGACATTGGAGTTCTGCATGCGCTTCATAGCATCATGGCCCAACACGTAACTACAGAGGAGAAAGAATCATTAGAACAACTCAGAATTGTTTAAAAATCAGTCCAGTAAGAAATTCTGTAAAAAAGAAAAGTTCCCTAATTAGAACAAGACTTCAGAAGAGAGAAGACTTACAGTTGTCTGGAGTACAGGCCTTCATCAATCTCAGCATCATTGCCATTCTTAGCCATGCCCTAAGAAGAGAGGAGGTGCAATTAATTGATGTTACAAGTTCTCCCCAAATGTATACAGTATACATGTTTGCACTTACGTTGGCAGGTGTGTGGGATAGATCAGTTCTGACAGAGTTAGAGGAGGAGCAGTGGGATCCCGTCTTCGTCTCTGATCCTGACAAGCGACGCTTCTTGGACAGCGGCGAGCTGGACATCTGTGCATCAACCGACAGCATTAGAACAACCAGCTGACAAATTCTGCCGCACATTTTTTCTTTACCTTTTTTTTTTAATTAATGCATTTAGTATTAAAGAATTAAAAATAAACTGTATTGGGTAGACAAGATAGTCTATTGTGCACACATTTCATAGAGGGTTTCAAAAGACAAATTCTGATTCAAATTCTTAAGAAATATATTATTCATTGCTATGGCTCCATTAAGATGAGTCTCCAAACTAAACGCAACCTAATCTCCTTCATGTTGTAGGGAGGATTTCTAGTCTAGAGAGCAGCTGGGCTGGCTGCAGGCCAAACACAAATCTGTTAGAAAACGGACTGAGCCTGGGAAGAGACATGAATAACAGCATTATCAGTCCTTTTCATGCTCAGAGACAGCGGTGGCTTGTTTATGTACTGCTATTGTTTATTATACCAGTTTTTCCTGACCGCTAACATTGTTCAAAAAACAGCTGAATCATTAAAACTTCACTGCGGTAAAGTAAGCAATACACACACACCAACTCGCAGGTGTGGACACAAGGATCACACTGTACCGATGAAACTATCCTCGGTAGTGAAGACGTATAAAAGACGCGTTTCTTTGCCGTAATAATATTTTCCAAAGTAACATCCGATTGTACTGTGTTGAGCGCAATCTTCCGGATAAAGCCCTCCACCACCGTGAGTAAAATAGGCCGCAGTATCTGGAGCACATCCCCACCGCCTGACGAACATGATCTGCCACAATTTCCGCATCCAATGCAGCTAACTTCCCCGCACCCCAACAGCCTAACTTTACCATTTATAAACCTTCTTACAACTCCTCGTGATAAAAGGGAGTGGAGTCGGCTCTTATCCAAATCACGGTGCAACCATCGACAAATGGATGTGTAGTTTGTATTAAAACAATAAAATGAAGGCATCCGGCATGATACAGCAAAGCACCGAGCTCCCCCCGGTTAGTACTGTTATTGCTAGTTCCCAACCTTACACATAACGTTAGCTGGTAACAAATCACTTCAACACTTTCTGCATTGAAAAAAGGGGGTGCAGCAAATGTCAGTCAACAACACCATGCGGAAACCGATTAGGTAGGTTGCCACTAATCAGTTAAGTGATTTGGCAGGTGGACACGGTCGGAACATTAATAACTTAGAGGCAAGAAAACACCACTGTCAGCCTGTCCGTTAGCCGCTCGGCCTAGGCCTGTGTTACCTCCAGTGCGGAACATAACTTTACAAGCTAGCAGCTGTGGCTATATTGCAACCTGCTCGCAAATACCACTAACGGGTTGGTTTTGACAGCTAGCTACCACAGCTCCCGTATTGGTATAGTTTCGTGTTTTTCGCATTAAACAAAGAGTAACCCTTTAACCTAATCGTTAAAGGTCGTAAGCATTTTTTTGCGAATGAAATACTAGCCATTACACTCGTGCCTCATTGATTTCTCTTTTCTTACCAATAATGCTTCTCGGTCCCTTCCCAGTGCGAACCCGCTCCTCTCCCGCAGTGTCTAGATGTCAGTAATAACGATGACTGTAAAATCGACGGTTTGTACAAACAAAAGAAACGCGATGCGGAGATTATGGTGGTCTGTACTATATTGTCGAGTCACTATGTCGTTGAGCCGAGAGTCTCTCCTATGTAATTGCGTTGCTGGCTTTGCGACTGCAGACGGGAACAAAACCAAAATGGCAGATGGGGAGAAAGGGGCGGAGGAGATGTGACGCATGGGCTGAAATATTCAACAGGAAAGAGCGGCCGGGCGCACGCTGCTCACCCAAGCTCCCAGCCCATTGGTTAGTTAGCCGAAGCCAACGCTCACTTATCCCGCCCCTGCTACCAGCAGATGCATGCCATGTACATTACTGTACAATGAACTGCAAGACCCCCAGATATCCATAAGAAACACATTGCAAATCTAATAAAAACACACGCATAACACATCTGATGCAAGTCACCGAAAGTAAAGTTCCCCATGCCGACTATTAAGTCTGCCCGTCTCGTCTACCGCTGCTGAACGAGGTTCATCAATAACAGCATCTTTGTTTCAGTGAGAAGTGGCTGCGTTGTGTAAGTAGACTCCAGATACAAAGCTCACACCAGACGTGCCACAATGAATTATCAAAGAAAATACCTAATTTAGGGCCAGAAACCCTTTTAGATAGATTCTCACATCAACTGCCTTGTGTTTTTGAAGATATTATCTCACTCTTGCAAAATACTACTAGGCGAGCAGAATGTACTGAGAGATGCTGGGGATAATTAGGACAGGTACGACACCTGGTAGGTTATAGACTAGCTGTAGTGATGCTGACCGTCTGGGCCCTCAGTCACATTGAGGTTAGGGGTGAGCATTCCTTGCAGAGGAGGAGTATTGGGGGAGGGGGTGCCTGGCAAATGACAAAGGCCCAGGGAAAGAGTGGGCCGCATATTCTCGGGTACACATGTCGAGGGGATCCCCATTCTCATCTTCTTTGTACGAAAAAATAAAATAGGCTACACATCTCCTCCTAACCCCCAGTCTATCAGAGCTGAAGCGCATGAATATCATCAATGTCACGTTAACACGCTGCCCAAGTTGCCAAGCTGGAGACAGACACTGGCCAATATTACGTTACTGTGGTAACATCGATTGTCATGGTACCGTTACGTTAAGCCAATAAAAGACATCAATCGAGACGAAATATTGCCAGCAGGTCCTCATAGGTTACGTGATGAAGTTAGCTGGTCTCTGCCTCTAAACATAGCGCCCGACTAGTGTTTGTAGCCAACTAGCTTTCGAGCTACAGTTAACGTTAATTACAACTGAACATTAACACAGCATTCTTTTGCAAAGAAAGTGTGCAAATGCTAATTTTTACGGTTACGTGACAGTGGCTCGAACGCTACCGTTAGCCGAGACGGAGACCTGAAATGGTTCAGATAGCAGACGGCGACTAACGTTAACGACTACCAATAACGCAGATCAAACGACTGCGTAGTTGTTAGCTTGTGTGCAGCTAGCTTTCGAGCTATCTAGCCACCCAACCACTTTTTCCTTCTTGTGTCGCTATAAGAGCTAACTGGCTAACGTTAGCCAACTAGCTGGGGAGCTAACACTACCAAGACGAGAGCTTAAACAAGTGTGGAGAACTTACCACATCCGATATTACTCGGCCTGATCTGTAGTATTAAAAACGGCTTGTATTTAAGCAAGAAATCTAACAAACAAATGTGACAATTCAACTGTGCCGCTGACTGCAAACTGAAAAGTGTGTCAGGGTGGCGGGCTCTGTGTGAGTTTTTCCGCTGGACGGCTGCCTGCCCGGCTGTTCCAGAACCGTTTCCCCTCACTCTATTTCAGTTGAAAGCAAAGCAAAGCAGCAACATGTGCACGTTACAGAACCAACCATCGTTTCGGTTCAGAGGGGTAACCGAAAAGTGAATTCGACTAATTTCTCGTAAATACCTCCTTTCACCGACATAAAATATTCGGCTACACTGCTTTGAGCGTTAAATATATTGAAATACATGCTATTACACGATTTAATTAAGCCTCGGCTGTTAATTACCGCGCACATTTTTTTCACCCCCGTGCCCTCACAAACATAGACTAATCCGATATTCGGGCAAGGGCTGATGGGACTTGTAGGCGTGACGCCTAGAAGATTAGAATCAGTGTAGTGAGCTACAGTTTGAAACCGTTATCCTTTATTTGAGGTAGCTGAAACCTTTGAACCAACGAAAGAAATGAAGATCTTGTTCATTTTTCTACTTTTATTGAAAGTTTTGCAAACAGTGCACAGTTTACATAGGGACAGAAGAGTGGATGTTAAGACTAAATTGAGGAGAAAAGCACATAACCTGGCAATTACATAGATCAAAAGGCAGAATGAAACCCAGAAATACATTTTTTAAAAACATAATAAAGGAGCAAATTCTGACAGCACCGTCAGTGCGAGATGGATTAGTTGACAAAATAAACTTTATGGGCAATAACTATGGAGAACTTTGGAGATTTAACAGGAAGTGTATGTGTGTTTGTGTGTTATTGCAAAGCCTTTTTACAATAATTTGCATCTAGACATTTTTCCCATCTCAGTAACAGTTCAAGATTAAGTACACTATAATAATCCAAATCTCAATCTCCTGCAACCAATGGAAAGGCTTAATCTGTTCAATTTCACATATTTCTGTACAACTATGTGACTTCGAGATCAATTTTGCAGCCTCTTTACAGAATGATTAGCTACATAGCTTAAATAAACAGAGTAAAAATAATAAATAATCAAATAGGATGAGCTGACTTGAAAAAAGTGAATGAAGAAGTTCACAACATGTGAGTAGAGCATGAACTGGGAACCCCGTTTCATTTCTATGTATTTACACTTTGTATAGAATAATCCAAATCAAAACACCTCCTCAGCTGTTAACTTTCACTGTTTGCTGAGAATTATTCCACGCTGTTTACACTTGCGTAGATTTGTAATTTTGCATTAAGGAATCCAGTAGGTGGTTGTGTGGTGAGCATTCATGTACACAATCTGGATTTGACATAGGTACAAATTTCTGTGATCTTGGTCTTTGCAGCTGTATACACTTTACTCCTTCAACACTGGTAATTTGACTGCCATAAGGAGATTTTTCTTAGCCAGTCATCTCATTGTGAACACAGAGCCAAACCAAACCAAACTGTGTGCTTACTTTTCCTCTGGAAAGCAAGTGGGAAGATACATCTGGGATGTGACAGAGTTATTAAACCATCAAGTCTAAGCTATAAATCCAGTGCTCCGGGTGTCGGGTATTGCATCATGCACATCTGCTTCATAGCCCTCTTCCCATCCCAGCTCTGGGTGACTGGTTTGAACGAGCGGCACTCCTCTGTCCATCCCTATCTTCCTGCTCTCCTACAGCCTGGGGTGAAGCTTGTGTGGGGGGAGAGGGTGGGGGATAGGATGGAGGAGGGATAGTCAGGCGAGGGAGAGATGGCAGCACAGGTCTGGGAGAGGTGGGAAGAGGCGGAGGAGTGGCCGAGGTTGCGGTTGAGGTGTGTTGTGAGGATCGGGCACGGGAGGTGGCGGGTGAAGCGTGCACGCTCCGGGCACGTGGTTGTTCAGCAGGACAGTCACTGATCTGCTCTAGCAGCGAGGGCATGTCTCCCTCGATCTTCTCCAACACTGCAGCCATTTGCTTTTCTATCTGCTCTATCACACTGTCCATTTGCCAGTCGCTTGTAGTGCTGCTTCCACCTCCTCGGTGCTGTAGCCCAGTCCCATATAACCCTGACGCTGCACCACCTGTGTACAGGGTGCTGTATGGGCTCCCGTAACTCCCTGCCATCCCCATGCCTACAGTCCCAACTTCTGGGTTGTATGGTGTGGCATGACGGCCTAAACTAGCAGAACTGCCGACTGTATAACAGCCCTGTCCTGTCACAGGACCTGCCCTGGCTATGCTAAACTCAGCACTATATCTATCAGTTCTCCTGGCATCCCTGTCCCTGCCTGTCGCAGGGCTGTCATCACCCCTTAACCGAACTCCTAGTCCTACATCAACCCCAGGTCCAGGCCCTATTGCTGGTGTGACTGGTCCTGCTACCGACCGCTCTGCCACTGCCTCAGGTACTTGTGTCTGACACCAGCTTCCATCAGCCTCATCCTTCTGCTGCTTCTGTGTGGCTGATCTCTTCTCCGGCGAGACTGTTGCATCAGCAGACGCCGTGGGTAGAGGACCATGGAGTGTTGCAGCCATTTTACGTTTGCTGCTGGGATCAGGGGAGGCAGATGTGTGGTTTTTGTCAATGGTGGTTCCTGAAGAGGTGTCCGACTGCTTGGAGGGGTCAGGTGTCACCACAGGGGTCGGTTTGGATTCTGGAGCAACTTTATTTTGACCCAAATTGGCAGCCAGTTTTCTGGGTCCATCACCTGTTGCTTTCTTTTGACTGGCCTTATCAGGCTCCGCCTGTGTGAGTGTCGGAGCCGCATTTGATTGGCATAGGGGCTCTGATGGGGACATTCCTACAGATGGGCCTATACTCATCTTTACCTCCTCCTGTTTTTCTCCTACCTTACTCCTCCCATCATCCTGGTCCATACCCGGTGGTGTGTTTTCAACGGTAACCTCTAAAGACACACTACTTGATGTCACCCCTCCATCACTGGTCAGTTTGTCTCCCTCATCACTTGTACCCTGAGACACACCACCCTCACCATCTCCCGCCGCTTCACTGCTCTGCCCTTCAGCTGAACTGTCAATTAATGCCTCTGAATTCTTCAGTCGTTGCATGAAAGTGGTGACGCGGATTGCTTTCTGCAAAACAGATAAGGTCAAAGAGAAAAGGAGAACAGAGGGAAAGAGAGTCAGATTTACAGTTTGTAACACTTTGGCTTGATTCTCATTCTACATTGGCTTGATTCACTTCACAAAACCCTACTGTTGCTTATGGTAAAGCATATAAGCTTTAGAGACAAGCATTTGACAAAAAGCCTGTCAACGCACCATGATTTAGCATCATCATATTGAGCGCTGAGATGTGCGGTAAGATTAGTGCCAGTTGTTTACTTCCAGGAGGCTATGACATATTGTACCCTGGTTTAAATCAATCTCAAAGCTCACTCTCACCAGGCAACTCCTTGACTGCTTGTTGAAATGAAAAAGTAAAAAACAGATAAGTGTGAATCTCCCTTTCCTTCATTTTTCACACTCATCTGACTCATTTTGGTCCACAACCAGTGAAGGAGTAAGAGTGGAAAGTGTGTGAGCTTGGAAGTTGTTTCTAAACCAAGGAACTGATTCTCTGGAAGCGAGAAGCCGAAAAATGTCACTGAATACAACATGGTTTGACCTCTGTATCGCTTAAAGTATGACTGAATGTAACACTGAGGTACATTAGGGACAATGAGCCAGGATTCATGTAAGAGGTATGACAGAGGGGGGATATTGTTCAAATCACTGCAGTTCGACAGTCCACAGTGGCCTATATCCCTTATATCCTTTCAGTTTCTCCCTCCTTATCTACACCAATATAAAAACTACACAAGTAATGAGCCAACCCTCTTCCCTGCCGTTGATCATTATCTTGTTTGTACCAATCTGGTTTCACAGACTAGTGCAGATGAGGAGTAAGAAAGGAGTAGAGTGGGCCACTTTGAACATCTGAGCCTAACCCAATGAAGAAAAGTGGGGCAGAGTGGATGGATCTCTTCTGGAAGAGGCAGAGTGACAGTAGGCAGGACCAGAGCTTATGAGAAGAGTTTCACCACCCCAAACATGATCAATACATCTCTGAGGTTCAACTTTACATGTATCCTATTTCACCTATAAAAACCCCCTTTTCATTCAAGAGGGTGTTTGGCTGTAACAAAGATGCTTTGTTATTGAATCATGCCAGACTAAATGTGAGTTTCTGCCCATGCTCTGTCCTGCCACTCTCCCTCGCAATGAACTACAATACCTTCAGCTCCTGGGAACCACATGGGGGAAGAGAGAAGAAGGTTATAGCTGTTACTTAAGCTGTGAATTCACCAGAACCATCTTGATTTCCTCCTTCTTTGTCTTCTTGCATTCATGTCCCAATGACACCATCACCGTACATCATGGAATTCAAAACATACATCTGTACAACTGTGTACTGAGCTACAATAAATTATTACAAATGAACCTGTTATCCTCATGATCACTAGGGTCTTTTTCACCATAGCTTTCATCTATTTCTCCATCTTTTCCTCTGCTGCTTCCTCCCATTACTTGCTTTATTTTACACAAAAAAGTTGAAATGAAATCATACCCTCCACTTGGCCTTCGCAAAGTTCTTCTCAAACTGGGCACACACACCATCCTTCAGATTTTTCTCTGATGCGCCATTCCCTGCAATCCTGCCACAGATGACAGACAGCATACAAGTGAGCCCGAGTGCTGTTTACTGTATGTGTGCCAGCATGTGCAGGATGTGCATACATAGTTACCATTCATGCCAAAGCGCATCTTGCGCTGTGATTCTCAGCATCTGGTCCACCTCCATAAGTCGACAGACAAGCTCCTTTGCTGAGAGACAAAAAGGAACAGAAAAGATATTAGTGATGTCAGTGGAGATAGGAATTCAGGAAACAATATTAAGAAGTAGTCAAAGTAGTTAAAACAACAGAGAAAGAAAATATTTTTAAGGATGGTACCTTATTGTGAAGAACCAAATATGAAATAGTTATTTTGACCTGTACACTATCTTACTTTTTGCTTGGCTACTGTCAGAGCAGCATGTAGAAGAAAAGCATTAATGCCATCTTGTGGTGGTGATGTGTACCTGCTGGTGAAATGTCATCCCAGTAAGGAGAATCAAACTCAAAGTCCCCAGCCACAATACGACAGAAGATGATACGATTATGTAGATCTGTGTTCTCCTCCTCTGTCTCATCATAAAAAGGAGGGTTACCTGATAAACTGAAAAAATGTAAAATAGAGGGTAAATATATTAAAGGCAATAACTCTGAATCTGCACAACAGTATGGCTTGAAATGTGCTACATAAATCAAACAAAGCAATTAGTGTACTGCATTTTTTACAAGCAGCTCATTTGCTATTATAGCTTTGGTAATTATTGAGGGAGACTCACAGTATGAACATGATGACACCCACAGCCCAGCAGTCCACAGGACGACCATATCGGTGGCGAGCTACCACTTCAGGGGCTGAGAAAGAAAGAAAAGAGAGGTATATAAAGAGATACTGTATATAGCGAGAGCATCACAGGAAGAGATAATCATATAGCTTGGGTTTTCATTATAAACGATCATACCACATTCAACATTTCTAATTGCTCCCTTTTCACCCCTTTTCTCATTCCTCTCCTGCCAGCGCCTCTGTTGTTTTTCCTTATTTATTTGTCTAATTACTCCGCTCAGCATTGTGAATAACTATCCTGGCCTTTCACCAGATTGAACCAGGCTAAAGCACATCTCGGCTCTCCAAGTTGCCCTTCATAGACCTTAGAGCCAGAGACAATGCACAGGAGATGTGAGGAGATGAAAAGACCGGGAAGAAGAGGGCAAGAGTTGGATCCTTTCAATTTTATGTGTGTTTCACTTGGTTTCATGTTTTTTTTTTATTTGCTGTCAAAGTTTCTTTCTGACAGATTATCATCTTCAAAAGCACAAGAAAGTACAGAAGATAGTGTATGCCCCCAGGCCTATATTCACAACAGAGGGTAAAGGTAATGGAAGGACGTACAGCTGAAGAGGATAAGGGACAGACAGAAAAGGTTTTCAAACAACAGACAGAAGCTCAAATCTTGGTAAATAGAGATCCTACCCAGGTACTCTGGTGTTCCACAAGGCTCTGTGATGGGTCCGTTCTCAAACCTGGACAAGTAGAAATCTCGCAGAACTACTTTGTTGTGGTTGTTTTCTGTGTAGTACATCAGGTTTTCCAGCTACAAAGAAATTGCATGATGAGTATTCTTTTGCTATAATGTCATGTCATCAAGCAGTTGGTCACTGAATGAACAGATATCCATCCATCCACCTGTGCAGGGTCACTGGAGCCAAACCGAGCTGACACAGGGCCAATATAGAGACACAAACAACCTCACATGCTAACACTCACACATATGAGCAATTTAGAGTTGCCACTCAACCTATTTTGGCAAACACTGGCACAGGGAAAACAAGCAACCAAAACCCAGAAAGGCACTGGGCTTGAATTGAACCCAGAACCTTCCAGCTGAATAGTGACAATGCTAACCACTGAACAATGCACAAACTATGGTGCACATGTAAGATGGGTATTTTCATAGATCATCATAACAGCAAATTTATATGTCCTTCGGATGGGTTTTGGTTGTCTCAAAATAACAAATAAAGGTGAGAAACTGAGAATTCTCATGACAAATCATGTAATATCAAAGGGTGATGAAGGTTGTGCTATTTAAAGCATAAAACCAAATCATAATTTTGTCATATTTTAATATGTCTGTTTCACCATGTCCACCGGGCACAGATAAGTTACGATTAATTATTTTATAGTGTAACTGATAGTGATCAGCGAGGTCACATTCATAAACAAAAATGAAAACGAGTGTTTCAGGTTCAAATTGTCACCATGACCCAAACAGTTTATGTTTAAATAGGAATTGATCCCCAAATTCATCAATAGAGCAATAACACTGTAAAGGAAGCATCTTGGCCGCTCCTTTCATTCCATCTCTACTTCTAAACAACCATCCTTAATTTTCATACAGGCCTCCCTTTTGTCCAGATCATATGGACTGAGTCAAAGTTTTGACTTCCACCAGCAGGGGGAGTCTGAAGCCCAAGAGATGCTTTAATTCCATCCTAATGGGTTGATAATGAGGGCTAAAGATATGAATCTGCCTATGAGTGCAAATGTGTATGTGTGTGTGCGTGTGTATGTATATCACTAGAGATTGCATTAAGCCATAAAGACAGTGTTTACTCCCTCGCTAAAAATGTTATCAAATGTTGAGTCATTAACTTAGATGGCAGTGCTTGGCGATGCTTTTATGTGTCTCTGAAGAGATTCTGTTCGCTAAATGCTGAAAATTACTTTCAGGGGTGTGGAGGTGAATCTGCCACTCTATAAATCTGCTGGCTACATTTCTTCCTGTACTTTTGGAGGTAATATAAGCAGCTAGTCATCCTATAACATTAAGTCACTCACCACTCTCTCTCACACACACACAGCCACTCACTTGCCATAATATAGAAAGAGGGTGAAAGACAGTGAGTGAGTGTACACCTTCAAGTTCCTGTGAACTATGTTGAGGGAGTGTAAGTATGCCACGGCCTCAAGGACTTGTCTGATGACATTGGAAGCGTCTCTTTCTGTGTAATTCCCTTGGTCCAGAATCCAGTCAAATACGTCTCCTCCTGTGGCACTGCACATGGTCACACACAGACACACGCACACACACACACACATACACATACACCATCAGTGCACACATTACCAAAAACACTAATAAAAAAGAATGCAAGTTGGCATGACTGTTAACCACATGTTGCCACTCAATAATTCAGTTTCCGCTCTCAGTAACACAGTTATCCAAAGCCCTGTGCTTCTTGATTTTTTTGTCCATTAGTAAGGCAATCTGCTTTTACTGGCCTACGGCTATCCCTGCTAAGCAATTAAAAATGAGAGTACTGGCCATTACTCTGAAAGACTTGCTTAAGTTTGGAGAGTAAAAATGATGGGTGTGATCATCTTGAATATCCGTCAGCAGGACTGGCAGTGCCTGCAGGACTGGTAAACATCTGAGCAATGGGAACAGAAACCGTCACATAGACTGACACAGAGGAAGTGCAGTCACATTAGGTGAAGCCGATCTCTGTGTTTTTCTGTCACACTGGGGAAATATTTTGTCCTCTTGGTTTCAATCAAAAGTAGGCCACAGCTTTCAGATACAGTTGCAATGTTGAAAAATGCAATAGTCACAAGGGATGTGGAACGGGTGCGCTCTGGTGTATTGATCCTAAGCTCTCTGCGGAGACTCGGTTACAGCAAATGGGTGATTCAGGAGCACTGAGTAATGTTGAGTGTTACTAAGAGCAAATATCTCATCAAATCTAACACCTTCCTCTGTTGCTGAGGGGAGCAACAGAGCACACAGTAATAAGAGGATAAACTCAGCCCCTGCCCTCGAGGTATGGATTTGTGTGCGTGTTAAGGTACAGTACATGAAGGTAGATACACGCTTATACGGAAATACACACCGCCAGAAATGATTGCACAAGAAAAAATAAATAGTAAAACAGTAAAGGAAAGACTCACAGTTCCTGGATGATGAAATATTCTTTTCGGGTCTCAAATGTGTCTATCAGCTGAAGGATGTTAGGGTGGTTGACCCTGAAAGAGAGAGAAAAAAAAGTCGGAGATGTTTTGACACTGAAGAGTCTCACAGACGGGCACACAATAAAAGGTGCTAATCATTCACCAACATATGAATAATCTACAAACAAAGAAAAATTGTGTGGGCTTTAATCATATGATAAAACATTCTCTCATTATCCTTCCTCTCTGCTTATTCCCCATCCATCCATCAGTCATTCATCCATCTGTCCACTGAGTGACTGCGTACAATTTCAGGATCATGATTTCGTTCTTGGCAGCCTTCCGGACTTTCCTGCCGTCTTTCTTGAGGAATTTCTTGCAGACAAACACCTTGTCTGTCTGTCTGTCCTTCGCCAGGCACAGCTCGCAGAACTCCTTCCTACGCAAGAGGAAGAAAAACAAAAACAAGACAGAAAGACAGACAGACTGAGAGAGAGGGAGGATGCTGGAGTGAGAGCATGTGAAACTGTTTTAGCTGTTTTTGATCACATTTTAAAATATGGCCCAGGAGAGACACAGCGGAATATTAAAATTAGGCGGCTCACAAAGTACACACAGTGTGAAATCAAGTGAGAGTCACTGGGAAGAATAAAAGGATCATAAAAGACAAATGTGAAACATTGCTCATTGCTCCGCAGCTGGACATCGCCTGGGTTCGAGCCTCAGAGGCAAGCAGTACTTTACCCAAATGGATTTTGAGGAGCTGTGTGATCCAAATTAAAATACGGGGTTTATATAAGTTCACATTAAATCTTTAATGTCCATAAAGACATGGAAAATACAACTGCATCATTTCTCTCATTCCTTTTAATATATTTCATCTTACTAATGAAGTCGTAATGATCTTAAATGGCACATCTGTGTGAGTTCAAGAGGCCCACAAGAAAAAAAAACACAACAAAAAGCAATCCACACACGTTCTTTTTTTTCATAGAATTATTAGGAACACATATAGAGCAAATGTTTATTCTTAACTCTGTGTTTGTGTGTGTTACATAAAAGATGAGCAGAAATCTCTGCAGCCAGATGCTGATGTTGCCATATGGCCTCTTACGCTGATTGGTATGTGTGTATGTGTGTGTCTGTGTGTGTATGCTGCCTTCAGTGTGTCAAGGAGAGGTGTTCAGAAAGAAAGAAAAACAGTATTTGGCCAGTCAGGCAGAATGATTTCACAGCTCTTTGAGAATATTTCCAAAATATCTTTTTTTTAATTTAATGAAATAAATGATAAAAGTGTTTTTCAAGAACTGACAAAAATATACAAACAATTGCTTAGCTAACATTTGAAAAATGTGTTTGTTAAGTCTGTTACACGCTATACTCATGCTGTTAACTTCTGCTATTTTTTCTGTGGAAATGTTTGATATGCCAAACCCAGTCTGCCGGGATAATGGATCCAATTCAATTTGTAATAATTCATGAAGAGAATAAAACTATTTCTGAACACTAGAATGTGTCCATGAATTCTACATGGGTACTTGAAGGAAAAAAGGCAACAGAAATACATCCATAAAGCTTTACGGTACTTACGCTCGGAGGACCTGTCCGATCTCATATTTGTCCGTGACGTCAGACATGCTATCGTAAGTCCGCCCGTCTCGCAGGGCAAGGCACCCAAATGGCATGACGTCATTCACCTAACAAATAAAGAGAAAGACATTTCAATCGTTGCACCACAAAGGGAGGAAGTAAAGAATTCATTATTTTGATGACACCTTTAGGTACCAGACAAAGGGATTGCGGAGCAGCATGGGCAGGCATGTTAAAGAGGAAAAGAGGCTCTGATGAAACATTATGAAAGTCTCCAGTGGTTGAAGTGGAAGACACCAAGGGAGTGTCGTTACAATACAGTACATTGGAGAACCACAGTTACAGCTAAATCAGTTTCTGAACAGATCTGGATACTAACGCTTCTGGCGGCCTGATTCCGTGCCAGTCTTGTCAACAGATACTAAGCTACCCAGTAAGCTTCTCTTTACTCTGCTAAAGTCTGCAAAATCTGTCCAACGTCTGTCAAGTTCAAGTTAAACTTTATTTATAAAGGGCAGTATCCCTATGTCCCTAAAGCAGCTGGTTCCTTCTGCAATCACTGACAGTGCTGGGCTTTAGTGACAGGAAAATTGTTTTTTTTTTTGTTCATTTGTTGTGTGTGTGTGTGTCCTCTCAGATCAGTAGTTCATGACCTTTTAAATGTGCTCACTCAGATTTCTCGTCTTACTTTATAGTAACTCACTGCAAGCGCTGCCCACCCCTTCAAATTTCAGTGAAACTCAGCAGTTGAAATCCAGTGAAAAGCCTCAAATGGTACAAAGGTAAATAATATTCAAAATTTAAATTATGTTAATTTAATAGGAAATGATCCTTTTCAGAGATCAAGAAACCAGTTAATGCACAGCTTTTGCCGATAACTTACAAACCCTCTGTTTGTATCATGGCAGTGTTGGAACACGCTGTGTTACTACGACACCCTCTGATGTATTATTAGTGCAATAATGCACTGCAGGAAGCAGAAGGACTATTTAGAATGATGAAGGAAAAGCCAAGTTAGAAGACGACAGACTGGCTGGTCAGAGGCTCCTCCTACAGCAAGAAGATAATGAGCTGAAGGAGACGAAGAAGACAGCTTCACATGATGGAGGATCAGCACAGTCTCCAGACCTAAATGGGTCTGGGATGGGATGAACTTGACAGATGGTGAGAGCAAAGCAAATTGCAAGTGCAACGCATTTGTGGGAACTTGTGATTTCCATTGTTGAAAGAAGGTAACGAGGATGTTCGGCTGCTGGATGAGTCAAACATTTACATTCAATACATTCTCTTTTTTTTTCAAAATCTGCAATTGTTTATTTCCCATATGTTTTAATTCCAGAGAGAGGGAAACAATTGATTTAGGTGAATTTAAATAACAGCTGAAAAAATTGAGGCAGTCCTAAACTTTTGACTGGTAGCGTATAAATATATGTTTCACCGTCAGATTTAGCTTGTGACCCCCACAGAAGGTCCCAAAGGCCCAGGTAGAAAATCAAGGATCTAGATAGTGAATCAGCAATCGATATACCATCTCACCACAGACCTCAGGCAATCCTCACCCACATCCTTTAAAAACTCCATCTACTGTAGGAGACAGATTCCCTGGAAGCCTCAGCCATCCATCCTCAAGGTTCCTTCTCCTCCTCCTAAACACCTGACCTAAGCCGTTCTTGTGGGATAATTCATTTCTTTTATTTCTCTTTACTTTCACTTGGTGGAGATTTCAACCCATAGTTTATCTCGCGTCCCTGTAGGGCTCAGGACAAGACAAGACAAGTCCAAGGAAGTGAATACATCTGGGAAAGATGTGATAGGGGAGAATGGGACATTTCATATAGGGAGCCTTGATTAATATATGAGTGATTGTAGATTCAGCAAGTATTAATGATGTGGAGATGACTTCAGGGTGGTGCTGTGTGTCTGAGAGAAGGAGAGGACCTGGAAAATATGAATCGAGGACATAGAACAGAAAGACAATAGAAATCCTTAGAGGTAATGATATTCTTCTGGTGCTAATTTAGGATTAAGGAACAGATAACAGTCATGTAATATCTTCACTCTCTCGCTCTCTGTGTGTGTGTGTGTGTGTGTGAGTGTGTAGCATCACCACTGTAGATGATAGGGCCAGAGGTGCCTCTGATCTATGTTGGAGGTGGGGCTGGAGAGTACTGTGTAATCCCAGTGCTGGCCCTAATCTTTAATCTGTACCCCTAATCCAAAGCACTGGGATACACTGCATGTGTATGTACATGCATATGAGTGTGTGTGCGTGCGTGCGTGTGTGTCTGAGCAAGTGCAAAGGTTGATGCGGATATGTCACATGTGCAGATATGAGTCTGAGCAGATGGGTGCATGTTTGTGTATGTACACGTGTGTCCATATGCGCATCCCTGTGTGAGTGTAATACCACATCGAGACCGAGGGGAGTTTAGCGCTGGATTGAAAAGGCCTAGTTTTGCCAAAAGATTATGTAAACACAACAATATTCCCATGACAAGGTCCAGGACAGTGAAGGTGAAGCCTGACTTAATGTGAATAGAGCACAGCCCTCTCATGGGAACAAAATGTCCCCATTAAAATTTTGAAACAACTGCTTAACTTCAAATGTCACAAGGATCAGGACTCCGATAACTTTTTCGAGATTCATTTTTTAAACCTGTTCATGTTTTCATCGTACATCTGCAGATGGTTTTCAAAACATCAGCAGTGACCTGGGAAGAATGTCAGTGATTTGCTGATTTGTATCTTTCAGGCTCTGCACCACCATGAGCCCTTTCCCTCCTGTTTCTCTACAGTCACTTTGTGTTTAACTGAAGCTGAAAGTTAGAGTGATGTGCCTCTCTTTTTGTCGTCAAATATTAAATCCCTGAAGGCTTGAAAGGTTCCTGGCTTTGAAAAACAAAAACAGTGGCATGCTGCCTGTATCTTTTGTGTGGAGACAGGTGGTTTCTTGGCTCAAATCACTTCATGGTCTTTCTGTTTGTCCTTTTCCTCCTCCCGCTTTGTGCCATCAGCCTCTCAGGCTAAAGACTCAGATGCCGTGCAACACCACACACCTGCAGAATACTGAGTCAGTACGAACCTTGAAGTTGATGGAGAGTAGGTGGAGATATGGGAGGATGTGAGAAGGAAGAAGATGCAAAGGGAGGAGTGGGAAAGATGGAAGATGAGGAAAGAGGTGAGAAACGATGGAAACAGAGAGGCAAGGGGGGAAAGGTACACTGTGACTAAGTGAAAAGGTGGATAGAGAAAATAGTGCGCAGCAGAACAAAGTGTAAAACACAGAACTGCAGAGGCAGATTGAGAGTTACCTCTCAGCCTCACAGCTACGGGCGTGTGAACGTTCGCACAGGTGAGCGGGTGTGCATATGTGGGTGCATGCGTACGTGTTAACAGGCAGTGTGTGTGATAATGTGCTCTGTGACTCATGTTTACGAGGGTATGAGGGGCTGTCCCCAAAGTCGGAATAAAACTTGAAGGCACACTGACAGAGCAACCTCTGCACACAAAAATCACAACATGCATTGCTCGACCGGTGCAGGTAGCACAGCATCAGAGATAAAGTGAAGCACTGAAGTACAATGCAACATTTGAGTCGCCCTCAGTGACACCACCTCTCAGCAGAAGGTGCTACTTAGAATCACTGATGTCGGGTGCTTCTTTCTTATTACACAGCTTAACATTTCTGCTGTCACGTTGTTCCTGTTTTTCAACAGTATTTCAAAGATGCAAAAACATAAACTACGACTAATACTAAACAAACATGACAAATCAGTGTCATTTTGTCAGTCTGGTCCAATTATTTCACCTCATCATTTTACTGTAAAGCTGTGATGTGAATGTGGATGTGCTATAGATGTACAGCAAATGTGCGATTTTGAGTGTTTTGTTTGTATTACCGTTTGAGGATGGACTCATAAAAATGCATTTGCAAGGGGATCCACAGGGGCACTCGCTCACCATATTGTGTTATACAAGCTGAGACATTAATGATATTAATCACATCTTGTAAGACAACATGATTAAAAACAGGGGTTGTGCAGTGTTATGTTTCTCTTTTTAAACCAGTTTGGTAAAGCACTGTATGTACAGAGGGTTATAGAGTTTAGCCTAATGAGCTGTTTGATCATTAGGTCATTCTGTGGAACTTTAAGGGACTGAGGGATGACTTAAAGGGATAGTTCACCCAAAATTCAAATTTCACTCATTATCTACTCACCCTCATGTCGAGCTGTGAGAAAAAAATTAAATAAGTCTATATTTTAAGCTTGTTTGTAACGGAAGCTCCCAGTGTCTCAGTTCACTGCTCTTCCTGTGTCAGTGCAAATCTCTCGTGATTTGTACTGACTGGCAGAACAATTTCTCATGTGGGGGCTTCAATACAATAGGGACATTACAGATGAGCAGTATGGAGGTATTTGAATGTTTTTTGGTGTGTCTTTTTGGACAAAGAAACCTGGTGTCCATTGACAACCATTATATGGACAAATACTGCTGCGTGGACCCCCCCGTAACTCAGAGAAGGAACGGAGGACTCTGAAAATTCTCACAGCTCTTAGTCGACATGAGGGTGAGTAGATAATCAGTGAAATTTGAATTTTGGGTGAACTATCCCTTTAAGTCCAGTTTTTGCATCGGATGGTGTAGGTACATTTTTTGTGCTTGGGCACTTGCTTGCATGCACATGCACATCTGCAATGCTAGTGAGAGACACAAGTGCAGACACCTTGAATCAGCTGTTTAACTCAAGTGGTTAAAATAAAATAGAAAAATCGGTGCATGTCTCCTTGAATGATGATGGAGGAATGTTGTCGAAATGAACGAAACATTGATAACTGTACAGGTTGCTGTACATGTTGCTATGCTTTTGAAATACACACAATTAGAACACACAGGCACACACACACACAGACTCAGGTGTGAAGGTACACCGAGCTATTTGAGACATCGCACTTTATCTGCAGCAACTTAAATCAAATTGCCTGCACATGTCTCTGTGTCTGAATGTGTCTGTGCGCTTGTTCACAAGTGTTGTGTTCAGTCTGCAGCGAGACTCAAAAATGAATCGCGTCGAATTGAAGTTCCTTTTATCAGCTCAGAGGGGAAGTGTTTCAGAGGTTCTTGGCGTCAAGGTTATTCTAAGAAAATCTTCTATTTACTGGCACTCATCGCTTTAGCCATCCCAGCCTATTAAGCCCACCTCGCTCACTGCAACTCAGGCAAAAAAAAAAAAAGGAAAGAAACGCTTCCACAATTTGCAGCTCGTCGTTAAACGCGAACTCAATGACACGTTAAAGAAAGGCTGGCCTATTAAAGAGACTAGTCTATTACTGTGTGACTGGCTCGGCGTTTCATTTGTCTGCAGTGTAGAGAATGAAAGACAGTAATTGCATGTTATGTAAATATTTCACCAACTGCTGCACTCATCTGCCAACACACATTCTTCCCATGTTGTCAGTCAAGTGGTCAGGTGTGTCACTGTGTCCTTGTCACTGTCAAACAGATGCAGCGGAGCGATGATGGTCGTGAATCAACAACGCCGCCGTTATCAGCGTCCCCGCGATACAAATCCTGATATCTGCACAACGTGATAAAGTGATGCTGCAATGGCTTTGTTAGGAGGTGACACCAGATCTACGGCATGATAAGATAAACAACAACATTATGTGTGTGACCGGCTGTGTGTGTGTGTGTTTTTATGAAATATATTAAAGGGATAGTTCACCCAAAATTCAATTTTCACTGATTATCTACTCACCCTCATGTCGACTAAGAGCTGTGAGAATTTGGAGTCCTCCGTTCCTTCTCTGAGTTATGGGGGGTCCGCACAGCAGTATTTGTCCTTATAATGGTTGTCAATGGACACCAGGTTTCTTCGTTTAAAAAGACACACCAAAAAACATCCAAATACCTCCATACTGCTCGTCTGTAATGTCCCTCTTGTATTGAAGCCCCGACATGAGAAATTGTTCCGAAAAAAATTAAAAAAGTCTATATTTTAAGCTTGTTTCAGTGTCTCAGTTCACTGCTCTCCCTGTGTCAGTGCAATTCTCACGTGATTTGTACTGACCGGCGGAACAATTTCTCATGTCGGGGCTTCAATACAAGAGGGACATTACAGACGAGCACTATGGAGGCATTTGGATGTTTTTTGGTGTGTCTTTTTGGTGTCCATTGACAACCATTATATGGACATAACGTAACTCAGAGAAGGAACGGAGGACTCTGAAAATTCTCACAGCTCTTAGTCGACATGAGGGTGAGTAGATAATCAGTGAAATTTGAATTTTGGGTGAACTATCCCTTTAAGTGTGTCGACATTCGCCTCAGGAGAAGAGCGAGAGCAGCGGAGGTTCTACGGCTGACCTCAGGTTACTTCTGCCTGTGTGAACAAGAGATGACAGGCCTCGCATGTCAGACTCCATGTGAGCGTTAACCACCTGAGTTACACACATACAGATACACACAGACACACACACTTTCACAACCATCACCGGGAGCACATACAGCATACGCAAGCACATGCATTAAACAATATTATACATCATTCAGTGCACTTCACCGTGCAACCGTCCTCGTCGTACGTGACAGAGAAGTACATTGGACATATCTGTCCCTCATTAGTGCCTGACATGTCACTCTGCCTATAGCATGTCAGCATGGACTCAGGTGTGTGACTCCACAAGACATAACACGTTTATTGCTTCATCCAGACTGTGGGATCGTTTCACTCTCTCGCTCGCTCTCTCCCTTTTTTCTTTTTCATTGCTGCTCCTGTACCTTTTCCTGCCTCTGTGTTGGCTTTCATCTCATGGCTTCCGCCCTCACCCGTTCCCGGTCAGCAGAGCGCTCTGTCCGAAAAAGGTTTAATCATGGCAGTTCCTCGTGGAGGTAAGGGGAGGAAAAACATCATGGGATACGACTGATGTTGCAACCTCGACTGTTGCACTAATGGTAATATAGGGAGCAAGAGTGTGGACGCGTTTGCCATTCCTGCACTTTCACAGCACTCAAACCTTGGGGTTATGCGCGTGTCTGTGTGTATGAGAACAAGTAAATGAAATAAAGACATTTTAGGGATGCACACGAACACAAACCTTCTCAATAATGAAGGGAAATCTGCTATGTTCCAAAAGCCCTCATAGGGGTAATTAAGCACACCATTATCATCAGTTTCCCCTCCTTTTAATAAGATTAGCAGAGTGCCCCATATTTGCTCCCACCTTGATCATCGTTTGCGTGTTTATTATGAGCAAAGAAACATGCGTGTCTTCATCTGTAGCAAACAAGACATGACAGTTGCAGCTTGTTTTTTTATTGATCAGTCAAGACTTGACTTAACAGGGGGGAAAAAAAACATCAGAATCGACTTTTAACACAACATCTGTGGAGCTTGGGGTTAAAAATTCTTCAGAAGAAATTGAAATAGATCCACAGCCTCATGGCTTGCACTGGGTGTAATTAGAAAATAATAACACAATGAATATGCTAGACACAGCTGAAAGCACTTTCATTAATATAATTTTGACCTGCAAAACTTATTTCCGGTAAGAAAATAATGGCCTTAAGTAGGAATTAGTTCACTTATTCCTACTGAGCTCATTGCCCGACATGATGAGTGAGTTTCAATATTGAGCAGACCGCATAGCGGCCTGGTGTTGGTCCCAGGCCTGATCAAGATGCTGTGACGTGAAAGTGGGACAAATATAAGAAAGGTGAGGACATGACGGAGTAGTACACAGGAGAGAAGCACCGAGGGCGATGACGAGGAGACGCACATGAAGGGCTAATTATCAGTATTGCTGTGCTTGTTAAGAGTATCCTACAGGGTCTACGAGTGAGAAAGAGGGTGAATGGATTATTCCTTAACACACACACACACTGACACAAAAGCTTTTCAGAATTAAGAGTTCCAAATGTGTGGATACCATATAATATAATGGGTTATGTGCTGTATATCCGAGTCCCCAGTATGGGGTCTTCTTCCAGCTTGTTATAAACTAATTCCCTTCTTGCTCACAGAGCGGCTCTCATCTAACGTCTGTGTGTGTGTTTATGTGTGAGGGAAAAAGGAAGTGAGGGAGTGTGTGTGTGTGTGTGTGTGAGTGAGAGAGAGAGAGAGAGACTGCAAGGCATACACAAGGCCAGAAACAGGCTTAATAAGGAATCGCTCTAATGAAAATTCATCACATCTGCCCAGAGAGAGAAACCCATTTTCAAACGCAGACACATAAAAATCCACTAAATTCCCATAGTTACACACACACACACGCACACACACACAGAACATGGATATGCACTTTTGCCTTCCGAATGATAGGATTTGTCTGTGTAAACATTACACAACTCCATCTCTCCTCTGCCTCCTGTCCCCTCAGTGGATCTGTGTGGGCCTTGCACAGTAAGTGTGTCCTGGAGGAGAAGAGCCATATCTTTCCTTTTTTTTCCAGCAAAAGAAGTCCAAGTGTGTGTGAGTATGTGCATATGTGTGTGTGTGTAGCTTTACGTATAATGATGCAATCGTAGGCTTGCTCTTTCCGACATCAGAATAGCCTGAGGCAAGACCTGCAGGCACACACACACACATACACACACACTTACTATGTATAGAATACACAGAGTGAATGACAGACAGTGGGTGCTTTTTTGTGAGTGTCTATCTGCATGGAAACAATTGTAGACTAAATATGAGGATGAGTCGGATACATAACCAGACGTGCAAAATCACACAGACTGAGACAGGAGTGAATGAATAAATTCATTCATTCATACACGTTGGATGTAAAAAAAAACAGAGCTCTGAAAAATAGCAGGATAGAGAGAGACAGGGTGACTTTTTCTGTCTCCTCTAATGTTGAACCGACCGATTTATTCTGTGCTGTAAAAACCAATCTGTTTTCTATCCCCTCCTCACACCCTGTTTAGCCTACCTCGACATGAGGATCAGAGTTCAGAGAGGTGAACTAGAGACGGTAGGGAACTGCCTGTAGCCATTTAAATAAAAAAAAAAAGAAGTGACTTTCATATTTTACATTGTCTGAAAACACTGAAATTAAAAGAAAATTGTTAAGTCTACAGCTAGTTTCTGTCTCAGGCTGCACTTAGCCCAGCAATATGAGATACAGAAAATGCTAATGCTAAACATTAGCACTCACAATAACAATCCTATTGCGCTGATATTGGTTGTCATGCTAACATTTGCTAATCCATTAGTAATCAGCAAATTTCATGACAATCGTTTCGCTGCCTGTCCACGCGCTTCTCTTACACAAAGTCAAACTGCTGATAGTGCTAGGACAAAAATTAGGGATCCTCACTGTCAAACATGTAAAGACCATCACACCATCTTGTAGATGTTGATATGTGGTGCTAATGAAAAAGTGAAGGAACACCAAAATTCATCCTCAGGGGAAACTGATTGTGGAACTAATGGGTGAGGGTGACCAACTGGCAACTATTCAGTTTGCTAAATAATCTGGCGGCAGTGCTCTGCTCATATTTTTGACTGTGGAAAAAACTTCTGATCACACGTGGATCATGGTTGCTATCATGAGCAATTGATTTTGATTTGACATGGAAATGATTTAGGCTAGTAACAATAAAAAACATACTATACCATATATGAAAAGGATGTGAATGTAACAAATGTCACAGCTGAAAATCCTACATCTGTGAAATGTCAGCTTCATATTTCTCTTGAGACTGTGTCAGAGAAGAATTGATTCAGCTAATATCTGAGGCCGTAGTTTGTGATTTAGTTTTGCAGGATTGGATAGGTGCACCATGTTTTTTGTGTTGTGCAGGTTAAAGTTGGAGTAGGAAAATAGTAAGGTTGTTGTATAACAGTCTAATAGCTCACATTATTATTATTATGTCTACATGAGCCAAACTGCGCCTTCAGGCAACTGTGTCTCTGTCTAGATCAAGGACATAAGCTTCAGTAAATACTGCCAATGTGCACCAGTGAATTAAACAAAACAGTAAGCTCGTGTAACCTCACGTGTATAACAGTTCTGCTTTCTGTGTCCTGGTGAAATGTTAAATGATCAGTGCCACTGTCTACGAAGAGCAGCTTTGTGTCAGTGTCTCATGCAGCCTCCAACTCTTTATTTGTCTTTTCAACTATGTTCACAATTGTGTGGATTAAATTGAAAACACAGAATATTCTCTTGATTTTGTCCTCCTATCTCTCGCTAAGCTTACGTTTTCTATTCCTGGAAATTGGGATTTTCAAAAATGCCCTCTCGTATGGGTTTTGTTGATTTGAAATTGCCAGCCTTGTGCTATAATGAGGATGGAGCAAAAGAGTATCCTGAAAATGCTTTTGTGTACAGTAATTGTCAGCTCGACCTTATATTAACATAACCACAGTAAGTCTGCTCACAAGCAATGAGAAGACCCACCTTGTTGCTGCCTCCTGTATTCTAATTTTATGATAAATCAATATATTTGGTGTAAGACAATTGTGCAATTGGGTTTATGTCTCTAAAACAAAACTACCCTTGTCACTTCACTCTGTGCAGGCTGGGAAAAATAGACTTCATGCAAAAAGTTTGTGGTGCAGAAAAAATTGCCATGCCAAGCAGACCTAGTCGCACATGGCTCACGTGTCGAACATAAAACCACTGAATTAAACGGCTCCCGTCAGCTCTGACACACGCACACCTCGCAGAGTGCAACATAAACACTTTCAGCAGACATGGAAGATTAGACAAAAAGGATGGAGACGGAGGGAACGTCGCTGTTGTTTCAGAAGTTTGAGATCGTTATGAATCATTCAAAGGGTGTTGTAATACTCAGAGGGAGAAATGTGGGAAGCTGACGGCTGTATACCTTTCAGTGTGTGCGTGCGTGTGTGTGTAAATTACTGCGCATGTGTGTTAGTGACTGGGAGGGGTCGGCGGAGAGGGACAACGTTGGCTGTCAAGTGGTGTCCTCCATAGAAATGTGCAGAAATGTATCTCCCTTCAGGGCCATGAGCGGATGGTACTTTTACCAATCAACTTCATTTGTGTGTGTGCGTGTGCGTTAGAGGCACTTTTGGTTACACTTATACACTCTTGGATGATCTAGATAACACTCTGGGATAGCGCTTTCTCACCCGCTCTCTCTCACAGACACACACAAACACAGAACTCACACCTCTGTTCGCTCCGTCCAACCATGGATGCATTATACTATCGGGTTAGGGTTAGGATTAGGTTAGGTTAGTGTTAACCCTAATACATAATGTGTCAAAGACATACAAACCCACTAATGCACCTACCCACAATCCACCTACACAAACACACATACAAAATGCACGCACACATGTGTTTAGCCACTGGCCTCATTGTTAGATTTGCCCTCTCAGGGGAATAAATTAAACAGTAAAACCTCCTTCGCTGATGTTTGAGTGTGCGCAAGTGTGCGTCCCTGCTCGTGTGCGTGTGTGAATCCATTGATCACGACTGCATTCATTAATTTCTTTTGTCGCCAAACGTGGCCTTTAGACACGCCGCGCCGAGTGCCTCTCAGACTTAAATTGAGAGGCTCAAACCACACCTTTAGTTTGCGCGCACATACACAGGCACACACAGGCACACGAAAAAAATAAAAATAAAACACATGGGGGAGAGTGTACACACAATCTAACACATAAACATAAGCTTTCACAGACCCCGACTCCCTGTCATACAACCCTCTCAACACTGTCTCTCCCCAGTGAATTGACAGTAGAGAAAACTCCACCACCTCGCCTCTCGCTCTCTGTTCCTTCACTTCCTCTCACAAAGGCTCAGTGTGCATGTTCCACCTTTGCTGACTGACATGCCAAATGCATGAACATCACCCGACTGAGCTCTAAATAAATGTACCACAGTCCCTGACAATGTGCAGGAGTGCTTGTATTTGAGTCTATTCCTGCTTGGTGTGCGACACCACCTATCTCATGGAGAGTCTTAATGACCGTAGTGAGACAAACCTCCATCAATAAAACAAAAACAAAACCGGCTCCATCTAGCAGATATGGATCATCAGGTGCACTCTGAGATTTACAACGGTACCTGTTGCACAACATAATCTTTGCACGGTGCAAGATTAATTTCATTCCGGCAGCCATTTCCATTATTTTTTTACATGACCCTCCTGAATTATTGGCAAAATAAAATGTCATAAAGTATTCTCCAGGAAAACAATGCTTGGAAACTCACAAACACAATATTCATTCTTTGCAGACAGAGTTTGGACCCAAGGCTATAGCTGGTAATTTAATTTCTAAAGTTTTGGCATATTTTAACCTGAAACAACCTCAAACCCTGTTCTACTTTTTTTTTCTTTCTTTCTTTCTTTCAGAATAATTTGGCTGCTCATTAAATAATCTTTCCATGAGTTGCCTTGGAGTTCCAGGGGTCTAGAGGCCGGTGCTGCGATGTGAGTTTTACACTATCAATTTGTGAGAGGTGGTTGTTTCTGCTCTTCTGTGTCACATCTGCAGTAATATGAACCCTGAAGGCTTCTGCCTCGCACAGACACACACTTCTGCTCTAAAAAAAGAGGAGACCCAGCTGTACATTGTATGCATATATACAGTATATAGGCTATATTGAATTACTGATACTAGAAGCCACATCAGATTACTGTAGATGCACGGACTATGGGATGTCAGGCAGAGAGAGTCGAAGCATATGCCACACTCTTGTGAAATTAGAGGCACTTAAACAGACATCCATGATACACACCTACTGTTACAAATTTGATGACTTCTGCACCAGAACCTATCAAGTGTGCGTGCGTGTGAGAGAGAGAGATGAGAAGTCTGCTCATGCACAAGTGTTACAATGAAAATTAGGTCATTTGGTCTCATGGGAAAGTTAGAGTGGGAGAGACAGGGAGGGGGAAGGTTAAAATAACGGACACACAGATACAGTAGCGAAGAAAGATATGAAAAGTAAGCAGGAGTGAAGAAGAGGAAGGTGATGGTGGAATCATGGCCGTTACCCCGTCAACCCTCGATCCAGTCAGCATCACGTCAATGACATGTGTAATTACACAGTGATATGAGTGGACTGCAAGACAACTCTGCAGTTTAGGAAAAATCATATTAAAACAATTTCAGAATCTAATTTTGGTTCCAATTCACCCACAGTCATTATCTTAACTCTATTTTCTCAGTGAGATGGAAGACACAATTTGATATTTGATATTGAGATTTATATGGTTCCGCTGGATGGAATTTTGAAAAGGCAAATTAGGAATGATCAAATAGTGTGATTCAGATATAGATAAGAAAAATATCTTTGGATGAAATAAATTACTTTAGTTTAATGTTAAACTCAAGCAGTTCGGATGAAAAAAATTGTAATAAAAAAGTTTAAATGGATCCATCGGTGGAATGAAGAGGCAATTAAATCAGAAACAGAGTCATTAGAGAAATGAATAGGATGCATACTTTACTGAATCTATTACACTGCAAGAAAGTTCAAGTGTTAGCGAGAGAAACAGTCAAAAGAGAAAAAAAGGTTTTGCTGGAGGGGATTCTGTATTATGAGAACACAATTGGATAAAGTATGTGGGAAGATTAAAAACTATGAGGGGAAACAGATACCAAATAAATCTTCCAGTGTTGCAAAATGAAGGCATTTTGCTTTTACTGTAATGACATGGAAAAGCAGAAATGTTAGCCAAGAACAAAAAAATCTAACAATGGAAGGCAAGATCAGGAGAAAAGCGATGTGTCTCAGAGTGCTTTACACCCTCCTTTTTCCATTCATAAGTCGAGAAGGACTCCAAATGAGTGTGAAATGACTACTATGCTGCTGGTAAGGACGCTTTGGGTGGATGGTGTGGAAAAGAGGCTGTCATGGTTCCCATTAAACACCTATCAAAGACCCTTCTAATTCAGATAATTATAGACTGATAGCGTTGACGTGAAGAACTGTAAGGAAAAGCAAACACTGAAATTGTGACATTATATGACAATATTATTATAGGACAATTGCATGTCAGAGTGGATTTAGAAAAGGATGTAGTATTTTAGATCCATTGTTATGTCTTGAATCTGAAAATAGAAAGTGTGTTGTAGCTGTTTAAAAGACTTATGATATGATGTGGATGGAAGAGCTCACACTAGAAGTATAAGTACAAACTCCTGTGTTAAAAAAGGGACCAACTAATTTTTGAGTTATTTCTACCCATTGGAGTAGGGTGAAGCTGCAATTTCAGGACAGCTTTAAAGGAGTCATCACCTGGTTTTTTACGTATCCAGCCCCCCTTGGATCACTTTGGATCAATTCGTAAAACTTATTAGAAAAAAATAAAATAATTTTAATCAAACATTGAGCTTGTTCTGACCCTTTTTCCTACCGCGACTTTATCACGCGAGATTACGCGTGAGGTTTTGACTGGTCCGGATGTGCACTGTATTTGGCACGCGTTGATTCGCCGCAGGAAGGACAGAGCAGGGGGGGGCTTGCCTGCATGCAGACTCCAAAACATAAACAGCCCCCTGGTACCGCTTCGGCGATTTCAGGTAGCAGACGGGCCGGGGTTGGGTGGTGAAAGAGGCAAAGCCTCCGCCGGTGAGGTCACCGTCGGAGCAGAATCAAAATCTCGTGCTTTAGGAAGGCACACCATTGTGTGCTATTCCTGTTCGGAAAAAGAGCCGAAGCGAAAAAACGGCGCCGCTTTCAAAGTCCAGCTTTTCAGGCAAGTTTCAACGGAGGTCAAACACCAATATGCATGTTTTAACAAGAGAAATTGCGATTTCCGGGTGATGACTCCTTTAAGAGCGTTCAATTTTCGTCACAGTAAGAGAAGAGTTAACAGATTTTCGTAGGTGGCGGGCGGAGACAAACAGTGCGCAGGCAGCATTTTTCGAATGAACCGGCCTTGTAGAACCCGATAATGTAATAAATCCCCGATAATGTAATAACCCCAATAATGTAATAAAAAATTTCACTTGAGTGGATTGAAAATGTAATAAAACCTGATGATGTAATAACTTCCCATTAATGTAATAATGTGCATTTCCCAATAATGTAATACACTCTTAACCAATAATGTAATAAAGTATTACATTAACGGGAGGTTATTACATTATCAGGTTAGCCTTCCATTTCAAGGGACCTGATAATGTAATAATGCTCCAATAATGTAATAATTTAACAGGATATCACCCATTACTTGGTTTTAAGTGGTGTGTTCAAGGTTATTTCTGTGTAAGCAACTATGCTCCAGAGCGCCACCAACAGGTCAAAGTTGGACATGCATACATTATTGGGAAATGTACTTTATTACATTATTGGAGCATTATTACATTATCAGGTTTTATTACATTTTCAATTCACTCAAGTGAAATTGTTTTATTACATTATTGTTAAAGGGATAGTTCACCCACAATTCAAAGTATGGAGGTATTTGGATGTCTTTTGGTGTGTCTTTTTTGGACGAAGAAAGTTGGTATCCATTCACAACCATTATATGGAGGTCAAAGGTCAGACTTTTTTGTGTTATCCCCACTTTGGTAATGGTACTGGATTGGTACAAGTTTGGGTGTTACTTCTGGTAAGGGGTTTGATACCAGTTCTGGTATTGGTTCTGGTACCAGTTCTGGTACTGGTTCTGGTACTGGTTCTGGCACCGGTTCGGGGACGGTTCTGGTACTGGTTCTGGACCTGGTTCCAGACCTGGTTTGGGTACCGCTTCTGGTACCGGTTCTTCAAATTAATATCCTAGATTGTGGGAAATACCCCACCCCCCAGGCTTATAAAAAAGTGTGAAACTCCAGATCTTATACGTCATTTGGTCCCCCCCAATGTCTACACTGTGGTTTCGGCCTTGGCCCTCACAGAATTAGTTTGACACATTTGTTCAGCTTGGTCTGAAGATCACACATTAAGTTTCATTAAGATTGGACAGAATATCTCTCTAGAGGTCAAAGGTCACCAGATGTTTTGGGTGTCCCCAGGATGGTGTCATGAGTCTATATACCAAGTTTGGTTGAGATAGGGTTGCTGTGAAATTGTCTTACTACTTCCTGTTTGGCGACCATGTCAAGTTTGATTGCTGTCATGGCTAAGCGCCTTTGAATTTGAAAAAGATGCTCGATGTATTTGTGTGTCATGAATATCATCTGGGAAACATTTCAAGAAAATTTGACAAAATTTGTGACAAGAGACGCCTTTTTAAAGGTTTTTGATCAAATCAAAGATGGTGGAAATCCAATATGACGGAGAAAAAAAACATTAAGGGTGCGTTTACCTCAGCTTGGCCTGAGGGTTCCAGTGATACATCATTTGCGAAAAACAGCTGAACAGGTCGACCATTCATGCATGTCCAACTTTGACCTGTTGGTGGCACTCTGGAGATTGTGTTGCTTACACAGGAATATAATCTTGAACACCACTTGAAACCAAGTAAAGGGTGATTTCCTGTTAAATTATTACATTATTGGAGTATTATAACGTTATCAGGTCCCTTGAAATGGAAGGCTAACCTGATAATGTAATAACCACCTGTTAATGTAATACTTTATTACATTATTGGTTAAGGGTGTATTACATTCCATGGTTGAGGAAAATTGGGAAATGCACATTATTACATTATTGGGAAGTTATTACATTATCAGGTTTTATTACATTTTCAATCCACTCAAATGAAAATTTTTATTACATTATTGGGGTTATTACATTATCGGGGATTTATTACATTATTGGGTTCTACAGGCCTGTTACGTCACAGAATTACCCAACCTTAAAGGTGTTCAAACATAGATTTTTGCACAATGTTTGGGCTACATCGTCTGATGTACTAATGGTTAAGACCAAAGTGGGCTCATTTTCTTTTCTGAATACCTTTAACCCAACACCACAGAAATTAGGTTAAAGTGACAGTATGTAGCTTATTTGGCTTTTTATTCGCAAAAATCAAATATTGCTTTCATAAATACGTAGTCTAATCACAACCGCACACAAATGAAAGCTGTCTCATAGCTGCAATTTGGAATCTGAACGCTGGATGGCACGGTTTAGGCTACTGAGCGCTGTAACGAAATAATTTCCGCAAGGGATTAATAAAGTATATTCTATTCTATTCTATTCTAAATAAATTGAAAGAAATGTGTGTATAATTGAATTTGTTGAATTAGTTGGTCTCTCCCATGTGTGGTGGGAATTATTTTTTAGAGAGGTATGACACCTTTAAAGAAAATATAATGAATCAACCTGTTCTGTATAATCATAAATTAATTCAGATATCGGTGAGTGACTTCGTGCAGATGATGGAGCTGCGCGGGTAAGAATATGTTGTGAAAAGTCCAAGGGGAAATCAGGAGCTGAAAACTGGTCTCTGGTGTGGAGATTTAAGTTGTCTGAAGAAAAATCAAAAACAGCCCTTTTTTTTTTTTTACAAGACAGAAAGATGGGAATATGTAAGTTTAAAACTTTATGAGTGAAAAAAGATGAATAAATCTGAGGAAAAACAAAACTCTCATATTTATAGGGATATGTGAAGAAAAGGTCACGTTGACAAATCACATTGATAAAACAGAGGATTAGGGGAGCTGATGGAGTTGCTTGGAAATATTTATACAGTCTCGATTAGGTCAGTGCTAAGATTAGAGTTTCATAGTATTTGGATCGGCTGCATATGAACAGGTTGGACAGAATCAGGCTCAGGCTCTATGGTTATGTTGTGGAGCAGTCAAGTCAACACAGTTGTTAGGCTGATCGTATCAGACATTCAGGAGGATGGAGTGCATCCATCCATCTGGAAATTATGACAGCTCAAAAAGAGACTCCAAAATATGGAAATGAGAAAACGTATTAATATTTTCCCACAGGGTCTCTTTTGCCGTGGACTTTGATCCAAAATGGCACGTATTGGCCACTTGGTTTTTGGAGGTTACTGAGAGGTTCAAGGGTTGTTGTCACAACCAATAAAGCTGCTGCTTTACAAGCTCCAGCTTTTATCAATAGGTCACAGTCACACATGGGTCACACTCATGGAAATTATAGAAACGACAGAAACAATGGTTGGTAGGAAAGATAACTTTTAGAGACAACACCCTACCACTGCAAGTGGACACATAGGCTACATGATGAATGCAAACAGGTGTCAGATCCTTGATAGGACAATAAGCTGTTTTGAGATCAGCTATAAGAGCAGATCTCACTCTCCCTTCAGCATCGTCCAAAGTGATGACCGTTTGTAACTTTAAGTGGCCAAACACTGCTGCATATAGTTAGGTTCAACTAGGGGACACTGGTCCTCTTAGTCTATGGTTCCACTTAGCACTATAAATAATTCAGCCAAATCTCTATCTGTACGTCCAAGTCAAAAATCAATTTGCGCAAAGTGTTTATATAATTTACAGTAATAAGGTACATCATCCTTTTGACATCCTTTGTCAAAAAGAAGAGATAGAGAAGTCATTAGACTGCAATTTGATGTAAGACAAATGCAAAGGTGCTCATGCTGCTTGGTGGGAAGAATTCTCTCTGTTGTTTGCTCTAGGAGAATAAGGTAGTAAACAAACAAACATAACGTTCCTAACACATAAACTTGGGTAACACATTATAATAATTTCCTGGAGGTTTAAATCGATGGGGTCAAATTGACCCCAAGGATAAAAGGTGTTAGTAAATTTGAAGGTAACAGGAGAGCTTACAGTCTTCATCGAGTCTTATATGCAGGAGGTGCACATTAAATATACACGCTGTGTAATTAGCCCGAGGGTACCGCAGGCACCTGTACACTCTGGGCTGATGTGTAGCATGCTTTTGTGTAGCATCTCGATGTGTATGAAATATTAACAGGGTCCTCTAATGGGACTTTATGTCAAATGTTTCCATAGTGACTTGTATGCATGCGTCAAAATCAGATGAAGATGAAGAATGGCTAAGGCATTGCAGAGCACATGGGCAGTATAAGCAAGAGCTGTCATACACGGGTGATAAAATTAAGAATCTCATTTTTGAGACAAAAAGCACATCATTAAACCTCTTGGGGCTGAATCAACAGGACGCACACAGGCTCTAAGGCTAAAAAACACTTACCCTGCATAGCACATGAATAATTCATGGTGAAGTAAATTTCCCATGCAATCTTTGATGATGCACAGCCAAATTTAACAATATGAAAAGTTACGAAACCTTTCCTTTTTAAATAGTAGGCTACAGTTTTCTCATATGCAGCCAAACCATGATAATTTAGTGCTCTAAATTAATATCAGTCAGACCTGGCTTTATAGGTCACCCTTAATGAGCAGAATTAACCACAACTGGTTTACAACAATGTATAGGTGAACTGACCAAACAGCAAATCAGTTTTGCCAGTAGTGCTATGTTATAAATAAATAAAGCAGGAAGACAGCAGAGACAGGCCAAACAAAGTGTATTGATTGTAAAGCACTAAATCCTTTTAAGATCTATATATTCCAAATGCATTCATGGAACAGTCATAAAGGGAGGGGTGTAAGAAAGTGACTGTAAATGAGAGATGAAGGAGCAAAGTGGTGGTTTAAGATGAGAGAAAAGAGAGATGAAAAGTGGAGAGGAGCGAAGAGTGAGCACTGGTGCCAAGACAAAGAGGAACATTCAGAGGAGAAAATAAGATTGAGATGAAAATGACAAGAAAAAGGAAGAATGAAAGACGGAGACAAAGCATGGGAGATGACAGATGTGTAGAGTGTGAAGCAATGAAAGTGAGAACACTTCCGTGAGAAAGTCAGCAGTATGTGTATGTGTGCTGGGAGGGAGGAGAAAAAAAAGCTTTTGTGAAATATTCAGTGTGATAGAAGACTTATAGAAGCAAAATCCCCTCTCTGGAGAGAGAGGAAGAGAGAAAGAGAAGAGAGGAGGAGCGGAGAAGAGGAGGAGAAAGGAACAGTGATTGAAGTTTTGGCTAAGGCTGGAGACCGAGGTCTCTGCAACGAAGCTTCGTGTAGGACTGTCAGGGCCCTCACTATTTTTGAACAGTGTGTGGGTATACAGCTCACACCTTATAGCATACAGTATACCTGTGGAGCTTGCTGGAGGTGAGCTGTAGCGTTTTCATCTGTGTATACCATTTTAGCAGAGGGGGAAGAGTCTGCGGTTATGAAATAATAATAACACGAATTTAAGGTCCTAAAATGGAAATTGTCTTCAGGCCGCACTCCTCTGGGAGACCAAAGCTCATCTCTGGAGGTTGTGTCTTTCCTGCCCTAAAACTATAATTTGATTTTACTGCTTGTAAGTTTTTATAGATGATGATCCACATTTGGAAACTGGGCAACCTGATTGCCTACAAAATATGTTTATATACCACTCATGTATTGATTCTGTCTGCCCTGAATGAACTTTTTTTTTTTTTTTTAACAATTCAATAACTGCTCGGAAGTTACACAAATGTAATTGTATGCAGCTCATAGGATTTTTACTCCAGACACCTGTTAGACTTGGACTTCTTCAACACTTAGTCCAGATTGTGTTGTGTGTGTGGTTTGGGAGAAAATGGGAGAGCAACATGTCTTACCTTGTGATTTAAGTAAGAGCTGATTTTTCAGCCATATTAGCAACGCAGCTCTAGGGATAGCAATGTTGGTCAGTCGGTCAGCCACTTTGGTTTGGACTGAAATATCTCAGTAACTACGGGATGGATTAGCAGAAAATGTTGTACACACATTCACAGCTCTCCTACTAACCCACTAAATTTGAGCAAAGTCTTTTCAGAGCAGAGCTTGGACAGATGAAGTGCTACAGTTTAGTGTCTTAAGTGGGCATTCAGATTCAGAATAACAGCTCTGCATTAAAACAATAGTAAAGGCACATTGCATCAGGCGAGACTATAAAATCTGATCCAGGGTCAGTTAACACTTCTAAATGCTGCACGATGCTCAAAGGGATATTCCGACGTAAATTTAAGCCATGGTCCAACGCACCGTGACGCAGAGTTAGACCAATTAGACCCCCCTTGCTAACCGCTAGCTTCTCTAGCTGTAGCAACTTTAGCAATGACCACACCATAACAAACAGCGCGGATCCACTAGCAACCGATCTAAAAGCCACTTCCAGCCACAAATAATGCTCAAAACAGCACCAAACGTCATCAACATTACAAACAGGGTCCCAGTCCATAATACGAGGCATCAAACATCTGTTAGCTTAGCCTGGTTTCTATTGAAACGAGACGAAAACAACTCACCCACTCTGCTCCAGTTATACGCTATGCAGCAACTTCCCGTGTCCAGCATAGAGTCCAGGCACTGACAACACACGTCCGAGGCCGCCGACTGGCAGCACAAGCAGGCATTGACCACCAGACTGGCCACTGGATTCCCCCAGCAGGTCCAGCACATGTCCTCCACCGGCTCTCTCCCTCTGTCACTTTTAGCCTCCATTTCCTGGACGCAGACTCCAACGCAGTGCTCGCTCTGTCACTTTTCTCCTTCAGCCTTCAGCTTGTCTTCAGTAAACTCGGTCTCAAACTGATTTCAATAGCCTATAAACCAGGCTAAGCTAACACATGTTTGAAGCCTATGGATGAGCGCCCTCTGCTGTGTCCATGGTCGCGTGTGCCACTGGAACGGGTATCGAGAAAGGGATTGTGGGTAATCCTCAATGAAAACGAGAGGTAACGTTTCTCTCGGGCTCCTGGGCTAAAACATTATTTACAGTTGATTAAGTCGTGTAAAGTCAAGAGTATACTGTATACTGACTTGTTGTACGTTGTTGTTGTTGTTGTTTTCCACGTATGGAGCTTCTTCTGTAGAGACTGACTGTGCCCACGAGGGGGAGAACAGCGTTGCTACCTCTGTCCCTTTTTGTCATACATGCAGGTATGTGTGAGAATGTTCCAAGACAGCAGTGTGTTAAAAAAAATATTTTGTGGTTATTTCATGCAACTACAGCCGTTGCCGTCCACGGATTTTTTTGCAGTGCTCCTCCAAGTTCGGCATGCCGTCTGAGGTGAATGCAGCATTACACATAGTGCACATCATGGCTACCATTATTTTAGACTTTTAGTCACAAGGTAAAGTAGGCTAGTCTCTGTCCTGTAATTCACCTAGAGCGCATGTTTACATCCGTGCGATTGGTGAACGAAGAGCAATTTGCTGTTGCACTGCATGACAGCACACAGAGCCAAAGTCATGCTAAACATGGCCTAGGGCACCTGTCAATCAAGTCAGCATGTCCCAAAGCACTCTGTCTCTCTTTAAAGCTCTGCATGTTTTGTTCGCAATAATGACATATTGTAGAGTAAACAGCCAACACCATATTATTTCAGCAAACATCCAGGCTGTCAGAGGTTCTCCATCATATGATGCTCCCACAATGGCTCTAACATTCAGGACTGTGGCAAAGACATGGGTCCCTTTTTTAATCAAACTACTTCAGACTCCATGTCCCTATGACATAGACATTTACTTTACAGTCATGACCACATATTAAAGAAAATCACATTCATGATGCACACCGGCTTACACACAAAAACACGCACCAAAAGGCTCTATAAATACAGTGTGGAGGTAACGTTCATCGTGTAAAGTAGGCGGATTAACTGGAACCAGGTCAGAGCAAAGGCAGTGCATGCTCTAGCTTTCCCTCCTATTTCGCTGCCTGCTTTTCTCGACATTTTTTTTTCTTCTCACCATCGCTTTTCTAGCTATTTTTTGATGATGCAGACTGATGTGGTTATCTCCATCAGCCCCTCACAATCCTGCTCTCCCACTGCCGCTTGTCTTCCAACCTCTCAGTACCATGTCTCTACAAAGGCAAGAATGGAGACCACCTGTCACTATTTCTTACGGTTTTGAATTTTGGGAGCTTATTATCCACCGGGCAAGGTGATATATTAAATATCATGGCCAATAGAGCACACAAGTGATAGTACCGACCATGCGCCAAAGAGCAAAATGTGGAGATTGTGGGTCAAATGATTGAAACTGGAAGCACTGATGATTTTGTGCTCGATGAGTAATGTGGGAGCATCCGATGTAAAGAGAGGGAAGGGATGAGTGAAAAGCTTTGAGACTGACCACATCTATTGGTGCCAATGGCTTTCACTCTCTATGTGCATTCAAGCAATAAGTGGTGAGGCTCTGTAATGGAGCAGAGAGCATAAGAGGTCAATGGACAGGAAGTATAGTGGCGGTAAGGGCTAAAGGGAGGAGACTTTACAGAATCAGAGGACGATGAGGAGAGATTAAATCCTTATTCCATGAGTCAGACAGAGTAAAGAATGCACTTCAGTGAGGAGATCTGCCTTCGTCTCAAACATCCTCAGTATTAAACTCATCCATCGTAGGAGACAGAGAGAGCGAGACAATCTGTGTCCAAGAAGCAGTCATCTTTCACCTGTAGCTATGGCAGAGATCTTGGCTTGCATAATGCAGTGTGAGGATAAAGCCTCCTTTATGACCAGCTGAGCCAATAAATCCGGATCAGTTCTGACCTCTTTTTCTCCCCTCTCTATCTCCTCCTCTCGGTGGTTGTCTTTGCTACAGAGCGGGCAGCGAGTTCCAGCAGCTGAACTCTCTACAGCCCAGAAACTCTTCCCGAGTCCTATTTCTGTCTGAGCTTCTCGTAGCAGCTTCACACAAAAAAAGTAAAGACACTATAGTCGTCTCTTGGATCCATCCATGCATTCAACCAAAGTGGAGAAAGTGGAGACATTTGACACTTAGCGCCTCCCTTGCTGGAAGAATGAAAGTGTTTCAAGAGTACCTTATTTCCTCACTATGTTTAATTGGCTATATCTGTCTTCCTCTACACTAACCCTTGCCTCTGGTGCCAAGTCCCTGCTATAATTGTTTTCAATTAAAAAGGTCTGTGCTGCCGTCATACTAAGCCTGCCTTCGCTGTATTGCTATTCAGGGGAACGTCTACCAGAAGATGAGGGGTAGTTGTTTTGGCAGGCATGGTTATGATTGGATGGGGAGCCACAGTTGAAGGACTGATAAAGCACTGGCTTGTTGGATCCATCTTTACAACAGCTTGGGGTGTTATGTAAAGGCTGATGTAGCAGGGGCTGGTGGAAGAAGAACAAATGATAAATCCCAATGACAAACATAATGAGCAAGCAATAAGCGACTGTTACTCAGATACCATTATACTTAAGTTATAATTTCCGTTCTGCTTCAGCCTTTTCTCTTCATCATCACACCAGTGAGCAGGATAACACTTGGCTGTGTGTGTACAGTATTTCAGGGGTGTTCATTTGCACTTTTTGTGTCAGTCTATGCTCTGTGTCCTAGCTACGCTGGCCTAGATTCTACCCCAGTTTCAACACTTTTTTGCTGAACTCAAGAGAAACGCTGATACTGGACAGCCAAGCACTTTATATTTACCTCTGTCCAGTCTGGACCAGCATGAGGAAACCCCCACCCTCCCCCAATTACAGTAACAGGTTGGCGGAATCAAATAATGTGAAATTGGGCCAAGTGGAGTAGGTGTCTGCATGCTGCTCGGCCTCCAGAGGGTTATTTGGAAGAAAGAACTACATCTGTCTGGTTTCACTGTGTCCTCTCTCTGCTCCCAACTCCTCTCTTACAAAAGGCCATTGAAATCACTCACAGAACAGTCTAATGGTGGAGATAGATCAGGAGAGGTGGAGAAGGGGTGACAACAGAGGCACAGGAAAGTGAGAGATAGGCTAAAAGGGAGGGAGAACGATGATGGAAAGGAGGCTAAGAGGTGATGCATTAAAAAAAAAACAGGGGAAAAGGTGAATTTTATTTATTTATTTATTTAACCAGGCAAAAATCATTAAGAATAAGTTCTTATTTAGGGCAGGGAGGAGGAAGAGAGATGGAAAAATGACAGATGAAGACATACAGACAGACAGACAGGACTCCATGTAGGCTCCAGTAATGAATGCTACTTTAATGAAATACTCCTTCTGTCATTCTATCTATTGCTCTTTCCCCGTCTAATCTATCTTTTCTTTCTATTCTCCCCTTTCCCCTGTCACTTCAAATCTATCTTTCTCTTTTCTCTAACACCAGAGGGCCATGGAGATAGGATAACTTATTACTAATTCATTGTTTCTCCTCACATGTATTTACGAGGCCTTGACTCCTGGTTAATTTGCCATACTGCAACAAAGCACAGACAAAAAGCATCTTTTATCTAATGATGGAGTAGTCGGTAAACTCTCATCTCTCACCTGTCTTTTCTCCTCTTCAGCTGTGTGTTTTAGAGCAGAAACCAGACACCAGTGAGTAAAGGTCAGCAATCAATAGTTATGTTTTCTTATCCGGCTGTCAGGGTGATTTTAAGTGAACTTTTGAAATGCTGTGTAGAAACTCAGTGTAAAATACAGTAGATGTGTTGTTATCACATGAGCTGAAATGAATAGACTCTTTGAATTTGAGATGAAGCTACATATTATGTTTGAGCACAGAACCATGACAGGAAATGAAACAAGTCTTGACACAGTGTTATTTATTTACTACAGCCTTTCAAGTGGACAGACAGCAGTACTGTGGGGATTTCATTCACCTCTTATTTTCAGGTTAACCAGTAAAAAGCGGTTTAGTAAGAATTTCCAAGTAGGCTAATATTAAGAAATAACCAAAAAGTAGCAAACAGTCAAGTAGAACGGCTTTGGTGAAGTAGCACAATGCAGTCATCTGTAATTGTCTGTTTAAAATCCAAAATGCCATTGGATCTAACAAGGTAACTTTTGGCCCTTTTCCACCAGCACTACTCAGCTCAGCTTGACTTGATTGCACTTTTTTTTTCACCTGTGGCTGCCCCTCCTCTTGGCTTATTGAAAGGTTTGACTCTGGAAATTACAAATACATTAGATTTACAGTATTACGTGAAAGCACTTCGCAATGTGGAGGAAACTGCTTCCAGGGTTTTTTGTGGGGTGACAATGTTGATATGAAGTTTCTCTACAGTTCCTTGTCTCAATGCCAATGAAAAAGTTAAAAACAAAACAAAAGCACACATACCGACGCACACAAACACACATTTACGAAGTCTGTATGCTGAGGGTGTGCGAGAGAGATCTGCTAATGTGTCTGTAGTGTAGAGACAAAGGCAGAAATTCTCTGCCAATAAAGGTGGTTTGTGCATGTGTTCTGTCATCGTTGTCTCTCTGTCTGCAAAATATTTCAAAAAGTTACAAATGAGTTTGGCTGGAAAATGAGGAGCGGATCTCCGGCCCAAGGATCAATGGATTCAGTTTTGGCAGTGACCTGAATATGAGATCTCTGACGCTGTGAAATGTTTTGAAGATTTTGTAGCTTTTGTAAAACTTGAAAACTACAAATCTACAAATCTAGACTCAGTTTGGCCCACAATTATGAGGAAGAGATAGATAGATAGATAGATAGATAGATAGATAGATAGATAGATAGATAGATAGATAGATAGATAGATAGATAGATAGATAGATAGATAGATAGATAGATAGATAGATAGATAGATAGATAGATAGATAGATAGGGGGTTTAGTAGAGGACAGAGGGCTCAGCTGGAGGAGGCACGGAGCAGATGAGTTCAGTTTCTGAGAGCAGAAAAGCAGAAGATGAGCGAGAAGTGCAGGACATGAGAAACCTCTGGCACCGTACTCCGTTAAGGGAGAAAAGAAAACAACATATGCTGCGTGTGCAGCTTATCCTGAAGCTCATTCTTATGTAACATAGGTAGCATGTGTACTGAAATAAGAAAGGAGATTTCTTTTTGGCCTTGATGCTGCTGGCTCCATTGTCTAACCTGCCATTTCTGTTTGCTTCTTCATCACTTTCACTTAAATGTTCTCTGCTAGGCCAGTGTGAGCCACACAAATCACCAGATCCTTGACAACAACGGCGTTATATCCCCTATAGCCCCCGAGGCACACAAAGATCATTATTGCACGGCCACCAAACTTGGTGGCAGTGAACGAGCACCATGTCACATTACACAAAGGCTCCGAGAAGTCATGTTGATAAATTGATGTGTTTCTTAATCTCCTACAACCACCATCTGTAACTGTATCGTAGCTGCTGTGATGGGAAATCTCTGCAGTTGTGGAAGTGGTGGTTGCAGACTGTAGCAAAGTATAAGACACTTAAGTTGAAAATCTCAGTGGGAAAACTTCATATTCAGCCACACAACAATCAGAGGGCATTCACTCCATCCACTGTTAAAAGCCATTTTCTAATACCATTATGTTAGAATGGGATATTGATGCCTGCATTGCCCTAGCATCTTCATAAACCTGGAATTATGTAAGTTTCCTGTTGATAATGGCTTTTATCTGCATGCGCTGGATGTTACCGTCTATCTTTCTCCAGCATTAACCAATTCTAATAATGACCACAAAATGTTCTCTCTAGTTTTTGTTCTAGATAGTACAGTTTCTTCAACGCCTCAGTTCAGACTGCGGTGAGTCAACTCGGAGAAATATGTGGGCTGATCGATACGCCGATGTTAGTGTAAACATGAGCATCACTCATCTCATCCATCTTCATCTTTTCTTCAGATTTTCCATCATAAAGGCAGTATTTCAAAAGTATTTGTATTGGATCAGCTTTTGTAATAACTACATCCATCACACTTGATTAACAGCCTCGTAATCAATAGCGGTGATGCGGAGGGGCTGGTGCAAGTGATCAAAACTCACTCTTCCCTTTAATTGTTTTCAAAATGAGCAAATGTGAACACTTGTAGAAAATCAATCGCTTATAGATCTTTTATTACACGAGCATAAAACTGTGTCAGCATTTTCCTCTCGACTGAATAAATCTGCCATGCTCGTAAATTAAAATTACACAAAACCTCAGAGGCAAGTCAGCTGTGCAATATTCTGTTAGAAATCAAACGACGCATCCAACCAAATGTGGCCAAATCATAAAAGCCTTGGCGGAGGTAGAAACAGGTCAGAGGCAAACAGATTTTCAAACGTTTGTTCAATGAGACTTGCATGTTACATAAAAACAACATGTGATGGATCACGATGGATACATCTTACAAAATAGTTATGTCTATGTCATGTATGCCTCAGTGCATTATTATCCTGCTGATATAGACCAAGTTCATCCTCCAAATGTTTCTGACTGGTGGGGGCACGCCATAGGTCAAAATCTCTATCATAAAAAAATGAATGTAACAGGCAACAGACATGACTGCGTAGATGCAGTGGATATAACCTGAGCTACAGTACATCTTCTGTTCTCACAAAAAAATAAAAATAAAATAAACAAGTAGGTGCCAACAAAAGATAAAGTGCATGCCCACCTGAACACATAAACACGCACCAGAACCACCACACCACCACACTGGCTATCACTGAAACCACCTTTGTTTGATTATCTGCGTGGTGTGTTGGCTTGTCACTTATCTAGCTTGTCCAGTGAAAAATCCAAGGATAGCTGACTTTTTGCCATGAGCGGCACAGAACACAATGAAAAGCACAAAATGATTTGAAAGCTTTTTGTCCTTTAGGCTGCAGCCTTCCCACAAACTCTAAATGAGGTCTCGAGAGACGAGTTCAAACATGAAATACTGCAACTTACTGTAAAGAGAGGTTGGCTGAAAGGACAGCGACAATGAGGAAGAGACAGATAGACAGATAGATAGATAGATAGATAGATAGATAGATAGATAGATAGATAGATAGATAGATAGATAGATAGATAGATAGATAGATAGATAGATAGATAGATAGATAGATAGATAGATAGATAGATGCATGCAGGTTGGAGAAGATAACTGTACAGGTTATACATAGATGGTAGAACATGTGCACATGGTGAGGCTTACAGCTCAGCAGACAGGTGTGAACTGTGAGAGATATGGCACCTGAAATGTCGTCAAATAGACCGCTCTTCACACCCCGTTACATAAAAAACAGAGCGAACCAGAGCCTGTCTTCACCATCCAAAGGCTAAAAGCGACAAGGGGGGAAATACAGAAAGGCTTTCACAAGTAAAATGAGATGGATTTGTGAGCAATAGCATCCTCCCCTCCACCCCTTTTTACCCTTGGTGCCCCCTTTTTTGTCATCCAGCCTCTTTTCCTTTGCCACTTTGTTCACTCTCTTAGTTCAGCAACCTCTTTTAGTCTCTCTGGGGTGCAGTAGCGTAGTAGCCGAGTCTAGATTTCCAGCGGTGTCTTCTCTTCTCTCCTCCGCTCTCCTTGTTTATCAAATTGCACAAGCAGCTCATATAAAACAAGTTAATGAGACCAGTGGGGGGAACTTGCAGCTTCCACAGAAAAAAATAAACATGATGTATTCTACGGTGTGGCTTTAATCAATTTTGATATTATGTTTATTCAAACTGTAAATCTACGATGGTGCCACTTTGCTTCAGTTGTGCCACTATAGGGCAGCTCTCTGAGCAGCACGCCGTAGCTGGTCAATGAATCACAGCAAACATTTCTGCAGTCTCTCAACGTTTTGAGCGTTCTGTGTTTTTGGCTATTTTAAACATCCCTTTTGCAACCAGCCTTAGTTCAACAGAAGCCTGCAGTCAATATGCTGACCTAGTATGGAGAAAGTAAGGCGGTTGGTGCTTCTGGACTGTTTAATGCATAATTAACAAGCGAACAAGTGGAAAAGCTAAAGCTGGATGCATCCTCACAGATTCAGACAGCGCTGGGAGGAAAGTGAGGAGGCAGATATAAACGTCTTGTTTTGCTTTTGCTTTTATGAAGACAATTTCTTTCTCCATATAACTTGCAGATGCAGCCAGCGAATCTCTTGGGGGAACTTTTCAGTGCTGCCAAATGACTTCACTGAGTGGATCGACTGTAATTCTGTCTAATTGCAAATATTACTCTCTTTGATGAGAGCCTGAAATGAGCAAATGTGAGGTTTCAAATATCCTTGAGTTGGAACGTGTCACTTCAAAGTGAGTGAGTGCTCTATTAACACCATCCGTCAATTTTATTACTGCGGAGAAAGCTTGGATATTACAGAGGTATTAGAAAAGTGCTGTTTAGGTTGCTATGACACAGAAGTTGCTGATAAGTTCGCTTTACTGAAGGTACAGAGACACGTCAATCTGGCGTCATGCTCAAATTCAACAAGTCAGCTGTCAGATCCAGCGTTAGACTTCATTTTGGCACGACGAGCAGCCAAACACTTTTTTTTTTAATGCTCATTCTGTGCCAGCTGGAGATTTTCACTGCAGCTGTTTTTACGCACGGCGGCACATCATCAACACCATCATCCTCATCATTAGCAGAGGCAGCACGGCTGAAACACCTCTTTTATCTCTTCATCAACTGCTTTCTACCGGGATGGATTTAAAATCGAGTTGTTACCAGCGAGACGGATGCACCGCGCTTTGGGTTCGCCGCGTGCCTTACCTTGAGTTGTCGCGGCTCTGGAGAAGTGTGGGTGCGTGAGTTTTGCAGCCCCCTCCTATCCAAAATGAAAACTCTGGGTCCCACTTGGTATCTGGACTTGAAGTGGAAGAAGCAAAAAATAAATAAATAAATACTAAAAATAAAATGCTAATAAGGTCTAATAGTTGATGCACAAAGAGCGTCAGGGAGGTGCAGTACGCGCAGCCACTGCTCTGGCACGACTGTCTGCTCTTCGGTGAGAATTAGTTTGGTTGTTTCTGACTGCCGCCCTCCCTCCCACTCACACTCACTCACTCTCACTCACTCACTCACTGTCTCCCACCCATGAGAAATAAATAATCTTTCATCTCTCTCCCTCTCTCTCTCTGCCTAGCAGGTGGGCATCTTTGAATAATGTGAGATCATTATTAAAGGCTGCTGGAGGCCCAAATGTGTGTGTGCCTTCCACCCCCTCCACAAACTCTATGTGTGCGTGTGCGCGCGCGCATGTGTGTGTGTGAGTTGTTGCTCCGGCTGTCCGGTGTGTGCAGGCAGCAGATTGGGAGTGGTCGGGATTAAACCCTTGGGATTATACCTCAACATTTATCATTTCATCTCACACAGCGCTGGACCCACACTGGTGGTCAGTGACATCAGTTTTTGGCAGACACAGACAGGCAGATTCATGTGGGTAGAAAATGGAGAGACAGAGGAAAGAGGAGAAGAGCAAAAAATAGAGGGAGCAAAGAAGAGGAGAGGAAAGCAACTTCTCATTAGATGTATCCATATAAATCGAATGCTTCATGCAAAATCTGACCACCGAGAGTGAGGAAAGGGTCAGCGGAGTGAGATATTTCCTGGCCGAATATGTGTGTGTGTGTGTGTGTGTGTTTTGTGTAATACATTCACACAGCCAAGTCGGTGTATGTGTGCCTGCATACTGACAGATGGCTACTGTAATGACGCAGGAACTAACTACTGGGTTTCTGTGTCTGTGAGGTCGCTCGCATGCTTGTGCACATGCTTATTGGTGGATGCTGTTTGTGTGTGTGAGGAGAGAGAGAGAGAGAGAGAGACCAATGTCAGTGTGATGCAACAGATATATCTTTTCTCTCCTAGCATCCTTCACTTACACACACACACACACAGACTGTGTGGCATTATGGCTTTGCCTTTTTGTCCGTGCTTACAGTCTTTTACCACATACATTTACAGGAGACCTTGAGAGTGCTGTGGCTTCCATTTGCTGAAAAAAACATTGTGTGCATGTGTGAGGGAGAGGTGGGGCATGAAAACATTGGGAAAGATAGACATATCTCCGGTGGATGTGGATGTGCACGTATAAGCGACCTGTATACACAAGGTTTTCACCAATACATATGAATGAATGGTGACAGTGCACGCTGATCCAATGATTACCATAAAGTTGTTGTTGCGGTTGCAGTGGGTTGCATTATACTGGCAGGTGTTCCAGTTGTTGTGTATTTGACAGTGGTGGTGGAAATACTCAGATCTCTTGCTGAGTCAAAATATTCAAAACCAAAATGAAAATGTGAAATCATTATTTGTAAAGTAACCAGCTGTTTCCTTCTGAAATGTAACAGAGAGGGAGTATAGCCTCAAGCACATGTCCTGCATGTCAGAGAGAAAATTACCAATTTTACACTGAACCATACATTGCATCAAATTGCAGAGTGATCATAAAAGTTATCTGTAGAATCAGTCACAGCCAAAGGAGCATCAGTGCGGACTTGGTGTAAGAAGACCATTATGTTTCATTATGAATCATCATCGTCATGAGTCACTGTATTTGTAATGATGAGCACCTTCGCCACCATGAGTGCATCAAAACACACAATCACTATTAAAGACCCTCCACGGTCAGACAAAAAGAAGAAGAAAAAAAGAGAAGAGGTCAACAAAAATGTGCCATTTAAGGCAAAACAGAAACGCAGCTGTTGAGATAAAAGTAAAACCCACCATAGCTTTGAGGAGTCAGAGCAAACATCCCTGTGCCAAATGTGCCATTCGGTGCCGGCAGGCTTCAAGGCCAGCAGCCATCTACTAGAAGGAGAGCTGAGAGCTCTGGCTCTCCATCACTCACGTTGTCACACTCTGCTTCCCCTTTCTCTTCCGACTTACACTGTTTTATCTATGTTCCTTTGCTTCCCTTATACTCTACTTTTCTTCCACACTTGGCCTTAGCTAAGTCCGTGTGTGTGTGTGTGCTCGCAATGTGGGTGCACATGGGTGAGTTTAGATTCAGAACAGCTATAATAAATCTCACAGGCTTGAATAGGGGTCTAAAAACAATTGATGTATTTTAATAATTATCATCCTGACTCAAGCGCATATCTTTTGTGTGTAAACTGTGCTGGCACCCACTTGCTTGTCTTAACTCCCTGGTTTAAATGCCTGTAATTGTTGTGCATACATAGAGTAATGGTTTGGTACATGGATTTACATGCAAATTTTCTCCTTACAAGCTTAATTTAGAATTAAATCCCTAACAGCCTGCAATCTAGCCTCCTAGTGTATATTTCAATTTTGGCATCAAGTAATATAATGCTATTAGGGCTGTGACCATCTACTGCTTGCACTCCCTTGTTGCTCATGTGTGAGAATGCATGCACTCACAAGCAGATGCACTCACTCCCCATGTGTTTTACTGGATTGTCTCCCACTTCCTTTTGTCGGAAGCATACCCTCCCTTTTTCCCTCTGCCATCCTGTTTGCCCCACACCCTCTCATCTGGCCTGCCCTCTGCTCCCTCATTCTGTCATTCATCAACATCCCTCACTTGGTCGCTCTCCTTTTTATTTTATATTTTCCGCCCCGCCGTCACTTTTTCTTCAATTTCTCACGTTTTTCTTCTGTCTGTCTCTTAATACATCTTTGTTGCTTCTTCTTCTCTCTTTGAGGGTCTCCACTGGCCCTCCTTTATGGGCTACAGGCCATTGTGGGTCAGAGGCAGGTTGTAATTACTTTACTCCTCCTCTGACAGCTATAGAGGGGGACCAAAGAGAGGGAGATCAAGAAACAGAAAAAGAGACAAACACAACACAAATGAAGGCAAAGACAAACCCATTGATTGTTTATTCTTATAATTAGAACTAAACTAACCTCCCTCATCCATGTATTTATGTATTTGTACCATTAAATGGCAAGAACTAATGCGACTCAAATGCATTTCTATTATCTGTACAATCACATTCACATCCTTCCAGTTTAGCATGCTGTGCCTCTGCAAAGTTCCAGCTGATTTCATCCACTGACACAGTACATATCTGCCCAGTCCAACATTGAGAAATAAATAATACAATAATATAGAATGACTCCTGCCACATGCTTAATGTAGCATAGGAGAGTTGGCCTTAATTGGTGCAGCTATATTTGAGTTGAAATGTAGGGCGGGCAATGCCTCCTTGACTTCAGCACTGGGTTGGGACAAATTTGCATACCTTTAAAAATCAATAGCAGTGTGAAAAAAAAAGAAAAAGAAATTCACCAGACATAATAGAATTAGCATAAAAAGAAAAGGGAACACAAAGCCCCGACTTCAGTGGATTGTTTTCCACTAAACGTGCCTTTTAGATCAGGGCTGGGTCGCGTTACAGTTTTCCCATTTTTCTTTCTGATTGTGGCATTGTAAATGGCAGCACTCATTAGTTAAAGGTTGCAACAGGCTGGAGTGAAGATTGTTTGAAGATCCTTAGCCAGACTCATTGCTGTGAAAGCTCATGTTAATTACCCAAACTAGTGGGGAGGAGATGTCTTTAACGATGCTGTTCTAGAAGCTATTCTTATCTACTGGGTGATCGATGGTATTTCTTCACTTGTCTGGGATCACCTCTAAATGAGACAGGGGTCGCCAATTATGGAGCACCAATAGCTAACCTTTATTTCCTACCCTTTTCAGTAAATGTGTCCCACAAACATACACACACACACACACTGTGAGTCGCTCACAATATGTAGTAGGCTATATATGAACAGAGCTGCTGCATAGGGCCCACAGAAACCCCAGAAGCCTTTTTTCTATGACAAGGCCACAAAACATGCAATATTCATGAAAATACATTTTATTTCCAAGCAATAACCCCCTGCCTTATTTTTAAAAAATGTTTCAGTCCATGTTGGAGCAACACTTACGCAAACTTTATAGGCTAACATAGCACAGACAGGTGGCAGCTGAAAGAACAGAGAATGCCAAAACATGAATCTTGATACCACAAACAAGTGGAGGGAGAGGCCAGGAGCAGAGCCAACAGACGAGGAGCGCAGTTTGTCCCTTGGACACTGTGGCTAAATCGCGTCCGTTAAATCATAATTGATCATCATATTTGCACTAACACGACTCCCATTCAACATTTAATCCACTTATAAAGTTTGAGTTTGAATCATGGATATATTGTTCTTATAATAAATCCATGGTTTGGTTTGAATTCTGTTTTTGTGTTTGTGTGGCAGCGCTACAGCGCCACACATGTTCCACACAGGCCTGGAGTAGTACTACAGCGTTTTCAGTGGATCCATGTGTACGCAGATATTTCTTGAAACGATGCCGTGTTTACTGAGATGTTTTTTCCCAAACAAACATGAATGTTTTTGGTGAATCTGCCTTTTCATGTAGGCTAGCCAATGACAGAAGTGGCAATGAAAGGAAGGAACAGGGGCCCCACTTCAGTATTTTTCACCAATGGAAATGGTTCTATTTCCCAGCACAGCATGTCACAGTTAAATTGCAGATGAGTGATATGCACAAAGTGAAAAATTAAAATTTTATTAAACCAACACTGTCTTTCATGTGGCCTCAACATCACTGTTGAAATTGGTAAGCATGATTTGCAGCACCACAGAGACTACCAATGTATGTGCTGGTGTGTGAATCGATGTGTGTGTTTTGAATCCTGCTGTGGGCGGAAGCTTGTTGCAGAATCCACATATAGAGTGGTCAACATCTCACCAATCACTGTGAGGAGATCCACAGCCATAGGTTATCCTTTTGTCTGGGCTATCACCTGAGTGAGTGATCCATTGTAGTACTGGAGTCATTTGCATGGAGGATGAGCATGATGTGTGAGGTGGGGATCACTGCTCCATAACCTCACTGAGATTGCTCTCCTCCCACTAATACAGTTTTGCATTTTTTATGATCATAATTGATATACTCTGGTTACCAAACTATAGAGAACTAATAAAATAAAAAATTAAAGAAGTGTTTAAATGGCTGGCAGTCAATACACACTGAGGAAGGCACAGGAATGGAGTGAGCATGTGAGCTATTGTACATGTTAGTGGTAAGCCCTCCTCCTCAACTAGGTTGATTATTTTAAGCACAGTGAGATTGATTTTGAGGCTCTGTGGGGGCCTGACGGGTCTGTGTGAGTGAAAGGGAAGGTGTGCACAGACCAAAAAAGGAGGTAGAATAAAAGTTAGGACAGAAAAGATCACAATCGGAAGAGGGAGGTGGGAGGAGTGGCGAGGACAGGAGTAGAGGTGGTCCCCAGATTCCTCAGGTAATTAATGAGAGTCTTCAAGGACATCAGTGAAGTCAAACTATTTTCCTCCTCCTCCCGAGGTGTACCAAGGTCACTCAAAAAATGGCCCCATAAATATATCAAACTCCGATCTTGAAATAGTTTGTTTTTAGGGAGCAATGACTAGAGGGGCATAGTGTGTTTCCCTCATTGAACACTCACACATGCACCATCAGTTTCAATACATGTCATCCCTCTTTATCATATTGGGAAGTGCAGCAAAATGTGTTAGCAACTGGTGTGAGAAGAATGCCTCTGAGCTTTTTAAAAGTCTTCATCTTCTGCGCAACACTTTGGCAGTCAACCAGCCCCGAAGTCTCACACAACAATCTTTTTTTTTCTTTGCTCTGTCAAACAATTTGCAATTTGCCTCTGTTGCTTTGGCCACTTAAAAAAAGGCTTATGAAGCAAGATGTTCACTGCCAGGTACGGCGCTGTGAGCGCGTTTCACAAAGCTATTCTGTTTAATGGCGATTCAGTCTGAATTCCCTCATAAATTCCCTATAAAGCATTTAAATATCATACCCGAGAGCTGAGAACCAAATGCCTTTCCAAACACAGCTGTGATCCAGTCATGATCATTTTATGCCTGTCCTAGTCAGCTCGACTTAATAACATCTCATAGTGCTCTGGGGGAGCAAAAACAACAACAACAAATCTGTGTGGATTTCAGCTGCATGTAGAAAGGACTTTAACAAAGTGATGAAATTATGAAGATGCAGCCAGGCAGCATCCACTTTATGTTTCAGAGTCGGATTGTCATTTTCTGCCACCTAGTGGACAAAGAGTCATAAAAAGTGAGCGATAGAGAGGGAAAGAGTCATCAACTGAAACGGGCAGAATACCATTGTCTGTGTATTCAGTATCAGTTTAGTCAGACATCAGCATTTAGAGTGGAGACTCTTCTGGATTTTCTAAATGTATAAATTGTGTTCTATTTCGCTCTGGAAAATGTTTTTTTTTTTCCATATAATAATATAATTTATAATCTGTATGCAGGCTACCTAACCGTCTTTCCTTAAACTTCTACCTTTACGTCTACTGTTTACTGGAATACTGTTTCCCAGCATGCAACGGGTGCCCATTTCGCGGTAAAGTTAGGATAGTGAGAAATTTGACATCTACTCTTTTGTAAATTGCCTCAACCTCACTCTCTCTGTCAAATTGGTTATAGCCTACATCAAAATGAGTAAGCTACATTTTCAGACATCATACTAAATAAACTGACGCCCACAATGAGGAGCCGTTCTCGTTTCCCATCATGCAACGGGCGTCCACGTCGCGGCAAATCTAGACAGAATTCTTTAAAATACATGGAGTATAAACGAGGAATTTCTGCTACTGAGTACATCTACACTCGTTTTGTTTGGTTGTGTTCAACATACTGTTACGATAAGAACTATATATTTATTGAAGACTTACTGCACCATGACACAAACGTCATGTGCGCACGCCCGTCTATATAACCGACGTATCCGCCATGCTTCCTCTTGTGGGCGGAAGCTCATTGCAGAGGTCACATGCAGAGTGCTCGTCACTCCACCAATCACCTCGGGGAAGGTCTGAGACAAGAGCCAATAGCTACCCTTGCAGGGTATCATCTGATTCGGGTGAGCGAATGAACAGAAATGATGGGCCCAGTGAGCGGTTGTAGCAGGAGAAGCCGTATGGAGCATTACGTCCAGCGGTGGATGCGACCCTCACCGGCTTGGAATCTCTTTCGCGGCTGGCACTTGAGCGCGATGTATGAGGTGGGGCACAGCTCCAGAACCTAATTCAGACTACTCTCCACCCACTTTATTATTGTTTAACACTTGTTGCTTATTATTAACCCTATTGTTACCAAACTATAATAGCCTATAATTTGAAAAATAGTAAATTGCTATTTTAAACTGAGCAAATGATCCTGCATGGGCATTTGTTTCCAACTTTAGCCGGTAATATAATTTGAAAAATAGTAGCCTAAATTGAATTGCTATTTTAAACTGACCAAATGATCCTGCATGGGCATTTGTTTCCAACTTTTGCCGGTAATGGCTATTTTTTTTACACTAGAGGGGCCAGAGGTTATTGAAGTAGCCTACAACTACCCTTGCCTACATAATTTTTTTAAGGATCTAAATATTCCTACATTCCGCTGAGTATAAACGATTAATTTCTGTTACTGAGTACGAGTGTATATGGTTGTTTTAAACATAGGCTACTGTTACAAGAACTATATATTTATTGAAAACTTACTGCACCATGACACAAGCGTCATGTGCGCACGCCCGTCTATATAACCGACGTATCCGCCATGCTTCCTCTTGTGGGCGGAAGCTCATTGCAGAGGTCACATGCAGAGTGCTCGTCACTCCACCAATCACCTCGGGGAAGGTCTGAGACAAGAGCCAATAGCTACCCTTGCAGGGTATTATCTGATTCAGGTGAGCGAATGAACAGAAATGATGGGCCCAGTGAGCGGTTGTAGCAGGAGAAGCCGTATGGAGCACTACGTCCAGCGGTGGATGCGACCCTCACCGGCTTGGAATCTCTCTCGCGGCTGGCACTTGAGCGCGATGTATGAGGTGGGGCACAGCTCCAGAACCTAATTCAGACTACTCTCCACCCACTTTTATTATTTCACACAGTTTAACACTTATTACGTGTTGCTTATTATTAACCCTATAGTTACCAAATTATAATTTGAAAAATAGTTAATTGAATTGCTATCTTGATCCTGCATGGGCATTTGTTTCCAACTTTAGCCGGTAATGGTGATGGATATTTAATGGATTTTTTTTCTTTCAGTTTGAGAGTGTTTACAGTAGAGAGGTCAGAGGTTATTGAAGTACAATGATGTACCCTTGCCTACATATTTTTTTGTGATCTAAATATTCCTACATTTTAATTTATTCCGCTGACTTGTATTTGTTATGGTATGACCTGTTGACCCGGGGGCATGGCTGGGGCACGGCCCCTACAAGACAAAAGAGGTTCATGTTTCTGTCTGACCCAGTTCCAAATCCTTATCCGTCCAGGGTGTGTAGAATTACCCGCACAGTATGATGTGAAACAGAGAGCCAAGCAGTTAAAACCTCAAACATCACATGCAGACATCACAATGATAAGATGGACAAGGGTTGAAAAAAAGGTCAATTGAGTGACCTGTCCTTTCTCTTGGCCTTCTCCTGAATGAATTCACAACCTTTCCAGCCACTGGGGAATGGCATCAAACCCTAAACTCTCTCACCTAAACTGATACTCATCAATGCTGTAAACCTTTAATATTTTATTAATTTATATATGAATATATTATTTCTTTATTTTACTTATGGAAAAAGTAGTTCTAACCTTATCTGTGTTTTCACCTGAATTTATTTGTATTTTCACTGTGCTTTGTGCTGCCCATGTAACTGGTCATTCTCACAACCATTCTCCCTTTAGAGACAAATAAACTGTCAATTTTATCTATCATGGCCCAAGGGGAAAAAAAGATCTTGTAGTTAGAATTAGAAAAAAACACGCGGTGCTCACTGTTCCTCAGCATGTATGGATCTATTTTATGCCACATGGTCCTGACATAAATCATAATAATGATGATGATGATGATGATGATGATGATGCACCATTTAGCTTGATCTGTGTCAGGACGGAGAGTTGGTGAACTGTCCATGACCTACTTTGTAGTAATTACCTGATGGATTTGTTACATAACGGTGACCCGCCCTCATAAATGTAGAGCAAAAACAAAATGACAGAGGTCAGGTCAGAAGCAGAAATTAGTGGAAAATTTTCACACTAATCAGGTTATGATGTGTGTAAGTACACTAATTGGTGCTGTCATTATTACATTATTATCATTACATAAAAATAACACACAGGCCCAGTGTATAATTATTGATGAACATCACTGTTATATTAGATTGATGATCGAAGAGTTGTACTTATTCATGTTCAAGATTGTGTGTTAAATGATTGATGAATTCCAGTGTTGACAAAGAATAATGATGTAAACACATCAGCAACCACTCTAGTTTTATTTTACGCATTACACATGTACATTAAATGACTTGACAATCAAGATTTACTTGCTGGACTATTGTAGAATGGTTAGAATAAGGCTTAATAACATTATTTTGATTATAGTTAGAGAGATATTGATGCAGCAGATAAAATGCTGTGAGTGAATTTCTTTTTGTGACTAAGTCAAGCCATGAAGTCATGGAAAATAATTGAAACTACTAATTATGTTTCAAACCAAATTACTCATGGTTCATTTCATAATCTCATAGAACTGACCATAGATATACCCACATTGAATCACAACAATGGAAATTATTACCTGGAGTATAATGTTAGACCTACAACTACTACCTCTACTACTCCTACTAAAAAATTAGCTCAAACTGAGGTTTATAACTCTTAAAAGAAAGTACTAGTATTTGTATCAAAACAATAATATAATAAATGCAATAAAAAAAAATGATACTGACACTTTTTAAGTCTCTCATCTGCAGTGTTGCAGCTAGTCCCTTAATTCTTACCTGTGTTCATCTTAATTCACTATTTTGAGGGATTCATCTGTTGGCACATTGTCCGTCAGTAGGAACAGATGGGAATAATGGAAGAATTAATGGCTTAGTTAAGGAGGGCATAACCTGTTCAGACATAAATGGGCACAAACATGTGAGTACTAACCCAGCAGCAATAGCAATTCAGCTGATTTGATTGACTTAATTTTGATTGGCCTTCATATTTCAAATTATTAATGAAACAAATATCTCCTCATTCTACTAAATAAGTATCTGCCAGTGTACATTTATCAAATTTAGCGGCATTCATTTGAGATAATTTATGTAGTATTTTGCTGAGCTTTGCTCCTAAAACCAACATGATATGGTTTGGGTGTTGGAGTTGTAGAATTTGTTGCTGTTTGTGTTTTTTTTTTTAACACATTGTCTGCTGACATATTTGACCTGCAGTGAGCATTACATAACACTAGTATTACCTCCTGCATGCCAAATGGTTAAGCCCATATTCTTCGATATGACCTGAGGAAATGAAAACAATATATTCAAGCACACAAACAAACTCACACATGTACTGGACTCACCCACATACTCTCTCCACCCCTGTGTGTGTGTGTGTGTGTGTGTATTGAGACCACTTTAAAATCTAAACATTGTAGACGGATGACATGTGACTTCTGGAACAGCAGCATAGACCGAGTTCTCCGAGGTCAGCTGAGGCAGATTAGGGTTTCCATAAAAGAGGATGGCTGCTACTCATTTTTTCAGGTATGCGCTGAGGAGAAGGACAGGAGTTGGAAGCATCTGATACCTGAAGAGAGAGCCAACACAGAGGTTTTGGATAAATTAAATTCTTCTACAGCTGAGCTCTTCACAGTTCAGTGTCATCTTTTGACACCTCTGTATTTTCAAGAACTACAGACAGGTCAAATAAGTCAAGGTTCGTTTTTTCTCATACTGATTTATTTGCTGTGGTATTGTCTGCAGATCATCAATCGTTCTTTTGTTATGTTCATGTTATCATTTTTGAGAGTAGCTGTCTCACCGTCTGCACACTTTTATGTGTCTGTCTGCACTTCCAGCATGCAGTGTTTCACGTTAAAATGCATGCTGCTGTTTGCATTCATGAGTGGGATGGTGTGTGCCTGTTCATTGAAGAATCACACCTTGTGGATTGAGAGGAACAACTGTGCACAGTGTGTGGCTATCAACACTACCATCTGCAGCGGATATTGTTACACACAGGTGAGAACCACCACACTCTCACACACATTTTGAAGTCTTTCAGCAAAGTGAATGAATAAAAGTGATGTTGACATGGTGCAGCAATGGTGAGACTACTTGATGTGGATATAAAAAGTTTCAACTCTGTTTCTCCCTTCTTCAGGACACTAATTTGAGGGGGCGGTTTGGGAGGACTTTCCTGATCCAGCGTAGCTGTGTGCCTCTCTCCTTGGTGTACCGAGCTGCCGGTGTTCCTGGTTGCACCCAGGATGTGAACCCTCAGCTCTATTATCCTGTGGCTCGCCGTTGCAGCTGTAGGCGCTGTGACACACATACACACCGCTGTATCCGCACCAGCCAAATCTCTTACGATCAATGCTCCATGACACTTGGCAGCATGAGAAACCAGAACCAGTATGCCTTGGCAACTTAACAATATTCAGTGCATACACCTGGAAAATGATGCAACTCTTTACCTGATGTTTCTGCTTCTTTGTGTTAATGTAGTACATGTAAGCGCTTCTTATATTTTGTTTGGCAATTAAACTCTGTTGGGCATGCATTACAGTTTTATTGAATATACATTGCATTACTTGTATAAATGACACTGAATACATGGCATAAATGAATGTATAATTTGTGCATTTCCACATCAGACGAGGTCTATAATTACTGCCCCTGTGAGCAGTTTGAGAGGAGAGTGATTGTCATTTATTCATGGATTTATCAGGGTTTCTGGACCAGACACACAATACAGCATCTCATATTGTGTTCATATGAACATAACAAATGTATGCATATGCAAAACTAGTGTTGTTGTTGACTTGGACTTGGTTAGTTTTACTGCGTGTGTACATGCATGCTTGCAGGTGCATTACACACAGCAAATAAACTCCTTTAAAAATGGTGGCTGCCATTTTAATTTGTGTTTAATGCATAACTTATACTTAGCCTTGCACTTGAAAATACATTTTAATGACTTGACGATAGCATTTATAAAAAACACCTCTCAGAGCACATGGGTGTAATTTCAATGGTTGTGGTCAATGTCTGAAAGGCTGCACCTTGCATCCAGCACTAGGCTATACTGAAACTGTATAGTTAATCAGTGTGACGTGACCTGATATTTGCACATCCATGTGTTTTCTGTTGCAGGTGTCACTCTGAGGATGACCTGATAATTTACCCATTTGCTTGTTCATCACTTTATTGAACTGAACTCAAACTCTGCTCTAAGTTTACAACACAAAATGAGGACAAGAAAAAAAAGCTACACCTCAGTTCTTGAAACATGCACAACAATTACAATCTGAGGCAGCATCTGCTTGTTTAAAACGTCTGTGACATTCACTGTTTCCCTGCAATGAAACAATCTCAGGTAAAAGTTGCATCATGTTCACCTGGATTTAACGAGCGACGCAAAGTTCAGCCCACACGAGCGTCTCTCCCATTGGCCACGAAGTCTATCGCGCTCCCTCTCTCTCTCCCTCCCTCCATTGATTCATTCATTCACTCTTGCAGCTGCATAGAGGGAGAGTCAGCAGCAGAACTTTGCTACAGCGAGATTAATTTCATTCAAGGTGAGTGCTGCTGAATGCTGTCATGCTTTTTTGTTAGAAATGAATCTGCAGTGACATGAAGCTCGACAGTTTTGCCGGTCAGTGTAGCCGCTGTGGCAAACAGCTACTGTAAAGCTGTTCAACAGGAGGGCGGTGTGAGGAATATGCAAATTGTGCTTTAGGGCATGTGAAACGTCAGGACATACCGTTCACTCTCAAAGTCACAATTGCAATTGTTGTCCTTGATTAATTTCAAATATAACCTAGATATGTTTCAGGTATAGCACTAGGTTTTCCATAACGATGGCTTTGCATGTATAGACTCACTGATTATTAATGGAAACTTGGTAGTAGCCCTTTATACTTGGTCAAAGTACCTGTGTGTGTTTGTGGGGTTTTGTTTGTTTGTTTGTTGACGATTGAAATATTATTATGCTAAACAAAATGTCCACTTGGGGCTCCATTGAGCTGCATTTGAAATTTGCTTGGTAGATCTAAAAGGTTCAAGCTAGAGAGAAAAGTGGGCAAAATTGACATTCGAGTTTTCTCTTGAAGATTTTATTAGTGACCATGTTTTGATCCAAATTGTGTATATGGATGACAATATAGTACAAGAAAGCACAATAAATATACAGAGCAAGCAGCATTAGTCCCATCATCTAGGCTGTCAGATTCTCCCCACTGCTTCAAATTTAATAAAAACAAAAGTCATGAATTTGAACAGAGATGGTACGTGTATCCATGAAAAGCTATTTGGATTGTGGTTAGATTTAGGTAAGGTCACAACTGACCCTAGCTCCATTTCTTGGCTAGCATTGCAGGGGGGTGGAGAGCAATGTCGAATTCATCTAAGTATCTGCAGGGCTGGGCCTGCCTCTGCGTATATATAACCCTGAGCTTCTTTCTACTCTTGCCTTGCTCAGTGTCTCTCAGGGACTCTCAGCCTGCTCTCCCTCTGCGGCCTCCTCCTTTTGTGCTGACCAACTTTTGCACCAAGACAACCAAGAACCATGGCCCCGCAACAGCAGATTAGGTATGGACCTCACCAAATCCTCTAGCACAATGTGTGGGAGAACAATGGGAATAAAGCATGCTTTCATTTGAATCATTTTATAGAGTAAACTGTGCAACCTGCTTTTCTGTAAAATTAAAATAGCAAATCAAAGAAGCCCAGGGATATCTATTACCTCATACACATGTACATTGTTTGATTTATTCTGTACCCACTTCTACTGCAACACCAATGCCTGACATGGAGCACACCTTCTGATTAAATCCACGTACTGCAGAGTTCATTTCCAGCAGGTTTTGGCACCTCACCTGGGAGTGCCCCACTTTAATCTAATTGAAAATGCAACAAGATTAAGAATGACTGTTATGTTCATGCCTGTTCTGACATGCCCTTCAACAGCCTCCCAGCGAAACTGATCAATGGAGGGATTGCAGGCATGGTAGGAGTCACCTGCGTGTTTCCTATAGACCTGGCCAAGACCCGCTTGCAGAACCAACGCAGTGGGCAGCAACTCTACAAGAACATGTAAGGATCTCACTGATGCCGTCATCTATCATTCCATGTGTACTGTCAAAAGCCTTGTTTACAATAGCCTTTTCTTCTATTTCTTACCATATTCTTTCTTACCATGTTAGTATTGATTTATATTATTTAGTTTTTTGTTGAATCCACTGTTTCTTGGCATCAGAATTTGACACAGCAGAATATAATGTGAAAACCTTTTCTGCAGAACTAATGTATTTATTTTTTCTTCAGGATGGATTGTCTTATAAAGACAGTTAGATCTGAAGGCTACTTTGGCATGTATAGAGGTAAGACCTGTCAGACTGGTCATAATTGCCCTTTTTACGATTGTGGGTTGTGACTATTTGTCTTGGATTTAGCTTGAGCCTACAGTATTTAAATTGGCAGATGCCATTGTCTTATTGACAGCTTCTGTGATCCAGTGGATGGGAATAATTTATTTCACAGACTGTTGTCTGTGAATTTGCCATAGCAATTCCTCTATTTCATTACATGTATTATTATTTCTTTGTCTATTCAAATGTGTTTTCAAATGCTTTAATGTCTATGGTTCGGTGAGAGAGGCTGAATTTTCTTCAGTCAAAATTAAGTTTTGTCATGACTCATGAGGCATGCTTGTTATTTCAGGTGCTGCAGTAAATCTCACCCTGGTAACCCCAGAGAAGGCCATCAAGCTAGCTGCCAATGACTTCTTCCGCCATCAGCTGAGCAAAGATAGGTGAGTCGTTGTAGGACTGAAAAAGACATGAGTCTTGAACTGCAATGCCATTCTTGGATTCTGACTTGGTGTCTTTGTCTGCAGTGGCAAGTTGACAGTGTTCAAGGAGATGTTGGCAGGATGCTGTGCAGGCATGTGCCAGGTCATTATCACCACACCCATGGAAATGCTCAAGATCCAGTTGCAGGATGCTGGCAGGCTAGGTAAGTACAGACAAAGCAACAGAATATAACATTAGCATAATGCTTTGGGGTATTCCTTTTTATGCCTTGGGGAAAAAATTAAAAGCTTCATGTTTTCCATTAGCCGCCCAGCAGAGGGTGATGCCTAGCGTGGCAGCAACCCTGAAGATGGGGGGAACCAGTGCTGTTCTTAGCCGTGCCTACAACACCAGCCCTGCATCTCAAGTCATGCGAGTATCGGCCACAGAGATCACCAGAGAGCTGCTGAGGACCAAGGGAGTCACAGGGCTGTACAGGGGACTCGGGGCCACGTTGATGAGGTGAGATGAGCACCTGTCACAATGATCTCCGATCTTTGGTTTGCAGTCTCTTAATAAAGGAAACATGCTTGTTTGTTGTCTTCTAGGGACATCCCATTCTCTGTCGTGTACTTCCCTCTTTTCGCACATCTGCACCAGCTCGGCCAGCATTCATCCGAAGACCCATCTGTGCCCTTCTATTGGTCCTTCATGTCTGGCTGCGCAGCTGGATCCGTCGCTGCAGTAGCTGTCAGCCCCTGTGACGGTGAGGGACACAGTCTATGCAGACATTATGCTCAATGTTTGACAGACTTGAAACTGAACATAAGTTTTGTTTATGTCCCGTGCAGTGGTCAAGACAAGGCTACAATCGCTCAAAAAGGGAGCTAACGAAGAAACCTACAATGGAGTAGTGGACTGCGTCAGGTAATTATATCTCTCATATCTCACAAATATAGGTGTGATGGATCCCATTCTCTGGGTTTCATCAGTTTCAAGCTAACCCTACGCTCTCTTTTACATTGTAGAAACATCCTGAGAAAGGAGGGACCCGGCGCGTTCCTCAAGGGGGCCAGTTGCCGGGCCTTGGTTATTGCTCCTCTCTTTGGTATTGCCCAGGTTGTGTACTTTGTAGGAGTTGGAGAGTTCCTGCTGGGGTACACCCCCAATAACATCTGCTCTGCATAAAAAAGCTGTTTTCTATTATTTCTGCCGCCTCATTAAATTACAGGCAGCTATGGACCTAGCTCTTTATCACTGTGTACCTCTTTATTGCTGGAGGTTTTCAGAGTAAAATGCTAAAGGGACCAGAGAGATGTGATTTTATTTCAAAATGGTTTCAAATTATGCACTTAGCTTAACTGTCCCTTACTTAAGAGGGGGAGATATGCGTCCATGTGGGCTTCAGCGGAGCTTATTGCAAGGAATCACTTTCCTCACTGAGGGACTTGTGGCACCAGACCTTCCCTCCTGTTTCCTCAGATTTAGAACCCACCCCTAAATGCACTGCATATCACTTAACAGTAACCCTAACCTGCATATTTTGCCACTGCCCTCAGTGATGGCTCTAACATGGTGCTGTAAAAGAGACCTAAGCGTGCTAAGACTAAGAGTGCCAACTACCAACGGCAGAATATTGAAACTTTACTTGAATAGCTTCAACCCTGTTTTAAAGGGTTACGACTAAAAGTGGGTCATGGATGTTGATCCTGGTCTATGTATATAATGTAATCATTTGGTAAATAGATTTGTTATCACATGCTGTCTTCTAAACAGCCTGGACGTTAAAGAGACTTGGTAGCTTATATTCGAAACAATCATCAGTATATCCTCCTGTCCACTGGGATACTACACAGGGATTCTGCGATGCATCACTATGCTTCAAAATAGTGTTTAGCATTCTTGTTATCTCATCTACACTGTTCTTTGAGTAGCTGGTCACAACACAATAGTGTATCATAGAGGCTGTCTGGTGTTTGTTCTGGACAATAATTGCAGTCAGGAGTTTGGGGTTTTAACTGGGCACTGTGAATCTTTCTGTGGCAGCATCCACAGCTCTCATGTAACTTTCAAGTTGAACAAATATGGCCTGCAACAGTTGACTTTGGAGAGCAGCTTTTTTGTGTGTGGTGAAAGCAATGTTAAACTTAAGTGATGATGGACAAGACTCTGCAGTGCCTGTGGGACCAAGTCATCTGGAAAAAAAGAAATGCAACATGACTTCTGTGTATTTGCTCTGTCTTTTTCTCCTTAGAGACAAAAGCTTACACAGATGTATTGTGATAGACACTTAGGCTGCTCTCTTTCATGGGTCAAAGTACTTAAAACAATTCTATCAATGTAAATATATTCTGTATTTGTTTCAGTTTCCTCAAACTGTGCATTCAAATTGAGAGCAATTTGAAAGTGTTTCAACCAGTTGAGACGATTATTTATTTTCTGAGTTCATTTTAGAATTACACATGTAAATACTGATTTCCAAATGCTGAATAAATATTCATAAATGCAGTGTTTATTTGTGTTATTTGTGCAGCGTGTGTATCCTGAAGTATATTATGCATATTTCAGTTTAAAGCAAAAAAGGAGGACCCCCACTTATTTACGTTTTCTCAGGTACAGTAGGGCTATTGGGAACAAGTGACAGCAAGTTGACTAGATGCTGTAGTACATTTTCTGATGCAAGCTTGAGGGGTGTTACCCTACTCCTCCACACATGCACCGCTGGCAACGGTAGGTTAGTGGCAGTAAGTGCTCACGCTGCAGTGTTGGGGTAACTCTACACTGGGGATTCCTCATCTCATGCATAACTATACCCTCAGCTAAATATTCAGCTGCCCTTTCAGCTCAAGTGCAGAAAGGTGAAACTCTGACATGAGACTCATGCAACTAAACCTGGAACCTTACTTAATCACATGGGATATCAAATACAATCAAGAAGAGATATGAATCAAATAAATATAGCATTCATCAATTCATCAAATTGAATATGTTGTTGAAACAAAAAATATTTTGAATGTTAAATGTATGATTTTAATTCCAAACAAGCTGCATTAAATTATAATCTGTGTAAATACCCATGCTATAAGTGAACATATACAGCCACGTAATGCTGGTATTCCTGGGGATAGTCTCTTTCCTAATCTTGAATTTATGCCAACAACTACTGCATACATGGATTAAAAAACCTCAATGTTTATGTTACAAATCAGTAACATGTCAGATGAAGCACAATTCATTTACTTGACTAAATTACATTTGGCTTGGAGCGCAGGATGTATTTCATAATTCAGTCCTGAGAATGACTGGAAGTGGACTTGGAGTGTTGTATAAGCAATGCAGAAGCTTGTGTATGTGACTCCGGTTGTGTATGTAATGGCGGCTGGACCTGTATGTTCTTCTTGTTTCAGTTCCTGTGAAAGCTTTACTTACAGCTATAAATATCTGAATATGGTAAACACCTGTGACAAAAGAAGGAAACTCTGACGCAGGAAACTGTAAAACTTTAAAAGCTTTATTAAACTTCAATCACCTATCTTCCTGAGAAGCCTGGAATGGTATTAAAATAAATTAACACACAATCAACTATGAAAGGCTCGACTGTGTACACAGTTTTTCTTCGGAGCACAGTACATTACATCTCCAGATTTGCTCGCACAAACATAACTGAGGAACACAGCTACAGCATTGTGGATTGAGTAGCACTCAACTGTTCCTAGTTCCTCCTGTTCCACAAAGCCTCTGGAGTGACAGTCCAGTGTCATCACACTGTTTACTGTCATCCCAGCAGCCTGAAGTGGTATGTTAGCCTTTGTTGTGTCCTCACACTAAAATGTGAAAAAAAGAAAACAAGCAAAAATAATATTCACAAGTGCTTGTGTCCTGTATAGTTTGATCATCTGGACTTCATCAACATTCAGATTATTGTTTAGAGTCCTGAGAATAGATTTTTTATTAGTACCAAAAGGCTTTTGAAATTGTTGGAAGAGAAACCGTTCTTTTCACCACTTCAGCTCTGTTGGCTGAGAGGACACAATCGAGCGCCACACTTAGAAACATACCAAAACAATCATGGCAAGTTGAGCCATATGTGCTACTTGTCCAATGTGAATGACAATTAATTGCGGCCCAGCTCTACTAACATATGTACACTTTGTGTGCTACGTTCAGATAGCCTGTTGTTGAAAAATTGCTGGTTATTTAAGAAAGGCACGTTAACAGACTGTTTTGGCTGTGTGGATCTGGTTTGACTACTCTGTCATTACAAGAACACTGTAAAACTACTGCAAACGTCTGTCTACGCACAGCATGTTAAATAGTAACTAACACATCAGCCACAAATAATGTACAACTACAAAAGAAACAAATAAAAAAAAACCTCAAACATATTTACACACCAGAGTCCTGACACTGGAAAATAAATCCTTCAAATTCAAAAAGTGGCCTGGTTTAACCTGGATAAATGCGTTTCTATCCAACCCTCCAATGAGGTCAGAAGAAAACAGGGATGATTTAGTTGGTGTTTTTGTTGTGGGCGGTGTACTTTTAAGGCACGCTGGGGGAACAAGATGGAAGAGCAGGAAAGCAGGGAAGATCAAAGATCTGGCTTGGATAACTGAATATCACAGAAACAGCGCCTATTCTCAGTTGACCGGCTAGTATATGTATAGCCTGAAAACATATCCATATGATCCAGCTCCAAGTACTCTCTTACGTAAGGGAGTACATATATTATTAGGGGAAGGAAGTGGTATTTATGTCGCAGAGTTACCCAATAGACGAGGAGGGAGTTTGGTTTGTAAATCCTCTTTGAAGGATAAGACCAGTGTGTGTGCAAGTTTTAACCTCTTAACTGCAAATCATGTACAATTCATGGGTTTAGATGTTTTGATGTATGCCATTATGTGCAGCTTTTTCACTCATTTGTGCTCAGTAGGGGGCTCTTGAAACTTCCTTGAATTATACAGTACAATCCACTGTAGTGCACACTTACACACAACGTACCAGTATGTTGTTGACTCTTAATGGAAACTGTGCATGATTTGTGGTGAATGGATTGAAACAGGCACAACCACTGGTATGCTATTTGTCCTTCAGGATAGTTCAAGATGACAGAATTATGCTTTCTTACCAAGAGTTAGATGAGAAGATTGATACCACTTAGTATAGTCAATATGAAGTACATCTCTGTCAGATGGTAGCTTGATAAAAAGTGGATACAAAGGGAAACAGATAGTTTGGTAAAGATCCACACAGATCCAGGCTGTGTTATATCCCTCTGTTTCCAGTCTTGGTGCTAAGCTAAGGTCAGTTTATGAACTGTATTTTTAGGATGCACGTATTAGATTAGCCTCTGATCTACCCCTTGGCAAAAAAAGTCAATAAGAGTGTTCCAAAAATATTGAGCAATTCCTTAATATAACTGTGGATTTTCTTTATATAGAGCAACCTGTGACTGCATAGTTCATAGAGTGCGTGCACTGTAAGTTGTATGTGAGTGGGTAAGCCCACACCCGTTGCATGATGGATGCACTCATGCAAACATTCACAGGCCATTCCCTCTCTTGACACTCCACTCTCACCCCACCAATCAGGGCTCCCTATGAGACGCCAGACGGGCTTTTTTAAGGCCGCTGTCTCACGTAACACAACATTGCTGTGTTTATGTGTATGTGCGCATCCGTGATTTTTGTGTGTCTTGATTTGTGTGTGCGCAGATAAGCACACACAGCTGCTTTCACCTCAGATTGCTCTCTCTGGGCTTAAGTTTCCCACAGCCATGGGGTCAGTGTCAAGGCGGTGTGAAAAAGCATTGACACTACTGCGACAGTATGTGGGTTAAAATTTGTAGTGGTATCCAAATGGTCATGAGGAAAAACAATCTGACAAGATTGTCAGGGCAACTCCACAAATGGATCTATTCCCACTGGAAACATGAATGGTCTAAGTCTTATCAGTCTGTTAGGAAAGTCAATTCGGCTGCTTGTGATGGCAAATAAATAAATACAATTTCAAAAACAAACAAAAAAAAAAAATACAGACCAGGCCAGGAGAGCTGAGTCTAGCACCACAAGTGGAACGGCTTTTTAAAAACATGGTCAATTTCCTGGGTCCCCAGTAGGATGATGGACAAGGGGCTGACATTTGATCTGTAGGCTATACAGTCTCTTGGGGTTGGGTAAAGGAGGGGTGATGGGTACAAGTCAACGATCCAGCTTAGATGACCTCCCTGCTGTTGCGAATGGCACAACAGAGAACCATACTGAAGATCATCCCAATGATCTGTTGAAAAGGACAGAGATCATTTTTGATGAAACAATGATCAATTACAGTATATGAGTGTACCTGTGTGTGTTTTCAACCCCTCCCAGATCACCACTCACTCACCATGACTCCAGCGATGCCAATGCCCACGTAACCGATGATGTAGAGCTTACTGTTGAAGAAATCCTTGATGCCTGTATCACAGTCCTGCAGAGCAAAGATAAGAGGAGTCGGGCTAAGTTGAGCTCAAGTGAACCAGGATGTTTTGCGCGGCGCCGTGACTCATTCACTCTACAACAAAAGGGCAGAATTTAATTGCCATCCTGAGTCTGGAGGTGGTGACAGGTCCTACCTTGGTATCTGGTTTGGCATCAGGGCAGGGGGTCGCTGAGGTTCCACAACAGTTCAGCTAAAAGAGAGGGGAAAAACATAAGAGGATGATGTTATTAGCTAATGCTACTTTCTGGCCAGAGGTTAATCTTTATCTATAGTTTGTTTTCTTTACTTACTACTTTCTGGTATGACATGATCAAGGTGCTGTTATTGTTTTCATTGTACGTTGTTGAGTAGAAATTCTGAACATCTTCAATTATCTGTGTGAAAGAGCAAAGGGGAACGATGAGGCACATATCGCAATGTTTTAAAAAAAACCATCATATTAACTACTTAAGATATGAAAAAACAAATGTACCTTGTCTTTGTTTAGGAATCCGAACACCCCTGCTGCCACCTCAGCCCCGAAGATGATCAACAAGCAGGCAAAGAACTGAAAAATGCACAGACGAAACTCAGTACTTGTACAGTCGGTACTTGTGGTATAGATGCGTTGAAGTTCACTATTTCCACACATTTTGCGCACATATGTACTCACTGAACCCAACAGGCATTGAGATTCCCGCACAGCTCCGCAGCAGCCAAAGAAACCAACCAACATCACCAGGCTGCCAGCACCAATCAGTATATACACACCTGGAGAAACAGGAGGAAAAACTTCAGTCTTGGTGGAAAAGACACAATGGATTACAATTTATTTTGACAGATCCCGATTATATACATTTACAAAACATTTGTTAACATTTGTTTCTGGGTTGATTCATCTTGAAATGCTCAGCTCATCCCCTCAGGTAAGTTTAATCTATGAATGCGCCAGCAGGTGGCAGCACAGATCCAGGAATGTATGGTGAGGCGGTCAGACTGGCCCAGACAGAGGCATTAATATTTCAGACTGTACTATTTCTGTGGTCAGCTGAACAAATGGCAGCAAAGTGATTGATGCGTTGTCAGATCCTTTTTTTATCCTGGACCCGCCCATGATACCCCCAGGGTCCTCATGCAAGCAGCAATGTAAAAAGCTTTGTTAACATGACATTAAAGTGGGAGTGCTAAGTGGGATGCTTCATGTCCTGTACATCATCATCTCCCATAAAACCTCTCATTAGGAAAAGTACATCATTGGTAGGTCTGCAGGGAGGAACTCAACAACAGATTGGTTCCACAAGTGCGCTCTTACACAGCAGGTGGGGTCTGTTGCCAGGCAACGGATCTGTAGAGGGACGGGGTTAGAGAGGACGCAACGGCCCCCCAGGTAATGATGTGGGCTCAGGTGGGAACAGATAAGGAAGAGGGTTCATAGGATCCCAGCGTGTCAACAAAAAGACATGATGCGATACAAGCAGTGAGTTGGGAGTGTCGTTCCTTTTGTTGTTAGGAGGGAGAGTTTAGTTCCCAGCTTGAGGCGTCAAATGATCACTTGGCAAAGCTGATGAGATCTGAAATCTTTTGAGTTTGCGATAAGAGACCGCGACCTCATCCGCACAACTAACACACGAAGCGGTTTGTTCTTTCCGAGAAGACCGCGCTGCTTTTCTCTTTGTCTAGAGCTCTTAAGTCTGAAATTGTTCTCATTTTCTTATCATACATCATTCAAAGTACACAGAAGGTATGTCCTGGGCTCGATGCCATGGGAACGAGGCATAGCAACTGTTGAGTGCTCTCAGCTGTCAAAGCCATGTGTAGCGCTATATACTCTCAGTGGACCTGACACAAGCCACTCATCCCCGCTCAAACTCCATGGATATCTGAGTCTTAGTTCACAAACACAAACACATGCAGACAGAGAGATGATGATATACTGTAAGACTATTACAGGGCTCACTACACTGCAACAACAATCACTACCATTGCATGACGTTATCACTCTAAACAGTACGGCTAGATGTGGAGTAGAAAATAAAGTACCGATGAGTCTGAAAAAAGAGTCATAATCTCATGCTGGTTGGCTGAACCCCTATCCCTCCTCTTCTCCCTCATTCTTCAATGTCATTTTATCTGACTTCCCATCTCATTTTTAATACAAAACTTTGCCTTAGATCCCCATCTTTTCTATGATTGTCTTCTTCCATATGCCTTTTCAGCAGCCCCCACTCCAACCCACTGTCTTTCTCCTCTAATGTGGGAGGATGACTGATTGAAAGGTGGTTAGCGGCCATGTGGTTTCCCTTGTGCATTTAGGCACTATGTGAGGCACATATTTCCTGTTATTCACACAGTCATGAGCTCTAATAATAGAAAAAGTGTAAGAGTGTGTTGAACGCTGACATTTATTTGCATGTGGAAAGATTTGGCACTGGAACGCCTCCTCAAACTTCGACAATCGTAGACGCCATATAATCACACATAAAAAGACAGACTGGTCCTTTAGGCCCTGATTTCTGTGCGTGTGTGTGGGCTTTTACATGTGGTAATGAAGTGTGTATTTCTGTGTATTTGCGAGGGTGTGGGGGGAGGCCTGTGGTTGGAATAACCCCTCTGACACACAGGAAGACATTTACGCACAGCCAAAGTGAGTTCCATTAAAACCTGTCAATAAACGTTTTATATATATCAATGATTTCCAGAATTGTTTATAAGAAAAAGTCACTTCAAATGTGAATCAGTGATAAATGTCGTCTTATCTTCGCCAGAGCAAAACTGGGTAGAATGGGCCTCAACTCTTTCCATTGATGATATCAGTCAGCATAAACGTCTAATTGCTGAGATTTCATAGGGAAATAACTGAACTTTCCTTGGCCTGTTCAGAGTGATTCCCCAGCTGCACATGTTTAAGACACAAACCAAAGCGCTGCGTTACAAGAAAAAAAAATTGTGGTGATGAAAACACAATTTATCATCTCAAGTTGACAGCAACAGCATTACCACAGGTTCTCAGCACAACCCATATCTGCGCGCATGCATTAAATTATGGCCTTGGGTTGAATTATAGGATTGTAATTATTATACATCTACATTGTGCGTAAGCTGACAAGAGTGGAGATTCGCTGAGGCGACCTTACTCACCAATGAAGTAGGTGTCTGGAGCCTTATCGCCGTTGAGCAGAGACACAGTCTCTGGGTCAAAACGCAGCCACAGCCCCACAGCCAGAACAAAGGATCCCATCAACTGAAGGGAGACAGGACAGACAGACAAACAATGAGATGCATTACATGAGAAATACAGAGGAAAAAAACAGACAAATGCAAAACAAGTGGTTTAGAGTCATGCACTGTCCAGACTCATTGTACTGTGTGTATCCAGGCTTTAATTGCAACCAAACCCTGATAAATACCAACTGTATTCCCTAACCGAACTCTCCTCATGATCCTCTCTGATCATTCTGGTTCAAGATTTAACAATCACGGTCTAAAAACTAGCAAATCTGTAACTGTATCTGATAGTGGAGCATGTTTTTCATATCAATTTTATCCACGGCTTTAGGTCTGACATCATTTACTGCTGATCATTTTCCACATTAATCACAAGGGCAGTGTTCCTCTCATCCAACGCACAACAGTCAAAGTGCATGTTTTTCAGGTCTTCAGAAGGCTTGTTCGTTGGTTCGCTCTCCCTGAATGTGATTTTTCCACATAACGACAGCAACTGGTGCTGTGGAGTTTCCACTGCGGCCCTCCACCCTTTGCACTTAGGGAACAGAAAAATCATTTCATTAAAAGGTAGTTAAGCTAAAACTTCATGTATTTGTGTATAACAATAGGTCTCACAACGTGGCTGTAACATTAACGGCTCTAGAGCGATAGGTCTCAGCAAAACGCAACTTGAAGAACTTTGAATCAGCCCTTGGCAAGCTCTGGCTTCCCAGTGGGGAGAAAATGACCCGCTTGGCTGTGGGCAGGACTCGTGTGGCACCTTGAGCTGAAACAGGCTCTCCTGTTTGTTTGGAAACGTGGTTCCATGTTGCTCATATTTTCCTTCAACTAAAACCACCAATTCTATACATCAAACAAAATCATCTACCATCTTGTTTTGAAGTTAAAAGCTTAGTTCTTGGACTTGAGATGCTTTCAAGGGCTGAAACTGTGGTGTGGTGCTTCATTGACAGATCAATACTGAGAGGTTTTAGCGATCACTGAGCCCATGCCCCCTGAGGATAATCCAGTCTGAAAAACCTTTTTGAGCCCAGCTTCAAAACAGATAGTGTCTATGTGTGTGTATGTGTGTAGATAAATGAAATGATTTGCCTAAATGGACGGTATTTAGGAGCGCCGCGTCACATGGTCTCTCCGTGTCCTAGATCTCAGAATTTAGGTAGACCGCTGTTTGTGTGACTGTTTGTTTTCCGTGTCCCTGCGCTCTGTTAACTGAATTTATTCAGAGGAACAAACACTCACTGCCAAGCTCAGGCAAAAACAAATAGTTCCATGCCTGTTTCCATTTGTTTCACCACCTATTGTTCGGCAGATCTACCCTGCCCATTTCTGCCTCTGCAATGTCACTTATTTTGATCATTTTGTGTATATCCTCCTCATCCTCACTGTCTACACTCCCCTCCTCCTCCACTCCACAGGTTATACTGTATTTCATGGTGTTGGTCTGAAGTAAAACCAGTAGCTCAGTTGTAAAGCATCGAAATTGGACAGGTGTTGGGAAGCTGGCTTCCTCCCAGAGTCCGACTAAGGATTTAGTGTTTTTCCTGGTGATGTATGGGACAGCTGAGCTCTTGGGGTTTCAGGATTAGCAGGTCCAAAGTGATAAAGCACTATGAAGTGAAGGCTTCGGATCTGTAGACTTACTGAACCAGGCTGGATTAGTCCAGAGAGAGGATCTGGATCTATTTAACACTGGTATTTGCCGGAACACCTGATGGTGCGATGGTGTTGGTGTGAGGTGAGGACGACTGTCCACTGAACTGTGCGCGTACTGTATAACACTTTGCTAGAGGAGCTGGGTGGTTTGTTAGTGTGCTGTGTGGAGAAGCAGGTGGTGGTTTGACTGTTGGGAAGAGCTCCGAGCTCAGTCAAACCTCATTACTGTTACAGCTACATTTAAAAGCCTTTTCAGAACCAGATGCATAGACGCAAAGACCGGAGGCTGCATCCAACACCCAGCAGCAGCCGACACACTAAATGGATTCACAAGGCACTCCAGCGCCTGACTATCCCATAGGTCGCATTAACCCCGTCACTGCTTACAATCAACACCCCCCCTTCCACTTTACCCCCCACCACTTCGTCTGCCATCATTATCCAGGCTGACAACAGACACACCCCTCCCTCCTCCCTTCTTCCCTTGCTCCCAAATCTACGCTCCCTCGCCCTCTCTGAACTTATCTCTGTGTGTCCCCCTCTTCCACCCCACCTCGCCTTAACCCCCCCACCCCTCCCTCACTACCTCCCAACATCACCCAAAGGACAAAGGCCCACTGTGTCCCTGTGACTACATGCACACAATAGTGGGGAAACAGACAGACACAATGAAAGAGGGAAAGGAGAGAGGAGAAGAGAAGAGGTTATTAGAGAACCCATCATATTTTTTGTCTTTGCCCAGGACACAGGCTACAATGTTGTCCTGAGACAAAACTAAAACTCCCTACTGTGTCTGTCCAAACATATGTGAAGATAGCTTGTATGTCTGCATACTCCTTGACGGGGATGGAAATCTCTGTGTCGAAGCTTTATTGAGGTTTTTTTTATGGTGTAAGGCTTACTTTTTTAACAGTGCTGTTAAATAGTCTTTTTGTGAGGGGAATTTCCATGAAAAGAGGGGCTAAGCTGACACAGGACTGTGGTGTTGGTCAGACAGTCTGCGGTATTATCCACTTTCTAGGTGGGACTTTGTTTTCAGGAAAATATTACAGCAAAAATAAATAAATAAAAGAAAAACAGCACATCAAAGCAAAGCTGTTGTAAACACCATCTTTAAATATACAAAAAAAATACAAAAATAGTTCTCTGTCTTGTCTGTCTGCCTTATGTTTGTGAAAACAGATGCAAGTGCACATTAAAAATGATGGGCAGAAGGAAAGTGTAAATACAAGTGAGATAATTATGGGTGGAGAAAATCCCATTGTACTCTTCCACAGGGTGAGGGTGGGGGAGTGTGATGGCACACAACAACCTCAACAACACAGGCAGAAGTGTTTGTAGGGCTGGATACTGGAAAAATATTTAGTTTCAGTGTTAATGCTGTTTGTAAACCTGTGCAAGAGCACTTCAAGATCTGCTAAATTTCAAATAATGATGGTGCAGAGTTGTGCAAAAGATTTTTTTTTTTTTTTTTACAAAAATACATTTAAAAAAAATCTGAAATCCTTACAGCAATTAAGTATTCTTTCTATAAAGGCATTTAAAGTTTGTTTTTTGTGTTTGTTAAGTTTTACTTATCAGTAAAGTCAAGCACGCTGTGTTGAATATTAATATCAACTATGAAACAGGGGAGCAAAAAAACTAACACAAAAAATGTAACTACTTCCAAACACAATAAATATTCTACTGCCAATTAAAATCTAACTAAAGGAGTAAAATCAGCTGGGCTACACCCTGCACTGTGCTGTACTGTAAATAATTAGTGTAAGTATTGTGTAGCCTGTAATTTATTACGCCTTTGATAAGTCATCCATCCAGGAAAAACAAGTGTAATCAGATTGGCCCTGCACCAGACTTGATGCCAGAAGTGTCAAACAATCCCTGTGCATAAACTGAGACTGTCTGGCAAGAACGATAGTCTGTAAAGTTTCCTGAACGTGGTCATACACATGCTTGCCCTACAGTGATATTGTGATACTATTCATGATACTGAAAAAAAGGAAAAAGATAATTGATGGTGGTTTTAATAAAAATGGTGTGATCTCCTACCCTCACTATTAATGCAAGTGTTTATAATAATTTTATATTTTTTCATAATTTTAGTTTTGAACCAAATAAAACCTGAATTCAAGACTAAACAAAACAACAAGGGGACCCAGGATGCTGCCCTGGTGGACACCACTCCTCACAAAAAGTACAAAGTCAATCCCAGCTGTTTGAGAGACATGATATTAGTCATGTAACTATTCATTACAGAACAGAATAAAAAACACTCGAGAAGAACAGCTCATTGGTCATAATTTCAAGACTTGGTGGTTTGTGATATATGATGAAACCAGAATTACTGTTAATTCTGCTCTTTTAAATCTGAGTATATATTTGAGATAAGTGCATAGTTTGCTTTGTATACAATTACTTTGTTATATATGATTTGTTTTTAATCAACATACAGGATCAATAACTCAACAAGTAATATAAATGATCAAGTCAAAACATGTCCTTTAAATGTGCGTTTTCCTTTCGCGAAACTTGATGCTGATGTTTGTTTATTTTACACAATACAGAGTTTTTAAAAAAAACCCATAAAAGCTATTTTATTAATTTAATTTAATTTAATAAGTTTATTTGTAACAGGGACAACGTACAAAATAACATTAGTCTCACAATGAGAAGAGATGTTTTGTACCAGATTTAGCTTACTAGCTACTTTCCATCTGTAGTCCCTGGGCAGGTAGAAAACAATAAAAGAGTAGAATAGAAAAGGTAAGAATTAACAGTTTACATAGCATTCTATACATATATACACCATGTAACACATCACAAACATTCAAGACATAGACCTAAAATACTACACACTTTACCAAGGTTAAAAGAAATTATGGCTTATAATTAATGCTGACATGTCTGATTTTTTATGATCCATTGCTTGACCTCCCAGGAAAAAACATTGAGGTCTGTGCAAAGCTTCAGATTAGTTGGAAGACTGTTCCATGATTTTACAGATTTAAAAGAAAAGGCAGATTGAGCAAAGGCAGAGCTGCGTTTAGGAATATTACAATCTCCACTTGAGACAGATCTTAGAGCTCTGGTAGAGCGCTCAGAGCACAGTTTAACAAAGGTTTTCAATGGAGGAGGAGCGACATTATGAGTTATTTTGTACACTAAACGAACATCAGAATACATGATTAAATTATCAAAACTAAGCATTTTATATTTGTTTAGTATTTTACAGTGATGATGCTGTCGTGACTTCCTGTCTAGAATTTTCAGAGCTTGTTTATGTAGTGACCTGATGGGTTTCAGGACAGACGGACTTGCCTGAGACCAACAGGACATACAATAATTACAATGTGACATAGTCATGGCATTGAAATAAGTTTTCGCGGCTTCAACTGTTAATGAGTTCCTGATATTTCTAAAAATTTGACAAGTTATATTTCAGCGTGTGGCTCATTTTCTTTACATGGCCCTTAAATGTAAGAGTGGAATCTAGAATCACACCTAGGTATTTGAACTCATTAACATTTTTAATGTTTGTTTGGGAAAACAGTATTACGTTGTTTATTTTTTACTGTTTTATTAACTAGCCATCGCGTAACTTTTTCCAATTGAATCACAGCTACTTCATCTTTCCCAGCAGTGTACAGAACCGTATCATCTGCATACATCAGGGCCCCTACTTCATCACATACAGTTGGAAGGTCATTAATGTATGTGCTGAACAGTAGCGGTCCTAGGATGGAGCCCTGCGGCTCATAGTGTAGGTTCCCAGAGATGGAGCCTGACATTTCCACTGTGCTGGACCTTTGGAGCTGTGTGGCTATTGGCTGAAGCATTTCCTGAAGCAATGACTGCAGAGAAGACACTATTGTGGTGAAGGCATAGATATAGAACAATATTGTTTTACATTGCTGTACAGGTAACGATTAAGCTGTTTGTTTTTCATTAACTAACCAAATTAATCATCAATCCACGTGGATTCTCACAAACTGTGTCATGTCAGTTGTTTGTGGACAAGCAACGCTGGGGGGAAACTGTGGGAATCAGTCTTGTTGCTGCACCTTTCACACACCCCACTAGTATGAAGCAATGTTTGCCCCACCGTATTTGCCATGTGGGCCTGATTTTTTACCAAATAGGGCAGTGAGTGAACCATAGCTTGCAAACAGAGCCCAGGGAAGCCAGCAAAGTATTGATGTTCCATTGTAAGTGGTTGGATTTGTAGCTATTAGTGTAATATAAACAAAAAGTTGGCCTGTGTTACATTAGTGACAGTTGAGTTAATTGAGCCCTGCAGGAATCTCACTACATCACGATCCTGTGACATCGAGGACTTTAAACAAAGAGACATGTTGTTAAGTACTGATTGATGACTGTGAGGGTGGTTAAGTGTATGGCGCTTCTCATCATTCAGGTTCATTTAAAGTGTGCATGTCTTGTGTGTTTGTGTGTCAGTATGCGTAACAGCTCCCAACCCCATATCCCCTCCAAAGGAAGCACCAGCAGCCTGTCTCTGCCCTACTGTCCACTCAAGGGATTTGAATGGAAACATATCTGCCCCTCCTCCACCTGCTTTCATCACCCACAGTCATCTCTCACTTAACCATCAACAGAGGGGGCAACGGCCCTGGGGGGATCAGGATGTTGTGATTATAAGCAGAGGGTGATCACTGATCAGTTGTCGTTGACAGAATACAGGGACTGTGCACAACTCACATATGGAGGAGCATCAGTGTTTCTGTATGTGTGTGTGTGTGTAGTTAGTTCGGTGTGACATTTAACTCACAGAGACTGTGACACACATCCACAGAATATCCCACTAACCCTCATACTGATCTATTTTCTATCTTTATCTGGGTCAAGTTCATGCCAACTGTCCCTCTTTTACCATGTGAGCGCGCGCACACACGCACATGAATATCCCTCTCAATCTCCCTATGACCCTCTTCTATCCTGCAACATTTGTCATCTTCCTCTTTTCCTTACTCTCCTATACAATCACTCAGCCTCCACATCCACCTGCACGTTTACCAAGTTGTCTCTGCTGCATACATCCATACTCTGATGTACTACGAGGGGATTGGCCAGCAGACACACCCAGGCTGGATGCTGGAGAGGGGGCCTGTGGTGTTAAGTGGAGACTAACAACCCAGTGGTGTGACCGCTTGTGCTGTGTTTAGGTCTCGGGCAGGCTCTGCTGCTTAGCCAGGCAGGAGCAGCAGACTGAAGTTATGCTATTGTCCTGCTGTCACAATGGATCCATTCACGGTGCACTCAGCGCCTGATCCACTCCACAGATGCTTGTTGGAAAATTTTTCTCTCTGTCTCACACACACACACACACAAGCACACACACACACAAAGGAACTTCCCCTCTAAGGAGTGTGATCAGTGGCACACATTCACATTAGCCAAAGCGTGCACACACACACACAAAAGCAGTCCAGTAGGGAGACCAACTTCTTCCACTCTCATTTCTTGACATTAACGAGTGTTCATTTATAGCATTTAACAAGAATGTCAGTGTTTATGAAGGCGCATGTGCAAAGCATGTGTGCCTTACTTATCTTTCACATCCACCTGACAGTTTGTCTTGAATAAAGTGAGTCTGCTTGTGAGTGGCCAAAGTGCTGCTTTAATAATGAAAGTAGGGGAGGAGACAGTCGTGGATGTGAAGCCCCCCCGGGCTGCTTGTAACTTTATCAATCAGCTCCGTGCAGCTTGTTAATGAAGCAATGTGGCGCTGGGAGCCAACTGCTGAGTTTGTTTTCCATGCTGTCTCTCAGTCTCTCTCCCTCTCTCTGACTTTTTATTCAGCCTTCCTTTCAAAAACACGCTTCCCCGGGAAAAAGGGGCGGGTTTTTCCTCTGTGGAAAATCTGATTTGTGCCCGGTGAGCCAAAACTAAAAAGCTCTGGCTGTCACCCTTTCCGCGCCACGCAGGGGTAGACCCACGCCGGGCAGCAACTGACTAAACAAAGCACACAAGAGACGGACAAGAGGCTCAATCTCAGCATCGTTACTAAAATAACACGTGTCTGTGAAAGTCGGATGTGCACAGTGAGTGAGGTCTTCACCCCGGTCGCTGCTGCTGCTGTTGCACTTGCTCTGCGTTCATTTATGCACAACTCGCATCTCATCACCACACAGACACTGAACATGCACTTACCCAGAATATGAAGTTGAACACGAACAAAAGGTATTTGACACATTTCATTCCGCCTTCCACCTTCCCCATGTCGGCTCGATGCTGCGGTCTTTTTCCTTTATCCCTGTAGAAATAGCTGTGACGGCTGTGTTGCCTCCGCACAATAACGGTCCACCACGCTAACAACACTTGTGCATCAAGAAGCTCTGTCTCTCTCTCTCTCTCTCTCTCTCTCTCTCTCTCTCTCTCTCTCTCTCTCTCTCTCTCTCTCTCTCTTACACACACACACCCACAAACGCACACACACAACAGGCACGCGCACGAGCACGCCTAAAAACACCGCAGGATCCGCTTAGACTGTTTCCAGACCGCCCCTTTCAATAATACGGAGGGGGCCCACAGGGGGGACCGAGACTACACGATGGGAACTTGGCAAGTGTTTGGCAGAAATGTCGTTCTGCCTGTAAAAGAAAAAAAAAAGAATCCTACCTTACTGATACACAACGACGTTCACTGGCTTCTGTAGACTCTTCAGTAGCCTATGCACGTTTTATTTTTGTACCCAAATTTGTAAGCTTACTTTAAATGATAAACACGTTCCAGTGATGATGTCATTTACGTGCTTGTAATACCCTTAAAATATGCATAACTCACTGATGAATATAATGTGTATCCCTATGTTACTATTCCTATAGCATTATTTCCTACAATATATAGTGGGTTGTTTTTCTCGTGTTTATCATAGGATTACCATATATTACCATCTCATTATTATTTGTATAACCTCCTAGATCTCATGCACACACAAAGTAAGGAAACCAGCTATTTCATGACAGAACATTTCAAAAGTCAGACCTCAGTGAGTCGACAGAGCATGAATTACAAAAGACAGCAAATGAAGAAGGGAAAGCCCAGGCTCAACTGAAATGAAATGTTTTCAGACTTTCTGTTTCATGTTGTAATTATATTATTTGCATGAACAGCCAGCATTTACTGAATTTCCTTTTACAAGGCGCAAATGATGGTAGGGTATTGAAGCATTTCCTGACAGCAGCATGCAATATCACACACCAAATGTCTGTGCAGCAATTTAAGTCTCATATGAAAAATGAATAAAAAGTAAATAATAAATAGATAGATATAAAAATGAAATTGAATTATTATTAATCAATTTGCTCATTTACTCTCCAATGATGGACTTGCAGCTGAAAAACATTTCTTTCTGTTTGCTCCCTGAAGCACTTAATAGTCCTGGCCTCCACTTTATATGAGTTGTATCATCCACTGTCCTCTTATTTCAGATTGATCTTTACAGATGTAATTAAAATCTGTTTGAAAGAGTAAAAGCCCAGGAAAATGTCTTTGTGTCTTTGAGAAAACAGACAGTTTTATGGCAGTGACATAGTAACTTGGTTGAAAATGGATCCAGTCTGGATTGTTAGCGTTTTTCTTTTCATACTGCTGTGGAGTTACTGAGGGGAAACAATCCCTGCTCTCTTGTGGTTACTTGGGTGGCTTATTATCCTTTCATCAGTTCCATTATTAATCAGTGTTAGATCATTGAGTTTCAATGCTCATTTTCTTGTAATATTTAAAAACAGCAGTCTTCTAAGCAATCCTTCAAACAACATACAAACTAAAACGACTATTAATGAAATGGAAAGAGTAGCGCCTGTGCTGGATTTCTTCCCTCAGTGTCATCACTGACTGGGAGCATGTAACCCAGCAATAACACCATGTTCAACATAAATATTTTCCCCACAACCATGGAGAGCAGAGGGAACATCCAAGGAGCACCTTATTTTATCACTGGGAAATTAGGCACTGGTTAGAAAATGTTCTTATAGAGAGGAACAAAGTGGTCTGCCAAGCTCAACCAGAGGGAATGAGGAATGACATGATGAGGAGAAAAGAGAAGTCATAGAATTGTACTTTGATGATGTATTAATGTGAATAATCACTAACATGCAGCTCCCTCCAGCCATTATCCATGTGTCTCTCTTTAAGCTGAAACTAAAGCAGCGACCTTTGTGCTGTGAGACTCATTAGGGGGATTGTGGAGGACAGAGAAAGAGAGGGAGAGAGACTGGAAAAGGTTTCATTTGGATGCTAACCAGAGAAATGCCAAAAGAGGAAAGGCTGATAAGACTGGAACAAGACCGCTGTGTCCCCGCTGCTGCTTCGTTATTGTTGGCTGTTGGTGGCGCAGTTGCTATGAGGGTCCAAACATATGAAGAAGAAAAATGTGTGCAGGTCATGACCTCAGTGAAAATAGACAACAAATAGATGCAGCAGCGTTTCACAGCTCAACATGATACTCGCTCAATGGATCTAGGATGGGGGTGGTGTGGTTGTCGGTGGCTCTTTTTCTTCATATTGTTGACAGGCAGATGGTTAGTCATGGGAGTAAGTCATATTTAAAGAGAGCATGATGAAAGTTTGTCGTCACCACTGTCCATGCAACTGCAATCTTAACAATTTAAATAAGATCCATTTTTGGGTTTTGTTTTGTTTTGTTTTTTCCTCTCCTAAATGGGTGGGGTCTGTAAAGCTGGCGTTATTTGTCAGACTGCTGCACTCATGTTTGGGTCCGGGCTGGACCTTTTTCCTCAGCTCTGACTGAGGTCATTATTAATGACGGACTGTGGTGTATCCACGGGCTGTGAAGCTTGGCCATCGTCTTATTTTGTAAAGGAGTTTTATTTTGAAGGCTATTTAAGATATTGAAATTAGCATTAATTACACTGTCATCATAAAACTGTCACTATTGCAACAACAAACAGACAGGAGACTTATATCAGTCTGTGGCGGCGTGATGCCATCTAGTGGGTAAACTGGGAACATCAACTGGGTTGATTTTACTTCAGGGACAGTGACGTGAGCACATGCAGTACTCATGAAGGGTTTTACAAATGTCGCAGAGAAATTAAATATTTTTTAAAACAGATCTGCTTATTCACGTTATCGGTTTGTGTTTGCATTATTGATCTAAAATAGGAGGAAACAATGCACAGGTCCATCCTGGTCTCCTCTCATATGACTGTGGAGATACAGTGTTTGCAGATAAACTGCACCTTCATCTTCCTCTTGATTAATTGTACAGCCACAGTTGCTGCAAAACTTAGCGTGAAGCGGTTAACAAACCACACCCTCTGCGTGCGCCACACCATTCGAGGAGCATGTGTCTGCACCATTCAGAGAAGTGAAAGAGTATCTGAGGTCACGTCAGGTTAACCCTTGATCAGGCAGCCTAGTGGCAATGAGGTTTCCTGGCAACACATCATATACAGATCTGAAAAGCATCAGTGATGATGTGTGAGGTAACAGCATTAGCAAATGTGAGAGCACAGCCAGAAACCAGGAGAAGGTGGAGGGGGGGAGGGGTCTGAGCTTTCCATTTAATCACAAGGGGGCACCATATTCTTGCAAAAACAGACAGGTATTATTGCTATGTCTTGTTGCTATGTCTAAATCTAGGCTTGTGTTGAAATGTATATGATATGTATTTCAAAATAAAACCAAATTATCACAAATAACATGAACCAGGGTTGACTGCAGCTAATTTAGCCCTTCATTTTTGATGTGGTGGTCAAACCACCAGACATGTTTTTGGTTTGTCTTCAATGAAAAGTGATGTACGTCTCTCTTGGTTACCCTGTGATGATACAGATGAGAAACATGGGAAAACTGAGTTATCAAGTAGTGAGGATTTATTGATTTATTTATTACAAGGATCCCCTTTAACAAATCTGTATCTGTATTATCACTAAGAGAGATGTAGAGAAAGAGAGATGTAGATTTTATTGAACACAATGTCATGAGGATGAAGATGACATTATCCCCAGATTAAGATTGTGATGGGTTTAACCGCCACCACCATCACCAAAACCCTAGTGGAGAGAATATTGCTGTGGTGGCCTAGCGTGTTACAAACTTTCAGATTTTTTTAATTTTTTTATTTGTGACCTATGTACAGTTCCCATTCTTTCCGTACAGCGGCCCACAGCTCTGTTCCAACAGCTGCGTTTACACTAGTTTTCTGAGGTAGCCAGGAATTGTCTTGCACTGCTAGGACCACCACAGTTAATCCATCTTCCCGTGCGTGTATAAACTGCAGAGCTGGACTCTGACGTCTGCTTGGTGAACAACATTCCTTCGCCGCAGGAAGAGCCTGGACTATGGATGTACAAGTATGCATGGGATGTTCGGCCTGTCTGTGCTACATTCCTCTGAAGTCAAACCTGCTCTGCCATTGGTATTTATCCCATCCTGCAATAAAGCTGCTGTGCTGACTGAGACATGAGTCGTCAGAAATTTAGAATAATTAGTAAGGACCTGAGGAAATAGTGATGTCAAAACCATGTCTGATCTTGTCATTCTGTTTCATTTCTTGCTAAACAGTGCCTACGCAGTAGCTTTTGTTCTTCCTTTCTCACAGGAGCAACACTGTTGTTTGAGTTGATATACTTATTATTGGTTAAATTGAAAGCTTATAAAGTGAACTTTTTCTTGGCCAAATGTAACAGAACAACAGCAAGGAAAGGAAATCATATTATCATATTATCAATCATGCATTAAATAAATGCAGAAGCTTCAGCTAAGAACAAACATCGACAGGGCAGAAATAGCCTGTTCACTATAGGTCAATTGGAGTGTGTGTGCTTGGAAGAGATCACCTCGATATTTGCTGACAGATGGCTATATCTAATGCTAGCTCACTGACAGAGACACACTAAATGAAAAGTATATGGGCTACAGCATTATGTTTATGTATGTCTTTTATCATAATGTTTTTTATGGCTGATATTTGTGTATTTATCATCATAGTACTGACTATGTGATAAATAAAGACACAACTACAACCACATCTCTAAGGAACAGATGGTCGAAGACGGGGCTTATACAGTATAAAGGCTATGAGATGGCCTTCCACCTGTGGAGAGTCATCTACAGTATGTAATTCTTCAGTCTTCAATTGCTAATGAGCACTATTTTCTGCATGTTTTACCCAGGCGCGTAGGCAGGAGTGGGCCTGGCCGGGCCAGTGCCGCCCAGACGAATCACTGGCCCGCCCGTCCACGTTTCAGAAGAAGAAACTTTTAATTGATTAAATTAAATTAGTTAACCGATCGTTTTCAATGATGTTCGGTGAAATGTAAACAAAGCCGACAGTCATGTAGCGGATCTCTATTTAAAACGTTGGTGCAGCGCACTGAGCACATACGGGAGAGAGGAGGTGAAAAGAGACAATGTTACCTGTTGTATAATAGGCTACTGGACTCAGCATGTAGCACGAGACCAGTGAGTAACGAGTCAAAAAGCTGCAGACAGCCTAACTGATGACTGCCTCATCACTGCTCATGAACGCAGCTCTAACCCTAACCCCGGTGCTTCAGCACAGTGACGCTTTGATAAACACACCAGATTCACGCTGGTTAGTATCTTACTGTAATTTAGCCGGTCGCTACTGGAGCTTAATTTAAAAAAAAAAAAAAAAAAGCGCTCATCAGCGAACAGCGGATCCTCCAGGCTACTACAGTTGATCAGCTGGCATGAGGTCAAGGCGTAGCTACAGACCTGTCCCAAGAAGAGTTTAAATCGAGCGCAACTGGACTTGATTTTGTCTGGGAAGACGTTTCACCTCTCATCCAAGAGGCTTCATAAGTTCATGTAGCCTACGCATCCCAGCCTGGTCAGATGCGTAGGGTACAGGAACTGATGAAGCAAGTCCAGTTGCGTTCGATTTAAACTCTTCTTGGAATACTATGACCTGGACAAATGAGAATATGTACAGGCTTACAGACCTGTCACAGTCACAGGTGCATCTAGGCCTAATTTTTTTAGGACTTCAACCTCAGAGCTCTCTGTCCTCAGACAGTCTCTGAACATCACACAGGGACAATATGGAGCTGCTTGTGTGATTGGTTACTGTATGACTGACTGTTCAGCCGATATCTGCTCTGAGGTGATCAATGCGCAAGTGGTGCGTTCGTGGACCACAGCAGTGTAGGAATTTACATGCACAACAATTATCAACGATCTTAAAAGAATAATGCTCAGAGGGACGACCTTTTGTACAGGTAGCCCAAATTATATTGTTTACATAGGTACGTAGGCTACAGTTAAATACAGTTTATCATCATAGTGGCAGGAAAGATCATTAGGTATCAAATATTGTGTTGGTCAAGAATAAGTTACAAAAAAAAAGAAAGAAAATGATGTGCGCTAGATGCACTGTCCTTCTGAGAAAAGATGGCCCATCCGATTTTGTACTGGCCCACCCAAAATTAAAATTCTGCCTACGCCACTGGTTTTACCTACACTTACTCTGTTTGATGATGAATTAAATGAATCATATCTGAAATGACAGAATGTTCAGTGACATTGGGTTGACGTTAGTGAATCACATGACTTATTGTTAGAATATTTGTAATGAACTGCTCGGACCAGGGAGGTTTTTCATTGACTGTTCTGTGTTTTGAGTTACAAATTTTTAACCCTAGACACATAACAGTTGGGCACTTAACCAACTACCAAACATTTCATGACATGGCAAACTATCATGCCCAAACGTTAGTGTTGATATGTTGAGACGCACAACGTCTGTTACACACAACACAAGTTCTCGTTTCAACAAGAACAGACATTCATTCAGGAACACTCTCGTCATGATTAAAACCATTTATAGCCACAAATGGAATACAGTTCGGCTTGGCGCTGAAGCTCCACTCTGGGAGCTCCCTGGATGGACAAGCGCATGCTATGTCGCTCCAGGGAGACAATTTAAACCCCCCAGAGTGGAAGAAAGCACTGAGACACTGAGAAGGTGGAGGCTGGGGTGGAGGAGGCAAGCTTTTCCAGCGCAGCAGTGCGCAGCGATCAGAGCCGTGTCGAGGGGGAAATCAGTGTGACAGCCTACATTTAAATAGACCGCCTATGGTAGGAGCATGAATGTGATTGGACAGAGACTAATGGGCTGGCTGTCAGCTGACTACAGCTGGGGCTGCGACTTCCGTGCCCTGCATGAATTTACGCAGGCTTCATTTCATTCAGGAACACTCTCGTCATGATTAAAACCATTTATAGCCACAAATGGAATACAGTTCGGCTTGGCGCTGAAGCTCCACTCTGGGAGCTCCCTGGATGGACAAGCGCATGCTATGTCGCTCCAGGGAGACAATTAAAACCCCCCAAAAACAATGGAGCCCAACGCCAGCCTATAAGCCCATGCGGAGCATCAGCCACTGCTATGTGTAGCGGCAGCTTGCCGCAGACCTCAGAAATTATGTTTTAAATGGGTGCAGCATGCAACCCAGAGGAGGTCATACTACCTTATGTGCCTACATATGTGTCACAGAGGCTCTCTGCGGACCTTAGATTATATGTTTTCATTGTGCGCAAGCATGCATCCAGCGGAAGGTCATCCTACCTGAGTGTGCCTAAATATGTGTTGCAGAGGCTCTCTGCAGACCTTGGATTATGTTTTAATTGGGCGCAAGCATGCATCCCGCAAAAAGGTCATTCTATCTGGGTGTGCCTATATATGTGTAGCAGCCGCTGGCTGCTGACCTCTGACCCTCTCACCTCTGAATTGCTAAATGAGAGCAGCATGCTACTCAGAAGAGGTCATACTACCTTAGTGAGCCTGTGAGATGCAGCGCCTGCTGCAGAAGCAGACCTCTGAATGCGCAACAAACGAGGTCATGACTTTAACAAATGCAACTATCCCAGCCATCTCCTCAGAACAGCGTTATTTTATAAGCAGCATGTTAGAGTTTGCAGACTCTAATTAATTTGCTCATTGCTCATAACAAAATAGACAAAGAACCCCCCAAACCCACGAACGAAAGCTGCAACTGTGATAATTCAATGCCAAATATGATTCTGCATTATTGCTATGGAGTTTTGAAACCCAGCGCGAATAAGAATAAAGCAAACCGTTCCTTGTGTGACGCTCCGACCGCGTGGCAGCATGGCTGGCAACAGAACCTCCACAGCCCAGAACCTGACCGGCCGCCGTCTACCAATGGAACAGCTGAGACGCCGCCGCACCTGCCAGGTGTGCCCCGCTGGAGAGAAGCAGCCCCCCCGTCGTCGCAGATGGCGTCCTCCGTTCGAGAGCTTCGCAGCGGCCCCATGACACGTCAGCCGCCGCCGGGCCGCATCGACACAAGCAGCAGCAGGGCGAGCACGAACACGAGCAGTAATCCTTCCCTCACGCGGAACCCCGTCTCGCAAAACCGGCGGCGGAAGCAGCAGCAAGAGCCGTGTACACTAATCATGACACTTAAAGCTATAGTGCGTAACTTCAACGTGTCTAACGTGTCCAAGCTTTTCCAGCGCAGCAGTGCGCAGCGATCAGAGCCGTGTCGAGGGGGAAATCAGTGTGACAGCCTACATTTAAATAGACCGCCTATGGTAGGAGTATGAATGTGATTGGACAGAGACTAATGGGCTGGCTGTCAGCTGACTACAGCTGGGGCTGCGACTTCCGTGCCCTGCATGAATTTACGCAGGCTTCATCTATAATCAATGATCGTGTGAATTACCCTGTGAATTATTCACATTTTGAATATATTACCTTAAAAGTTTAAGAAACTGATGTGTGTGTGTCAGAGAGAAATGTTTCAGTTTTAGGTTGACCACTAGATTCTCTATGTGGGAAATATAGAAGCAATTGAAACATGTTTGATGAAAACAAAAACAGGTTATAAGATCTCTAGATACTAAATCCCTCTTAGGATTCATGAGTGATATAAATTATAATCCAAATACGACAAAATGGTCTCAGATTTGATTGTATATCAAAGAATTTCCAGTAGAGCAAGTTTCCTGCTACAACACACCTGATTCAAATGAGTGGCTCGTTATCAGGCCACTGCAGAGCTTGATGACGAGCTGATCATTTGAATCAGGTGTGTTGTAGCAGGAAACTTCTAGAACATGCAAGGCAGTGGCCCTCGAGGACCGGAATTGGGGAACCATGCAGTAGAGCATCAATTATTATTGTCAACATGATTGAGCTGTGATGACTGATGTGATGCAGCCCCGACATGTCCCCTATGGTGGATTCAGTCCTCATGGATAGACTGGACTGTAGCTCTTATTTGATAAAATTGCAGCACATTAAGTCCATTCAAAGATCCAATTGATGTCTACATATAATAATATTATTATTAGCATGCTATATTAGCTAAAATTCTCATGAGGACGAATTAGCAAAAAAATATGAAATTGACAGATGGTGTTGTTTCACTTAGAAAAGCCTCTTGTTCAAGTTTAAATATTAACCAAAATCTGTGGTTGGAGCCTGTTCATCAGCATAGCCAGACACATATAACCATAAATGATGTGTCAAACTTTCCAAGTCCCAATTGGCCTGATGATGGTGCTATAAGAAAGGTTCAAAAGGTTTAAATTGCTGTCTCGACTTTACCGTGAGTCCTATTGACTTCAATGGGTTTTGCTACAAAACAAACTGACGAGATGGTCACTGTGATTGACTTTTACTTTTAACTATTGAAATGAAAATCATAATTCATCAGCTTTAATTTAAAAAAGTGAACACTAGCACTGTCTAAGATGGACACAACAAACCAGGCAAGTACTGAGGTGTTTAATAAATAACAGCATGAACAACACATCAACAATAACAACAACATTAAAAGCTTGAATTCATTTTGTATATATACATATACAGTATATATTTCAATATTTGACTGTATAAACCATAAATATGACATGCAGTCATCATAACTTAAAACAACCAGGACTTCTCAGACTGAGGTAGGGTCAGGGGCCAAGAGGTTGGATAGATGAAGCTGTTTGTGTGTATGTGTGTGTGTTTTATGAGTGTGTGTTGAGTTTGTGTGTTTGGAGGTGCGGGAGAAGGATTACAGTATTGGCAATAAAGCTGCAGTGGCTGTTTGGGAGAAATGAGTGTGCTTTGGTTCATAGTTCAGTGGTCAGGAGGAGTGGTCCTCCTCAGTCAGCGCCCCAGTCGTCCAGTCCAAGACTTCTGACTGAGGACGCACACACATGCGGCATTGATGCGGATGTAACGCCAGGCTGTCCGTTCGTTGTAGATGGTGAGGGCACTTACGAATATGTGTGTGTTGGTGCAGTAGGAGTTCCAGTGCCGACTATCGATGCCGAGACAGCCTGATCGGCCAGATTTGGAGCCTTGTTTGCCACCCCGTCCCCCTTGCTTTCCCCCGTTAGCGTTTCCAGAGCCTCTGTGCGTGGGGTACCGGCAGGCGGTCTCATAGAAGTACTGTTTCTTCACCACATTGTTCATTGTAATGTTGGGCAGCACTGTCACCTCTTTCCCAGTTATGTCTGTGGCTCGTGTCATGTTGCTCACCCAGTTATTCACGCTGTCACATACTGAGTACTCTCCTCTGTGCATGGTGTGTGATCCTGCTCTACGCTTCACTCTCACCCCCTTCGCCCCGTCAGTGTCAAAGCTCTCACCTTCAAAGGCATCGTGTGATGGAGGCACCTCGCTGAAGACAACACGGGGTGAGGAGCGGTAATGTCTCTTGGAGAAGAGCTTGGGGTCCACCACTGGGCTGGAGGGGTCAGGGGGGGAATCCTCTGTAGGGTTCATGACCACGGGGCTCCTGTCCTGGGTGTGCGAACCTCCCCGATGGTGCTTCTTGGTCCTGTGGTGACTGGTCCTGTGATGCTCCTGTGAAGAATGGTGTTCAGAAAGGTGGCCCCCCGCTGCTGTCCGCTGCTGCTGCTGCTGTCCTGCTCTGTGATTGGCTGCCGTCTGCTGTCCTGCGTTGTGGTTGGCCTCCCCGGCACTCCGGGCCAATCCACCTCCCATGTTCAGTGCAGCCTGGACGCCGATCAGGAGGAGCAGGACCAGTGGTGACGACCTCATGGGCACACGTCCTGAGGTGAATACAAGGGGGGGAAAATTCAGACAAAAAGTTTGTGATTTAAGCCCGACTGAAATAAAAAGAAACTTCCTTTTTGTGTTCTGGCTCTGAAAAGGTAGGATTGGCATTTCGATCATCAACTACGGAAGCATATCCTGAGTTCAGACAGATCACTGAGGGCATGCCTAGACTTGTTGACTGGCATCGGCTTTGATTTGATCTGTACTTTTTAATGATTAGCTCATTCTCAAGCTATGTTCAATTATACTGTATTCTTGCAAGTTTACAGTCTAGCAATTATGACTATCACATATTGTAGCTGACTTCCCCAGCCTCCTCAGGTGTGCTATTGTTTTCATTTTCCGATTATAATTATTATGTAAAAAATTATACTCAATCATTATGTTACAGGCTTTGTTTGAGTACGGGGTCCGGGGTTCTGTGTGCATTAAAGAACAATTTCCTCCCCTTTCAGCATCTTTATCAATGCTTGAATTATTGATCTAACTGTATAACTATTTGGAAAATGTTATACAGTTTCAATAATAGAGTAATTTGGAAAAAGTTCTCAGATTTAGTTGTAACCCTCACATTGTAAATTAGTATGATCAGGTTATAATTCAGCAGTGTTTTTGCTCTGTTCATTGCCCTGTTTTGTCCATTTTCATCTCTGGGCCCTGAATATGAATTGTGTTGTTTTGTGCGTTGCTCTGGTGAGTATTTATGCGAACCTGTGGAATGCGTCCAGTTGAAGTGGGAGCCCCTGTGGACTCTAGAGCCAGACTCCAGTGCAGGCACTCCTCATGCCTGCCATCTGGACCCCCTGAACCAGAGCTCTGCAATACACGCAGACAGAGCAAACACCAAACATAAACATGTGGACTCACAATTCAGAGGTTCATTCATTTCACATATGTTACTGAGACATGATTTGGTTCTTACAGTACATTCAGGCTGTATATTTTCTTTGTCATGCCATGAAACTATCACGTTTTCTGAGTAAAAAGTAGGATAAATGAACATATTCGGACATACAGGATGTTACTGATGCAAATCACTGTGTCAAATAATAAATCATTACTAAATATGTCCACCCCTCTCATTCCAGGCTTACTCACAGTCACACTCATCTCATCTAATTTACAAAATATGAGTTGGGTATTTCTTTGATATTTCCATAAATTTTGCTGATTGAATACTAGATTATTTAAAACAGTGATTTTTGTAGAATAAATATATCCTGCGAGACATCTTTTGACACACACACAAAAAGACCTCAAGATACATATTTTTCCACACTCATCTCCAAGACATTTTCCAATTAAATTAATGTTTCTCTTGTGAATAGCCATGTTAAATAAAATACAAATTTGTAGATATTATAAACTCAACGTTCTTTATCGCTGTGTGCAGATAAGATTATTTTCAGAAGTCTGTGGCCTCGTGTCTCTTCTCCTGACCTCCACTGCTTTTACAGACATATGCAATTTACCACTGTCTCACCTTATCTCCTGCACAGCGCGCACATGCACGCACACACGCAGCAATGTTTAACTCTTAGTTTAAACTTGGAATGTGTGGCATTTCACACCTCATTAGATGTTACATGAATATGCTGAACATAAAGCACCTGCATCATTTATAGAGGATGTGATTCAAGCCCATGCTCTCACAAATTGTCACAACCTGTCACACATGCTATCATGCAGATGTAGGAATTTATAAAAGGTTGAACAGCTTGCATGCTAAGATGGCATGGTTTATATGAATTCACACAGACACTCAGTAGGTCAGAGCGTCAGTATCTTTGACCTATCTGCAGTGTTCTGTAACATCCACCTTGCTGGATCAGTATTGGTGTAGCCTAATACAAAAACTTTGTTGTGTGTGCTTTGCCCCAACATGTTACGGTTTATTACACTGCTGTGAGAGGTACAGCCTTCTGGCTGGATATCAAAACAAATATTATGCGATTAGTCATGATAATCTTCTTCCCAAAAAGAAACATAGTATTTTTTTATTTATTTAATCATGACACCCAGGTCCCCTTATAAAAACAGAAATCCTTCCTGTGTAGCATTATAATGACCTGTAGAGGTCAGTGTTGCCTGCTCAGACCAGAACTCAGTGACAGCATCAAGCAGCTGAGACACATCAAAATGTCACTGGCCCTGTTCCCATTACAAATAACAACTCAGCTGCATGAGAGAAGCTCAGTGTCTTAAATCATTTTTCAGGTATTTTCCCACAAACCAAGACTTTCCAAGAGTTTTCATTCTTTGAATTATACTTGGTTGTCAACAAGATATGATGGAGAGTAAGTACTGTAGTATAGAAACGTGTTTGTGAATGAATATACTCTGTTATGATTTTCCTTAAAATTTAGTACAACTTGTGCTTAACTTTAATATTTATATTTAATGTGTCTTTATGCTTATTTCCCACTATATATCAGATTGTGGAAAAATATATCACATGCAACATTTGTACTTTAACTATAGTCGAAAAGCTTTTTACACATGTCCTATTGTGATAGATGTAATCTGTATGAACTGGTATTTATGTTTTAATAGTTGTAAGGTCGTATAAATCCCATGACAAGCTTCTGAATAAAATCCATTAGTGGCTATGTCAAAAAGCTACATGAAATCGTATTGCATCATTCTAAAAGTGGCCATTACACTCGGATGCAATTGTACTCGATTTTAAAATCTAACAGGAAATGAAACACCTTAAATTGTAGTGGGAAACTTCTTCAGGGTCAGTTTGCATTGCCTCTGCAAAATCACCCTTGAGATAATTTGAAACTGACCTGATATCTTTTGGCCTCAGTAAACACAATTATACACACACACACAGGCCCACACACACACATATGGAGCTAGTCCAAACAGGCAGCAAGCTGATTGATCCAGGCTGACGGGCACCTCACTATTTACATGGCCCAGGGTGAGCCGGGAGGATCCTAATGTTAAAAATATGTGGCTTGTGTTTAATGCCAGTGGAGACAGCGTAAACACTGCAGCGCTGGAGCACAAGGGTCAGAGCGGTTTAGAAAGCACCTCTGACTTATAGGATTACTTCAGTACTCTATCAGAATGTGTGGCTATCCCTCTGACCCTCTCACATAAATACTGTATAGAATACACGCATGTACACCGTCATACATACACAAGATCCTAAGATGCTCCTACGGATAAATAAAGTTTGGGTGTGCTCCCAAAGCTGTGTATTTGTTTTATGGTTTTGTGGAAAAATACACACACATACTCAGACACTGCGTACTCGCTGCAATGGAAACTTAGATAATTCAACCACATTTTCAGAGTGTTGACTGGGCCCTGCAGGAAAATACAAGCTCAAATGGTCCAATGGATTTTACACACTAACATACAGTAAATCCTGTATCAGACTATGTGGGGAAAAGGATATCCATATGGTACTGATAAAACAGGAAGTCTCAAAGTAGTGTGAGAGGCTCCCTGTGATTTTACTTGCACATGGCAGTGAGCTGCTTTCCTCTTTAGTATCCAGGCAGAAAAATTAAGGGTACACAAACACACATGGGTGATCCTCGGAGAACGGGAGATGGTCCTGCTTATGTGTGCCTGCCAGATAATGACAAAGGTATTCCAAATCCGTTTAGGCAAATGCCACAGACTGTATGGTTCATATTTCCAGACGCTCAACATACTGCATTAATACAATACTGGAATAAACACAATACCCTTTTTTATGATTCATGTAGCCAGTTTGCATCAAGGGGGTTGCTTTATATGAGAAGAGACTTTGTAAATAAATAAATAAATAAATAAAATAAAGAGCCTGTGGCTTGTTGTAACATCTTTCTTTAAAGGAGGCTCCATTTCCCACAATAGCCAGAATCCTCAGTTTTACTGAATTGTAAAACATTTGCTAAGTCATCCATCACTTTCCAAAGCTACGTTGGCATGGGCATTCAAGGCACCCCATGGTACTACCTGGTTAAACGAGCCTGCCAAAGCTGATGAAAGTATGTGGAAAGAAGACCTACGTCATGCAGCTGCTGGGTTGTGACCTGGAAAGTCAGAGAGAAATTACTTAGCCCCAGGCGGTGGAGCCCAGCCACACAGTTACCGGTAAAGACTGCGCTGCGCTCGCCAGTGACACGTTTTCATTTAGTTTGCCAGTGTGAGCAAGACGCCAAATTACGGCATGTGGTTACAGTACAGCACCATGTGTTGACTGTGATACAAAGACAACAAGACAGATGTGCCAAATCATGAGCGGTTTAGGAGAGCATTGCCTGACATCAGCCCAAGGTTAGTTTACAGTTAGCATGGGGCTCTTCCTATCTGTGTGATGCATTAGTCATTAGTTACATGTCCTTGTTAAAAGATGTACAGCAGTGGCGTGTCAGCGGTTCCCTCATACAAACGCACACCTCTCTCTCTCTCTCACAGCGATGACAACAGCATCAGATTATGAAGGGGTGAGAAAGAGAGGCTGACAGCTGCAGAGAGAAGGAGAGAAAGGAGACAGAGAGACCTGATGCAGAGAAAAACAGAGGAAGGTAAACAGTTTTTCTGTGTCTCTCATCAACTTAGTGAAGTGTAGTTCCTCCTCCTGTCATCCACTGGAAATAATTACCAAGAGGGATGACTGCCAGGTCACCTTACTCTCTTTCACTTCACACATCCAAATGTTTGGGAATATATTTACTCTAGGGGAAATTTATTGACCATTCATTAATCAATGCTGAAAAAAAATGCAAGGATGTAAAAGGATTGGACCTCATGGACCCAATAATTCTTACTCCAGGGAAGGTTTCATTTTTAAGAGGAAACAGGGTTGCAGTTCACACGTTCATCAGAAGTCTCTTTACTTTTCAGAGACATTTTCATTCTCCGTTCAGTCACCGTTTCAATTGCTAACTGCAATCCAAGCTTGAGGGACGATTTGCTTGTCACAGTTTAGTCAAGACACCATGTGAAAGTGGTGAAACATCTCTGACACCACTGTGGGTCGGGTTTTTGTCACGGAAAATGATGTCATGCAGCGCCTGTTAAAATCACAATTAAGTTTCGCTCTCCAAATGCTCTTCAGGGCTGTCAGCCGGCTATTCTTGGAAACACTTAGAAAGTCTCAGATATGAGGTACGCAGCACAGGTCAGACAGTCAGGAAATGTATGAGCTCCATAGACTAGACAATTAGTAAAAAAAAAAGTGGAAACTGCAGGGATTTTAATGCTGTTTAATTTGGCAGTCTATAAACAAAGACATCTTTCCTCTATCAATGAAGTGCATCACTGTAAGTTAATGTAAATGAAATCATTTCTTGATTGTACACCAGGCTGAAATTTACTTTACATGATATGATATTGAAACACATCCGTACATTTCAGTAGACCATAAATCAATTAGGCTACACTTCAAATTGTGGTGTTTCATTCCAGACTATTGTAAAATTAATTACCAATGTAATGTATATGGATGGATTTAGCCCTAACTAAATTAGTGTGACTATAAGTGAAAAATTAGTGTGACTATAAGTGAAAAATTAGTGTGACTATAAGTGAAAAAAATTCAACTATGTTAAAATATACTGCTATAATTGGTACTTTGTTTATCATGAATTGTCTCTCTGAAATATTTACAGATTAGAGACCAGAGGATAATCAACAAGTATGAAGATGGATGGAAAAAACGTTGGAACTTAAAAAACAGATGAGAATAGTTAGCTTTGTTTATCTGTTTTTGTTGTGTGTTGCTAGCTTGTCTTCTTAGCTTGTGGAACTTGCTGACAGAGTGTCCGTGGTTATGCTAATGCAAATTGTTCCTCTGTGCTGACTAGCTTTCTGGTTTTAGCAAAAGTGTTGTCTGCTCATGATTTGCCTTGTTTTAAATAACATTATGTTAAAGGAGCTACTTGTAAGGTTTTCTCTGCCGATGAACGTGGTTTCTTGTTCGAAGCGGGTTGCGGAGATTGTTTTTTTATGGTCTCTACACAAAAGGTTTGACAGATTGTAGGTGAGTCACTACTAAAAAGTGATAAGGCTACCTTTTTAACTTGCTAATCACAGTAGGGGAAAAGTCAAGACAAAAGTTAACATAGCCTTCCGCCATCGAAGACAGCACCTGGGAGTAAAGTAATGACGTTGGATGCTGAACTTCCAATGTCTTTTCTAGAGACTGACAAGTAAACAGCTGTTCATATATGCTCCAGCCAAACTAGAAAATACTTCCTTTAAAGTGAAAACTTGATTTTCACCAACTAGTATGTTTGACAGTTGTAATGCGAGTAGCAGAGATGAAAGAGATCAGTTTCAGATCCGGCCTCTCTCTTCGTCCTCAGGTTTTAAAGACATTTGCTGTGAGAACCAGGGCACCTGTTGTATATCAGAAATACTTCAAACAGTAAACTCTGCTGCTCTGGCCTCAGGACACAGGAAGAAAGAGACAGGCAGCATCAAACTGAGAAGCACACACAACCTGTTAAAGCACTTGACTCCTCAGTACGATGACAAATGATGCAAAATATGCAGAACAAAAGACCATTTACTGCACAATGTGTTATGGTATAGCCAACTGCTACAGTATGAAGAAAAGAACATAATGTGCATCAGCTTGTGTTTGCATGAAGGGTTTACAGGGGGCAGCAATAAAATGTAATGTGTTTGGCTGTTACAACACACACTGTACTGAATGAATTTCCAATTTTCAAACGTATTTCAATCAAAACGTACCTTTTAAAAAAGGACTGACCTTCTATTCCACTCAGCTTTCTGATACTGGCAACCACACAAAGGTAGATACTTCGAGCAAGCACTGAATGTTTTACAGCTCATTAACACGCTGCCAACAAGATCTCTGAAATATATCGAGTCTCAGGTTTTACGAGCAACCATTTCAAACACATTTATCTCCAATATAACTATAAATGAACGTGGTGCCATGCGGTGGGAGCGGAGATGTCAAGAAATGTGTATTTGTACTTCATTTCTTGTTTTGATTAGACTATATATGGTTGGCGCCTGTAGGATTTAATGCATCACAAATTTTACACAGGTGCTTCTCTTCATCAGCTGTGGTGAAATAAAAGCTTGTGTATCTTCCCAGAGTATCTTGAGAATATCAGGGAAGCAGGGAGGAAAGGTGTGGAAACTAGAAGGAAGGCACTTTGGCAACCGGCCAGCGTCTTCGTTCCAGCTGTTTCGTGCTTTTCTCCATCTGTGTCTCTCTGTCGATCAGCGTGTCTGTCTCTCATTCAGCCAGGTTTTCCCTCTCCGCTCCTGGAATCTGACTTAATGTCCATCTTTTCTCTCTCAGTTAAAAGCCAGAGGTAACCTCCTGGAGACATGGCTGTGTTTCTGCGTCTAACAGCGATAACAGATTTCAACACTGTGCAAGCACACATGTCCAGGTGCAAGAAGAGAATCACTCTCTAACAGTTCCTCGTGTTCGGGGAAAAATTTAACCTTCTCATTGGACATGTGATCCCATTCGTTCTTTTCCGACTTGGCTGTCATAAACCAAGACTGTGCATAGTGCCCGCTTGCCTTTCGTGTTGTGGAATATTTATAAATGATTGGATAATGTTTTACAGTAGAGGCTGAGGGGATTTCTTCCCTTAAGACAATAGGAAATCAATTAGCATCCCCAGAGGAAGGAGTTTGTCTTGTAAATGTATAATAATTTAATTTGACTGTTTTACCAATACAAACATTTCAAGATAAATAAATATTAGAGTGTTGTGCGCCAAGAAGAGAAAATAATCGGTGTAGTTTAGTTGAAAGTAAATACCCAATAATCAGTCCATCCCACCTGTCAAACAACAGGTGCAATGACATGTATGTGAATTTTAAATCACTATACACTTGGTCGTAGCAAGTCTCAGAGGCACTTCAAGGTCGCCATGGCTCCTATTCCCATCTGAGAGACAGACACAATCTTAAATTTGGCGTTTACTGTGTTGCTCTGGCTCGAAGATTATCTTCTTTCAACTGAGGTTTCACACATCTTCAGCAATGCATACCCTGATGTGTGGTTAAAAAGTTTTGAGTCAGTTTCTGGCACAATATTTGTTCCAGAGTCAGTTTTGATTTTCTGGGGCAACCGGAGTCAAAGCAGAGACATGTCTAGAATGTAACCTCAGCCTTTTTTGCTGCTGTCGCACATTGTCCTATAGTGAGTCGAACAATAATGCATCATGATGGAAAGATTGGATCCTTGTGCTGTTTAGGACATAAATCCAAAATAAACAGTATTTTAGCTGATGTTCAGTCCAGCACTAATTGCATTTGGAAGAAAGGGATGAGTAGCAAATAGAAACTGTAAAGTGAAACAATGCAGCTCTTTGTTCACCAAGACCTTCTCTTTTAAAAAAGAAAAATAAAGCTAACAGCAAAACAAACAAACAAAAAAACCCCTGCCTTCTCTGTTGAAACACGTTATGTAATACATGTTTTGGAATTGTTCATGAGGAAGAATAAATAGATTTATTTATTTTTTAAAAACAGTATGGAAACACAAGTCAGCCCAATCTTCAAACAACGCTGAAGTAATTGAGTTATCCTACATTCATGATACCCAACATCCATTCACATTGTATCACTGCCTCCCTTGCAGTAGACTCTCGCACTTCAGAGAATAAAACAGTGTTTTTGTTGCGAATGTGGCAGCTGCATCTGCATGCTGATATGACGCCAAGCCAACATCTTATTTGTGTGGTCTTGATATTTGGCCAATTTTCCTCACTTCTGGAGATTCAGAAACACACGTAGTCCATCATTTTTCAGTGGTAAAATGTGACAGGCTGTGCTCACAAATGTATGTGCGAACAAATTCGTCCCTGGCGCAACTAATTAATTCCACTATCATTGTATAAAAATCCTCAGTCAATGAACTTCAGTCCTGTGTAAACTTGTGGTTTCTATCTTAGATGCCAGCAGAGCTTCAGGCATGAGGTTCACTGGGCAATGAGGCAAAGTCACGGCCAGAACACCATGGCTGTGTTAGTAAAAGGCCTTCTCCCCCTCCATTTCCCTCCCCAGTCGGGCCCATCCCCAGTCAACCCACTCTATCCCTGTTCTGGACCAGCAGATGTGGGAGGTTAGTCCTCTAGGCCTTGAAAGCAGAATGAACACAATGATTAACATGTTTTCCAGACCCCTAGTTTTTATGACCTTGACATTCAACAATCTTCTCATGACAAGTGGTTAATCTTTTGGCATGGCTGTGGTAATAACTCCCCCTTTCCTGGTGAGAATCGAAGATCCCACAGTGGAGCAATGAGAGGAGGAGGTCCAGAGGCAGGAATGCCTGTCTGGCCACAGAGAAAGATGAAGACGGAGGGATGGAGAGCACGGAGTCAAAGATATCAAGGGATGGGGAGAGGCAACAAGCAATAGAAGGTGGGGCACAGATGGGCAATGAGATGTCTTGGGAATTCAATGAATAAAGGAGCGTGTGATAGATAGAAATATAGGAAGGAGGGAAAAGGTCGCAGGGGGTCAAAAATGTAGACAAAGAATAGCTCAAGGACGGGGAAGAAGGGAGGAATAATGGGAGTTGCAAAGAGTTGAGTAGTGAGGGACAAAAGGAGTCTTTCCTCACAGCAGCTATGACAGAAAAAACCCCATCTCACTGATGTTTGTTCCAGCAGAAAGAACACCAATTGTCTCTGAGCTGCTGCAGCTCATATTGCGTGTTTACTTTTTGCGTATCCACAGCAGCTGAGCTTGAAAATACCCTATTCTGTCTAAGCAGGCGCTTGGTCGTGTTGACACTAATCCTCCTGGAGAGTATCTATATTGATCAGGTGAAACAAGTCTCAGTCACGTTTCTGATACAGCTCACTGACTAATGTGAGCGTGAGTCACATCCAGGTCATCACCCTCAGTTAGATTTGACTCATCCTATGTCAATCTGTTGCTTTTGAACATGTCTTTCAAAGCTTGTATCCTTTATGTAATCACGCATGTAAATTTGCATGTGACACTTATTGCGTGACATTGTGAAAAAAGAGGTGAAGCGAAAGTGAATGAATCACCTATTGTAGGCAAATCAGAGGCGTAAACAGACGGATATGCTCACACAGTGACATGAGAATGGGTGTGGGCCCGTAGACTGGGCATATGTTGTGCCAGACTTTTGGATATGCATGTATGTTTTTGTTTTATTACTCCTTCCTGGATTCTGTTATTGAATGCATCACAGTCATACATATATTCCTTTTTTTAAGGCAAGGTATGAAAATAAACTATACATAGCATGAAAGCATGGACAAAATCTGACTATTACAGTACAGCAAAGGTGATTTGAGCTAAAAGTTTGCATTGAGTTTGCCTTTGCCACTTTAAATTGATGTTACTTGGATTTGATTAAATAAACGCAATGCAATTTTCTCTTGGCACTGCAATTTAGGGCAAAAGGTCAACCAACCAGCACGGCACCTTTGAAGCATGAAAGGATTAAATATCTCGCTCTAGAAAACTGAAGCAAAATACGTAAAGACCTCACTTGAATGATTACGTCCTGCTGCCATGTGGCTTTAAAGAGCCATCATGCTTTACTGACAGCCCCCTCTACAGTAACCTCAAATCCTAATTTAGCAACATGGCTGGATGGATGGCCAATAGGTCCAGACTGAAATATCTCAGCAACTGTTGGATGGACTGCCATGAAATTGTCTGTAGACATTCACAGTCCCCAAGAGGATCACTCAGACTGATTTTGTTGATCACATTTTGCTCCAGCAGAACCACAAGCAGTTCATGGTTTTCTCTTATCTTGTGAAACAATATCAAAAAAGCTATTCATGTTGAGGTATATGACATGACCTGCCAGTCCAGAATGCAACACCACATGAAACTAGAATAAAACCAAGTGCATGGCTGGCCCGTATATGGGCATGGTTGAAACAGAACGGCCTTATTAATTACGGCTTTATGTTACTCATGTCATTGGATCGTATTTGTATTCTGCTCAGCGTCAGTCAGTTTCAGCCCAGCTAAATTGCCAATAACACTGTGGTCATTTTCTGTTTCTCAGTTCTGTTATACTGAGCAAAAAATAAAATGATAATAGTGTCTGAAATGCAGCCCATTAAGCCCTGTGACTTCCAATATACTGCCATGTCCAAGCTGCTACTCTGCTGTTTTAATCCTGATTTAATTTCCCTGACGTTGACTGTCCAAATCACCAAACAAATAAGAAAAAAATAACAGCTGCGCTTTAATTTTGTCCATGTGTGCTTCTAAAATTATGACTCAGAAAATTACAAGTGACAGAATATATTTATTTTTGCCTTTCCAATAACACATAGCTTCCGTCTTGGAAACAATCTGGTGATCCACCTTTCTGAAAAAAATAAATAGGAATGCCTGCAGTGAAGTGCTGGTGACTTGTCTGTGTAAAGTTACTTGTGTTTTCCCATGGAGTCTGTAGATTTGACACTCAATGATCTGGGACTAGAACTAGTGGTAGCAGCGAATGGGCAAAGTTTGCAATACTTATTTTTTGCGCTTATTTAATTTAGAAGAGAAAAGAGCAACACTCAGCTGGTAAGCCAGTGGAGTAATATGATGGTTCACCTGACCAATGGTGTAACTTGTTCATAGTCAGTCACATATATTCATGTTTTTGGGGCTGTCATGATGATGAAAATGATCACTGTTCATTATACAAGAGTAACATCTGCATGTTAGTATTGTCATGATAGGTGTGTTAGTACACTGGTATTAACACTTCAAGCTTCAGGGGCTGCTGTTCCCAGTATCATAGCATAACTGCAGACTTTAAAAGATAAACGATCCACTTTCATATCTTTCATCTGAGAGCATGAAAGATCAACAAAACATGAAACCTAATAAAAACTTATCAAATACTCCTCCTCCTCCTTTTTTTAACCAACAAATCAGGCTGGGCGGCTACAGATGGGCTTGTCAGAACTGCACTCAGTCCACTGAGAGTGTAAAAAATTTGATGTTGTCGTCACTTCCAGCATTTGTTTGATTACGGTCTCACCCCCTCTCACTAAAGACTTGACCCGGCTATTTTCTGTTCTGTGTGGTCTCCATATCGTTCTGTCATCCCTCTCTCTCTCTGCTTCTGTGTCTCTCTGCCTCCCTATCTCCATCTGCTCACCTCCCTCTCTCCCTCTGGCTGATGTCAACCACCTGTTTGTGTGGGACCTCCCAGGCCCATCCTCTGTCTGTTACCAGCATGCCATGTTCAGTGTGCGAGCAGAGCCATGGTGAAAGAGATGAAGTGGCTACTTTTCCAGACTCATGTGTGTATGTGACCTGCCTGGGGGGGTTTAGATAAATTAATACTTACTGTGGAGCTCGATGCACGGACTTAACAGAGAATCCAGCTGAGAGAAATGGCTTCCTACTGCGTCATCTCCCCGAAAAACTCCCCATGGCTATTAATCTACAAGGTCGAACTAAAACAAAAGTTGATGACATGATGATAAAAAGGATAGTTTAAAGGCAAAAATGGTAGTTTTTAGGATCATGTCTTGCTGACTCAACTCCAAGAGCAATGATGCCTTATTAATTTTCTGCTCTTGGTTATGACTAGCCAGCGTCTCATCCTCCTGCTTATTGTGTATTCTCAAATCAGCATAATCCAAATAAGTGCATAACGAGTGTCTTCACTTGTATCCTTGGGGCTAAGGCGTGTGTGTGTGTTTGATGCGTATCCAATACAAACACACATGTATATCCACATGTACACACATGCACTTTACTCGTACACATGTACAGACCGCATTCCTCCAGCGTTACAGTGGTTTGCAGTTATATTTCTTCAGTGACTGTCTCCGCTTGAGTAAACTTTATCTCTCTAAATAACTCCCAATTTGTAAGAGCAGATTATTGAATGGCCCAAATAAACACACATTCTCAACAAAGTGTAAATCAGCAAAGGTTAATTTCATCTTTTTTTTTTTTTAAGTTTTGGTGCAAATTTCAATATTTGAAAAGATCAAGGATCCTTGTTCTTTTAACGGCAACAAGGGAGAGTTTCATGTCCAGGCAAGCTATAGGCAACCTACCAACTGGGATAAAAGGGTAAAGAAAGCGAGAGTGAGACAGTGTCATCACATCAATCCAAATGTACACAGACGCACATAAAAAAAGGATTGCGCTGCGGTGAAACAATTCAAAACAGCAGGCGCGCACTAAGTCAACAGATTAAGACCACAACACTGTTATTCTAGCAATAGGCACAGCCCCTGTAATTCGGTGATTTATCAGCTACTGTCTTTGAACTGCGTGCACATGCATGAGAGCAGAGCAGACCATAGCTGAGAGTCATAGAGGCATTTAATGTGGAATGAGCAGGCATGTCTGCACATTTAGTTGTCATTTTTGAAGCATATACAGTGCACACACGCACAAGTGCACAGCCATAGAAACTGAAACACGCAGACACAGGCAAACATAAACCCTTTGATGGAGCACCTGCCGAAATCAGATCTTCAACTGTCAAACACAAAGGCTGACTTGCATTAACAGTCCTGGATTCAGTTTTCTATGTATGGAGAAGTCCAAACACAGCGGTGCATTATTCTTGGTTTTGTACAGCGTCTGAAAAACAGGTCCATATGGGAAGAAGGTGCCGGGACAAAAGATTCCTGCTCATGTCGGACTACCAATTCTGTCCAAGTCCAGCGAGTTACAAATGTCAAACAAAGTTAGGTGTGATTTCTAATGAATAAAATTCCTCCCAAACATTATGAGAAGTTGTTTGTAAAGGAAATGTCAACAGGAATGACCTCCAGATCCCCATCCACCTCCACAAACACAGACGTAACCCCCCACGGCCCAAACTCTGACCTTTTACCTCTCCCACTGAACCCAGACAGAACATTTCAGCTGGTTCATTTTACACCAGATGTTCTCAGCCCATTCCGTGCATTGATCTGTGCCAGACTGCTGCTGCTCTAGCGACCCAAAATACAACCAAAGCCGAAATTTAGTTTATGGTTTGACCCATGAATTATTATCCCCCTCATTTTCACCTAACAGAGGAGCTCTGTTGTAGATGTTCAAACTGTTTTCTTACTGACATACTAAGATGTTTTTGTCTGCTTAATCAGATGTTTGGTTCTCTTGAGGTAACATGAGGTAACTTTTACGTAATCTAAGTTGGAGTTAGACAAAAACTGTTTGGCCTTGTCAACTTTATTGTCACGTGTGATATCACAACTGGAGTGTATTATAACAGAACATAACAAAATAAGACTTGGCCTTGTTTGAAATTTGAGATGTTCAATGTAAGCACACAGGTTTCACACTCATATATTTTGACAAATATGTGGCTTAAAATTCCTGACTGGCATGTCACCTTACAGCAAGATACAGACTCTCCGCCATCAGTAAGACCATCCAGTGCAGTAGTTTTACTAGCAGAGTACTTCTTAAAGTCAGTTTTCTTGGAACTGGAGTGAGATGTTGTTTGTGCTCCTGCAGAACAGATGAAGTTCCTGCAATTGCAGAACACAGATCGGGTCTGCGAGTAGCGCAAACATCGCACTCATTAACCGAGAACAAGTGTTTACATAAACAGTATCCTAATGGGGGCTATTAACCGCTGTGTCTAACTGGCAGATCACTCCAGCTCATTAGTCTGCCTCAAGATTTTGTGGTCTGATAAGAAATTGTGTATCACAGGGAGATAAGGCACGATCGGTCTGTGAACAAACAATAAAACATTTTGTATTGCCAGCTGGCACTGAGCTGCATTTTTTAAAATTAGATGTACTCATGTCAAGCTACATGTCGAGTTTCCTATTTTTTGTCTAGGAACAAATGTGCAGTGCAGCGTAGTATTGTAGGACAGCATTTTGTCAACAGTCATGTTTCATAACTCTGTTTCAGAGTTTCTTTTTATCGTTATGTTTAGACGCTGACAGCACTGTATTCACAGTGACGTTAGAGACATAAGGTGTTTATTTACATTTCACCAAAATGTCAAACCACAATCTTTGACTAACCTCAACCAAAGTGCTCTTGTTGCCTAAACCTAACCACAGGCAGGACTCTGGATGTAAATGGTCTCTGGTGTGGCAGTGACAGCGAAGGTGACAGTGTGCTTCGTACACCTGCTTCCTCCACTGTGAATACATGTAGAGCCTCATTTCTTTATTCGTTCATTCAAAAAAACAACTGCCTATGAATATAATTCTGACATTACACTACCACCACAGTGCAGGGGACGCGGTTTCGTAGAGCTGTATATATATACATAATCTCTAGAAGACAGGCTTGTTTTATGGTTTAAGCCGGGGTTGGTGTGGTTGGAATTAGGGCCTCAGGTTAAAGAGCCATAGTTAAATTGACAGTCCAGGTGTGCTGTCACAGCCTGTCCCTGCCCAGGTGTCCTATACAACACGCCACAGTCTAGACAGCTCGTATCATTCCGTCCTTTATGTGTTTGAGGGGTGGAGCTTCCTCCTGTCATAATCCCAATGAGTGCAATTTCACAGATTTGCATGATGATTGAGATCGCGTCATGTCACACAGAGGTGAGTGAAACAAATCCAAACACATCTTGTAATGACTGAATGGCTCTTGTTTCTGAATGAGAAACAACTTCTGGTCGTTGCTTACAGGCATGTAGGTGGATACGAAGCACGTCTATCAGCCGCTGTCTACCAGTTACCTGTAGCCGTGCTGATTTAGCTGAATACGTCTACAGTGATTAAGCGCTATCTGGCTTCATTAAGAACGGGGCATTTCTGCTTTAACCTCAGTAAGTTACAATGGACACAATATTGCCTTAGATTCCTCTTCTAATGAGCTGCTCTGACCCTGTGCTATTCTTATTTCATATAGCACCACTGGGTAATTAAATTTAACTTAAACATAATCATTTTGTGCCAGTGTTGAATAAATTAGGTACAGGTCCTAGCTTAAAATTGTCACAAATGTATTGTTAGGTGTGCAATAAATACATAGACATTGTTACAGTAGAATAAATTGTATTTTGGTGTGTAAAAACAGTCACAAAATGTGGATGTATATAAAAACATTTCCCCGGGATATAAGGAAAAGTAACCCCACAAACAAATGCATTTTAATAAACATCTAGTAGTGACTGAGGATTTATGTATCCTAATTTGAAGCGTTACCTTTTATCTCTTTCCCCTGCCCTCTCCATCTTTCTCTCTCTCTCACATGACACACACGCATTCACAAATACACTGGTGCTAACATAGGGAAAGCTGTAATTCAGCTTCAAAGGGAAACCTGAGAGGGTCATGAATAATCACAGACATCTTTGTCTGCAGGGGAAAACAGCACTGCCCTCTGTACACATACACAAAGTAGTTTATCCAAGTTGTCTTTTTTTTTTGCCCTCCACCTCAAGGTTTGAAAAATACAAGTATGAGCATTTCAACTTGAAACAGTTAGTGATGTCATTTTGAGAAAATCATGGAAAACTGAGAGAAAAAGTGAATTTGGTTTATCAAATTGGAAATAAAGAAGCTGTATCACAGATGTCTTTTTGGTCTGTTAGCTTCTGGATGACTCTCAGGGCTGACAGAAGTGGAGCCAAGGTGCATTACAAACAAATTAATTCAAAGGTAGACTACATGCCAAAGGAGCAGCACAGGGTAAATTTTACAGTGGCGGTGTCTCAACAAAGGACTGTCCATATCTAAAAATAACCAACTTTGACATGTGGAAATGTTTAAACTGACAAGCTGATGTTGGCAAGTGCAACTACTCGAGTAGATAAGTAGTAAGTAGAACTGTCTATTGTGTTTATTTGGTGTGGTTGACCATTCACAGTTCTTTGCCTGCCAGTCGGCACGACAACCAAGTGACAATGAAATGTTTTGATTGGCTTGATGTAAGAACATTTTCCAACTTTGCAGATGGCCTGATTGCACGGCCTTCAGGAGATCAAGCGATGGAAAATATAATTTGTTTTCTTTTTGGCAAATGATTCTCCCCATAAACAGGACACGGATCATCTCATTTGTTTAGCTGATAAAGGCAACAAAAACATGTGCTCTTTTAAAATTTCAGTTCAACTTTGAGTGAGTGTCATGCAAAGTAACCTGTGTGTGACCACCACATGGGCAAAGTGCAGCATCTGTTGAGATGTCATGTAAGATATATACGGCTACTGCAGCTCTCTCTGTCCACATCCTCTGTGGACCGACAGAGACGTGATGAAAGTACAGCCCGCTCCCCTCCAGCCAGCAAAACTGAAGCTTGTAAACGATTTTAAAACTTTATTTTTTTACAGACTGGAGCACTTTTTCTCTTTAGGGAGTTTCACTGGCTTGACGTATGTTTTCTTATCCAACAGAAATGCTGTGGAAGCTGATGATGCACAGATAAGTGCATGTGACAGAAATAAAACTGACACATCTTGTAAACGCTCACCTGTAACGACACCTATTGTTTAATTAATTTCTTTTTCAATATATTCAAATCACATCAAATTAATACAACAGGTCTAACGAAATAACTGCACCCACGGGACACCGTTGAAGCTTTGAGTGAGTAATGTTTGTTTGTGTGCGTAAATGCTGGTCCATGGTGACATTCCTCCCCTGTCAAAGCCCGAAAGGAATTCCCTGGTAGGAGTGGCAGGCATGAGGTCTGTGTTTAGCACACACGCTTGCATACACACACACAATTACGCACAAATATACATGTCAAAATATTCAAAAAAAAAAAATAATCAAATGCACACCCGTGTACAAGCAGCAGGCCCCACCCAGACGTGAGGATAACCTCAGAAACATACTTCACGTCGGACATCGGAGCTCATCAGAATCTACAAGTCCTTTGAGGGTTGTGTAACATGATCGGAGAGAAAGACAGATAGAAAAAGAGGGAGAGAGAGAGAGAGGGAAAGAGAGGCAGACAGACAGATAGAAGAAAGGGATAGAGGGAGAGAAAGAAGGTAACCTGATGTCCCAGGAGCTTTCTGAACAGTGAACGGGCTCCCATTGAAGTTTAGAGAACCCCCTATTTTTTTTTTGTAATCCTCACCTCTATTCTCTCGTTCTCTCCTCACCCTCTCCTCTTCCATTCCCTCTCTCCTCCTGCACATACCTGGAAAACTACTGTGCTGTATCTGACCGAGACTGTTTACAGAACAGAGCGACACAAACTTTACATTCATCACTCAACTGAACTTTTCTTAGTGCCTCCTGTGTGTTGTAGTCAACTGGAATTTTCTCTCTCCCCCCTCCCTCCACCACTCTTAAACACAGGACCAAATGACTGCTACTGAGCTCAATCTCAATTCAGAAGCTCCACTTTCACTTAATGACAGGTAAGAAGAAAACTTCTCAAGTCAATATTCTGAGAGAGACACATTTTCTTTATTTTCTTCTTCTCTGTTTCTCTGTATAATATGCACATACTCGCGCACACAACACACTGCATGCACTCACTCACTACCATATTTAATTAAGAGTTTTAAACAAACAAGGTAGGACTCACCACCTTGTCAATGCTCCTTCTCCTCCCTCCCCAGTGAGTGAAAACTTCCAGATAAACTCTGCTATATTCCACCTCACTCTCTCCAGGCCGGGAGCAGACTTATCCCAAACTCTAAATCCCGCTCCTGCTTTTAAGTCTGTGAATCCAGGTCTCGAGCCATCCACTTCTGTCTGTCTCCCTCCCACACTCTTTGGGAAGTGGATTGCTCTAAAAGTTTAGAGTCCCAAAGCTGCTCCCTCCCTCCTGTGTGGCTCACTGCAGGTCCTAGTGCCTACCCTTTCCACGTGCTTCCGTTTAAAAAAAAAAAAAGAAAGAAAGAAAGAAAAGCACAGCTGCTCATAATTTACACCTAGCTGCTGTTATTCATTCTCTCTTTCCATTCACTGTTTCATTCAAGTTTGTCTCTCTCTCTTTTTTTTTTTGCGCAACACCAGTGGAAATAAACTTTCACTGGGGGATGATTCAACTTCTTTTCATGTGAGATTTGACGTCATCAATACTGAGGTCAGCCATTGCCCTTGCTGTGCAGTGAAAGCTTCCCAAGACTGTCATTGTTATTCCGCACGTGATTCATTGCTGACTTGGCATTGATCACCTTGAATATTTGAGTTCAGAAGGTGCAACAGGCCTCAGCTATGTGTCTGTGGTTAAACCACCGCCGGCCTTAGCGTAATGGTGGTTGTGAGGGCGAAGGCAGTCAAACAGCTCATCGACCATATCAAAAGCGTAGTACTCTGGCATTTTCTATAAGAAGAATATGATAAATCTGGACATGCTTTTGCAGTTCAAACACAGGGAAAACGTGTACAGTTCAATGAGATTTGTGGATTTTTTCAAGAATAGAACTTTGATGGTCCGCTGCAACCAGGAATTTATCCCTGCTACTTGTCACTGGCAACTGGACAGAAAATGGGAAATAGAGCAACAAGAAGAGTCAAACCGTGCAACTATGATATCCCCTCACCCTTGTGGAGATTAGCCACACCCTTCATTCAACAGGGCCTCCAGGCTCCAGTGTCACAACAGTCCCTTTCTGACATTTCTGCCCCTCTCTTGTTTATGCATCTTTATTTTCCCATCTCTCCTGTCTTGCCTTCTCATCCTCTTTCTGGTTCTATGTGTTTCTCTCTTTCACTGCTTCCCTCTGACCTGAACCGTATCGTTGTCAGAGCCCCTGGCGCTGAGCAGACAGACATCCCACCCCTCCGCTCCGACAGACAGAGAGAGGGAAAAAAAAAAAGAAAGACCGAGAAAACTGAGAGAAAGGAGGGATTGTGTGTCACTGTCATCCTTTTCTCCTCCTCTTGGGAAAGTGGAATTCCTTTACTTTTCGCTGAAACGCTGGTTCTCTGTCTGCGTTAATGAGTAAACTTTACTGGGCGCAAATGGAGCCTGGAAGAAATAACACAGGTGAGAAAACCTGAGAGGGATCTTTCTCTCTCTTTTCTCAAGAATTTTGACCCCTCGCTGATGAGTTCAAACCCAAGCGTGTATTTCCTTAAAGCTGCCGTGACTCTTCTGGAGGCTCAGCGTGTGACATTTTCAAGCGTGTGTATGTGCGTGCATGTGAGTACAAGCTTGTGTCACTGTCAAAACCGCCTTGGCCCTTGTTATCAAGACTCAGTTTGAAAGGGGAAACCCCAGACGGTGAACTTTAACCCCGCACCCCACGGGGTTGGTTAAGGGTGAGAAATGCTGAGGAGGGGTGAGCACTTTGAGCTGGGAGGGAGGAGAGGAGGTTAAGAGTGCAACGATATCCTCATATGTCAGGCATTCTGATGCTGGGAGTGCTATAGAGGATCCGTGTGCATGAGTGTGACCTTGTTTTAGGCCTAGACTTGAATGCACATGGTGTGAAAACTGCAGTGTTGGTCAGGTTTCTTAACCTTAGGCAATTTGTCTAAGTTTATATCCAGAGTGAAGAGCTGAATGCTACTGAATCTTTATATCTGAATTTATGTCTTCTTGCCATTTCTGGTCATTCAGTCTCACTCGTTTCTGTGGTTTACAGTATAACATGTACAAAAGTGAGATACAACTGTCAAATAATGACAACAAATATGTTGTGTGTATTTGTGTGTGCGTTTAAAGAAATAAAATAAATGAATAAATGTGTCCCATTTCTCAACGGAAATGAAAAGGGCTGTTTGTGGTTGCATCAGGGTTTGTTGCAGTAAAATGTGCTATTAATCATTGTTACACTGCACGTGCACATGCATGTGTGCAAGTGTGTGTGTGTGTTTATGTGTATTATAATAATGGGGATGAGTCAACCCTAATGTGTGGTCTTCAATTCGCAGTTCTACAAATTCCACTTAGCGCATACAAAGACTAGGTCTTGTCATGAACATACAGTACCACTGCTGCATAATTATCTCAATCGCATTCTGTACAATGCAACATCGCTGTCTTTTTTGTTTATGGTTCCAGACAATACAGTATGTGAGTTGATTCCTATGATCTGCAGCCAGCCGTGAAGCAACAGTGCCACACAGCAGGGAAAAAAAAAATCCACATCCAAATCCAAACACCCTGCTTCTTTCCAAGCACTTAACACCTGGTTCTAATCCCTAGACACGCTCAATATGTATCTGAGAGATATCTGAGCTAAGCGGTTGGACAGGTTTCTCCCTGGCACAAAGATGCTGCTCAGGGACACACCAGCTTGCTGAAACAAATAAAACACACTCGTGTCAAAGCAAAAATCTCCATTCATCTCAATCATTCCAAGAATGATGTCACACTTTTCTGCACTTCAGCGTCGTGTGTGTGTTTATTTAGATCCTCGGACCTAAATAAACACAGTTTATTTAGATCCTCTGTCATCCAGATGACAGGATATGTACAAGTAATAAGTCATAGAAAACTTGAAAGGTCAGTTCACCTACTGTATAACTAGAATGACCTCCTCACAGTTGTTTGCCACAGCCACTCAGACAGTCTTTTTATCCAGAGTCATAAGAATTTGAAGCATTTGTGTTAAGTTTTGACATTTTCTGTGTGAGGTCTGGAGTAACTACAAAGTGTTCTGGCTCAGTTGGTAGAGCACCCGCCCCATGTGCAGAGGCTATCGTCCTCGCTGCAAGCGGCCCCGGTTCGGGTCCCGCGTCGGACGGCCCTGTACTGCGTGTCATTCCCCCCATCTCTGCCTCCCGTTTCCTGTCACTCTCTGAACTGTCCTATCAATAAAGGCATGAAAAGCCAAAAAATATATACTTAAAAAAAAAAAAACGTGTTCTGTGTTCTGTTCTCACACTGATCTAGACCTTTAACCACCAAAACTGTTTGTCCTTGATACCAACTGAATGTATGTTATCTAAGATCATGTGCTGTGAGGTCACTCACCATGCCCTTGACCTTTTACTTCCAAAATCTGTTTTGTACATCCAAATGAAGCTTTGCACCCAATATGAAGAAGTCCTACTGAGATTGTGCGTCCACAAGAATGAGACGCATAGATTACCCAACAACAATGAGCCTCTCGATTTGGTTTTGAGACGACAAGTAAAACCCAACACAAAGTTTAGAGTGAGCCACCAGACAGTGGTATGGCTTTTTGTCATTGATTCTTCAAGCCTTGGTGGTTGGTCAGTCTTGCGTCTCTCAACTAGGTTCAGATCCGATAACTGTGACGGCCACTGCAAGTGATTCAGATCATTTTCAAACCCTTTGTGTCCTCTGGATGGGGGCATTGTCATCCTGAGTCCGTTTTTTTCCAGCAGTTTAAGGCAACAGTATCAGTTTGCGTAAACTGTAGAAGATTTCCCCTAAAATGCAACACTGATTTTCCAATCTTTCAAAATTCCCTTTTTCATGGACCACTCGATAAGTGGTTTACATTGGAACAAACCTCATGAGAAAGTTACAAGCACTGTGTTGCGGGAACAGATGTTTGTACAGAAGACATTTTCCTTGCTTAGAGAATCACACTGATACTTCATTCAGTATCTCAGACTGATATTTTAAAACCGGAGCAAATAAAAATTTAATAATGTAAATAACAAAATACAACTATATACTGTAGGTATCATTTGATTATTTGGGTGAACCAGCACTTTAATGTTCACCATTAGCTCATTGAAGTCAAACCAGTATTTCTGGGTGGAGACATTTTGTGTATCACTTCCTTCCCAATTTGTCACAATCAATCACCCTAAAAAGTTCCAAAAACGATCACGTTCTTTTTAGGCCCTTGAACTGAATCATAGAAATAATTTAAACAGGGATTAATCATGAGATAGAGACGTACCTAAATGGCAACTACACGACACACTGAGAAAAATGAAGTGTTCCAAGGAGAAAGTAGTCATAAAGGAGATAATCTGAGCAAAAATGGTAAATGCACATGCACACATTAAGTATTATGACACTCCTTCATTATAGCTTATTATCTATGTTTGCTGTGACTTGAGATAATACCTGAAATCTTTTGTATTACCATTTCTGCTCCAATCAATAACTGATGACACATCTCCCCTCTAGCATTTCCCATAGCATTTATTCTTCCTTTTCCTTAACGGGAAATGTCAAAACCTACGCCATAAACGCAGTAATTATTAGAGGCTTTGTGGCCCAGTTATCCATATGTCACAACATGGGAGGATGAATGGTTTAATTTCACCTGCACTTTTGTTGACTGTGTGTACCTATGGTCGCATGCGTGTGTGCGTGTTGTCCTGCGAGGCGACTGAATAGCTGTTCCTCCGCGCATTGTTGAGTTAGAGGGCTCGTCCTCCTACACCCTCATCATGGCCTTGCGCTGACGCATCCCAGAAGCCTCTTCACTCATTGAGTCTTCTGTCCCCTTCCTCCCACGGCCGTGTGAGGCAGAATCCCGCTATTGTCCCGCCAAGGACGGATAGCGGTGTACACATGCTAGCAAACAGCCTGCACCGAGAACCATGCACAGAATGTACAAATGGATTCAGAGCGACAGCAGGAGCGTACCTGAACCTATAGAAAAAAACATGCGGCACATCACTTCCAGCATGATATCAAGAAGTTTTTGTTTTTTTTAAAAGCTGAATATTTTCCCAGTTGTTCCCACAGCTTGAACCTCCAACCTCTAATCTCCTCTCTGAGGAAACAGAACTCTTCATTAAACTCAGAGACCCCGTGTGTGTTTATGCATGCCTGTGTCTGTTACTGTGGTTCTGTACTGGGTAAGTAAGTGTATTAACCTTTAGCCTCTCTCACCATTGTCTCTGTGACATGCCCCACTGCTACTGGAACCCGTTCCCAGAGATTTTGGCAAAATGTTGAAATTACCAACATCTTGTCTTGATTTCACATCTGGGTGTATGCCAAACTCGAGGGATACGAGGCGGCCTAACGCATCCCACTGTGGAGAGGAGCACTGATAATGGACTCCTCGTTGCTGTCAAATGACGTAAACAGTCAGTTAATTTTTAAATCAAAACTTCCTGCTGTAAACTGAATTATTATTGTGAGCAAGTTCAATATGTCTTCTCGTCCTCTTACGTCCAACCTTTATTGAGGTTTCTTCTGTGAGCACAGGGATTACCTTTTGTCCTTCAAATAAATCTCAAAGTATCATTAAATTCAGTTGAAAAATAAAGATTAAAGACAAAATCACAACAAGCTTAACTGCAGATTTAATATGAGCGTTGTACTGTCTGGGAATTAAAATTGAAGGTATAATTGTCAATATGTGACGACAGATTCATGGTCAGAATAACCTAACTCCAAAGACCTTTAGCAGCTCGTTGTCTTTCACACACAGAGGGCATTGTGTCCTGCAGTGGAGCTCTGGCCTCAGGGTCTGTTGCTTCACAGCTCAAAACTCATACATGTGGGCTTAGATATTTGCCTCAAAACATGTTTGGTATCCTTCCAGTATGTTTCCCGTACGGCTTTATACAAACTATATGAGACAAGAGTCAGTGATGAATTAAATAACAAAAATATGGGAGGAGACTCAGGATGCACAGAGCTGCTGTACAGCACATCTCCCATGTGGAATAAATTTTTTCAAAAGTGAAACCAGCTTTTAACAGGAAATAACTTGGCTCATATCCTCACCCACATATCAGAATCCATTCTGCGGTCACTTTTCCTCCAGCAATCACAAAGTCATGCCCAAGATAGTGCAAGGACAGTGAAACTAAACTAATAATCATGGACAAGAAAATTCAACTAGGTTTTCCCACAAATCCCCACGATTTCCTTCCCCCCCCCCCCCCAAATTAATATTTCCCCTTTTACACAAGTTTCATCTATTAAGAGTCAAAGCATTAAAGACCACAAACCTTCTCCCAAATGTAAAACTGCTGACTCACCTCTGACTTCACTAGACATCATCACGCATCGGTGGTAATTATTTCCTCTCAGTTTGTCATTAAGTTTTTCCCATTCACTTTCCTTCTGTTAACGTCTGTGCAATGTATGAGTAAGCACAATCGCACACCTTTCTCTCTGTGCTGAGAGTACAATAAGCACAGTAGGTAGCATTTATGCATACACGTGGTGCAACCATCAAAACCTAGTTGCACTTCAAATAACCTGTTTGGTGTCACAACATACTTCCCTTTTTACCACATAGGCCTAATGCCGGAGCAAAGGATTGTTGCATCATAATGATCACTATTACTGGCTTCTACGTGAACTTTCAAATTCAGCACTGATGCAACCTATGAAAAACCAGGGTTCACCCTTTGTATAGTCATTAAAGGGCCAAATGAAATGAAAAGAGGATTTTCCCAGCTTTAATTTATTTATTTATCTGTTAGAATTTACCAAATGAATGTCAAAAAGTTATCTTAGTATTCATATGTCAAAATCAATGTATTTCTCTGCCTGAAATACAATATTGAATGTGTGATGATCCTGCGGTGCATCACCTCCGTCACAGGAACAAGTCTGCATTTTTCCTACTTTGGCTCTAAGTTGAAACATAGCCTATATGGTGTCACTTCAAAATGCTTGCACTGTTTTATCCCTGTTTCATCTCAACCCAATTCATGATTATTTTTTTTCAGCAGTTACATTATTTTGCTAAAATTATCAATACTAATAAATACCCTGCCATTTTCACACAAGAGCAGCTCTTGTGTGATAATGGGTAAGTTAAAGCAGATATCAGTGGAATGTTTTTGTTAATATAAGTCCTAAATAGTCCTATTTTCCGTCAGCAATCACTTACATGGAGTGTTTCAGCCGTAACACGAGTCTCTCCGTCACTCTGCTCTGCTGTAACCCGAGGAGAAAACTTTCCTTGTGGGATACAAGTGTTATCCAATGAGGAGAGAGAACGGCATGAAGGGCTGTGTGTGCAGCCAAGGGATGCGCGTGAATGTGGTCACGTAGCACGAGGACCAATAGCTGCCTGACGAGGACGGGGGCTGCTAACTCATGGTGCGTTCAAGGAAACTCGTACTTTGTGTTTTTCCTTCCTGTGAAGTCATACCAGTTCGATCTGGTACCAGTTCACGGGTCGGAAGTTACGAGTGGCCGTTATAGGGAACTTTCACGGGCAACAGGATGGTAAAAACACGAGCTACGGGTTGCCTGGAACGTTACAAAGTCATAGTTGTGACTTGAAGCTGTAACTTACGGTTTCAAAAGCCTGCCTTGAACGCAGCATTCGCCGAAACGGCCGTGCCGCTGATATCTGCTTTAACATTTATTTAAAGTCAACTATGTCCAAATGGTGTCCTGAACAGCTTGATGGAGAAAGCAGTGTTGTATTTTCTATGTCTGAAATTGGCTCTTATTTTTTTGTCTGATAAAGGGCCTGGGCTGGAAACGTAACATTTGGTGACACTCACATTAAAACATATGGAGCTGAATCTAGCGAGCGATTATCTGAAATTGGCTTTTTTCCATCGCCTATAGGTGTTTTCTTAGTGTCTTATCTTATCTCACACTGCATACATTTGTATTTGAGTACATCTGATCACCGGGTATAGGTGTTCTCTGTACCATACTCACTTCAGATACTGATGATCACCCTCTTTTGCTAGACGACTGTGCAGGTGTTGAACTTTGATTTAAATGCCACTCGCAACTCTTACTTTAAAGGTGTGTGCTTGAGCTAATCATTTCATGAACATGAAATAAACTGTTTTAAAATAGCTGTCATTAAGTCACTTAAATGTTTTTAAGAAACACAGCTTATCCTCAACATGACATGTCTGGTCATGGTCATAAATATTATAGAGTATAGTACTGTACAATTCAATTAGTTAAGTTTTCTTAAAAATAAAATAAAGTGTCATTATCTTGTCAAATATAATAACAGTCAATCTAGTAACAGCAGTTGGTAACAATACCACATGTGAGAGTTTCATTTGAAAGTTAAATGCATAGTAAAACGTTATGACAGTTATGCCAGTATAATTCACACCCATTCAGAAGGTGAGAGGTGGAGCATGGGAGACAAGGTAACTTGCAGAGCCTAAAGGTTTGATGTAGAGGGTGTGGGGGTTGGACTAGGGTGAGTGAGGAAGAGACAAGAGTCAAGCAAGGAGGGAGGTGCAGAGTAAGTTGTGAGGGGTGAGTTAAAAGAGACACCTGGGAGAGGAACAAAGCAGCAGCTGCCTTGGCTTTACTCCTTGGAAACCCTACAGAGAGTATTTTTTAAGGGTTAAACCAGGTCAACATTTACACTCTTGCATATACACTCACATATACAAACACACAGCCAGGCATACACACAGACGCACAAAAAAAACACAGGTTCAAACACAGCCTGTATAACAAGAACTCATGTTTCCTCAGGTTGGAATTAATCTTTTTTGTCTTCAGCATGTTGACACTGAGATGCTCCATTACCAGTGTGAAGTTTTGAAGTCTAACCTACATCATAGAGCTTGCCTTTGTCATAGAAGTCTACAGCATCTGACAACGAGACGCTGTTACTGCTATGAAGACTGGCCATAATGCTTTTGAATGTACTGCAAATGCATGGCAGAGATTGAAGATCACATAAAGATTGGGCAGGTAAAAAGCTGAAAACAGCTGGAATCAGAAGGCTGGAAATCTTGCATTCATATCCAATAGACATGAAGTTATTCTATTATGAGTAAATGATGACATCATGGAGACCCCGGGATGTTTCCAGCTCTGACTAATCTCAACAGATTTCCAAACAGGTAAAAAGTCAGGATTGAATGAACCCCTGAGGGTGATGATTACTGTCGATAGCTGGAATGCATAGAAAATAACAGTGTTGTGCTTTTTAGAGATCACACTATAGGAGGAAAACCCCAATTACCACCCCCACAAAGCTCTAGGCATGACCTCCAACACCTGTAGCCAACAGTCTAAACACTCCCAGTCTGTAGAGACATGTGATGTGACACACCCTCTCGCTTTCGACTTGCTCAACCTACTACTGTAAGCGCAAAGTCATTAGTGTTAATAATGTCATACAATAGATATAGTTTCTTTTAAAGTACAGTTATAATTGAATATGACTATAGCCCCTTGTACTACTGCTTGTATGTTTTTGAACTGAAATTACAGTGACGTGTAAAGAAGTCTAACTCCTACGTGCAGGAAGGACAAAGAGATAAACTTGAAAAAAAGGAGCAGGGGATTAAAAGTTCCCTGAATTGGTGTAAAGACATACACACAGCTACTGTATATTTACTAACACAGTGTTATCTTCATAAACAAATTGATAGCATTTTCCATGTTAATTTCCAAAGTATCTTAGATTTGTTTTAAAATTGTTTACATTCTTGTTAACTAGGTCTCTGGGAACTTTCCGCAGTCCTCGTTATCTGCCTCTGCTAGCACATTTCTACATTTCTTGGGTGCATGATTGCCACGTGAAATGTGCATGTTCATGTGAAGCAATTGTCAGGTATTTGTGCTGCTGCCTGTGACTTTATGAAAGTACACAACAACAAAACAGGGACTGTGGGACACACTCCAAGTGCTATTGTGAAGAAACAAACTTAACAAGCTACCCTTTTATGGTACATTGTGACTCTTTTATGATGCTTAGATTGATTAAAAATATTGCATAACTTGCGCAATCTATATATTTTCTCAACAAATCAATGAAAATAAATCCAATGAAGGGACAACAATGAAGTGATGCTACTAAAAAGGATCTATGTGAAGCTCAAGCATGTTATAGTCTATTCATCTGTCACAGTCCTCCAATATTCAGAGACAACATAAACACACTGTGCATTGTTTACATCTCGCTGCTGAAGAAAGTCCAGCAATAATGCTGCTATAAGTAGGACTCAAAAAAATGACAGACTGCTCCTGTATGAGTGAATCTAGTTGTACAGTACATTTCAATAACTGGCTGCAGCTTTGTATTGTGACCAAGACTTCTTCATTTGGAACAAATGGTATTAAAGAAGTGCTGAGACAAACTAACACAGCACAGTATAAGTTTTCGTCAACATAAAAAGTGAGTAGAACACCAAATTTAATTTAATAAATCAAGGGAGGAGCTTTCGAAAGGAATGATATTCCTCAAGAGTGAGTCATGAAGATGCAGAATGGTTTTCGTCACTAACACATACACACTGACAATGAAGACGGTTTGATCTGATGTTTTTATGAGCTTTTAGGATTGTTTCTTTTTCCTGAGCTGTCCCGAGGCTTGCCTAAACAAAAGGAGATCACTGTCAAACAGCGTCATCAAAGGGGATTAAATAGGAACGAGCATAAGACACTGCATGTAATGGAAACCGACTCACCAGCTCGCTCTGGAGCCACCAAGGGACCGAGGATGAAGCGTAAATAGGGACAAATAATATACATATGCACCAGAACAAGGGACACACACCAGATCTGCCATGTTCAAGCTTAGATAAGTCTTCAAGACCATTTTTGTCATTTGTTTAGACCTAAATAAAGCACAGAGTTTACTGGAAGGGCCCTGGACATAGCGAATTACTGACATAAACAGGAGCAGCACCAGTGATATTAAGCTTCCTCTGAACTACTTGGTCGGATGAATTTCTCGCTTCTGCTGTAGAAACATACACTTCAGACAGCTCTTGAATGTTCCCAAACAAAAGAACAACAAACGATTATTAAACTGCATAAGACTTTCAGGAAAAATGTTGTTTTCTTCAGATTCGAGGAAACAATAATTACTCGCTTACATTTTCAGTTAGTTCTGGTCATTTCCGTTACTGTAAAATTCCATGAATGCAGAAATATGTTTTACTTTTGTAGTATTTTGCTGAATGTATTTAAAATTATCTAGTGATCTCCACACTTTGAGAGTGATTGGCTTCAATCAGATCCAGGTTCCAATGAGGCTAACCAGTGTATTATTTTTCTCCCTGCTCTTACATCAACAGAATATCCACCATAAACCATCCACTGTGACCAAGTTTTACATAGCATATGCAATGTTGCAAGTGCAAAACACCACTTGAGCACCACAAGGAATGTTCTGCAGACCAGTCTGCAATTTTAACATTCATTTTTTTGACAATATTTTCACAAAAGTTGAAATGATTGTGTGTTTCATTACCGGTTATGTTGTGTAAGTTTAAGCCTGCATGCTGACTTCGATAGTGAAATGGACTGAGACTAATGAAGCTCAGGAAGTTGTGAAGCACTTGCATGAGACGGGAAATGAATGTCAGTAATGTAAGTTGCAAGCATGCTGGATTTACTCGTCTGATTGTGGTATGGTCCTTTAAGCCCCTCGATTCCTGTGTGTGTGGCGGCTTGAGGTGGAGATCTGACAGACAGCGGGGCTGGTACGAGCCTACAGGGCTTAGTTACAGCCATAAACAAAACCCAGAACACAGGACACATCTGCTGCCACACAGTAGCTACTATCTGCTACTTCAAAGCAGCATCTGCTAAAGCCATCACATGCTCCGTGGTGAGGAGTGGACAGAAAGGGAGGAGGTGAAATGGGAGGAGAAAGAAGGATGGAGTGAGAGAGCAATGAGCAATAGGACCTTCAGTGACAAGGTCTTTCACAAAGGAATCTCTGACCCATAACATGTGAATGGAGGAGGTTTGATGTCATTTGTTTAGAGCAGCGGAACATCATGGAAAAAGGTGCGTTAAGTTCAGGGACTTTTACTACACACACATACACACTGGTGAGGCAGGTTACAGATTGGAGTGGCTGTGACGGAGGGTAGACCATGGACTATTACTCCTCCTAACATATGGACACTGAACACAAATCATGAATCATAAAGCTGAGGCTACAGATTTTGTGAAATGTAATTGCTCTCGCACTCGTTTTAGACAGACATTCATGGTTCCCTGAGGGTAAACCCTAACCACTTGCCAACACTGACCCACCATTCCCAGTTAACTTAATTTCAAACAAAGGGGTCCCAAAAATCTGTCTGTGTAACTTGCTGGTTCCCAGATCTCCTGAACATCTCTGTTGGTTATCAATAGAAATTATGATCAAAACATTAACAGGAGACCTGAGATGTGTAATAAACTCAGGTTTATGGTTTAAAATCCAGCTGTAGGGAAGTTTTCTGTCAGAGTGCTATTTCTTAATCCTAACCCTTGAATAAAATGTTGAAATGTTGTCCCACGAGTCATCATTTGCTTTTACAGTCCACAGTGTCGTTCAAAGCGATGCTGAATACCTCATTTCTTTCTTTTCCAAAAACCTCTCACCTTCTGGCCTGGAGATGGCTGGAGGCCGTTTGCATACTGTGCCAACAATCACTCACACAGCATCCAAACCACAGCAGCCAAAGTTCAGGAAACAAAGTCTTTTGAGAGGAAATTGGTGTATAATTGTCTACTGAGAGAACTCCTCACAGACATGAAGCCAAGTGATAACATAAAAAAAGATTTTCTTTTGCTCTTTTGAGTCTTCTGAGAAAAAAATCATTGAGTTTCATTGTACTTGGCACCTAATTTGACATGGGGATAGCTCTGGACAGATGTTCCCTTCAAACACACATCTGTCTGGATTTCTTCTGAGATATCTGATGCACTTCTCTTATGGTGGGAGAGGCAGGGGTCAAACGCTCATGAGGATTCTCTATGCTGAAGTCCGTGAAGGGTGGGGAGGAAGAAAACCCCGCAAAGATAAAACAAAGAATGAAAAGAGCGATGGAAAAGATGCAGGATGATGAGAGAGTGATCCATCTGTGATTGTCCTGGCTCTAAGGTTTGGAATAACCTAATTTGAACATATTCTCGTCTCAGCCAAGTCGGGCTTGAGGCGACTTAGATATCACGCGTCATATTATTAGAAAAGTCTGCTTTGTGCTGCGGAAAAAACACCAATCGGCTCCCATGTCTTTGTCATTACAGAAATTCACAAGATGCTGCTCACTCTGTCAAATCCTGTCTAGAGCAAAGGAAACATCAGCAGAATGGAATGAAGCACCTAATTGATGCTGAATGACTGGAAATGATGTGGAACCCAGACGCCCTCCAATCCATGGTTACCATTTTAGGTATGACTTCCCAAAATTAGGGGTGTAGTTATATTTTCAGGAAGTCAGGAAAAAAAGAGTAGGTGGGTGTGTGTGTCTGTGTGTGTGTGCATGTAACACCACTTGGGTGGTTGGAGCTTGGCAGACACACCCTGCCTCTGTGCCAGACGCTTCTCTAATCAACGCAGGTCACCGGAGTTAGATGGCTGCTTTCTAAGCCGCTTTAACTTGGAAAAGATGTGATGGCTTCACCCTCCATTCAGCGCTGAGCTTCATCACCTCCACTCAAACACAGAGACCGTTTCTCTCTTTCATAATCATTTCATTATGAACCCCAAAGAGATTTCAATATCCTGTGTCTACTAAGCAACGAAGGTGGAGCTGCTTACTGTGTTACACTCAACGTCGCAGTAAGCATTTCCAGCCCAGTGTTTATAGCCAAGCTTTACTTTCACAGTAATTGCTGCTGTGTTTTTCCACTCACTCTCCTCCATACAAAACATTCTTAATAGACGAAGACCACGTCCTATGCCGCAGTCTTAGCGATACGAGATTTTACAGTTGGCTCTACCACTTCACCCCTCAAGAGTTCATAGAAAGGAGCTGGAAACTTTTCAGCAATGGCTGCCCTTTCAAAAGTTATTCTGCAGATGGAGCTATAGGAGGCAGCAGGCAGAAATGCGTGCACACATACACATTTAATCTATACAATGTCACGTTCTGGGGGCTCCCGGCCGTCTGCAGAACTGAGCTCTTTGGGTGTTTAGTGTTGTCTAGCGGCGAGAGAGGGCCTCCGAGCCATAAAGATGTCTCTTCCACTCCATTCATAAACCTCTGACTAACTCACTCCCAACCCACTGGGACCACACAAGACCATTTCTCAATCACACTGACAACACACCTTGCCAAAACATTACTACCCTTGACCAATCTTCCACTAACTTTCAAGTTGTGTTGTATAATTTTAACACTCGACCATATGCCAGCTCTACCGCATGTCAAATGTAATCAATAACTCAGATCAAAATAGTAAGAAGAACTTCATAACACTTGGCTTTCGTGATACTGTACGGTAGATGTACATATTTGCAATGCTTCAGATGTCAGTAGACCAGTTTCTGACTCAACTCTCCAGTCAGCTGGAGTTCACCAAGAGTTAGAGTTTCATGGCTGTAGACAGCTACTGTTTGAGGCTGAGCTGAATAGCAGAATATTAAGAACAATCTGTGTAAGAATGCATCATCATCCATATAATACCAGAGTAAAGCCCATGCCCATGGACAAGATTTAGGGTTTTTTACCAACTTCCTGCACTTTCATCTCCACAATCTTAACAAGCACGCAACTCTGAATGTTTGTCAAATGACATCACCATTAACCCAACCACATATAAGTCATTCTTCTCTCTCTCTTGTGTGCGTGTGTGTGACCACCTACGCATATGTGTGTGCGGGAGGGATGGCAATAGGAAGTCCAGTGATAAGTAATGATGGGTGTGAGTCATGTATTTATATGATATCATCAGCACCAGTAGCCTGGTCCACAGTGGAAACGTGAACAAAATAAAAATCTGTGTTGACCTACTTTATCAGATGACCCAAAAAATCCAACACAGTTAGCATAATTAAAATCTACTGAATGAGAAATGTCTTTCCAAACATCGTGTCTTCCAACACAAACAAGTTGCAAACCCCTCATACAATCAGACAAAGCCCCTACTGCGGCTATTCTAGCATGTGTGTACCCATCCTACATTGTCCTGTTTCCCACTGACAATTGACTTTACTGGCACCACATACCAACTGTTGCCATGGGTTCTACAATAATGGCTATGGGGTTATGACTTGGTAAGATTTGGGCACTGAAACTACTTACTTTGGGAAAAGAGCATGATTTGGGTTAATATAAGAATTTCCTCAGCATTAGACAATCTTTGTTGTCATGGTTACAATAATAAAAACATATTAACTTTCACATGGGAACTCTATTCCCTTGTGTCACAACCCTTCCTATAATGACCTCTAGATGTCGCCTAACCACAAAATGTAGCTATGCGTCGTAATAACCGGCAACACGAATGACGTATGCGCTCAGTTTTTACAGGACAGTCTTCATCAAAAATGCATTTTCAGTTTATAAGCAGAAACTGACTTAACAAATCAAAGTCTACAGGTTTACAGGGGCTACTTCGGTATGAATGAAGAAAAGTCGCTTGGAGCTCTTTTGTGCTGCAGAAGCTCTGATGAATTGACTCAAGCGATGTCACACGAGACAGCATCTGTTGGAGCTTTAGTTCTGAATAGTGAAAAACCACATGTCTTTGTAGAGGTGTTGGACTATAAAGAGGTGAGCTTACCAGATTTGGCCATCTCTTCAGTATCTCTGCTCGAGGCTAGAGGTAGCATTACCTGTTGCAAGAGGTTGACTTGTATTATTGGCAATGTAGGCATCAGGTTTTGACAAGAAAGAGGAATGCGTGGAATGAAAAAAAGATGCTATCTCTGGTTCTACTGCAGCAAATTTGATCCTGACAGTTTTATATGAGTTTTAAAAGTAAAGTAAAGGTTATTTTCCTTTTGGTGTTGTTGTTGGCCAGATCTGACCACAGACAGATCCTCAGAAGGACCCCGGGTACTAGTTAATCACTCCATCTTGCTCAAGCACACTTGGTGCGTGCCAGAACTAGAAGTCCAAAATGTCCTTTGGAAGGATGAAATCAAATGAGTTTCGTGATCCTAGAATTTCAACATGGCTAAATCCAGTAAAGTCCCTATTGACAAAGTCCATTTGCAGACACAAAGAAACACTAGACACGAAAGCAGCACCAGCAAAACATTGATAAATTAATCCCATCAGTTGACAATGAAAAAGGACAAAACACAAGCAGAAACAGAAACCATAAGAGACCTCTGCCAGTCAGGTCCAGTTCACATCTGGCCTCTCAGTTAATGGAGATGAATGTGCTCATGGTGCTGAGTATGCTCACCATACGGATATAAACATCTTAATTTAATGAAAAACTAGGGGCCACATTTTAAGGTGGTGATTTTGTAGCCTTACGAGAGAGAGAACAGTGAATGAAGTTCAGCCTACATCAAACTGAATGACGAATGTCCTGTTTGTATTATGTTCAGTGACTTGTTGATGATGTCACATGTTCCTGCTGCCACGTCAACAGTCTGCAAAGTGTTGGCCCTGTGTGTGTGTGTGTGTGTGTGTGTGTGTGTGTGTGTGTGTGTGTGGTGGTGGGGTGACAGCAGGTAATGTTACCCAGGGGAATTACAGCGAACACACTTGGCTTTCACACATTTGTGTCTCTGCTCGTAAAGAGATGCTTATTTTGCCTCTTGTGTTTTGCCATTGGGCCGGCTCTGGTTTACATCTTCACTTCAAAAAAGGAGCGAGAGGAGAGAGGAAGAAATAAAGGGAAAGAAAGGAGGGAGGGAGAGTGAAGGACAGAAGACAGAGAAGTAGAGATAAACACTTAAGGAAAGAATGACATAGCCCAGAGACAGGGCGACCATTAAATCCAGCTGACGATCCCCCTGATTGATGTTACCACATCAGAGATGGCACTGATTCTCCGTCTGGCAGAGAGCATGTAAGTGCAGGATAAAACACAGAGACGGACTGGGTCCTATTTTAAGCCAGCAACTTCTAGCTACCTCTGAAACTCTACCTTGTGCTGATAGGAAGTGGGCAAACAAAACAGAAGTGACAGGTCGGCACTGTCGGACTGTTTAAAAAGCACAATTACTGTTAAGTGTCCACAGATACACTCTCTGAGACAATCAGAATCCGCACTTCACAGCTAATCAGCATCGCTTCAGCATGTCAACAGAGATGAATGGTGAGAGGCAGGTGCTGTCAAAAAAAAAAGAAAACATTTCATGCTCTGCAGGAGACCGTATGTGCCCCATTGGCCCTACTGTTTAAGGACTTACAGTATCACAGGGAAGAAAGAAAATATGTTACTCAAGACGGCCCTTGTTTTTCTTTGTGTGTGACAAGCTCCAGCTTCCAGCTGAAGACTGACAAGTGGCGGCGGAGGGCAGAGGGCGGAGGGGGGCTGAGCTTCAGCAACTTATCGGAGGTGAAAAGAAATTTGTGTTGTTCAGATGAAGGATCATGATTGCTGTCTTTTGTTTCACTGTCTGCTTTTGTCACTGTCAAAGAAAGAAAAAAAGAAAGAAAGAAAGAAAATGTTTTTGTCTCTGTGTTTGCGGACAGCTGTGGACGATTACCTGGCCTCAGTGTGCCATGGCAGCAGATACTGTACTGTAGCTCGGGCGGTGACATTAGCATTACTTCCCATGGCTCCTGTTAACCTCATTGCTCTTTGCTCTTTCTCTTACAGGAAAATATCTAGTTCTTTGAAACGTGCGGTTATTTTTTCCATTTTCAGCCATAAAATTCTTTCCTGATCACTACTATTTTCTTTGTAACACACCAGAGCAGTGGAAGAAGGGCTATGACTTCAATGTGTGGGTTTACACTATCTGCGCATACGTATATTCTCTGTATCTACGCCAGCACGACCCAGTAACAACATGCATTATGGCAGAGTGTCTGGCAAGTCTCAGAGGTGGCTTGGACAGACTGATGAATGCATTTTGAAGGTGCTCGGGCTTGCTAAGTGCGGTTGCATCACACTTTGTCAAGTCCAACTCAATCCTTCTTCCTGCCTTGCCAATCCCTCCATGAGCCTTTTCCACCACACTAAAGACACAATGATTTTAACCTCTGACCCAGACTGATTGTGACCAGGTGGTCTAAATAGTCAGTCTGCAGGAAAGATTGTGTGTGTGTGTGAGCTCGCACACATATGGAGATGACTCAAAAAATAATCCGCTACATGGAAAAAAACCAACTTTCACTATGTAGACCCACTCTGACTCTGAGGCAGATGTAATTTGGGAAAGCTTGGAGGAGAGATACAGTACATATGTGTGTGTGTGAGAGTGTGAGAGGGGGACAGAGAGAGGGAGAAAGAGGCCCTACAGTGAAGTACTCACAGGTGTCCATGGCCATTAACACGTGTTTATAGCTCTGTCTCACTCACACAAGTATGGAACCTTATTCCTGATGTCGGTGGTCGGGTAGACAGCCATGGAAAATCACTGCCACAATGTTCTCAGAGGCAATCAATTAGACAAAGCCTAATGAGTGCTGTCATACATCTTGAGTGGGTAGTGACACCGTAATCAAGATTGTTACCATATAACCAAACAGATGCGATTGAATAGTATGTCACTGCCAGCGTAGATTTGGCAACGATGTTCCCGTACCGTCTATACGACACGAGCGCTTGAAGTGAATGAGGGGGGGCTGTGTGCCTACTTCCTTTCTCATGATTTATAAATTGTCCACACTAGAGTTGAAACCGGAACCTTTGGTTACAATATAGCTATAGTTAATGGCCGTATCTATGTCAGAATCCTATTGAGTCTTGAAAAGCAATTCTGCATCTACATCGAGCATGCTTGGTCTTATCGTGTAGAATTCATGCTTCGAGTTCACTGAAATAAAATCAACACACAAATTAGAGTCAGGGTCATTTTTGGTTGCGAAACATATTATGAACCATTTTCAGTGGAAACCTGTTGCAAGAGAGACTAATTCTGTCCGTTTGTACTCTCCCAAACATTGCACTGTAAATAATCTTGAGACCTTTTCAAGTGTTTACATGTGAAAGGTAGAAGTGTACACAGAACTCTTAGAGATCCGGTATTAATGGAATTCTAGTGTCGATTACATAATGTGGCTGTACTGTAAAAACCTCAAGCTTTCGCAAAGATGGAACTAGAAAAACAGCAAAGCAACTAAAGTGAACAGGAGTGAGGGGTCTGTCTGAGAGCAAGGACAAAAAAAAAGTGGGTGCACGGATGAAAGGCAATAGGGTGACACACCCACAGAGGTATATATCCAGAGACAAACATCCATCAGACTAAATGTTGAAGTGGACGGTGCAATAAACAAAGATCTGTGCTAATGTAACCCAGAGATTCATTGCTGAGTAGTGTTTTGGCCAGAGAGCACGGTTTTAGGCCAAATGACTTCCTCCCTCCTCTTCAGTCGGCTCACTGGAGGATTCTTGCTCTGATTATGCTGGTCAAGAGAAGACTGTGCTTGTAAAACACACACATAGTCACATCTTGAGTTACCTTTATTTATGTCTTCACAAAAAGAGATAATCAAATTTAAAAGCTTTCAGGTGCAAAATCCCATTATTTACTCAGCTGCAGTGTCAAAATATGGACGCTTTTCAAAATTAGTTTTATAAATTTAACAATTTAAATAAAACCAGTCTACCTTCTATAACGAGCCATGGCTAAGTATTCAATATGGACAGGGCTGAACAAGACAGACTCTTATAGGTGGTAATTGTCATGTTCCCCCCTTTATTTTTAATGATGTCAGGGTTATTACAAGAGAGCCATCCCAGCCCAGGGTTTTAGGTTGCATCTGTGTGTCTCCTTGTTCAGATGAGTGTGACCAAGGGCAGTGACATCTGCTGAATAAAATATTATCCACATATGGATACACAGACATGCGCTTGCACACACTGGCACACACACACACTCACACAAAAAATGCAATGTGGTCTGTACAAGTTTCAGTTGCAGTAGTCTGCCGACGTTCATCAATCACTTTTGTAATAGGCTGTTGATTAGTGTTCTTTAAACATGGTCTACATGCCATCATGACAGAAAAACGCAGGCAGGCACACACAGACACAGACACACACACACACACCTAACCACTTTGACACATGCTAAATAAAACATCAGACCCTAGTAAACCAATCCTGCCCACATATGCTGAGCACAGCATGGGCAGTACGCTGTATTGTACTGCTGTATGACATTCTGTGGGTTTGAGTTTCAACTTGGAGAACGTAGCACAGGTCAGAGTTTGGGGCAGCGAGACTTTTCAGCTAATCTAAATCACATGGATTGTTGGTGCAGCTGATTTTCCTGCTGGGGACATTACTGCTCGTCCAGGGAGCCAGTTTGACTGATGACCGCGGTGTCAGCCAGGAGACTCGTGTCTTTTGATAGCTGGGTGATTTGCCAAAGCTGCACAAGTACTTGGAGATGTGCAGACTCGAACAAAAATAGTCCCACCTGGAGGACTGAGATGAAGGGAGACCATCACACAGCGGTAAAACATGGTTCATAATGGCAAATAATGAGATTAGCTTTGGAGAACTAACCCTAACTTTTCCTTTGTTCAATCTGTCCCATTACCTGTAATTGGATAAATAAACTGTTTACAAGGCGTGATTATTCAGCACTATAAAACCCCAAAGAGAGACAGACCTGTTTGTCTTTATAGCTGATCACACTTTTATTCACCCTCGATTGTTCCAGAATGGTTTTCACACGGATGTAATGACTGCGCAGTCATGCTCCATCATGTTGTTACCATAAGGTTTTCAGGCATGGCTAGTGGTGGTGATACAGTACAGTAAAACGACAATGCTAATGACACGGAGGGGAGCTCGTTAAGCCAAGACATTTGCCTGCTTAGCCACAGCAGTCATTACCAAGCTATGCTAGGCTAGTGATAATGAGAAGCCTTATTTAGCAAAACAAGCAGAATGGCATAAAACCCCCACTGCTTTGTGGGTATCGCATATGGAGACTGGGCAGTGGAGAGTTTCTGGTAAAACCACAGCTCTTGAGCACAGTGTAAATGACTGGGATGCTATTGCGATTACTTGAAATTGGAATGTTTTAATTGCTTGGTGGGGGTTCACATTAATGGGTATAACATCATATTTCCACTGTGTGAACTTCCTCACTTCGTAATGGCAGATAATTCATTAACCTTTCAGAAAACATGCTGCAAATTTGTTTGTGCACACTTGTGTCTACGTGAAAGAGCATAGGCCTACATACTGTATAAATGAGAGAAGGTGCAAGCTGCTGCTCCCCAAACCCACAAGGTAAAGGTCTCACAATAATGAGCTGCTGTGTGTTTCATTAATTCACCCCATAAAGAAAAAGAAAGAGACCACCACCGACTGACTGCCCTGTGGTACAGTATAGTGAGCTACTTTGCTTACCCATTAATTTAACATGTGGATTTCCAGCTGCTCTTTGCAAAAGTCAACGAGTAAAACCAACTCCTGTACTGCACATAAATACCGATAAAATTATACTAGAGGGGAAAGTGAGTCCCTTTCTCTGTGTTTAACGTTAGTCCTCCTTAGCGGGTCTAGCACTTCTCCAGCTTGACAGCTGTGTGCAGATTACAGGCACAGCTCCAGACACAGGTGCATGTTTGGCGTCTCTGACTTTGTGACATAGTGGCACAACCTCCCTTTGACACACCTCTGGGTCTGACCCTGCATGATTTACCTTCTACACACACACAGTACAGTACATTTCATGGGAGGTTTGATTATGATTCAGAACTTTTATAGATGCACGGGTGGTTTGAGTGTCTCAAGGAATCAGGATCTCATTACAGACCAGAATCCAAACTCACAAATCCTCAAACAACAACTGTGAAATATATCCTGGTACATGTCCTGCGATCATTCGGTTGAAATAGCTATTGGAGGAGTTGTGCGTTGCAAACTGGAGAGCACAAATCGAGGGATGTTTTTAAGACTCTGAATTCTTTTTGGTCTTGCCTCACTCCTTAAAAGACCATTTAGATCATAGTTTATTGGAAGAGTAAGCTGTGCAACAGTGGACTGGCTTTCAGCATGACACAAGTGACCAAGTTTCTCCATTGCTTTATAAGGCAGGAAAAGACAGCTTTATGCATTGTTCAGGGCTTGGGTTGAGATAATGATGAATTCAGTGCATTATAAAGAGATAAACAAATTGTGTATCCATTCCAACAGAAACGTCAACATTTCACCATCCCATTTTAACCTAATTTCTGTTGTCAGGGCGTTTCACCTTGTGTGAGTCACGGTTCTGAATGTCAGTTTCAAAACAATGTAAGAAACACTCACTCACTCACCCTGATGGGTAAAGACAAGGATAACACACAAGATGTGCTGTATGATTGCAGACCGTTTGTGTGTTTGTGTCTGAACAAACAAGTGATAATCATCTGTTTACAAGACTGACAGATGAAGGCAGCACTTCAGATTACTGCCTTGCTTCAACAATCAGAGCTAAGGTACTCCTTTTACATTCATAAAGCCAGAGTGAAAAACAGTCACATCCGCTGACAGAAACTCCACCTGTTGGGAAGGTGATTGCGCCTTTGTTTCAACTGTAAAAATTCCTGCCATTGCTCCAAAACACATCGGGGCCCCCGGGATCCATTATTTTAACACGGCTAACCTGACCTTGTTCTGACGCAAGACTTTCATTAAAAATGCTTTACACACGCAATGGGAAAGAAAGAAAGAGACAGAGAGAAGGCGAATGCAAACATGTGATGGACAGAAAGAAAAACTGAATCTGAAAATATATGTTTACAACTGATGAATCCCAGATCAGAGCTGAACTTGGGGCCTCATTTATCAAACCAAGCTTGGAACCAGTTCAATGTTGTGCGTAAACACTGCCTACACACATACAGCATTGATAACTCACACCTATTTTACATCCAGATGCATGTACATGTCTTTATGTAAATGAGCCATCTGGCTGAGAACATCCAAGCGAAAGGCTCAGCAGCCTTAACATGCACAGGATCATTCTGCAGAAAAACACAGCTGCTGAGGAGGACGGACATCACAGAGACTCAAAGTGTTTACTGATCTTCAGCTGACGCAAACTCTTTTACAGGATATTTATACATGTGAATCATTCAAATGTAAGAGGCTTGTTGAAAAATAAAGACTTTGGTGATAAACGATTAGATTACTGTAATGTGACAGCAATACGTGTATTTGATTGTGACATGAATCTGATTGGTGTACAGATTTTAATGAGGACACCTTTAAACCTGAATATAAAACAAATAAAACAACACAGAAAGAATATGAAAATAATCAAAACTGTAGGAAATTTGGTAGAAAAGTCTGAAATTGTTTTGAGAGTCTTAACGTTATACCTCACACAAGACACTAAAGGTATGGTAGTAACATATAATACTTTTCACCATAAAAGAAACACTTTATCATTTATAAGGAAGAGGTTGTTCACATTGGAAGCAACATGACTAAATGTAAACAAACAGTATATAGCACAACATATTGATAAAACTTTAGTATGGATCTGAGTGCACATCAAACTCTGAATGCACACAGTTGATAAATGAGGCCCCTGATCTAGAGGATTTGACATACGAGAGGGCCACCGGCTCCACCCTCACCCACCTGCCTGCCTGTCCATCTTTACCTGTCGGCTGAAACAGGATCCTTGGGAGAGAGAGGCGGACTGAGAGAGAAAAAGGCAAAAGGATTCTGCCTATACCCATCTATTACAAACATTGTACTCTCTGCCCACTGTCCTTCCCCAATGCTTGTCCCCTTTCTACCTCACCTGCCTCACCCAGGGCGGGGATCAGGTGTCTCTCTTTGAAATCTAGGACGGGATCAAACAGAATGCAGGCATTTGAGAGGGCAGCCCCACTGCCACCAGGACCCTTAATGGAGTACTAGTATGGCTGGGACTTGGGCCAAACAGTGCGTGTGTGTGTGCGTGCATGCGATATATGAAGTGGGTAAATTTACAGCTATGATCGGTGCAGTGGGGTTGCTGGTGTGAGCTTTGAATGTCGGGGGGGTATATTGAGAGCTAATGGGCTGACGGGGGGGGCATGGCAGGGAGGTTGCTGTCTTCTCATTAGCTCACATTGTGGCAGAACTCAACTTGCAGACACACATCTGGAGCTGATTCATGGATTTCACAGTTTAGAAAAATTCTGGGAATGCTTTGAAAAAGCAAACTCCAAAAAAGAAATATGCCACATGGGAAAAGTTACAAATTCCCAAATAATTGAGTTATTTTACACAGAAAACGTACATATTTATTCACAAACCTCAACAGCCTATACCCAGCAGCTTCAACAGATACCTAAATACAACCCATCATTGGGTGGTATGGACAGTGGCCAAAAAGCCAAATAGCCAACTACTGAAACACATTTTCTTTCTCCTCTAGTCTCTCCGATGCCACAGTAATTGTTTTCAGACTGGTGTTCTGGCCTTTTTCAAGTATTTGCTGAACCAAAGGTTATGCTTGTATAAGTTGTAATTTCGTTTTTGTTTTGTGGTCAATTACGCAGAGTGGTTTGTTAGATTCTTAATTATAGCTTTGGAAAGATAAAGAGATACAGACGAATCATATTTTGCTCGTGTGTTTTATGTGGACGAATATTGTTGTTCTATGCTTTGGGGGTCACATTTTTTGGAAAAATACTGTGTCTCTTAAACATACAGTATATGGAAGGCGGCCTAAATCAGCCATTCATGTGTGTGCTGGATTGGTTAAGAGGCAGAGTGGTTTAGTTATTGTTCCTTTCAGCAGTAAAGCATATCCAAACATAGACACATACAGTATACATTATGTTTTCTACTGTATGTTTCACAATAGATTGTTCAGCCTATGGATTTGGGATGAGAGGCAGGTCTCCACATGTTAATATGAGTTTAGGGACGTGTCTACAAAGACTTTCTTTGATAGATGTTTGACCAATGCAATAGCTATCCCAGTCAGATGCTTCATTTTGAATTAATCTTATTCTCACGCTGATGTCAAGACCAAGATATTTCACTCTCATCGGTCAATCTGCTGGTTTGGAGTCAGCCCCAGTCATCTGGGGATGAAGAATGTGTTTGCAGAATTTCATGACAAACTATAACATATAAGTCCTGAGCAGCTGACTGCTAACTGATGAACTTGATGATGTTGACCTTGCTTCCTTTCTGACGATCAGTCATGACTCTAATTATAGAGACATTGACAATATATTGTTTGATCCATTTGAACTGAATTACAGTAAGGAAAGCTGTCATGATTCAAACTTTGATCCTGACATTAATTTCTTTGCATCAAACTCCAATACAAGTTCTTGCAAGTATTATAGAGAAGATCAATTCAATTCCTATATTAAATCATTTCCAAAAAAGTCAAATTTTTCCCTGTTTCATCTCAACATCCGTAGCCTTTCCAAAAACTACGACCAGCTTTTGCACTACTTATCTCTCTTAGAACATGAATTTTCAGTGGTTTCCTTAACAGAAACGTGGCTGACAGAAAACATTAAGGAATTGTATGAATTGCCATTGTATAACTCTGTACATGTTGTACGGGGACAGAAAGTTGGAGGAGGAGTTTCAATTTTTATACATAAAAATCATGAATTTGTAATTAGATATGACCTTTCTCTTAAATCTGACAGTAGTGAGTTTGAATCAGTGTAATACGTTGTAATACTTTGCATTTAGTTTTTGTTTTGTTTTGTTTTGTTTTTCTGTTGTTTGTTCTTTTTTTGTCGTTGTTTTTCTTCTTAATTGTGTATGTATGATTTTTATATATATATATTTTTTTCTCTCATTTTATTTTGTATTTCTTGTTTTTAATGCTTATCAAGATATATTAAGTTTTTGTTTTGTTTCGTTATATTTTGCTATTTGTGCAATTATTTTTATAGGTGAGGTTTAAACATAAGCCCGTAATGGGTTTCCACCTCACCCGCACATGTATTTTCTTCATTTTGTTATTTGTTTTTATTGTTGTCTTTATAATTGTGCAAATAAACACTAAACACTAAACTGCTATGAGTGTTGCTTAAATGTCCTCACTCTCCAGGGTTAAAACTCTCACACAGTGGATAGATATAGAAGTGTGTGGACATACATCTATTGTACTGGTGGGGTCTAAAGACTTGTCTACACGTGGAAGGCAAGTCTCCACATGTGATGATGTGAACAGATTTCGCCACCACAACATAATGAATTGTAGAAACTCACACACAGTCTCCTTAGCAATGTGTGATGGAAAGTGTCATGGCGCGATGCCAGATAACCTAAAGGTGTTTTACCTCCTCTGTCTAACACTTTCATGCAGAGTTTCCTCCTTTTTCATCTTGGAAGTGAGAATTAAAATCCTGGAAAATGTAGACGACTGGAGGGTGCAGAGGGGGTTTGGTTACAAGAAGGAAGAAAAAACAAGTCAAGGTAAAGTTTGAAGTTGCAGACCACTCACATAGACACACACAGAGATCGACCATAATGGTGCTTTGAACTGCACAGAGTGCAAGTTGCAGTCACACAAGTTCTCACATTTCCCAAATGCTTACATTCCACTTGCAAGCTCGTCCTGCCCCGGTCTCAGCGTCAGTCTCCTGAGTTTACATAGTCAGACAACCAAGCCACAGGATGACAAGGTGACATCTAAGGCTTTACAGCTCTGATGGATACACACGCAGAGATGAATCAGGTGGTATTTGTGTCTCTGGACAAACACTTGTAAAGCTGGGACAGTAAAGCTCTCTGAGACATGCACCTTGAGGGAACAGAACAGAGAGGAGGGAGACATTAAATCCACCACTGCACAGAATTCATGTGGCTCAACTGATTTCACTAACAGGCAGATTATCGACTAGAAGGAACCAGTGTTACTGTTGAATCTTTGATCATCTCTCAGCCATCAGGGCAGACTGTCGTTTCATAAAGATGACAGCTCTCTTATTCACTGTGTATACATGCAGATAGTTCACATCACATGTATTAAACTGTAAATCCCTCCTCGCCTAGTTATTAATGTGTGTGTGTGTGTGTACTGTTTGCATGAGGGGGGGCGGGTGTTTAGCTATTAAAGTGGTAGAGGAAGTTAATGCTCCTTCTTAGGAAAAATACACACAGTGAAGTGCTTGCGTGTGTGTGTTTGTGTGTGTATGTCTGCGTTCATTTAAAAAAAAATCAGTTATAACTTTTAATTTCACCCCTTTAGTTTTGGCTTATTTGCACGATAAGAATGAGAAGAAAGATGGTGGATTTCTACTTAAACTGCACGTTTCTCTGTGCAAATGTTTTACTAATTTTAGACCTCAAAATTTTGGAAGCAATCACACGTTATTTTCTTTAAATTTCATCCACCATTAAGGTCAAGATTATGCAGTGGTGAAAAGTAATACCATGTGTTCCCAATTTGTGTTATGTAATAATTGATTTCAGAAGGAAAAATTGTTCTTCTACTTATGTCATTGTTTACAAAATAAAACCGAAATACATAAAAAGCTTGTAAAGTATGACACAATGCTGCAGATTAAACTATGCAACACTATAGTATAAAGTGGTGAAAAGCTTTTTTTTTTTTTTTTCAAAGTACACAATGACACGTGGTCCTTCCATGGTGTCTTACCATGGTGGTTAATACATAGTTAATGATCACTTGATGGCGATGATGTTGTTAACAAAGTTTCATCATCATGTTTTCCGAGTTTAGGAGGAAACTGTGTAACATCAGTGTAATATGCTGCCCCCAGGTGGTCAATAATAATCCTACAGTGAGAGGCCAGATGAAATATGCCAGTAAAAACTGTTGACCAAAAACCTGAAACACCATGATAGGATTTGTATTAATTTATTTTGTTTAGATAATACCTTAATTACATTGTTGCACTTAACATGTAACATGTAACACTTCAGCATATCTAATAATAAGCAATAATTACCTGATATTATTAAAATCCAGTGTTGCTCTTGAGAGTGATGGCTATTTAATGCTATCTAGATCAAGCTCTCCTATCTTCACTGATACCAACCAGCCCTCCTCTGTTCTCCCAGTCCCCTGGCTCTCTCGGGCTGAGCCACAGTGCACTTGTAATGGGCAGCTCTGGAAACCCAAACCCTCATTACCTCCCTCATTACTCCCGGCTTGCACAATGGGAACCTGTTTCTTGGCTTTCACCCCTTCGCCAGATAAAACACGCACACTCTCACAGACACGCACACTCAAATGCACCTCATGCCCTCGTCCGTCTCTCTTTTTATTCCTGCGGGCTCTCTGTCTCTGGTCCAAGACCCCGGTGATCAGGTGTCTGTGGTTCTTTGTCTGAGCTTTTGTACTGTAATACAAAGGTAGGCTGTCTCCATCTACATCTCTTTTCTTTTGTTGTTAATGTTTTTTTTCTTCGTTTTTTTCCCCTCATTCTCCTCACTCACTCCTATTTAAAGTGAACATTTTACTTTTCTACCACATTTGCTCCTTACACTTTTAATGGAGTTTGTGCAACACTTTCCACTTAACTTTGGTGGATTGGACGCCGTTCAGTTTCCCTCGCAGGCCACTGGAGAGCAGCAGTGGTTGTCATGTGGATCCTAGTAGAAAATGGCTGCTGGAACTACATTAGTGGAACAAATCATCTGAGGGGCACTCTGAGATCCTTGTGATTTAGGAAGCTCCCTGATCAGGCTTCTTAAAACATAATGATCTTAATGAAGCTCTGTAGCCAGAGTCTGTCTGTTTTAGTGTCACACAGTGTTTGGCCAACTGGTTTTAAACGATCTGTTCAGGATGGGGTTTAGAGCTGTTTAATAAATAACTGTTGATTTGTCTGCAGTCTCTTTAAGATGATATGGGGGACCTGACAGGGTTTTTGTCTATACAGTAAATCTACGCAGTCAGGTTCATGTGGTCTCCGTGAATGCCCATGTGGATGTGTTTGTATGTAACCACTGTATATCTATACGTGTCTCTCTTTCCGTGGGTGACACTCAGACCCCCACCACCCCCATCACATGTGAAACTGGAGCAATACTCCACATTAATGCATACATAACGCTCTGCAGGGCTTCATGTTCTTTTGTTTTGCCACACTGTCATAACACGACCTTCGCTAATGGAGCCTCTTATCACTTTTGTAGTGGCAAACTTCGAACAGGAAAGAGCTGACGCCTGTAGAGTCTGTTTAAAAACGAACGCACAACACACGGCTATCTCACCTACCACCAGGGGATGAGTACAGACTTTCCCGTAAATGTGCTCTCTAACTTTACAGGGGCGCCTGTATGGGTGTTAATGTAATGAGCATGCTGCTGTGACTATTCAGAGGCCTGTTTTCTCTTTGATGCTGCATGGCTCCTTGTCTAACAGGTAAATGGCTAAAGATAAATCATAAGTCATGGCTCAGGAGATAATGGGCCATGCTGGCTTCCAGATTGTAGTCATAAAGGCAATGTGCTTTAAAAAAAATCAATATCAGATGTACTTTACATGGCAACAAAAGGGGGGGAAAAAAGCATAAAGAAGTTATTTCCCTCCCAGACCCATCCAAGGACCAAAGGAGGAAGATGTTACCATGATCTGCCAAACATGTGTTGGAGGACACTATACTATGTTAGGTATTTATTGCATTTGGATTCATTTGTTTATCTGTTATTCATTTATAAAGGGTTGTATATCATTTTAGTTTATGTATGATCCAAAAGTACTGTTGAGGATAAATCACAAAAATATATATATGAGTGAGTTGTTATGATGAAACATTATTACACAACTTTATAGCAAAACAATCTGCTAAGAACTTTGGACACGTCCTCTCATCTGTAAACCCATGCGCTCACGTACGCAATAAGTCTGATTTTCTCAAAAATATTCCTCACCAGATCATCGCTCTGTAATTCTGTATCTGAATTCAGCTCATTTGTTCCCTTGGTCCAGTTTTTATGTCCATCATAAAAAGTCGTGGTATGTTATGAATTGAATTACCAGGATAGTTGTTTCAGGTCTAATCTCAGCTACCCTCAGTTTTGTTTTGTGTGCTCTATCGCGTTTCAAAGCTACACAAACTTCAGAGCAGCCAAGCAGACACCTCACTGCAGGTGGCAAATAGTTATTTCAAACATGTGAGTGATATCTAGCACTTTTGGTCGCACAAATGAAAGACAGACAAGTTTTCCGTTTCATCTTACCATGCCCAACGTGAATGAAAGGATGATAAGTTAACATGGACAGGCTCTCGCAGTGGAACTCATCAAATCCGGACTCAACTGTGAATAGAGTATCACTGAACACGCACACAAACGCTGAGGTTTGACAACTTCTTGCAACAGTTTGTTTTTTGTTCTTCCTATTCAGCCAATTATTTTCGGGATGGTTTTATTTTAATAAGTTCTCATTGATAATATGGATTTATGTATTCTGTTGCCGGCGCTTGTGGGGGGTGCTTGTTAGTCAGTTTCCTCACAGTGTGTCCGTTCTCGCGCTGTGAATAAAGTGCGGAGTTCGAAAGATGAATCAGTTTGTGTAGCTCTCACACAGAGAGACTCCATCTGGTTGCCTGAGGCGTTATTCCACCATGTGTAATCATGACAAAAACAAAACTCAGCAACGTCTTACCACCCTCAGAACACGCACATGCACATTCAAACGCACACATGCGCTGTCTCGCTTTCTGTCGCCCACTTACGCACACACATACACGCGCACACACATGCTCAACATGTGGAAAGAGGATGTTTCATCCAACAGTGCTCCATCACAGAGGGTCGCCGTCAGTCCTGGAAAAACTGTAAACTGGGTCATGAAGGAAAGACTGGTGAGTTGGCTTACTGCTTCAGCACATGTGGGTTGGTGTATTTTCACACGCACATGCTGTGTTACAGTGCAAAGCAAACTGCAAATGTATAAGTTGATCAACCCGTACAGGAATGGAATTCAAATTAAATTACTTTTTATTACTAGTTTTACTACTACTACTTTTTATTTATAGTTAATTTTGAAAATAGCTTTTTTTCCCCAAAACATTTTTCACGATTTCATGAAACTAACACCTCATACATGCTGCAGAAGAAACACTGCATCCAAAACTCTACCAAAATCAAACTTTTGCACCAATGGCAAATATTTAATTAATATCACCACAGAATGTTCAACCAAATACTCACTAAAACACTTTTTTGTTGTTTAAGAAATTGTTAAGAAAATGGCAAATCAATTCTTCAAGACTAAAGAAATGTGTAGAAATGCAACATGCTATTAAATTAACCCTTTTCATTTCCTCTACAACACAACAATCAGTCAGTCAATCAGTCAGTCAATTAATGCACAGCTCACTCTATAGTTGTAGGAGCTAGAAAAGGCCCCACTAACAACAAAAACTTGTCTCTTCCATTTTCTGCTGACAAGCCATTTGTTAATGATGGGACGCTGTAGCAGTTGGTGAGACTGAAAACCAGTATAATTGGGTTTTCAATTGTTTTCATTTGCATACAATCAACAATAGTCAATATAATCAGTATTAATAGTTACAGATACTCATTCTTAACATAAAACCCCTTTACAAAGAGTTATCATTGTTGGTCTGAACACTGTGTTTTTCCATTTTTCTGTGTGGAGCATCATGTATTTTCAGTGGTGTCATTTCTTTATGTATGATCTGAAAACAATGTTTGATTTTAAGCTCAGGAAAAACTGTTTTGCGCTGGATTTCCAACCAGATTCAGAGGTATTTGGTGAATGTAGTCTAAACTGAGTTTTGAGAAAAGCATTGAAGGCCTCAATAAATGTGCTTTAGCAATTCTGAAAATCTCTTTACCTGATAGAAATTCTGCTAATGTCTGTTGTTGAAACTCTGTTCATGATGGAGTAAAGAATCTGACAATCAAAAGAACTCATTGAACTTTGTGCTTTAATTTAGCTCTGCCTATGGAAAAATCTTGTATGTGCACACATGTGCGTGTGCACCTGCATGTCTGTCTTGTGTGCATGCACGTGTAAATGATTATGTGGCACATTTCCTTTTGTGCCACAGGCTTCTAATTACCAGCTTCTTTCCATCCCTGCATTGCCGTTACTCGTACAAGGAGATCATATAAAGGCTAAATTTATACATGAGCTCAATGTATTTAAGCCGCTAATTGCATCCTAATGACTAAAGGTTGGCCTGGAAGCGTTGTGTTTCAAGCATCGCTAATTGAAAGGGCAGGAAGTGGTGTTGTGCGTGAGGGAGGGAGACAGAGACACACAGAGGGCTGAATGGGAAAGAAAATGTCATGGAATCTGTGACTGACTGAAAAGTGGTCATGTGAGATGAGATGCAAAGAAATAATCTCTCTCTGACACGCACAAACAAACACATGCACACACACACACACAGGCTCCTCATGCCTCTCAAATGAATAACTATGCAATGTGTCATCCTTAACGGTGTTTGCAGCTGCTCATCTGAGATCAGCATTCCTATTAGTGACTAGTATGACATGTTATGCTTCTCCTGTACGTGTGACTGTGCGTTTCCACCTCCGAATTATCGGCTTTTGTTCACAGCTTTCAGGGCGCACGAGCAGAATGGGGACACGGAAGAAAAAAAAACCGAGACATGAAGGACCGATGGGAACAGTCAAGAGGAGGCGAACAGATGTAAATCAGCACGTTAAAGGTGGCATTACATTTTTAGCCCGGAACAACAGGTTTTTACACAGAGGAACATGAAAGGGCGATGCAGTTATGTTCCAGCAGAGTCGTACTGCACCATCAGGATGCCAGCCTCTCTTTCAGCATGACTGTTATTTTGTCTGGAGCTGTTTGACATGAACCAGAGCCCTCTGCCGCTCTCTCCTTTCAACTCCCGAGTTACATAACAAGCGAATACCTTTCTTCATTCCTCTCCTACTTTTCTGTGTCCCCTTCGAGTCACATCACTCTCCTTTGTCATGCTCTCCACACCTTTGTCAGTCTCTTTCTGTCGCTCTCTACCCCCTGTTCTAATCAGTGCCTGTAGTGAATTATTCACTCAGTGCAGTGCAGACTGAGGCTCTTTGATTGGCAGCTTTATTCTCCTGACTCTTACATTATTAACTTACCTCTATTGGGCATTGTTGCTATGGTAAAGGCCATTACAGACCAGAGGAGAGTGAGCAGTTTAATGGATTGACCACCCCCCAAACAGATAGCCTTAATCTTTTTCTCCCTCCATCTCTGATCCTATGTATCCCTTCTCTCCTTCTCTTTGGTTTGGTCTGTCCTCCTGAAGGTCACTGCTTGGTAGAGGCACACAGTGCTGAACTAATGAGTGTCAGGTGGCCTTTTGATGTGTCTTTAGTTAGACTGAGGACTATAGACATGCGAGTCAATTATACTTGCAGTACCTTGGCTATAGTCTGAAGTCTTACGTTAAAAGTTTGTTTTTTTCAACCCCAAAAATTGGAAATGCTGCAGTGTTGTAGCTTTTTATTGTATGACTTATGAGTAAAATATCTAGTCGTGAACAGCTATTCTTGACAAAAGTAATTCTTTTGTCTCCAACTTCTGATTTTCACAGTCAAATTTTTACTGATTTCCTTTTTAAAAAAAAATTCAGCCAGGGAAAAAATGATACGAAACATATTTTGACACGACGGTCAAAGAGAGAATACGTTCACCTGCAGCTCCACTAGCACATTCCACTCTACCTGCTTAGTCAGCAAATTCGACAAGGACTTGTTGCAAAGGATAATAATGAACTCAACAGTGAATTTGCAGGAAATGGTAAGTCCCTGAGCTCCTATAAAGTGTGGCACGCCTCACTTGGATTTAACCAGTTTGGCTTCTTTCTACCAGGTGTACGTTCCCCCTTAGAAAACATGTGTTCACGAATGAAGCCCTATGGCCACTATGTCATGATGTAAATGAGTTCAGGCAGATATGAAACCATGAAACCAGATGTGAGACCACGAAAGAGTGAGAATTACAACTCTGAGGACCTCGTTCCCACCATATGCGTCTAAAATTACTTCCCCAAGAACAATCATGGTTCCTGCAGCTTCAGCTCCCCCTGTGCCACATATTACTTTTTATTTTTTAATATTTCAAACATCATTCTTGCCTTAGGATACACGAACATGTATGGGTGCACAAAAGCACACACATCCGAAAGAGCACACAAAGCTATGCATGCACACGCATGATAAATCCGACTAAGCCTAGAATGGGAGGAGCGTGGATGGGTCGTGAGCAAATTGAAAGATGGAGGAGACAAAGGGTGAGAAATGGAGGAAGGAGGATGGAGAGGCACAATAGAGAACAAAATGACTTGAGATCTTATTGAGATTGAGGGCACCCTCGCTGCAATGTAATTGCACTTTAACTGTGCCAATGTCATTCTGTTTATGGGCTGTGAGGGTGAGTCTGTACTTCTGTGCATTTATGTGTGTGCGTATGTGTGTGCGTGTGCGTGTGAGTGTGTTTTTGAAATTCAATTCACACTGTCTCACGTCCCCTAGATGCCCAAGGAAGTCATCTGTCAAAATGAGTAGTGTCCCTACAGCTTGTATGTCTATGCGGGTTCCAGTGTGTCGCTGTGTAGCATTTTTTATTTGCTCTGATTCCTCCAGTTGCTCAGGCCTTCTATAGTCTCAGTGCTATTAGCCCTTTGCCCTGTTGAGGATGGGAAGACAGAACAGAAAACTATTGAGTTCACTATAACTTCATTTTCTTCTCTTCTCTTCTCTTCTCTTCTCTTCTCTTCTCTTCTCTTCTCTTCTCTTCTCTTCTCTTCTCTTCTCTTCTCTTCTCTTCTCTTCTCTTCTCCTCTCTTCCTATTAATTGTCTGGATGGAAATAGCCCAGGGTCCCAGGGCAGGAGCCTCAAGTCCACCAGAGGTGAGTGAAGAGCACAGATAGACTGACTTTGAAATTTCTAAATGACGCTGTTCACTAAAATAGTATCATTATGTTCTTGGACGGCTTAATAAAGTTTTTTTTTTTTTATTGTTCAGTTCTAAAAAGATACACTTTGAGACAGGAGATGTGTGTCTTACAGTAACTCATAGCAGGATGAGGTAAGTCACTGCACTATTAGACATGTATGTCTATGGATCTGTGCTTGTGCACCTCTACTTGTGAGTGTGTGCTTGAGATAATCATATGACCAGCTTTTTATGGGAAGCTGTGAGAAACGGGGTTGGTTCTTTCATCACATTGTCCTCTCTCACAAGAGGACACAGAGAGCTTGTGTGTCTAATTAACAAGCATAGAATCACAGGCACACAATGTACCAAATGACAAAGACAGTTTTAGAAAAGAACAGCGATAAGAAAATTGAAAAATGAATGTGTTTTTTGTATTCAAAAAAGACAGGTTGGTAATCTGTTAATTCATTTGCTGCAGAACTAATGAAGCAGTGACAGTGAATCGTGAATTGTTTCACAGTCACTGGGCTTTACGTTGGTGAACCTGCACATACTGTATAAAGGCAGTCTCTTGACAGGCAGCAGCTGAAGATGAACAAACTAGTGGAACGTCCACAGAATAAGAGATGAGCTGATTCTTCTATAAAACACAAGTTGTATGACAACTATGTGAGGTGGAAATTAATGCCCGGAATGTTTCCCATCCTATGCATCCTGTATGTCCGATCAATTAAAATGTTATCTCTGCTCCCAGAGCCACTGACCAGGCTGCTGTGCCAGCTGGTAAATGACTGAGCTTGTTTCATTGTGTTTTCATTCAGTCCTTTTTGTGCTACTATGCTGTCTCATGAGCCTGATTATAATATTCTATCCAAATGTCCTAATGTAGGCATTTCTCTTCTGCCACAATAAAATCAGCACATCTGGTATATTCAGTTATGTCATATTTTGTTCTCAGTGACCATGTCTTGGCCATAATCAACATGGTTTTGCTGATGGAATATTAGTGTCTCTCATATTTTTCAATATTTAAATGTTTGTTGAATGCTGTTCATTTTTTCATGCTAACATAAACATGCAACAGTGTCACACATATGAATTATAAATGGCCTCATTGAATCATTTACTGGAAATTGTTTCAAATCTATGAAATAGTAATGTGTGACTGCAAATTTTATGTTACCTATATACAAACCTATAATGACAAGCAGCACATAGGTGAGAATGTAGCACATACCGATGGCAGGATTTATGTGACAGACACATTTAACCCCGGTTTGAATCAAAGTGGTGTTTTAATGAGTAATAGCAAATGTTGTCAAACATCAGACAAATCAAAGTTCTTTACAAAAATAATAGTGTATTAATACTATGGTGATATTCCAGCAAAATTATGTTCCATGCCAAGAAAGTGAATTGGGGTGGAGGGAGAGGGGATGGGAATATTGATGTATTTACAGTATATGTATTTATTGTTGTTTTTAGCCCTGACTGCACTTTATATTTTATATACTCTTGTACCTATCTGTGTCTTTTCTATCTATCTATCTATCTATCTATCTATCTATCTATCTATCTACCATAGAGTTGCAAGCTGCAATTTTGATGCCATGCACACCTCATCACCTTCTCACAGACACACACAGCTCGTGTCCCCAGGCTGTATGGCAGTATATATATATAGGTTATATCACTCTATCTCATACCACACCTGACCAGACACACACACGCGCGCAGACTAATCCCTTTGGTCTGTCACTTTGTATGCTTTTATATTGTTTTCATTATAGGAACCTCTTCTTTCTCACAGTCAAGGTGTTGAGAACAGTCACAAAATCTAATCATAATGACCCCAGGTTCCAGAGGGTCTGCAATCTCACATAGCAGAGATATACTGTACAATATCTGCCTTTGAGGTTTTAATACCACAGTAAAAGATTATTATTGACATGGCCAACCTGGAATGGAAGTAAGTGTTTGGAAATAGCTAGAGGGAGATTGATACATTTGATTTTTATGCTTACATGGCACTGCTGATACTTGCTGGGATGTACAACTGCAACGATGCAGCCACCTCCCATGAACAATGTATTGGATGCTATCTTCTGTGCTACTATGTCACTTCAGACCTTTCAGATTCACCAAGATTGGCTTGTTCTAAGAAAGACAAACTTGCACCAGGAGCTGTTTGGATTGTTTACATCTCTTCTAAGCTAGGGGAAAATATGGAATCATCATGTGGGCAGTTGCAATGCGAGGAACAGCGTTACATTAATCATCTATATCAGACCGTACATTTAACCAATCTAATCACTCCCAATAGGAGTCATGACCCACAAACACCAAAGGTGTAATCCCTTTTCTAACACATATGTAGGGTGGATCAATGTGTGTTCTCTATGTGCATAAGGGCAGAGATTTCTAAATGCCAAAACTGAATAATTTATCAAGGCAACACCTCTCAGAGAGGTCAGTGATGGGGGATGAAGACAGATGGGAAGACGATGAGATGAATTAGTGACTTGTGGACAAGAGGAGTGGATGAATGATTAAGAGGAAAACAATAGTGGACACCATGCACGCACGCACGCACGAATGCATGCACACACACACGTTGTGCAGCTATCTCTATAGGGACCTGCCACTTATGGGATTCCCTCGACCTTTACACTTAATCTCAGCCATCACAACTACATGTCTGACTTCAGCCCTTACCTCAACACTCCCCCCCCCCTGTTTATGCATGCTACAAGGCTAACAGTGTTGACAACAACATAAGCAGATAGACTTGTTCAGTGGGCCCAGTCTTACAAAAGATCGGATCATCAGGATGAAGGAAATGGTGGAAGACCTTCCACTAGACACCAATCCTGAAGATAAATGTGTCGAGTAGGGAAACACTGTGTTCCCTGTAATGAGTACAGTGATATTTTCCTGCAGGGAAACTATAGACCTACATGCCTCTGACCTCCTGTGGTGATATTTAGTCAAACAGTGAACCACTGGACCAGCTGGGAAAACCACCATTCTGAATCATGTAAAGTTATTTTCTTCCTGTAGAAGACAAGGAACTTTCCTCACAGCAGGCATCTATCAGCAGGGGATTCATGCTGCTTGCTATTGCAAGGCCCAGCGGATATAATCCTCAAGGGTTTTCAGAGAAAAAACTGGAAAGGCAGCTCTCAAAATAAGCTAAATTAAGGTGCAAAAATTCACCAAACGTTAACTCGGATTACTATGCTGCTAGAAACATGAAAAATCATCTTAAAAATATGATAACGTGCCCAACAAGCAGAGCTGGGTTTAAAGAGAAGCCTTGGCGAGCCAAGTGGGTTTTGTTCACAAATGATAACCTGAGGGTATTTTCCATATAAGGCAGGTCTAGACGAGACATTTACTGTACAGTTGATACGACACTACAAACATTTTGAGACAATGGCAAGGAGAAACAAGGCACTAACCTTGTACAAAACCCAGCTCATGGTGGGTGCCACAACCTCATCTCACTGGGTTTGAGGAAGAAAGACAGTCACATACAGACATTACAGATCCACATTCTACAGTATAGCCACACATGCAGAAATACCTGCAGACAGCCACAAAACTACCAGAGAGAGAAGGTGCAAATATAGGAGGATGCAATAATGGGATATGAATGCAGACGATGGAGAGGGAGAGGAGAAGAGAGGAGCTCAGTGCATCATAGGATGTCTCTAAGCAGAACTGACCTACAGCAGCATAATAGTTAAATACAAGCAGGAGACACTTCTAACTACGTGCTTTATACTGTATTCAGGCTGCAATCGAGTGTGCAAAACCGGAATAATAAACGTATTATTATTTGTTGTAGATATCAAATATATCATAGAAAGATACATCAACAGAAAGAGTATTTGCCCTTCAGAGACATGGCATTAAGACTATAGCATGTGCAATGCAAGACTGTTACCATTGATCTAATTTTCCACTGTCAGTAAAAGTGTAGTGACCCAACATTCGCCTGTAGCTACACCTTCCTATTTAAGATGCTCATCATACAATAACAACCATGACTATATCAATAGTTAAAGGAAATTAAGGTAAAGTCAAATGCCATCAAATGTTTTTGTTAATTTGCATAAACAAGCTAACTTGGCTTGTGTGTGTTTAAATATGATAATGAAAGCAAACTTGTATTGGAAACAACTGCTGAACTTGCATGATAGTCATGTCGAATCTGTGACCTTGTACTCAAGGAGATTAACAATTGCGACCGCACGCACACACATGCATGCACATTTACCGAGCACACACGGTGTACTGCAGAGGTCTGATAATGCGGCACTGGATGTCAATGGTAAAAATAGATGACACAAGATAAATGTGCACTAATGTGAAGGGGTAAAAAGAGCTGTCTGAGGAGAAATACGCAAAATATAAACTTCAGGGGGAAAGTGCATGTCCACACAGTTGCTGCTGTTGGCAAAGACAGGCTGACCCACTTAACAAGGATGTATGGTTTGAGAGAGAGAGAGCACATGGAGGCCAGAGAGGCCACCAAGGAGCTCCAGCCACTAAGTGTGTGTGTGTCAGCTTAGTTCTATTACTGTAATGACTTACTGCTTCTGCCTCTGTGGAGTCCAGGCAGTCTTTGAAAAGATATTGGGCCTCCCATGGTACCATCATTCAAGCCCGCACACACGTATCCTGGGGCGCAAACACCTTTCTTCTCCCTTTTTCATTTATCTGTAAAATACACAGCAGGAGAAAGTCACAGAAGAGAAATATGGAAATGGGGCTGATGGGTGGGCTGCAGCTACAGCTGTCCTTCCTTAAAATCCTCCATCAGGCCTGTGTACTACAGTGAGCTAGTGCCATGGCTCTGTGGTTGGCAGCATCAGTCCATCAGGGTCTATCACTCACCACCACTGTTATCCAGAGGAGCATATACTATATCTAAAACAAGTGCAACTGCAACCTCACGTTCTCCAGAGGATGAACCTTAAAGGCGACTGATACCTGCAACCAGTCGGTCAAAATTTGCACTTATCCGGTGAAATATCTAAACATCTTCCGAATGGAAAGGAACAAAATTTGGTTCAGACATTCATGGTCCAAGAGGACGAAGTCTCCAATCTGTTTGTCTTGGGGCATCAGTTTTGAGTGAAATGTCTCCATAGCTAAACAACGGTTTGCTATTTAATTTGGTAGGAACATTAACGCCCCGCTCTGGGTGAACTGTAATAACTTTAGTGATCCCTTGACTTTTCATCTACAAACCTAATTAAATTCCCTCCAGCCTCAGCTGCACTGTGTGTTCAGTACTAATTAGTTAATATTAACATCCTAATGTACTAAATTCATGTGCAATAACAGCACTTGATGATATCAGCATGTTTGGATTGTCAAGTGAGAATATTAGCACAGTTAGCAGTTAGCCCAGAGGCCTGCTACGTACACCCTCGCCACTGCGAGAAGGCCCTGTATGTTTCTGTGCATCCTTGATTCATTGTCAGGGTGTCTGCACACACTTTGTTGAGTCTGCAGTTATTTAATTTGTTGAAGGATAAAATATCTAGAGACTGTACATCAGTGTTGTTAAAGTAGAGAAACAATTTAGCACAAGCTCAGATGTAGCATATTACTGACTAAGAGACTTTACTCAAGTCAACCAAAGATATACTGCGCAGTTACAGGTTGGTGTCTTCATGTTGCAGTGAGGTAAGTGGAGGAAAGTGATGAGGTCAAAATGAGCGGCTTATTAATTTTTCTGACATCATAATATGACGATCATGTGACATAACTGAGAAGTGGTATATCATAGCTTTTTCTAGACAGGATCACTAATGTTTAGGAAATGGTTTTGTGTTTCATGTTACATCTGTACTTACTGTATTGATTTGGAAAAGTAAGTTGAATGTACAGCAGCTCCATTAAGGAGATATGATACTCTCCTCAGTTTTGACCACAATCTGTTATTTGGTCTGTATGAATTATGTGCATTATTGATAACACATTTCTACTTTTACATGAAACGTGCAGACTGCTAAGAATCATAAACTTTGTGGCATAAACTGCATAAAACATCTAACTTTTGTCTGAGACAAAACCAACAGACATTGATTTGACTGAAACCAACTGGCTTTCCTGAGGAAAGCAATGGTAGAAAGACAGCAGACAACAGCTAAACACACAGGTATAAAGTAATACATTAATTTAGGTTTAATGGGATATTTCTAAAATAAAATGTACATTTAAAAATACAGTCAGGAAAATAAATATTTGATCCCCCGCTGATTTTGTACATTTGCTGGACCGTCTATAGTTTTATAGTAAGTTTATTTTTACAGAGACAGAATATCAACAAAAAAAATCCAGATATAATACGTTTTAGATGAATGTACATTTGATTATGTGAATGGGCAAAAATCAGCAGGGGATCAATTACTTATTTTCCCCACTGGTTTATGATCTATCATTCTTTGAGTTGCACAAATCCTCAGCACTATAAAAGTGAAGCGATGCAGAATGCACTATGTGAACGAACAAAGGACTGAGTATTAAACTGAGATTGTGTATTTTGCATCCAAGGAGAGAACTGACATGTTAGAAAGTTAGGCAGAGCAGATGAGAAGGGAAAAGATCAGGAGGTGTGGAAAGGGATGAGTGGAGGTGAGAGACATGGAGGGGGAGAAGATGATGTGAGGAATTAAGTGTGAGCGATGTCGGCGTGGAGAAGAGGTTGGGGGTGCACTCTGTGGAGGAGATGATGTGACGGGACTCTCATACTGTATGCGGGTTTTTTTTTTTTTTTTTAATCCTGAGACTTCGATTAACGTTTTTTCCCATGCTCTTTACTACTATCATCTGCCACCATGGGAACGAATACGCACACTGGTTTATAATTTACAGACTGACACATGAAGTGACTGTTGTGTAATGCAATTATTCAACAGCTGTTCTTGTGGTTGTAGCTCTTACTCATTGTGACTCTCCAGTCTGAGAAGGATTTGGTCTCTAAGTAGGGTCTAACTAGGGCAGAACACAGAGATAAACACTCTAATTAATAGATAATTACAATGCTTTATAATTCATCAAAGTCCTGCGTGGTCTCCAGAGCTTCAATACGGATAACACATTGAGTCCTGAGTTAGATCAACACCAGCCTTGCAGTATTTTCTGCTGCAAATGAGAAGATGTTTTTTTTTTTTTTCTGTTGTTGCCCTCATTCTCTGTCTACAAGGAACTGGTGGATTGGTGTGTAAATCGGGAAACCCCCCCTCTCTATCTCTCAATGCTGCAGCTGTATATGAAAGATGGCACTGTATGCATTATGCATACATATGATCTGCCTCCATATCTCCATATTTATGACACTCAAGTAACCTGCAACTCTCTAGAAACTTCCTCACAGGACCTAGTTCAATCGAAGAAGCAGATGTGTGTGAGTGGCAAAGTCAGTTGTGATGGGAAAACAAAGAAAAGTGTCTTCTGTACAAATTTGCATGTTTTTGTCCTGTGTTTGTGCATCCACATGTGGTGCTCCACCTTTACGCATGACCTGAACGCCCGGTATTTGTTTACTTATTGCCTGTGCTCCGCTCTGGGTGCAGGCATGATCATCGGGCTCAAACAATAACAGAGTGACACAGACAGATGAGCTACAGTCGTGTTCCTCCGTCTCTCCCCCCTTCACCCTTTCTCCCACATCCCTCTTTCCGTTGCCGGGGTTACAGCAGGACCTGATGCGGCTCCTGGCCAGTCGGGCTTTGTTCTACAGATGGCCCTGTCCTCTCTCTACCTCTTTACTTCTCCTCCTATCTGCCTCCTTTGTGTCTCTGTCATGTGCAGCTGCACTCCAGTCCTGATATCTATAGCTATGCTAATATGAACAGTTGAATAATTAGACCACACACACATACACACAGGTGCTTTGTCCATATGGGGCTCCTCCTCCATTTGTGAATATTCAGATCACAGCACCCTCATGTGCTTTCAATGTTTTATTCATCGGGTGTGTATGTGTGTGGACAGGAGGACAATGTCAAGATGAGTGAGCTCATGTCACTGGCTAAGTTACAAGAAGACACTGTTTAGTGAAGTGATCTCAATCTTATTCAGCATATACATGACTAGTGGGGTAGTAACAAGGAAACATGACTACGCTTGTCATTGCATCTTCGAATAACACAATATTGCATTAGCTGGGCCAGTTATTGACAGTAATGCAAAGACAGACAGAGAGATAGATAGGCAGGAAGGCAGACAGACACTGTATGCACCCTCCATAGCAAATGCAGGTGTCCAGCAACTCGTTAGTAGTAATGATAGTTTAAAAAAAATTACAATAGTTCAGTAGTTTTGGTCATGAGCCTCTGTCTCTGGCTGCAGACAAGGGATCTCCTGAATTGTTATCTGTAAAACTACTGCAGAAAAAAGTGGTGACTATACAAATGTCAACTTTCTACGCTATGTAAATAGGCATGAAATGACTCCACCAGATAAATCAAACTCCTGTGAATAAAAGACGTCCGACTGTCTGTCACTTCCTTCTCTGACATGAGTCCTCCTGTCATTCCCTAAGGCCTCTCCCGGGGATTAGAACCAGAGAAGCACTTAAACTTTCCCCACAGCTCAAGGGAGATGTGATCAAGCTACATTCGTTTCCACAGCCACACTGATAGGATGTCTCTGCAGCATCTTATCTCAACCTCCAGAGTTTTCCCATTATACAATAAAGTCCATCATTTAGATTTGCATGTTCACACTCATGCTCAGGCATGAGATTACAATTTGATTCTTATTCCTCCTGTGTGCAGCCCAAAGTACGTAGATAGCACAAAAACACTTTGCAATAACAATCAGCACTGTTGAGCAAGTGTATCTGCAAGGCAGTGGGAGTTGGCACCGTTGGCCTACCACGCTCCTAACCAATAACACCTAGGATTTTTTGGCAGATGGACTCAAGGTTGTAAACCAGCCACGTTGCAGTAAATATGGTCACAATCACCCTTCCATTCTCGAGTTACAGCACATAATAACATCCATAAGTGTTCCTGCAAAAAACCATGATTTCACCGTGAAGGTGACCTATGATGATCTGGATATGATGTCGTCACTTCACCATTTACCCTATTAGACAACTGTGTTGAATTGTGTTATAGTGTGTGAACTGAGTTTGCGAACATGTATCATGAGATCACCATCAAGCTTGACTTTTGGCTGCTAAAATCTTATCAGTTCATCCATTGGTCTATGTGCATGTTTACTAAGATACCATGTTCGTGAGAATGAGTCAGACAGACTTATAGACAACCTGAAAACATAATGCCTAGGCTGTCTCCAGTCCGGAGGCATAAAAATGTGAAAAATGGTGATAAGACACCTTGTCTGAGAGGCACCAACACAATTTAAGAAAACCTATGAAGAAACCTTGGTGGGGATGGTTGACAGCTACTATCGCTATAATATTAGTATTTTATTGTAATACCCCAGAATCGTTTTTCCTGCCTTGCTACGCAGTGGCAGCACTGCTGAATCCAATAAATACTAAATAGGTTTGCAGCCATTTGAATGTAAATATGTACTTGAAATGTACTTTTAACCTTATCATTTTTTTCCAAGTCTCTCTTGACCACAAACTGATTATCCTATCTTCTTTTCTTCTTCTGCTGTATTTGTCCTGGTGTGATGAAAATGGCAATAATTTGATGTTAATTAACCCATTCCTAAATCAGTGTGGTACACAAAATAAGAAAAGTAAATGTTTCAGTATAGATTTTGTGGTAGTAATCAGTCAAATGTTAAAGTTTTCTGGGAAGATGGCCTAAAATCAAATGGCTTGTTTTTTGAGAGAAACTACTTGTGAGGTCAGTGCAACCACAGAGAAAGACGGACTGGCAGACACTGGCGACAGGTTGCCAGATACGTGATCCTCATAGGTTTTCTTAAAGACATTGACTTCACCCTTTTTCCACAAACTGTGTGAATGGAGGCTGCTGTGCATCCCTAGCAGAAGATCCAAACCAGCCCATTTTCTCAAGTGCAACCAGATGTCCATGACCTCAGCCAGCTGAGCTGTTCTTCCTGCAAAATGACCCATTTCCCCCTCAGTCTTTGGACTTGTTTCAATGCCTTTCAGTCAGCCACATTCCAGTTTGAGGCATTCAAGTGCAATGCACAAGGTAGCCTAATTTCGTAGGTTAATAAGGGAGTTGGGGTGGTCCTATATTTAACACGGTGAGTGGAAACCACATTAAAAGGCCCTTTGGCTGTCCCAGAGCTCTTTCCCTGTAGACCGGCTGGCCCTTTTAATACAACACAGCTTCAATGTGGCCTCAATAAGAAAACAGGCTCTTCAGTGAATCTATCATGAGTCACACTCCACACATATCATTGTTAGTATAGAACTGTCAAAAAATAAACAAAGAAAAAAATAACACCAGACCCCGAACAGGGGTGTAACAGTAAATGTAGCTGTTTCTTGATGAACATCATTTCATTTTATTATCACGATTTTGCTTCTATATTAAACTGCTTTATTTTACCAATAAACACAGAGCTGGGCTGAACAGTCTTCAATGTTTTTTCAGTGCATTTTTTAAACCAACGTCTCTTTATAATAAAGTGCAGGGATGATGTTCACGGCAGTGGAGGAAGCATCAAAAAATACCCCTTTATAGGCCATAGTGCATTCATCTTACTAAACCGAAGCACTTAATGGTACAGTACTTAAGTAAAAGTAGTCTATAATAATATCGTCATCAAAAGGTGTCAAAAGTCAATCTATCATGGAGGCACAAGCTGATTCAAAACAGACTGGCCCTGTATTATATTAATATAGGAACGGTTTATTATTTATTGATAAATAAGAAGCATTTTAATGCTATAATGAGTCAAGTGCAGGCAATTTTAATGGTCTTATACTCCTCAGTAGATTAATCAGTAACAATGCAATCCATGTTTCATAAACTGAGTGGGTGCTTTATTTGAAGAATCTAAATCTAAAAGAAATAAATTGTGTTAAATGTAGTGCACAAGAATTAATAAGTAGCAGAAAATTAAAACACCCAATTGAATAACTTGGAGTCAACAGAACATGAGTAATTGCACGCTGTCACATTCATCCACTGTTTCTCAATGTCACATTCTAATGAGAGGATGCAGCCTTTATTAGAGGAAGTATGAATAACAAGGTTACTAGCCAAACTGTTTTGGGATGCTGCTACTTGGAATAATAACTATAAAGTTTCTAGTAACTATAAGTTGTTTTACTGCTTCCAAAAATAACTAGGTAGCGTGGCCCACACTGTAAAACATGTAAAAATAGCTATTGGTGCCCCCCAGTGGTAATGTAATAAAAACACTGTGTGCAAGTTTAGCATTTCACTCAAGGGTTAAACTATCAGTCCAGTTACAAGCTACTTTTAACAGCGTAAACCTGCAGAATGCAAATGCAACATCTTCACAAGTCCAATTCAAGTTTGCTTGTGTGGGTGTGTGAGGGGTGGGGCTGCATGTGTCAGGTTGGGTGTTGCCACGCATTGCCCATGTTGACAGGAGACCTCTCAGATCAGTTCAGTCATCCGAGCTTCATTTAATTTAATCTGGAGGAAGCAGATGTTCATGTGCTGCAAACACAGTCATCCCTCACAATTAGCCAGAGGTCTCTTTCCTCCCGTCCTCCCCTTGGTGCTTTGTTCCTTCCACTTGTTGATATGCTGTCTGAGAGTTAAGTGTGCATGCCCAACCATGATGGAAATAGTATGAAGGTTAAAAATATAGTGCGATGAGTGTGAACATTTGAGAGGTTGACCATCTGACATCAGACATCAGAAGCACACTCTTTATATTTAGTATTCTCTTTGTTGAGTATAGGCTGAGCTTAGTAACCAGACAACTTTCATGTTTTCCTTCTCTCATTTTATTCTCAGCTCACATACCCACCACTACCCACCCACCTACACCCACACATACACACACGCACACACGAGTGTTTGGAATTCACAGTATACTTGAAGACTTTCCACTGACTGCATTCATCCCCAAATCCAGAGTTTCTCTTTGTAGAAGCGAGGACAAGCACAATGTCCTCACCTGGAGGGACTGTTCTCATTTCTCCTGACCTTGTAAGGAAGTTTCAAGTTCATAAAGACAGTGGGAGATTCCCTCTGTCATCTCAGAACCGTTCGGTGGCCTCATTAGGAAATGGAAAAAAGGATCAATCTTTTTTCATAGAAAGCATCTTGTTTGAATGAATTCTAAGGCCCATAACACTGAAAACACAAAAAAAACCCTGATGAAAGGATTGGAATGAACAGGATGTGTGATCACTATTGCTGCCATCAGACCTCTGTCACTCAATCTCTGTCAAGAATCCATAGGTTAAATGCCATCAATGGACAGATTAGATTAATTCAACGCTCTAACTGCTTTTGAAATACAAGTTAGGTCAGGCAGAAAATATGAGGCATTACCAATACTGGGACAATGGAGTGGGACATGCGACAAAGGATTCAAATTGGGGACATTACTGCCTGGAGTATTAACCTCCAGGCTGCTGCTGGAGAACAAATAAGTAAATGATGGTAAACTGTAGTATGTGGAGCCAAAACTATAATAATTTTAGACCAGTGCATTTATGAACAGCTTGGCAACCTAAGGACCTAGTTTCACTTTTCTTTCTTCTTTTCATTTCAGCACCTCGGACAGCAGCCTCCGGGGTCTCCCCTCTGAAATCCCTGCAACTAATACTAAATAAAAATGTTACATACTGTACAATTAGCAAACGAAACCTGTGTGGGACAATCTCAGGAGAGAAGGCGAGCAACAACTGGTGACAAGGGGAGAATGTTTGAATTAACCGGTGGGTCATTCTTTAATCATCGTATCAACAGGAGCCTGCTAAATATTACTGGTGAGCACAGTGCGGCTGGTGAGCCACAAGAATAAAATCTGGTCACGGTGCAGGTGGGAAATAGCAGGGATTAGTCTCTTTCTCTCTGACTCACTCACTATAAGATTCTATCCAATCAAATCTCTGTCACAGGACTGTGCTGTTTACTATAGCTGCCCTTTTGACTTTCACCATATTACCTATTAAATATGGCCAACGTCTGTCTCTGCTTGCATGTGTGTGTGTGTGTGTGTCTGTGTGTGTGTCTCTCACAATGTCACATGATATTATTTTTCCATGTGTGCGAGTGTGATGTTGTGCATACCCTCTGATACTATTTTCTCCCTGCTGTTCTTTGAGGGAACACATTTCTTTCTCCCACATCATCTTGTTTGATCTCTCCCCCCACCCACCACCCCCTTTGTTTGCTGCTGCTCACTTCAACACATATCGCCTCTTGTACTATGTGATTATAGTGATTTCTGGGATGGGATCCAAATCATTCCAACCATCATTTTCCATCCGAGTTATTAAGAAGTTCAAGACAACATGATTATGCTCAGAATCTCATCTACAGTTTTTCTTCATGTTGGCATGGCACACCCAAATCCTTTTTTTTTTGATGAAAGGATGTAGCCCAACAAAAGGCAATGCACAAATCTCTTGTGCCTCAACAGTGTCTTTAAAAATGTGGGGCTCTGATAAATTCTTAAGTGTCCTCTGAAAATGACCTATCTGTGGGTAATGACCTTGTTTTAAAAGGACACTGTTTGGATTCGTCTTGTAAGTGTGTGTGTGTTTGTGCAGGAGCGCGTGTCTACAAGACGGAGAGGGCAGAGGGAGGCGGGCACGCCCAAACGATGGTGTTGAATGACGCCCGTCTGTTGCTTCTTGTGTATATCGGTGCGCCCTGCCATTGGCGGAGGACAGCGGAGGGTACCCAGCGCTGGCGCACGGGGGGCGGGTGAAAGGCCTGTTTATAAACGTAGATCTCTCCCCGTGGGCGGGAACAGCAACAGTAGAGAGTGAAAGTGAGGCGAGAGAGGGAGAGACGGTGGAGGAGACGAGGCTGTGGCGGTTGTGGCTGACCGGGGCTCGCGGAGGGGGCGAGGCGGCCGCCCCTGTATGCGTCTTCAACCGCGCATGGACGACCACCTCAGCCTCCTGCAATCACCCCCGCCGAGCGCAACCAAAACCCGGGGCGACAACCTGGTGAACCACGGATACACGGACACAGAGGCCGACATCATGACGGTTGTGGCGTGTGACAACATGTTAGAGGAGTCGGCGGCTCTCCCGGGCCACCACTCTCTGGATCGATATGAACCGGATCACGAATGTTGCGAGAGGGTGGTCATCAACATCTCAGGGTTACGCTTTGAGACACAGCTCAAGACTCTCTCCCAATTTCCAGAGACCCTGCTGGGGGACCCCAAGAAGAGGATGAGGTACTTTGATCCCCTCAGGAATGAGTATTTTTTCGATCGGAACCGACCCAGCTTTGATGCCATCCTGTACTACTACCAGTCTGGCGGGCGCATCAGAAGACCCGTTAATGTGCCCATTGACATTTTCTCTGAGGAGATCCGCTTCTATGAGCTGGGTGAGGAGGCTATGGAGAAGTTCAGGGAGGATGAGGGCTTCATTAAGGAGGAGGAGCGGCCGTTGCCAGAGAATGAATTTCAAAGACAGGTGTGGCTGCTTTTTGAGTACCCGGAGAGCTCGGGTCCCGCCCGGGGGATAGCGATAGTGTCTGTCCTGGTCATTCTCATCTCCATTGTCATCTTCTGCTTAGAGACATTGCCGGAGTTCAGGGACGAGAACAGGGATCCGATCACCATTGCGCCCGTGATAAATGGCACACTCCCATATTTCATCAGCCCCTTCTCAGACCCGTTCTTTGTGGTGGAGACGTTGTGTATCATCTGGTTCTCCTTCGAGCTGCTGGTGCGCTTCTTTGCATGCCCGAGTAAAGCCACGTTCTCCAAAAACATAATGAACATCATAGACATTGTGGCCATCATTCCCTATTTCATTACCCTGGGCACAGAGTTGGCAGAGAGGCAAGGAAACGGACAACAGGCCATGTCATTAGCGATTCTGCGCGTAATTAGGCTTGTTCGGGTTTTTCGCATATTCAAACTCTCGCGTCATTCCAAGGGGCTCCAGATTTTAGGACAAACTCTTAAGGCCAGTATGCGTGAATTGGGCCTGCTGATTTTCTTCTTGTTCATCGGTGTCATCCTCTTCTCCAGCGCTGTTTACTTTGCTGAGGCAGACGACCCAGATTCGGGTTTCAACAGCATCCCGGACGCGTTCTGGTGGGCTGTTGTCACCATGACCACAGTGGGTTATGGGGATATGCACCCCGTGACAATTGGAGGAAAGATTGTGGGGTCTTTATGCGCAATCGCTGGTGTGCTGACAATTGCCCTGCCTGTACCTGTCATCGTCTCCAATTTCAACTACTTCTACCATAGAGAGACGGAAGGCGAGGAGCAGGCACAGTACCTGCACGTGGGCAGCTGTCAGCCTCTGGCAGACACTGAGGATCTGAGGAAGACTCGCTCCTCTTCCTCACTCAGCAAGAGCGAGTACATGGTGATAGAGGAGCACGGGATCAACAGCGCGTTCAAACAGCAGCCTAACTTCCCCACGACCACCACCACCACGACCACCACGCAAAACAACTCGCAGAATTGTGTGAACATAAACAAAAAGATTTTCACCGACGTGTAGCCAGTTTTAGAGTCGTGGCCCTGAACAACGCAGGAAAAGGGGGTGGTGTGTCAACAACACAGCTGGTTCTGTCGTTGGCGCACAAGCGCGTGGAAGCCCCGGTAGATCAGACGAGGGAAGAAAGGAGTAAAAGAGAAAGTAAAGAGCGAACCCTGTCTGTTCAGAGACGCCGCTTTGTGCTCCATTCAAAGAATCAGGATTTTTTTCATTTCACTGATCTTAATTCATAACTCTGTACGGTTCCATTCGCACTTGGAGAGAAAGAGCTCCTAAAAGTATTAGGCATATACTATTCTTCTCTGAGGGAGGGGATTGACCTGTTGTGCGTTGTGCAATAGCCAATATATTCTCACAACAGGTAGACATAGAAGCTTTGTAGCTAACTGTGAAAGATGAGTTCAAATGTATGGACACTCACTTTGTATTAACATGCGTTATGAGTCGTGATTCGTCAGTCATAGCCTATGTATAATATTCAGAATCATTTTTAATATTTGTGTGTGTTTAAACACATGTAATGTCTGAAAACACAGTTCAGAATATATTATCTCAATTAGACCGTTCTGTGCTATGCCTTTTTTGTGCGTTAAAGTCTAGTCCAAATGCTACTGTCTTAAAAAAAAACGCCCCTGTAACTCCTCAGCATAAACTGTCCTGATAGGTTATTTAATGCGTAAACGGCACCATGTAAACACATGGGCTAGCCGGCTGTCAGTGTCTCATTATCGGTGCGAGTCACACGTGAGAGAGGAGAAACAGAGCCCTTTCACAGACACACACAGCGATCAAAGATGGAGCGTGCTTCTCTTTGGATGCCTCAAATATAGCCCCGCTGTGATGCAGTCTCCATGGCTACGGTCGTTTCCTCGGTAACCCCCAGTCACCGTTGCCATGGCGCCCTTGTTTCCACAGTAACCTCCCTGATGACTTGGAAGCTATATTGAAGATTCTCATCTAAATAGCTTGTCTTCAGTCTCTTATAAGACTGTCAAGTCATCGCGCATCGAGCGCGTAAAAATACCGAGTCCAAACGTGCCCAGCGCCACTATCACTAATCAGCGAGCTCACTTAGTGACTGTGACATTGACACACGCAAAGCAAATTGGAGCAAAGGAGGTCTGTTTACAAATTGCCACCATGAACTGCCCCCCCAACAAAAAAAATGAAACAAAGGCGCAACTCAGAGAGGTGCCAAGCCGGGAGAGAGAAAGGAGTGACAGCGTGTGAGGAATTATGAATGGACTGGGAGCACATTGAGTCTGGCTGTCCTGAGTGCACTACTGCGGGCGCTCAGCAGAGGCTGCTGTTCTCCCACTGATAACATTGGTAAGTTCTGGACACTGTTATGCCCCTGTCTCTTTATGAATTACCTACGTATTTGCCTTAAGCCATGAAGCCCCTGTTTTAAGTAACTCTGCATTTACCTAAGTGTTTTACAAATGTGTCAATACAAAATCACTGGTGAGAGTGACAGAAATGACATGGTCACTTCTAAGATGTCTTGTCAGGATAGTGTCGGTTTCAATATGTCACAGTAAATTAAGGTGTATTTGTTTAAGAATTATAGTAATGTGTTAATAGATGCAGATGTACATTATGTGTCTCCTTCCATCAGTCTGTGTGTGTATGTTGGCTTCTCTGCTTTGCATAATGTCTGTGATGTTCCTGCTGTGTGCCCAGGTGGTCTTTCACCTTCAGCTGACTTTGTCTATGAAAGGAATAAGGGCACCAACTGCAAGCCCACCCAGTTTGCCTCAGTGCTGCCCCCTGGTGGCCACCAGAACAGGTGGCTCCTACCTGCTTTGTGTGACTTTTTATCTTCTTTTGCCATCAGCATCACCCAAATACAGATGCCAAGTAACAGTGAAACGCCAGACAGCAAGAGTAAAGAGTAAAAACAGAGCTGCTGGTTGCACACTAGTATTGATGCATACAGCCTATTTTCTCTTGCAGATTGTTTGTTCAGTCTTCCACTTGCAAAAAAAGAGAACAGGATATTATAAATTGCATGTGTATATTCTTTTAAAATTGAGTGTTCCTTAGATTAGCCACAGTGCAACCCTCTCCTTTTCTGTTGCTTTCACTGCACACTGACTGGATTCCTTTCTTTGAAACTGCCGCACTGCTGTCCTTGCAGATTTATGTCTAGATTTATGCTCTGTGTCCTCCCTGACTGTGATTACTCGAAACAGAACTGAAACAGAGACGAGGGTGAGCGGGAAATAACATTTAAAAAAAGAATCTAGTAGGCAGCCGTGCTCTGAATCTATTTAGACTGGCTGTGAGTCCAATTGCACGTTCATGCGCTTGTGTTGGTAGTGCACTAATTGTACATATACCACCCATATGCTGGTTGAGTATTAATCAAGGGCAGTCTCATTAGCTTCAGTACCCTAAAGGCTAAGTGGGAGGTCCAACAGAATGACCTCCTCATTGATTATTCCTTTCAATGTTGACCCCTGACCTTGACATCATAATTTTTCCATGAAAAACTCCATATTAGTCATCAGTTAAATGGACCGCTCATTTCTCGGGGCACATAAAAGCTCCAGCGAGGAGAAACAGATCTATTGATCAATTAGCGAGATATATAATGGATTAGATGGGAGGTTGTCTTCTAATAAGATTGGCCAGACTGGAAGCTCCTTTTATGCACACAGGCAGGATGGATTGCTAAATACGAACTACTGGACCATGCTGCACACTCATCTTTTCTATACTTATTCTGTCCAGCTGTGCCAGAGTGAATTCCCACAGCTCCCATTGGTTAAATATTTGTTTCTGTCAGATTCTACTTCTCCTTGTCTCCTTTCCTCTCTGTTTAGGTTTGCCACAGCATAGACATTTAGTTGATGCTCATATACAAGTTGCAGTTAGTGAGCTACTAAAATGCACATCTAATCACGATAAGACAGCTGAATTTATCATCTCGTCTCCTCCTGAACTGACAGTGTTTGCAGTTTGATTTTGCACGAGTGGTAATGAAACAGCAGGGACAAAAAGAGCAGCCTTGCATAGTTAAGAAAACGCGTGAGGGGTCTGTTTGAACTGTGTGACTCTTACTATGTGGTGCATTTTCTTTTCCTGCCCTTCCTCCCCTCATTCACTGATCTTCCCTTTTCTCAGGTAAAAGTTGTTCCACTTTTCTGCTCAGACCTCCTGGAACCCCTGCGACCCCAATTAGACTGCCTCACATTTAGGTAAATTGACTTGATCTTTTTTTTTTTTGAAAGAGTGTGAATATGATGTTGGCTGAACTTCAACTTAAACATTCACTGATAATTTTTAAGAGACGTTTTCTAATTTTAAAGCCGTACCGAATATCCATTAACCACCAATGACCTTTCTTTTATTTTGCAGGGGCATAATGACTCTGGTCTTTCTGTTGGACCAGATGGACCAAAGTTAAGAGTTGAGTAACAACTCCCACTGGATCAAATTTTCTTCCCCAGCCCTCGTCCTCCTGACTGGTGTCCTCCAACCTGGACTCCTAATACACGGTGCCTAGCAGTTTTCCTCCTCCTGTGGACCACCATTCAATCCAAAATGCACCAAAATGCAACCACAGCAATGAAAACAACAACAGACGTATTACATATCCCACTTACAGTTTTTGTAGCCGCAGTTTTATGACTGCTTCTGTTCTGGAGTTAACACACTGTGAGTGTAGCCATCACAGGATCGAAAGCGGTTCAGACAGTGACAGAATTCAGCTGGGACTGTGTGTTATGGACTCTGACACTTCTCCATACTGCTTTCTATATACAATTCAAAAGGACAGCTTCAGGAAACAGCCAGCAATTTTGCAAAGCACATTTCATTCCTGGACTTTACAAGGATTTCTATATTCTCTATTCATGTTTCTGGGAAGTGATGTTCATCATTACGGACAATAACCGACAAACAGCTTTTGCTTCAAGTCAAAAGTGGCAAAAAAAACAAAATAAAACTGAAGCCAACCGTGATTTGCTGATATGAAACTGTGATACAAATCAAAGACTGTTAGCCATATGCCTTTGTTAGCTCTGTGTGCTCTGTATTGCTAATATGTGAAACACACACACGCATACACATACATACATATGTACATGTGCTGGTTGCTGCTATTCCCCTGACCTACACATGGAGAACAATACAGAGGTATGCACGTACACACAAACGCAGACAAACACACACAGACACACGTATCCACTTGCCTGTGGATCTCTCATTTATCCCAGAGTGCACTGGTGTTTTGTTTTTTTGTTTTGTTTTGTTTTCCGGATGGGCAGAATGTTGTCAGGGGAAGGCAGTGTATGCCAGTATTTGTTCTGTGTTATTCTGTGCTGTCTTAAACATGACCCATATAAAGAGATTATGAGTTGTACTGTCTTTATTTGAGAGGAGCTGCAGCTTGTTTTTACTGAATTACTGACAGAATAGTACTCGTATATGTCTGAGAGAATACCTAGGTCCAACTGCCGACCTTATTACCCACACTGTGTTTATTTCAATTATTGAAAAATGAGGAGAGAAGGTTGAAACCTGCTGTTAAGCCACCGTGTGTGGATGTTTGTGCACTTAAACCCCTTCCCTCAGTCCGATATGTTGTTTTTACAATAGGCACTCTGATCACTTTGGACTTTATCTTTTCACAGGTGGAATAGGGGCCAGAGCAAAACCATTAAGTTGAGCATCATATCAAGTGTTTATAGTACTTTACATTTACAAAATGTGATTCTATCTATGATATATATATATATAAAACATAGAAATGTTTCAAATTGTTCAGGTCAGATCGTTCAGAATTCCATTCAAGTTTCCCGACTGAATGATACCATTGTCCATTAAAATTGTGTTGAAACAGTGTTTCAGTTTTTCCCATTCAGAGCCTTTCAGTAGCGAACAACAGTGTCTGGCTCGCAGCCGTTTAGACGCCTGGTTACGGAACAAAACACTCATACAACAGAAGTCTCTACTGTATAGTTGAGTTCAGAAGACAGAACAAGGCAGCCTCTTTGCAACCGGGTGACAGGGTAAGTCCTTTATGAGAGGACACCACATGCACTTCTGTAAACAACAGTGAAATAGAAGAAAAATATTAATAAAAAAAAACAAGTCAGCTTTCTGTCTGATTTAAGAAGTGCAACATCAGAAGCACCAGGGAATTGTATTTGGCATGGTGGTTCCCAATTTCAATATCATTATATCATACGATTTGGCTGCTCTCTGAAGTGCAAGTCTGGGCCTTAAAGAGAAATGAATAGTGTAGGAGCCCAGTGGAAAACTTCAGATCATCTCTGAGCCAGAGGAGGTAAATATTAACATTCTTACAGAGGTTTACAGCCGTCATGCTGCCATGCTGTGTATGAGCAAGTGTGCTTTATTGTTCCAGTAAACCATCCAGCTCCATAACAGCTCTGCCACCTACCTTCGCTATTGCATGAGTATCAAACTGCCCATGTGTGGTATATTGGAAAATTCAGTCATGAATTTCTGGAGGAAATACCCCCGATATTTCCACCTAAAAGACAACTGTGAATAAATGTGTCCATTTCTGCCTTTGCCTGGTTTTGTCTTTCCCTGGATTTACTATTAAAGATGTTAGTGAAAGGTATAGTACTGCCTTTAAGTTAATTAAAATAGCTGTGATGTCACCGAAGCTCACAACCAGCCATGGCGCTACAGCAAGAAATCTCCATGGCAACAAGGGAGGGTTGTTGGTAAGATAAATTGAGGAGCCATATAGAACAAATTCATCTCTCTGCAGGTGCATTGAGACTTCACAGCTTAAGCCGTCTGTATCAGCGACTGCAGCAGTTATGTGCACGTAGCCACTCACAGCAGTATGTCATTTTGTGTGTGTCTGTGTGTTTCTGGGTATTTTATACGTGTGTGTCTGTTCCTCTAGCAGTGGATCAGTTTATTGCCCCAAAGGCACACTGGGCCTTCGGGGCTCTATTTGGACAGCAGGTCTAAGTAGAGTTGAGACGACGCCAACATTCACAAGCCAACACCAGATTATTAGTGCGCACAAATAACACAGATGTATTATGGGGCTAAATGCCAACAACAGCAACTGAGGACACTCCATGAGATGACCTAAACCTGTAGTAACTTTCTATTATGTTTTGTTTTTCCACTTGGGGGCAGCAGAAATAAATTTTTAACAGTGATAAGCATTACCATTCATTTGAAGTTGTACTCTGTAACCCTGATGTTTATTCTCTTTAAACTTTGTTTTTGGTCTCTACCAACTCCTGATTGATGCATGTGGCTGTTTGGTTGCTAAAGGCTGAATTAGCAAGTCACTAACTGCGCTTCACTAGCTTTAACTAGGTAATGTGCAGCGGGCTTTTCACTGAAAATACAGGCCTGTTGCTGTTGATAACAACACTAGAGTGAACCAAACTAGTAAAATTGTGGGCCAGACAGCTCATAAGGAGCTGAAACTCTGTAAATCAAAGCAACACTGTGGAGTGGTGGTTCCCTTTTTCTTTTCTTTTTTACCTGAACAAAGCGTGTTAAGCATTCCTCAGGTTGAAGAGCCCTCTGAGACATGACACAATTGCTGAACCTCATAAAATAAGCACACATGCCATTCATACATGGGGCTCACCTTTTCTTTCTTACATCTTTCCATGTTGACGAGCAAGAGTCACACCACTTGGCAGTGAGGGGAAGGATGGTTGCTAAGGCTGATGATGCTGTTGCTAGTGCTCCCACAAAATCAGATTATTTCTTGATGCCGATTGGCTGATCAGTTCCCATTCCCAGCCACAGGCGAAGCAGACCAAGCGGGACTCCCTATCCAGACATATGTCTCCTGTGCAAACACACACAAATGCACTTTTAACACACGACGGGACACACGTTCAAAATAATATACTGCATATTCAAACCCAGACATTAAGACATATTTGATTTCGTTATAGCTGCCGTATCTGCCGCCCGCCTCAGGTTTTGCTGTCAAAACAGACAGATGGCGGAGAGGGTGATAGTGTAGAATGGAGAGAGGGAGAGAGAGAGATGCTGCTGTGCTCTACTGGATGACTCATCACTCTGTCATTGTGACCTTTATCTGCCACCCTCTCCACCTCTATTGTCCCATCCCTCCGCTTCATTTTCGTTTTCTCCACTCCTCTAACTGCATTCATGTTACTCTGCTCACTCCTTTTCTCCATTTCTACTCTCCTTCTTCTCTGTCTGCCTGCTCTTCCTGGCATAATTCCAACCCCGCCGTCCTTCTTATTACCTTCTTGCCCCCCTCTGATCAGGTGCCACATGAAGTCTTTCCCAGGATGTTTGCTGGTTCTGACCATTTCCACAAGTTGCTGTCACATAAGACACACCATAAAGGCCAAATGGTAGCTAATGCCTGTGGCTGCCAGACTGTGGTCGTATACATTAACTGCTGATTTGATTGCACCGACTAGACAGGCAGCACTTAACTGTTGTCTGCAATGTGGGGAGAAATTTGGGTGAGATTTCCTGTATCACAAATTTAACGTTCAATACAAAAGGTACAATAACAGATTTTTCTACATATGCCATATGGTCATGCATATGTACAGTGTACATAACATGAATGTACGCCCCAAGTTTCCTCTCTTAGCTAGGCCACGCCTCCACATTAGTTAGGCAATTGATTTTTCTTTGTTTTCTATGGCTGAGACGACAACAGAGAGTGAAACCACATCCAGAATCAATACCGCACTACTCTACTCTGAAGGTGAGGACATCTCATCATGAAAGCAGTGATCATCATCAGCTTGACTGCTACTCAACAGGCAGCGAGACATCTTCCAAGGTCACTCTCACAACCTAGGCTAGAGGGAGAGACCTCACAGGGAGACACGCAGGGGGACAGAGGAGTGAAGAGAGAAAATTAGGGGGGAAAGAGGGATAAAGAGAATAACTGATGATAGCGCTCTCTTGCCCTTTTACTCAAATTCACTGTGAAATGAAAGGTTATGCTGTCACGTGGAGCTTCTTTTTGCACATGCGCTTGTATTTGTGTTGTATTGCTCTCTCAATAAAGAAAGGTGGAGTGTGAATGATGGTGTTTAAATGTGGATTGCATTAATGTGCCGTGGTGGCACATATACATACACATGTGGTGGCTTAATACAACTCTGAGAGCGTGTGTTTGTGTTGCAGCTTGTGAGTGAGTGATCACCTGCTGCGGCACCAGCAGAGGTCATCCAGGACGACGCTCCCCCCCTGCAGTCTGCTGTCACAAGTTGGAGCGGCGCCTTTTTCTCCACTTCACCCCGTTTTCTTTCTCACTCTCCTCCTCCCGCTCTCACTTCCACATGTCCTGCTGCATGGAAAAAGGTGGGCGATTTTAGGGGTTTACAGTAGGACCGACTCACTGATGCACAAATATGTTGATTACTATCCCACAATTCATATCAAATGAAATCAGACAACAGTGAAATGACTGAATGTGGATGATCAATAATTGAATATGAGAATAATGGACTCTGCTGGGAATCCCTGCAATTTCCTGCTGTCCCGGTCATCACCGTCTTTATTCAATCCACAACAAAGATATGTCTTTATCCACTGGTCAGGTCACTTCGTCTGGACAAATTGGGGTCCCTTTTAGCTACTGTAGGACCTAGGCCCTGCAACTATCATGCACAAATGAGTCACAACCAAGTTAACTCTAAAGGATGTTTTGTACCATGAACAATGACATGCTTAATACAGTCATGCGGAGTCATTAGTTGGAAAGTGGTCTTTTGTTTCTTCAGGAGGTTCCATTTGGTCTGCTGCTTGCCTGAACACAAAACAGAATCAATGGTCTCATTCTGCCGAGACTTGGCACAAGCTGGAGGTGAATGGGAAGCGGAGACGTAAGTGAGGATCTAAAAATGGTGGAAGGGTAATGGCCCTAAAACTGCAGGTCAGCCGTGTGCCGGTAATATAGACGTTTCTGTGATTTAGCAGCAAATTAGATATTTAATCACAATGGATACTAGAGCATGATGGTGTCTTTAGAAAATCATAATGAATCTAAAAATAACAACTGCATAATGTCTGTTTAGTTTAGACAGAGTTATGACTTAACACAAATTGCAAATTGTGACAGCTGGGTTCTGAGTGTTTGTAAGTACTTTAATTGCCTCCATTAGCTGTCATTGCTGCAGCTCCAACAGTTCATCATGTCAATAAACAGGCTGATGCAGAGACTTGCAGAAATGCCCTTGTACTTGCAGATCATGTTGATTTGCAGTTTATCTTAATTATTATTAACAACATTTTGTTAAGAATTATTCAAATCTGTTGCTCACATGCACTGATATTTCTCTGAGACATTGTACATATCAATCTAAAAGAAAAGCACCCAACAACTGTGCTTTTCTATTGGTTTGTTTTCTTCCTAGATGATCTAGGAGTACAGTAATGTCAATGTTAGTAATGTGTAAGGGCTTATTCTGTTGTTACTGTACAGGTTTTTTTGTGTTTGTGTGCGTGTTTGCCTTCCAGTCCAGAGGTATCCAGTTCTTCCTGCCACTTATTCACCCGCACACCCAATCTACTAGCTGGATCGCTCCTCCACTCTGTGCCAGACTATTTCAGTTTGCCAAGTTGTCGTAAAACTCAGCCAGTTCTGGTTACGTTTCGTTTATTTCTTGGTCTTCTCTCAGGGTTAACATTGTCTTATTGCCTGTGTTCAGCTTGCCTCGTCCAGCTCCCCAGTTCTACAAGGCAGACATTCCCTTCTCATTCCCCAGAATACCCCTTGCACAGCACCAGCGACTGAACACATTGATTATAGGGTTAATGTGTGGAGATTACGATCATAGATCATTGTTATGCATTCTAACTTCTAACTTCTTGCAAATGCAAATGCAAAATAGTTGTAAGGATGAAACTAAACATTACAGTCAGAGGATATTGTAGTGTATTATACACCTTAAATGTTCTTAGTTTTAATATCTTGTATCATCATTATGTATTATGTTCTTCTTTGTATGTGTGCTTAAGGAATGTGTAGGTCTCTACTCTGTTAATAGATCTTATGTCCTATTTTAGAAATCATCTGATCATCTGACTCATCACACATCTTATGGTGTGTGTCTGGTTAACATATATGATTTCCTATGGTAACTTCAAATACCCTAAAGGTGGATTGGTCAAAGGGTCATTTAACATCTGGTTTAAAGCTCCTCTTTGTCCGGAGAGGGGAACTTCTGTTTTGAATAAGTGAAGACATGTCGGCGGTGATCCCTTCTTTTCATCAACACATCGATATACCACAATATGACTCACCCCTCCCCCTACAAACTTAATCCCATATCTCTTACTCTCCTCCCTGTCCCACTCATAAAACTGTTGTAGGTAATTGCTGTGAATGTGGTGGTAGATGATGAATCACTACACTTCTGACACCAAGCACTGGATATTGGTGGCCCGGGCTCTCAGCTGCCCTGCATTTAGAAACAGACCCTCTCCATTTACATTTATGGACCATAGAGATTTAAGAGTTCCTGGCCATGAATCAGCCTGTTTATGTAAAAGTGTCAATTGCACTTCATTGAGACCCTCAGTTGGGGATGGAAACAGCAGCTCACTTGATCCCTATGGTCCCATGCCAGCATTTTTAATCAGTATTTTACCACATTGAAATTGGACAAGGATTGCATATCACATTGAACTTGTCCTTGAGCTGTGGAGAATGGCAGAGCAAGGAGAATGCATAAGGGAGGACGTGAGGTGCTCCTGGAGTATTCTCCAGGGAGTCGTGCAGTCTCTCGTTCATGTGCAATTCTTGCTCTCTTGCTTTAAGACATATCTGGGTTTTCACCTGGCCCACTTTCAAGCAGCAGAGGAAAGAAGGGCAGGAAACACTGTCTGCAAGAGAAGTTTCTCTGCTCCAGTCAATTTTACCATATCATCGCTGGACTCCGGACAAGTATTTCATCTTCAGTACGTGATTGCATTAAGAGCTGTTAGCATCAGTCCCCTGCGAGACTGAGTGCGAGTGTGTGTGTCTGCATGAGCTTAATAGGTGGGGGCAGTAATTAGCGGATTGTGATACAGTACGCAGGCCTGGAAATGATCAGAGTGGAATCAACAACTCAACTCAAACTGCACCAGAGCTAGCCTCTGTATTGTGCCTCACAGGTGGCACACACCGTTTGCTCCTTTCAGATCTACTGTCATAATGTTTGAGCACATACTGTACTGTTCTATTTGTGCAGACAAACAAAGCAAAGCATACAGACAAACAAGCACAGACAAACACAGGTCTTCTGTCAGTCACCATTCAAACCTGCATGGTGTGTTATATTGATGTGTTGATGAAAAGAACGGATCACCGCCGACACGTCTTCACTTCAATTCATTCAAAAAAGAAGTTTATTAACAAGAAGAAGAACAGTGTAGGCTACAAAAAATGCAGAATCCTGGAGCATCTCAGGGGTCAATATGAGAAGTACTCGCGACTGGCCCAGAACTCTGACTTGTATACCCTTTCTGACTCCCCCTTTCTCCAGAACAGAGAAGAGCCTTAAACCAGATGTTAAATGACCCTTTACCTATCCCTTTAACCTTTAGGGTATCTGAAGTCACCACATCCTGTCTCCCAGAACCGTTGGGTCAGGAGAACAAAAGAACCAATCATTCATATTGACCTGACACACACCATGAAGTCAGATGACTTCTAAGCAGGACATATGGTCCATTAGCAGAGCAGAGATCTACACATTCCTTCAGCTACAGACAAAGCAACGAAGAACAAAATACATAATGATGATGATACAAGATGTTAAAGCTAAGAACATTAAGGAGTATAATATACTACAATAGCCAAGAGCTTAGATCAGGGGAGAAGAAAGAATTACGATAAAAATGACTCACTGAGTTACTAACAGCTCAGACATGCTGACCCAGGACTTTGGTGTTTCGTTCACACATTGGTTACAGACATCCACACAGTTCCTGTTCCTGTATTTTTTTTCTTCCACTTTTTATTCCTGGGATTTTTTTCCTTGACCCAAAATAAAAACGCTGTTAATACTGTGTGTATTTCTTTTTGCTTATTTGCTTTCTATCTTTGGACTAGAACTAATGCGCTATGCCATGTATGTCTGCTGTCAAGTGGAAATGTAGCGGGGGCACAGGGCAAAGGACTATTAGACCATTTCAGGAGATTATCTCATTCATCTTGCTGTCGCTGTCACTTTCTACTCCCGAATGATGTTTGGATCATTTCATTCTCTTCAGAGACGCGCGTGTTTTGTTGAAAGCCGTTCCCACCCTGTGGTGGGCGATGCTTCCCCTTTAATGTGAAGCAGCAGAGGACTGGAGGGTCGGAGAAAGGGGGAGCGCAAAGGGACGGGGCGAGGCGCGCCAAGAGAAGCTTTTAGTATGCGCTGCGATGCCCAACTGCAGCCCACGCATCTCAACTATGGTGAATTATTGTGAAATATGAGAGACGTGGGAAGAACCGGCAGCTCCAAAACAGTTGGTCGTGATGAGATGACACAGCCGCTGGATAGATTAGTCAAATGAGGGAAGAGGGACAGATATGAAGGAATGGACTCACGACCTCAAGGCACCTTTTAAGAGGAGACAAACTGGATAAATAAAACACACGCGTCTACGCACCACGAGAACCGGGGTGAATTCCTGCATGCCATTATCTGAACATGTGCTGTAGTCCGACAGATGATGCTATGCTGCTTTGTTTAGTGCATGGAGTCTATTGTGGCTGTCCGCGATCCACTCAGGAGAGGGCTGCAAATGGCTTGAGCATGTCTGGCACCTGCCTCTCCAAACTAACTCGCCCGCGCTTTGCCAAATCAACTACAACACTGTGTCATTTAATGTTTGAATAACCCAGTGCATGAACTTGGCTGCTTTGTCTCAAATTCATGAAAACAATAGTTATCCACCTATTGCACCCGCCATCAGAGGACTGCGTTATTCCATGGAATGGGTTGTGACCATAAGCCTGCGTTTGTTACTAATGTGCATCATTGGTGGGTTCGTATGGATATTCCCCATTAGGAAAAAAAGATGGGTGGAATTTACGAGGAGGATCAATAGGGAATAACTGTTTTAATAAGCGAAACGCCGATATGCAAAAGCCTGCGGGGTGAATACGGAGCTGTTTGGGGATCAAACAGGTGATTCCGCCTTGAGATGAAATGCGCCGGAGCGAAGCATGGGTGCTCCCGAGTAGCATCGCCGCCACCCGCAGCCTGCTTCCTCGATAAATCTCTGCAGATATCAGACTATAGAATTACATTTGTTGCTGTAACAGGCGGTGGCATATTGTTTTGAATTGTATGTGTGTGCGCGCGCGCACGCGCGTGTGTGTGCGTGTTGCTGATTACAACATTTTAAGATTAGATTAAAAATCACAGTCCCACTACTACTACCCTACTACCACCACCACCAGAAGCAGCAGCAACAGCTTCAACCTGTAGCCATAGCTGCATCACAACATGTATCTGCTGGTGACTGAGGGTAGGGAGGTAACTCCTGCATCCTCACGCCTTGTCCCCTCTCCCACTCCCACTCCTGCGTTGCTGCAGAGCTGGAGCTTCGGGTGATGTGTCTGGCAGGAAAAGGAGCTGCTTTGACCGTTGGGGGACCGACTTTGGACCGGACACTTTGGGGCCCACTTAAACATTCCCATTAGAAGACAGGCTGTAAACAAGCCTCACAAGTGCCTGCGAAAATAGGTAGGACTTGTTGTTTATCCAGACATTGCTGCTTTTACTGCCAGAATACTCTTCATGTGACTGTGTGATGTAAAATGTCATACTTTCCACCCTCATACTGATGGTCTTTATGCAGTGGTGTATGATGTTTGAAGGTTAAGGTGTGCTGCCCAAACATCTCTGCAGTAATGGAGTTGGCTATGTCAGCCACAGGCTATGATAAATAACCCTATATAATCTACTGATAAACTATTAATTTGATAAGTGACTTGATGAAGTTTTTCTTGGCTTTGGGATGGAATGTAGATCACATCACACCTACAAAGGGAGGACATTTATCTCAGAGATTGTATGCAGCACTCAGCATATAATCTGATTTGTTGCTTGTAATTGCACCCTGTGAGAGCTGATACAGTATTACTGGGTAGCATATTGATCCTGTAGTGTGCGCAAATGAGAGAGAACTCATAACCTAGTACACATAGACACAATGGAGCCAATGCACTGAAATGCTTCTGCCCCTCCTGCCTGTTATTCTCAACTGAACTGCCCTGCTTGTATCTGTTTGCAAGAAGACCTTGATAACACTGCATTTCTGATGATCTTTTGTCTATGAGAGATGTTGCATTTAACAAAATGAATGGCTGTGTTAAAGAGTGGATATGCAATGGTCAAATTCTAAAATCAATTTAGGAGTTTTCTTGCTCAGTGTAGATAAAATGAAACACGAAAGTCATGGTAATTATGTTAATGTTGCATACTTTCTCCACTCTCTCATCTTTCTTGTAGCTCGTCACTGGCAGATCTGCTTGCACCTCAACCCACCAGTGTGGGGAGTCTTTATCCCCTTGTGGCCCAACGTGGCCCCACCCTGTCTGAAAACTGCAGGTCCCATCTCCCTCCAGCATGACGGTTGCTACAAGCGACCCTACGGACGAAGCAGCAGCACATCCGGGTCAGCCTCATGACCACTACGACCCAGAGCCGGATCATGAGTGCTGCGAACGGGTGGTTATCAACATCTCAGGCTTGCGCTTTGAAACGCAGCTCAAGACTCTCTCCCAGTTTCCGGAGACACTACTGGGCGATCCCAAAAAAAGAATGAGATATTTTGACCCTCTCCGGAACGAGTATTTTTTTGACAGGAATCGCCCAAGTTTTGATGCTATTCTGTATTACTACCAATCAGGAGGAAGGCTGCGCCGGCCTGTTAATGTTACTCTGGATATTTTTTCTGAGGAGATCCGGTTCTATGAATTAGGCGAGGAGGCTATGGAAATCTTCAGGGAGGATGAAGGCTTCATAAAGGAAGAGGAGCGGCCTTTGCCAGAGAATGAATTTCAGAGACAAGTTTGGCTGCTATTTGAGTATCCAGAGAGCTCAGGTCCTGCTCGCATCATTGCCATTATCTCCGTCATGGTGATTCTTATCTCTATCGTCAGCTTCTGTCTAGAGACACTGCCAGTTTTCCGAAACGAAGAAGAGGAGATGTACAAATACTCATCCCTGGCCATGTACAACACCACCTCTACCTCTTACAGCTCGACATACTTCACGGATCCCTTCTTCATCGTGGAGACCCTCTGTATCATCTGGTTCTCTTTTGAGTTCCTGGTTAGGTTCTTTGCCTGTCCCAGTAAAGCTGGATTTTTCGGCAACATCATGAATATCATCGATATTGTGGCAATCATCCCCTACTTCATCACACTGGGCACAGAGCTAGCAGAGAGGACAGAGGACAGCCAGGCAGGTCAGCAGGCTATGTCACTGGCTATTCTCCGTGTCATTCGTCTAGTAAGGGTGTTTCGCATATTCAAACTCTCACGTCACTCCAAGGGGCTGCAGATCTTGGGACAGACTCTAAAGGCCAGTATGCGTGAGCTGGGCCTCCTCATCTTCTTCCTGTTCATTGGCGTGATCCTCTTTTCCAGTGCCGTCTACTTTGCAGAAGCAGATGAGCCACATTCCCAGTTCAGCAGCATCCCCGAGGCCTTCTGGTGGGCCGTGGTTTCCATGACCACTGTAGGCTATGGAGACATGGTCCCAACAACCATTGGTGGAAAAATTGTGGGGTCTCTCTGTGCGATCGCTGGTGTGCTGACTATTGCCCTGCCGGTACCTGTCATCGTGTCCAACTTTAACTACTTCTACCACAGAGAGACGGAGGGCGAGGAACAGGCACAGTATCTGAATATCCCGAGTGTCCCTAAAGCCAGCTCGGCTGACGACCTGAAAAAGAGTGGTCGGAGCGGCAGTGGATCCACTCTCAGTAAATCTGACTATGTGGAGATCCAGGAGGCTGTGAACCACAGCATTGAGGACTTCAGACCAGAGGGCATGAAAACAGGAAACTGCACCCTCGCCAACACTAACTATGTAAATATCACTAAGATGCGTACAGATGTATAATACGAGCTACTGTCCATGGTTCTGCTTAAGCTGGAGTCAACAGGGACTGTAACAGTGAACGAAGGCGTGACTCCCTGTATTGACCAACATGTGGTGCCCAGTATAGGAGTCCAGAGCAGACGAGTGAGATCAACCTGGAGAGAAGGTCAGTAAAGAGGACCGCATATTCTCCCCACATCTTGAGGACCTACCATCGCATATCATAGAACTGCCCCGGTCTTATTTGGGACATTGTCGGTGTCTGCATGGCATTAGTCTTACCTATGTGACAGTAGTCGTCCTGCTCGCAACAGTAGCCAAATAGTAGCCTAACCAGTAATAATCAATATTAACAGTGTAATGGGACCACAAGTTTCAACCTACATGCTCAAGCTGCCGCCGGGAGAAGATTCAAAATAAGATTAACTGATGAACTAAAAACCGGCCATAATATCAGCGATTCCTGAGCAACTTCAATCTGCTGCTCTAACTGCCAAGGTCCTGGAACAACAAAATCACAAATATCACAACTGTTCGGTTGTGGAGGAAAAAACTGAGAGAGATCATTTTATTGCTTTCTATGAGAGAGAGAGAGAGCATGGTGGACTAGCTTTACTCCCTCTGCCCTCACTAGATATTGTCTAGTGCAAGCTAGTGACCTCTGTAAAGACCAACAGATATACAGTATGACAGTGTTTTTTCTGTAATTCTGGACACCAACAGAAAACCACCTTCTTCATCCTGCCATGTTTCCTTCCTTGATAAGCTCAAGTGGATTTATCATTCTTACACACACAGAAGAAATGTCTCTCTAAACAAAGCGAATGTCTTATTGTTGTGTGTTAAATTGATTTGTGGTAATGTATGGGTTTTTTTTATCAATATGATGAATGTGTGCTTCTCACCTACATTTTCTATGATTAATGTAGAAAGAAAGACGTGAATCTTTTCTCTGTTATGTACTGAGTGAGTGCCTATTCTCCATTCTTAACTATACCTATATTTGACCCCACTGCCCAGCATTAATGTTGCTGATCTTGACTTCATAGCATTCCATGTTTGTAGAAATAGATGAAATGAGATTAAGGAACAAACCTGGGAAATATTGTGTTTGTTTGTTTTCTGTTCTTTTGTTTTATAATCGAATCGGTACAGTTTAATGTTTATTGCAGCAAAGCTAACTATTTTGATGTACAATCCATTCAAACTTTTGTTAACTCTAAAAATGAAATGAAAAAATACTAACAAGTTTAAAAAAAAAAAAGAGCTCAGTGACCAACTAATGTAAATCTGAGATTTGGTACCAGCAATGTCAACTATTCTAAGCCTGAATACGATATCAAGATGTTTATTTGCAATATATGAATTTGATTGATCCTACCCAATCAAACAGATTAAGTCCTAAAAGAAACCTTTTTTGTCACACAGTCTCTCCCATACTCAATACATCAAAATGAGTAAACTTTGCCTGCCTCCGGAACAAGCAAGATTTTACTGTGGTTAAATGTTGCTAGTTCTATTATCAGGTCACCAGAGATCAAAGAGTATGCCGCCACCTGTGATACTGTATATTGTCTTAGATTAATTTTGTCTCAGAGCTTTTTTTTTTGAACCCATGTAATTTCAAGAGTCATTCCATTGGTGCATTATGCCCACATAATACAGGACATTCAGTATGTGTCCTTTATTAGCTTTTTATCAGACTGATACTATTCTGCTATTGTAGAGCTGCATGTCTTTGAAGTATTCACAGTAGCATGTATTAGTATGGATAATACTTAAAAGGCTAATTTACTTCAGTATATTCCTACAGTATATTTCTGGAGATGAGGCGCTATGTGCAATATGTGAAAGACAAGCGTCTTGGTTAGCAACTGTGAGTGATGCTTTGCATATGCATCTTTTTTTTCCATTTGCTATTGGAAATATTGTTAAATTCAGGTGAAGACCAAGGGAGAGGGAGGTGAGGAAAAAGAGAAAGATGTGTGCCCACTGCCTTTGAGAAGATTTGCTAACTTTCTCTCATGTAATGAGGATTGAAGGGGGAAGGGGGAAGGCTTGATAGGTTAACACGCCAAGGAGACCTGAGAGTCCAAAACAGGTATCGGTAAACCCACTGTATGATGCACTGTTCAGTTATTAACCAATGTGCCGCTCCCCTCCCCTAATCTTTCATGTCTTTTGAGACTATTGTGAGTCACAACACAGTAACTGTGTTTCACAGTGAAATCACAACAACAGCCACTATCTGCTGCCAGCCCAGTGAATGTGGAGCGATCCAGACAGTTGGTCAGTCAGACTTTTTGCTCAACCAAGTGTGACATAATGCTCTGAGGGACTGTCAGAGTGCCCCTATCTCTGACATATAGCACAATCATGCTCAGTGTGTACTGTTGTCTGTGCATTTGTGTGTGTGAGAGCGAGAGGAAGAGAGAGAGAGAAAGGAAGACAGATAGAGAGCTTTCAGATACAAGCTGAGCGTGTAGCTTTTAGAGACAATATGGTAGCAGTTATCTAAAAACACTGCTCTTTTTGACTGCAGACCAGAAGGATTGTGGTGCTCTGTATATTCTATTCCATCTTATTCCATCAATGTTTACATACTGTATATACTGAACATATGTATGCAGTATATAACAGAGAGAAAACTGAAAGGAATGTCACAACACTTTGTCAAGATGAGATCTACAAACACGTGCTGACTTATAAGATAAGCCTCAGCATCAGTGAGGGCTGAATAGGAAATTTACCATTTAGGAACTGAAGAGAGGAAAGGTTGAGAGAAAAATAATGATCAGAAGGAAAATGTGATCATGCAAGTAAGATAAACACTGCCCACACCCTGTGCTTTTTACTCTGATGTGTACTTGTATTTCTCTACACTGTACTGGAACACCTATGTGACTTTCTGTGACCTATAAGCTATGTCTGGACTGCCGTCTTTTCCACTCTTGTTACCAACCACACAATTGAAGTGACAACCTCTGTCAAGACAGAGACACTCTTGGATAAACCAACTAGAAGTCACATCAGGATCTGAACCAAGGAAAACACAGCTTTGCTCTTCTTCTTCTTCTTCTTCTTACTTCACAACACAGACAAAAGGACACTTAACACATGCAGGACATGCAGCCAGTGTACACACACACTGCCTGTGAATATACTTTGTGGTGACATCTGGCGTCAAGACAGATGCACAGCTGTGGTTTCATTAAAACTTCAAGGACACAAAGTGACTGGACTTAAAACCCACTGCTGGTGGTGAAAACACGTAGCCATGTAAACAATGTATCTAACAGCTGCTTTTAATGATGTCTTAAAATGCCTAAAGCTTTAGCTTTAAAACGAGCTTCTGCCATTTACTGATTCCTGTGTAGCAGGGAATCAAAGTGTATGCTTGTCAAACTAATCCAAGAAACTAAAGTTGTACAGTAGGTGAATTATCTATAGGTTTAGTATGTTCCAGAGACGGAAGTACATTTTAAAAAAAATCAAAGAGCAAATATAGTTTCTATGAGAACCTTATTTTGTTTGTGTCTACAGACAGTGTTTTTTTTGTTTTTCACTATGCTCTTGTATTGAAATTGCTGAGGCTTGACTGAAGTGCAGACTTTGCTCAAATAGAGTCTGTCTGTTGCATCGTCTTAATACGTATTTATCTGCAGACAACAACAACAACTCCCACTTACTCTACTTGCCTCTTCCTTCTTCAGCTATTTGTCAGTCAGAAATATGTTTTAATGCGCTTCAGTTAATCCTCAGCCTCTTCGCTGTATTATGTTCTCATGGTGGATTCTGCTCAGCTATCTGTAGAAAACCTGTTTTTTTTTTACCATTGTAAAGAAAAGACTGATCCAAGATGCAAACAGTCCATTGAGGAGGAAATATGGATCTGAATGCTTGCCATGCCTTTCACGAGGACATATGAAGAATATAACCTGATCAGAGAATATCTAGAAAGAGATACTTTCATCGCTCAAAAGAACTGTAAATTATAAAACTATTATGAATAATAATAGTGCTCTGATTATATCAATAATAACATCTTTACAATAACCTCAAGCTCCTGTGTCTCTCATGTTATGTAATGTGTTTCATAAATGTTTCAAAACATATCGAACGGAAACTTGTGTATAAGTTTCCGTTCGATATGTCTTTGTCCAAAAGATCCAGTTCTCATTAAGTTGAAAAAGCAGAAAATATTAAAACTGTGAGAAAGAAAATGTAGAAGTTTCAAAAACTGTACACTATATATTTCCATATCCATTACACAAGGTATATTTTAATTGGCTATTGACCCTCAGATCCTCAATTGTTTTCCTCTTAAGTCGATTTCATGCGCTCTGTGGTTTAAGCAAAGTGGCCTATTTATAACACCCAGCGAGGAGAACGTGTGGCAGAGAGAATGAAGAAGACAGAGGAGAGCACAACGCTCTTGACTCCTGGTTCAACATGGAGTGGGACAAGTACAAACAGTGCCGTTTAGTTGGGTCTAGCACTAACACCGGTAGCTGGAAATGTTTGTCTCTCCTCTCTCTGTTTTCCCTCTCCCTGACCTCATCACAGCGGTTCCAGTTTGTTCTCGCTTTCCCTCTCTACTATATGCCCCTCTCACATTTCATTTCCCACACAAACCCTTCCAGCAGCTCTAAGCACCAAAGTAATGCACAGTGGGTGATCTGATTCTTCTCCCAGACATATATTAGCTGGAGCATAGTGCACCCTCTGGCCATCTCAGTTGACCGGGTTCCGGTATTCCTGCTAAGAACAGAAACTAGGCAGCTATCCAGATAACTGATGGGTATTGATCCGCTGATTGCAGTTTGATTAGCTATGTATTAAACATGAGCTTGAATCAAGCAAACCAGACAGACAATATCCAAACAGTATCTCATATTTGTGGTTCAGCCCATATAAAGTGCAGGAGTATTCTCCTGACGTGTGCTTTTATTTTGTAGGCAATATTTATTAAATGATTTAAAGCGGTTGGAAGAAAATAATGAAATTCATATATTACCATACCTGAGTTTTCCAATCAGTTTCTCTGCTAAGGCTTGTCATTCTGATGGACACAAGTGCACTTGTGTTCGAATGTCGTATATGGCAATACCCAATGGACTAACTGAATAGCTCACATGCTGTGAACATTTGCCCATTGCAGCATGGCCTGATTTATAACCTAATACACAGCCCACTTAATGGCCTGTCATTCTGAACTTTCTTTATAGCACAGCAGGTTACACAGGGGAAACCTGTGTAAGTACTGGGTGCACATCTGAACATGTACAGTATACGTGTGTGGAGGAGGGGTAGCCCTTTCTTTATCACGTCTGTCCCAGTGGAAGCCCCCCTATATTTACCTCCTCTATTTATAGCTGTAGGTTTCCTTTCTGTTTATAGGGGTTGTCTGCTTCCCACTGTAAATAGCTTAACAGCCAGTGGATTCAATTTTACAGTATAGTGTTACTCTAAAATATGGACAACCAGGACTTTTTGTTGCACACAGATAAAAATTAACATCAAGTTGTTTTTCTTTCTGTTTCTTTTTTTTTTTTTTTTTAAGAGTAGAACCTGGAGTGAAAGAAAACACTATTTTCGATATGGTTAAAAATAAATGACAGAGGAACAATGTTTTTGCTGAAACAGTGCATGGGTGAATAATAGAAGGGGTGGAGTGGGAGCAGGGTCAGATTTAGAAGAGATGAGGAGGCAGTTGTATTTGTAAAGAATGCCACTGGGGAGCTACGGCCTGTCAATGTGTTTAATGAGCTGAATTGATTTACGGGTTTGGCCTACATTCTCTCGACTGCCCTCCATCATATAGCTTTACTTACAGCCCAACACTGCGCTGCAAGGGTCTCGCATATTGTCTTAGCTCCAAAGATACATTTAGCTGTTATCAGTGTACAGCAAGGTGATATTTATCACTTGAAATTATGCTATTAAAAAATGTTAATTTGATTAATTTTTGTTTTTATATATAATTAACATATTATAAATCATTTTTCAAACATTCTTCATTTCATATAATTTCTGCAGTATAAATAATCATTTTATATAGGTTCACTAGGTTCACATGGCATATGAGAGAGGGAGGCATTCCCCATAAACATAAAAAAAAACCTAGTGCTGTTAATGTATTTCAGTCATGCTGTTTCTTCATTGCACTCCGTCTGTCTTTATGTCAGCCATAGCAACACAATTAGACAGTGAAGCAAAACAAACACAATGCAAAGAGGAAGATGTGGGGAGAGCATTAACAAGGCCATCTACATAGATGACAAGCACTGCTGCAACTCCAAAAATTATGCATGACAAAATAAAGGAGTAAAGGAGTGCGCACGATGAGCCCAGTGCTCTTTTTTAGCATAAACACCACTGCATAATAAGAAGGGGCAACCTACACTGCTGAAAGTGCAGAGACTCAGATACACTTGACAACCACAGTGACAACCACTGTGCAGGCTGCAGGGAAAAATCCTTTCTGGTACCTACTATTGTGTATAAGTGTATGGGGCACAAACTATAATATCCCTCTCTCAGCTGAAGGGCATCAATTAAAACAGTGAGCATGAAGCTAGTAAAGGGATAAAGGTTCAACGTGCATGTAGACTGACAAACAGCATGACATCATTGATTCCAGGTGCTGCAAAAGTGAAACTGAGCACAAGCAGCAAACCTGTATCAGACAAACAACATCAGGATGTTTTTTTGTTTTGTTTTTGAACCCAATACCACTGAGAGATTGTGGACTGAGTTAAAGGGATTCATTAAAGGTTGTCCAGTAGGTTTCTATTACAGGTTTTGTCATCAGTAAATAACTGAGTCACTGTCAGTTAACCTTCCTGCATTGATTCTCTATCAGTTACCACATGTGCCACCTAGTGCCCACGAGGAGGTATAACTATGTCTAGAAAAAACTGAACTGGAATCATTTCCTGGCTGTGTTTATGTGGTATTGTGCAGCATGCTTTGAACTTTTGATTCTGTTTCTTGAGAGTCAGAATTAACCCGATTATTGTATATTATTCTATTCTGTGAGGAGGGTTTACCACAAGTGAAGTTATTACATCACATGTCGTAGTTGCAAAAGAAATACTGTAAAGGAAAACTTGAAAAACCATGTAACCCAGGTCCCATGTAGTTAAAATAAAGCTAGAGTGGTTAATACTATGAGACTGGGCCTGGGCTCGTTGTAGGTATATACAACTGATTTTTATGTTACTCTTAGAATGTGTACCTTTAATGTTTTCTACTATAGTAATAATGACCCACCACAACTGTACTTTAAATGCAAAAATATTTCCTTTCACAGGTATTTATTCACAGGGATTAGATAAAAGAGCTGAATGATTTTAAAAATAAAATAAAATAAATGAACAATTCACAGAATGAATAAAGAGATTTTCAAAATAAAGTTCAGTTTCTTTCTTTTGGTTTCACACTTCTCCTTTAACTTAAAAGAAACCCCTTTTTGGTTTGATACTTTCAAAATAAAATACTGTACCTTTAAGTACCTTTTAAACCCTTTGTTTACAAGCAAAAACAATTTACTTTTCAAAAATAAAACCTTTTGTTTTTGTACTTGAAAATGAATAGTATAAATCCCTTTTTCAGAATCTTAAGGTTACCTTCAACAGTTTTTCTTTAATTCACAAAACTCAAAACTCAATACTTTTTACCTGTGGGCCCACACACATTCACATGAAACACTTAAATGAGAATTAACCCGTTGCAGGCCTGGTTGAAGCTCGTGTGCGGTGGGGCCTAGAAACTGTAGTGGCCGCTTCACTCAAGCAGAGCACAAAATAAAAGCACGTGCATTGTGTATGTATGTTAGTACTCACGAATCCCAGTGTTTATGTTAGTAGGGGCTGAAGGGGAATGGGGAATGATGATAATGGCAATGGCGGTGGCGATGAATCCAAGCTCACACACGCGTGCAATGGCGAAGTCACAGGCAGAAACACAGCAGCAGGTGTCGGCACGACACAGCCGAACGCAGAGCAGGGCACAGTTCAGGATACACAGGATACAGCGAACACAGCAGGGCCGTCGGTTGGAAAACCGTCTCCAGCGTCCGTCTCCTTAAAGCATATTATCCGAATTGAGCCACAATATCCAATGCTATCTCATGTCGAATTAGCCCTAGCTTTAGCTTCAGAAGCAATGCAAAACTACGATATGCAGGCACATTAGCACTGAATGCTACCGCTAGCTAGCATGTCGCTAAACTCGTTACACATTCAGTCTCGGTTCACTATAACACTTCGATATAGCACAAATACAGGCATACACATTATATTCACCTCTTGCAGGTCACACAGCAAGTTTATAGCAGGACCACGGGTAGTCGACCTCCACGATAAAACTTAACTGCTTCCCACAAACACGATGCCTCCTCTCCTTAGCTCTGGTCGATAGCGTCTGGCTCTTTCCTTCAGCGTGCTTACTACTCCCCACACTAACCTGCGCCACTAGTCCCGCCCCTTACACGGTGACTTAACTCTGATTGGCTCGTGAGATCTTAACTAACCAAAGGTAAAACAGGAATGAAATAATTGACAGATGACAAGTAACAGGTTAGGTTACACATGTAAACACGGCTTCTCCCTCTTTCTTTTGATCTCGGATCACAGATATATTACAGACTTAATGAACTTAAAGACCTTTATATGAATGTATCTTTTAACGGTAAATAGTCTTATTTATTAAACTGCACATATTATATTTATACTTTTAACCAACAGACATTTTAAACCGTTTTTAACTATTATGAACTCTATTTATGAGCTTTTTTTATTACAGCATATTATTGTACTTTTAATTACTTTTTATGCTCTGTAACTTATATGATTTTTGTACAGGGCTACACCCTCCCTCTTCTGAATGTGTAGATGTCCTCATCACACCTCTTGTCTCTCTTTGACTTGGAAGGGTGACTTCTTTTCTCCTCCTCCATGTACCTTTTGGATGTTTTTGACTTTTTTCTTGGTTCTTTGTCTTTGTCTGGAGGATTCAACTTGAGTTGAATGACCATGCCATGGTGCATGATGGTAACTGGTTCACAAGATGGATGACCAGGTTTTTCATAAGTGAATCTCATGGATGGCTTTGGTTTTCTCAGGGACTTCCGGACTGTACAAGACCTTTCACTTTTTTCGTTTTTAACAGCTTTGTCATGTCTGGTTCTGTTTGATGGAGGTGAGATTGCTCCCTCTTCTGAATCTGGCAAATCCTCTTCCACAGATTCAGTGTTTGTCTCTTGGACATCAACGTCTGACAGAGGAGGTGCATCACCTTCAGGCGGTTCCTCATACTCTGGTTCTGTAAGTTGTTGATTTTGCGTAGCTTCACAGCTTTCCTCTTCAGATTTGTCATCCTCTTCAGAGTTTTCACTCTCTTCAGAGCTTTCACTCTCTTCTTTCTCCACAGATCTTTGATTTCTCACATCCAATTGTCTCCTGATCTCATCCACATCAATATCTGGAGGATGGTGTACAGTTTCGAACTCTGAGTCTGATGACTCCATGTCACTTTCTTCAGACTTGGTTGCTTGACGTTTCCGGGTAAGTTGAGCTCTTGTTACAGGTCTCCGAAGAGAGTTTGTGTCATCTGATGGGTTAGACATCCTGACCATGTAACCAATAGGCAACAAATGATCTCGATGGAGAGTTTTCACCACGCCCATACCATGCTCTGGTTTGACCTTGTAAACTGGCAGGTTAGGCAACTTCTCCACAACAACATAGGGTGTTGATTTCCATCGATCTTGGAGTTTGTGCTTGCCTTTGAGACCAACATTCTGAATGAGAATTCTGTCTCCTTTCTCCAAAGGTAAGTCTCTTACACGGTGGTCAAAGCGTGCTTTGTTTTTCAGGTGACTCTTTGTAGCAGCGTCAGATGCCAACTGGTAAGCTTTTTGCAACTCTTTCCTCATCCGAGCGACATACTGTTGGTAGGAGGTTTCACTTTCACCGTTTGGCGAGATTCCAAAACAGATGTCAATGGGTAACCTTGCGTCTCTTCCGAACATGAGTTGATACGGTGAGTATCCCGTGGAATCGTTTTTTGTGCAATTGTATGCATGTACCAGGTAGGTGATATGTTGACTCCAACATTGTTTCTTTACAGTGTCCAAGGTACCGAGCATTGCTAAGAGTGTTCGATTGAACCTTTCTGGTTGTGCGTCCCCTTGAGGGTGGTAGGGGGATGTTCTTGACTTCCGGACACCAAGCATGGACAAGAGTTCTTTGATCAGGCGACTTTCGAAATCTCGGCCTTGATCCGAGTGTATCCGTGCAGGTAGGCCGTAGTGCACAAAATATTTCTCCCATAACACTCTTGCAACGGTGAGAGCCTTTTGATCTTTTGTAGCGAATGCTTGTGCGTAACGTGTATAATGGTCTGTCACTACTAACACATTTGTAACACCTCTAGAGTCAGGCTCGATCTGCAAAAAGTCAATACACACTAAATCTAAAGGGCCATTACTTGTTATTTGGTTCAAGGGCGATGCATGCTGAGGGAGTGTCTTCCTGGAGATACATCTACCACAGGTTCGAATGTACTGCTCGACCTCAGCTGTCATCCGCGGCCAATAAAATCTGTCCTTAATCAGTTCGGTGGTGCGTTCCATTCCAAGGTGTCCGCACTCATCATGTAGCGACCTTAACACCATTGGACGGTATCTTGCTGGTAAGACAAGTTGTTTGATCTGTTTTCCACACATTTTTTCTTTTACTCTGTAGAGTAATCCATCCTTTAACTCCAACTTGCGGCTTTCACGTAGAAGCAACACAGTCTCAGGTGAGTCATTTTTGGAGCGAGTCAGTCCTTTATTTTTTTCCATTGTTTTCTTTAATGGTCCAATTGTTGGGTCCATGTCTTGTGCTGCCTGGATTTCTCTGGGACTTAGCTGGTCCAGCACGTTCACGCTAAGGTTCACAGGGAACACGTAAGCTTCTGGTACGGCTGCAGCAGGAGCTCCCAGCTGATCCACCAATCTGTCAGGCTCATCAGCCTCTTCACTGATGCAGGCTCTTTTGCAGAGGGCTTTGATGCCAGCAGGTGAGACACTAGTCCACTCTTTAGTCTCCTCTGGAGTGTATTGTCGAGACAACAAGTCAGCATCGATATTGTGCCTCCCAGGTCGATACTGGATGGTGAAGTCGTAGGTGGCAAGGGCGGCGAGCCAACGATGTCCGACAGCGCTGAGTTTTGCGGAGGTTAACACATATGTTAACGGATTGTTGTCAGTTCTTACGATAAACTTAGCTCCATACAAGTAATCGTGAAACTTGTCCACGACAGCCCATTTTAATGCCAGAAATTCCAACTGATGGACTGGATAGTTGTGTTCTGAGTCTTTGAGCTTCCGACTGGCGAAGGCTACTGGTCTGAGGCCGTCAGGATATTCCTGGTTCAGGACAGCGCCTAGGCCATTCATACTGGCGTCCACATGTAAAATGTACATCTTCATGGGGTCAGCAAATGCTAACACTGGGGCATTGATCAAACAGTCACGGATACGCTCAAATGCGTCCTGGCAGGCTTGAGTCCACCGCTCTCCGAAGGGCTCTGATGGCTTGAAGTAGACTTTGCTTGGGTCGACGCTCTTTTTGAACTTGGGATCTTTCCAAGTGGGTGCGTAACCCTTGGTGAGCTCGGAGAGAGGACGTACAATGGCAGAGTAATTAGCAATAAATCTTCTATAATAACTGCAGAATCCAAGGAAGGACTTGAGCGGTTTCAGGTGAGTGGGCTCTTTCCAATGCTTGACTACTTCCACTTTGTCTGGATCAGTGGCTATTCCGTTGGCGGAAACGATGTGACCCACATACTTGACCTCGGGCTGGCAGAATTGACATTTGTCAATAGAAACCTTCAATCCGACCTCTTCCAGTCGATCCAGTACTTTGAAAAGACGTTGCTCATGCTCTTCAAGTGTTTTGCCGAAAATGATGATATCATCCAAGTACACGAGCGCTTCCAGTAGATGCATATCGCCAACAGCTTTTTCCATTAAGCGCTGAAACGTCGCCGGCGCTCCTGTGATTCCTTGTGGCATGCGCTCAAATTGATAGAAACCGAGAGGGCAAATGAACGCCGTCTTCTCTTTGTCCTCCGGAGCCATCTCTATCTGATAGTAGCCACTGCGCAAATCTAGGACTGAGAACCATTGGCTGCCCGATAAGGAGTCCAAGGCGTCGTCGATGCGTGGCATTGTGTACTGGTCTGGTGTAGTGCGATTGTTAAGTGTTCTGTAGTCGATACAGATTCTGATGCTCCCGTTCTTTTTGCGAACTACGACGATCGGTGAGGCGTAGGGGCTACGGGACTCAGTGATAATGCCAGCGGCCAGTAATTGTTGTATGTGCCGCCGCACGTCGTCAATGTCTGCAGGGGCTAGTCTCCTTGACCTTTCCCTGAAGGGTCTGGGGTCATGCAGGCGTATGTGGTGTTCAACACCCTCGGCGCGACCAACATCCCACTCATGCAGTGAGAAAACATTCCGCCTCTCAGCCAATTTCTGCTGCAAACGACTCTTCCACTCTTCGGGGATGGGGGAGTCTCCGAAACTGAAGAGACTGGGGTCGATGGTTTCAGCTGTGAGGTCTGACGGCTGAACAGGGGTAACTGTGTCCACAGCATACATCTCGGCAACGACGGTCCCAACTGGGATGGACGTTGTCTTTTTTGACTCATTCTGAATGAGAACAGTGAAACTGTTGTTGTCTATGTCTGCGTCTGAGAGCACACCAGGCTGTACCAGCAGACCGGCGGGGAGTAACTGGTCAGTGGGTGCATCAATCAGTACAAGGTCTTTGGACGGGGCACTCTGTCTTTCCACTTTGCACGTTGCATAGTACTTTGCACCTGGAGCAATGGAGAGTGAACCGGGTCCTTTCCACTTTATCTGTCCCAAGACTTCATTTTTTGTCAACTGCTCTTGTGCTGTAACAGGGGCGTAAACAGACTGAATCCTCATTGAGTGCACAGTGTTCTGGTCGTTTTTTTTCTTCACCAGTTCCCATAGGCGGCGGAACAGAGATGTGTTGGTTCCAACCAGCACAGGGGTTTGTTGTTGGTTTCTTGGCTCAGGACAAATCAAGGCGAGCACTTCTACTCGTCCGGACACACCAGTGATCTCCTCTGCAAACTCCATCTCAACAACAACATATCCTTTGTAAGGATACTCGGCGTCAGCGAGGCCCCAGAGTCCAAGACCAGAGAGGGGTTTTATCAGGACATCAGGTAAGTGTTGGTGGTACCAGCTTTCAAAGATGATAGTCACATTAGAACCACTGTCGATAAGAGCATCACAGTCCACATCATTGACTTTGATCGTGTGAATGAATGAGGGACCTACAAGACCTGCAGGTAAGTCAGTGTTGTTTTCTGGGACTTCAACCTTATTGGTTCTAGCTACATACTGCTCTTTAGCTGCGGGTTTTGGGCTCTCTTTGCTGGGGAGAGGGGAAACTCGCACCAAGCGTATGAGCTTTCTGATGACTTTTTGAAGATTCTCAGGGGCCGTACATCTGGTGGCTATGTGGCCATTTTCCCCACACCGATAACAGAAGAACTCATCACTGTCTTGTCGAGGAGAGAAGACTCTGGACTGAGTGGGCTTGTGACTTGTAGCTGTTTTGTATCGGTGGGGCTGTTCTCGTGGGGGGTCTGATGTGTATTTTACTGTCATTACACTCATTTTACTTTCTAAGGCTTTAACTTGTTTTTGCAGTGATTGCAGTTCACTCTGTGACTCACTTTTCTGTTTCTGTTTCTCTTTAGGAGCTTTAACGGACTCATCAGGCGGTGGCTGAGGCTGTAGGTTGCTTCTCTGCTCTAACTGCGCTCTCAATTCTTGAATCTGAGCTTGCAGTTCACTCCTAGAGACTGATTCAGGTTCTTTCTCTTTTTCAGCTTGGACGGTGCGTACACGCTGAGGACGCAGGTGTGACACTTGACTTTGTTTAGCTGACTGGCGACCTTCCTCTTCTATCACTTCTCTTAACAGGTTCAAGAATGTAGGAGGGTTACTACTCCGCTCCCTGATTTTCAACTGAAGCAACATGAGTTCAGAGGTGGACCCTCTAAGAAGCTGCTCTAAGCGAGCGCTGTTGGCAGCGCTAACAGGTAAGCCACCTCCTTGTACTACTTTGACAAGGGATCTCTCTACTCTTCGTAGGAACTCTGACAGACGTTCGCCAGGCTGTTGGTGAAGGGCTCTAAATGACAGGTATAGTTCTTCTGGGGACTCTACTGTACCAAAAATGCTCTCTATAGCCTTTATGTACTCACGTGGGCTAACATCAGGTTGAGTCAGGCGGACAGCTTGAATGATTTCAAAGGCGGGCCCTTTGAGACTTTCCAGTATCCGACGTCGTTTCTCTTTGTCTGAGCACTCACCTTCCTCTACTAAGAGTGTTGCTTGCTCCAACCAGTTGTCTAGGGTTTCTTCTCCAGCGGGGGTGGGATGGATCCCGGAGAATGTCCGCAGACGTCTGTATGGCTGACTGTCAGTTTGCTTGGTTGTTCGGCTCATGACATCACCGACTGCACGGATGATGTCTTCAGTGTTGCTGTTACTCTCTTTGGTCTCTGTAGGAGGGCATAGACCTTGGATGTCCTCTAAGGTTCTTCCTTCACTCTGCAAAAAGGTAAGCAACTTTTCTTCAAAGTTATCAAGCTGAGGCTCTTTGTAGAAGACAGTTTTCCATCCACTTCCTTCACTTACAGGCATTAGCTCAGTTGGGATTTTAGAGGGGTCGATCTCTTCACGACACTCACATAACACCATCAGCGATTGTTGTTGAGGGTGAAACATTTTGCCTCTAACTGTGACTTTTCCCAAGGCTTTGATGGTCCCTGCTGTATCTTCAATGTCGACTCTTGATGCACTTTCAGGCACTCCATACAACAGGAGGGCATGCTTTATGTCCACTGCTTCTCCGATGCACCAGTTAATTAGCTCACGTTGTGATGGACTGCTTGTCTGGACTGCCATTGCTGTACTTTACTTTAATTACTTTTAGTTACTGTTAGCACGTTACTTTTATACTAATGCACTAAAGTTGTGGGGTCAAGTTACTTTTGCTTGTCTAATCTATTTTTCTTTTGTAAATCTCAGTTGGTGTTAAATGATCCCAGCGGTGCCTCCATTTTATGTAACCCAGGTCCCATGTAGTTAAAATAAAGCTAGAGTGGTTAATACTATGAGACTGGGCCTGGGCTCGTTGTAGGTATATACAACTGATTTTTATGTTACTCTTAGAATGTGTACCTTTAATGTTTTCTACTATAGTAATAATGACCCACCACAACTGTACTTTAAATGCAAAAATATTTCCTTTCACAGGTATTTATTCACAGGGATTAGATAAAAGAGCTGAATGATTTTAAAAATAAAATAAAATAAATGAACAATTCACAGAATGAATAAAGAGATTTTCAAAATAAAGTTCAGTTTCTTTCTTTTGGTTTCACACTTCTCCTTTAACTTAAAAGAAACCCCTTTTTGGTTTGATACTTTCAAAATAAAATACTGTACCTTTAAGTACCTTTTAAACCCTTTGTTTACAAGCAAAAACAATTTACTTTTCAAAAATAAAACCTTTTGTTTTTGTACTTGAAAATGAATAGTATAAATCCCTTTTTCAGAATCTTAAGGTTACCTTCAACAGTTTTTCTTTAATTCACAAAACTCAAAACTCAATACTTTTTACCTGTGGGCCCACACACATTCACATGAAACACTTAAATGAGAATTAACCCGTTGCAGGCCTGGTTGAAGCTCGTGTGCGGTGGGGCCTAGAAACTGTAGTGGCCGCTTCACTCAAGCAGAGCACAAAATAAAAGCACGTGCATTGTGTATGTATGTTAGTACTCACGAATCCCAGTGTTTATGTTAGTAGGGGCTGAAGGGGAATGGGGAATGATGATAATGGCAATGGCGGTGGCGATGAATCCAAGCTCACACACGCGGGCAATGGCGAAGTCACAAGGCAAACACAGCAGCAGGTGTCGGCACGACACAGCCGAACGCAGAGCAGGGCACAGTTCAGGATACACAGGATACAGCGAACACAGCAGGGCCGTCGGCTGGAAAACCGTCTCTCCAACGTCCGTCTCCTTAAAGCATATTATCCGAATTGAGCCACAATATCAAATGCTATCTCATGTCGAATTAGCCTTAGCTTTAGCTTCAGAAGCAATGCAAAACTACGATATGCAGGCACATTAGCACTGAATGCTACCGCTAGCTAGCATGTCGCTAAACTCGTTACACATTCAGTCTCGGTTCACTATAACACTTCGATATAGCACAAATACAGGCATACACATTATATTCACCTCTTGCAGGTCACACAGCAAGTTTATATCAGGACCACGGGTAGTCGACCTCCACGATAAAACTTAACTGCTTCCCACAACCACGATGCCTCCTCTCCTTAGCTCTGGTCGATAGCGTCTGGCTCTTTCCTTCAGCGTGCTTACTACTCCCCACACTAACCTGCGCCACTAGTCCCGCCCCTTACACGGTGACTTTACTCTGATTGGCTCATGAGATCTTAACTAACCAAAGGTAAAACAGGAATGAAATAATTGACAGGTGACAAGTAACAGGTTAGGTTACACATGTAAACACGGCTTCTCCCTCTTTCTTTTGATCTCGGATCACAGATATATTACAGACTTAATGAACTTAAAGACCTTTATATGAATGTATCTTTTAACGGTAAATAGTCTTATTTATTAAACTGCACATATTATATTTATACTTTTAACCAACAGACATTTTAAACCGTTTTTAACTATTATGAACTCTATTTATGAGCTTTTTTTATTACAGCATATTATTGTACTTTTAATTACTTTTTATGCTCTGTAACTTATATGATTTTTGTACAGGGCTACAACCAAAACACTTCACATCGCTGCCAAAAAACTCTCTTCCTAGTTGCCACAATGTGTGAGTGTGGGGCTAAGTATAATAAGAGTCCCCCCAGAAAGGACGCAGGCGAATGATACCCACTTCCTCTCCCCCTCTCTGTACCCCCACCCACTCATTGCTCACAGGCCCCCAAAATTATATCATGGGGCTTAAAATATCCCACCCAGATAAATAATTCATAACCTCAGAAACTATATTCTACAATCCCCACTGGTCTCTGGTTTTCTCTCCTGTTTCTCACTTGTTCTTTGGTCCCTGCTGTGATCGTTTCATTTTCTGCAGGTGTTTGTGTTTATCTGTTTTTCGTGCAGGTTCAAATTGCCTGGTTATCAGTGATCTTTGTGACTGCCGCTATTTTATATGAGAAGAATGCTGTAAGTCACACATTTTCAGATACACACACACACAATAATTGGCTCTATTCTTTTGTTGTACCTCTTGGTGTATTGATCTAATGGGTGGTGACTGAAGAGCAATAGCTATCAATGGTTACTTAGGGCCGATGGTGCGTTTATTTTCCCATTTACTGTAGTTTCCTAAACCGAAACCATATCTAACAGACATTAACCCTCCCACCCCCACCCCTTTTGTCTTTATAGTTGCCTAGACCTGCTCTATTTGGCCTGTTTTGCGACTCTATTACAGGAAAGCAGAGCTGACACAGATTGATGGCAGCACAGCTTTGGGAAGAAGCAGAAAAACAGAGACGTGTGAGTGACTGATAGAAGAGCAGGAGATCAGGCCTGTTGAGACATGCAGTAGCCTAGGATTCTTGGAAGAAGAATACAGCTCATAAATATGGATTGGGGTGGTCTAAACACACATAAACAGACAGAAATATCCATTGCTAGTAAAGTGGAAGACAATCAGTGAGATTCCATGCCCAGGAGTATGTTTGATAAACTGTATACAGTGACTTATGACTTGAAAATGTAAGATTACAAATTCAAAAAGGAGGGATTGGGTTAAGCTCATGTCATTAAAACCTGACTGTAGGTGAGTTTCACAGAAAAGAGTTGCTCTCAACTGAAAAATGTAGATATACTACATCTGGAAATACATTGAAGCAGCCAGAAGAGAAAAGGGATTTATTTTTCAATAGTAGGCTATCAGTGGAAAATTAGAATTAGAATCAGCCTGTGTTTGTTGGAATTGGTATACTTTTTCCTTCCCTGACTGCCTGCCCAGAAATGACATAATACTAAACACAGCAGCAATCAGTCAGACAGACAAAATCCAACCTGCCCAAAAGCTACTGACTGAGAGCTCGTGCCTAGAAGGAAAAGTTCGAGTGTGCCAAAGTGCAGTCTCACTTGTGGCCTGCAGAGGGAAACCTCTCCACACTTTGCAGCGACTCCCTGTGTGAATCAGTGCTGATCCGAGCTCAAGGAGCTAGACGGAAACAACTCCTGCCCAGTCTGGGGCTGAGCAAAGGTCCAGGGGGTTAACATGTGGAAAGTGCCAGACACATTCGTTTAGACAGAGCTGATGGGAATGTAAATTGACATAAGCAATAGAGTGAATCAATCTTATTCAACCACAAGGAGTTAACCATCTGACATCATGGCTTATTCATGGCTTATTTGAAACACAATACATTTAAAGTACTTATAAATATGCAATAAAGAGTGCAGGACTATAAGGAGTGCACAAAGTATTAATAGGTTTATGTTTTTGTCCGCAAACAAAACTCAACAAGGTCACTGCAATCATTCCTCCCATTCATATTACCCCCCCTCAGGTGAACATGATGCAGGATTAAATCAATCCTATCAAGAACATCTAGTGGGCTTCTTCAAAACAGCCTTTGTTGATTCTACATCAAAGCGCATTTTCAGGTTTTGGAGAGTAGCCTACTGTGTATAAAGTCATAAACATATAATAGAAAGAACAGAATATAGAATAGACAGTAACTTCAGAAGACACTTGAATCGTCAGACTGTTGAAGCTCTACTAAACTTTAAAAGTGTGGATGTTGACTTTTATGTCCTGGTATTACATTTTAGCCACCTGACATTTTAACCTATTTTAACCCAATAATAACCATATAACGCCAGCTGTGTGCCTTGTGGGTCCATCATGCAGGAGGAACAATTGAAGCCACAAATAGCAGTGGGTGCCCATGGCAGCTATAATTGTTTTAAGACAGACTTTGAACCTTTCCTTTAAGGACATCTTGCTATAACAAACATCCCTTTCAGCATTGTGACAAGGAGGAAAGTTATCATGGCTGCTGGTGGTTAAGAGAGCATTGGGCAGCCTGGCAGAGGGAAACAACCCTTTTTATTAATCTCCTTAGCTTCTCTCTCCCTCTCTCTCTCTCTCTCCCCCTCTCTCCATCTCTCTCTCTCCCTCCCTCTCTCTCTCTTCCCCTCGAGATAAAGAGACACAGCATTGGTTTCAGGACGAAGAAAAACAGGGATTTTGCAAACGGGGAATTGGCCAAATTAAACGTAATCATGCTGCTGTTATATCACTCTCACATCTGGCCCCAGGTTGATTGGCCGGGTCACGTCCGCATTGCCTGCTGTCAGTGCGATCAGCCCGGGGGTGACAGGAAGCGCGTGGTCGCTGTGGTCAGTCGAGCCCGTGCGCGCTAACCATGCCTCCGGCACGGCCCGGAGCGCCAAACTTTCACTAACAACGCCCGGACGCTTTTAGGATCGTCAAGGTACAGAAGGTAGGCCACTTTCCTCTTCTCTATAAGACTGTGCTACAAGTGCGTCAGGTTGAGTCGCTACGATCTTTTTTTCCTTCTTTTTCTTAAAAAACAAAACAAACATTTTTAACTGTAAAAAGAAAAATCGAACAAGTATGCAAACGCTATTGGCAGGTGGTCTACATGACTTTTTCAATTACATCAAGTCAAATTATTTCATTATGTGCACAAGCTCCAATATTTGGCTGTAAAGTTGTTTGGGGGAAAAAATCCAACATTTCTTAGTGGGGTATTTGTTGTGCGTGTGTATGTGTGTGACTGCTTAAATCCCTGCTGGTACTTAGTCTACTAACCTGTACCTGACTCTTAACAGAGCATCCTGTCCAGTGGTGCATTAGTTTCCCTTTTCCATCCCAGCTATTTTCAAAGCTGTTTGGGACAGAGTACATCCAGCACAGGCTTATGAATTCTAACAGGTATAAAACAGCACTTTTTTTTAATGTAAGATTTTGATTAGTGCTGCACGATTTGATAAAAATGTGCGATTGCGATTATGGTGGAAAATATTGCGATTGCGATATTATAAATTAATGCTGTAAGGCAGGGGTCTCCAAACTTTTTGCAAAGAGGGCCACATTTGGTGAGGTAAAAATGTGTGGGGGCCAAGTTGGCCGACCATTCAGCCTGACATCCTTTGAACCATTAACATTAAATGCAAATTATCTGTTTAATACTTTTTTTCATTGCAAATGGAATTCTTTTCAACCCATACGAATTGGGACACCCCTTCACCGTCACCCGTCACATGTAGGCTACGTCATCAGTAGTCTCTGTTGGCTTTCACATAAGCAGATGTGATTAGCTTTTGCCACAAATCCTGTAATATTCAAAACCACGCTAACTTAATAAAATAAAATAAAATTTAATCAAGACTGATCGGTTCATGGTAAAACATTTATTTATTGATGTAAATGTGGTGATTTCTGTACTAGGCTCGCCTACAGAGCCGCAGGCAGCGCTGCTCCTGCATCCAAAACACATGAAGCTTTTAATTCAAACAAATGAATGCGACTGACACAATTGTTACATTTCATCAATGAGACCAGCATTTATCTCCTAAAAAGAATGTTACTACCCGGCGGAAAACCGTTAAAAACCTGCAAGTAAGTTAATTAGCGACGTCTTCTCTACCGGGGTTACGTCGGGAGGTTGGCCGGCTGACAAGCTCTCCGGACGGGGTGGCGTCTCCGTGACGAGCCGCTGATCTGCTCCACAGGTGGAGGCTCCACCTGAGCTTCACTTCTCGAACAACATCGGAGCAAAGGTAAACAGCCGTCATCTGGATAAACCGACCGCACATTGAGATCTAAACAGCTACTTTCTCGCATGAAACCACATTTAAACCTAACAAAACTATGAAATAACAGCGCTACGGTGAGAAATAAAACAGCTGCCGGTTGCCGCAGAGACAAAGATCCTGGATGACTGACAAGAGGCTTCACTCCCATCATTTCATTCTGCTAGGGAACAAACGTGCCCAGGTGCACAGACCGAGTCACAGAGTGAAGCCTCTTGTCATTCAGCGTGTTTAGAGGCCAGAGACGGCTCCTCCACACACTACAGGAGATACAGTCCCGTTTACAGGCTCATGCAGTCGCACATTTATGTAAATCGCCAATCGCACTCTTTTGTGCGATTACGTAATCGCACATATTGACATCGCGATTGCGATTGCGATTAGATTAATCGTGCAGCACTAATTTTGATCCATCCGCAAAGTAACTGCAGCTTGTGTAAAACTCATATGAAGTGAAAAGAAGAATGTTTTGAATCCCTCGATTGTAAACGCTGCCAGGGGTGACATGTCTCTGTAGAGTGTTACCGCTCTGACCAATGTGTAGCTGTTACGTCTTTCAAAAAACACAGAAATATAAGATACCCCATAATTCACCTGTCCACCTGTTGCTTTCACTCATCATCCTTTGCCCTGAATAGAGATTCATTGAATATTCCATTCACTCCCACATTTTCCCAGAACCCCTTAAAATTCCACAAACTCACCATCCTCCGCCCACCTGTCACGACATGATATCACAAAGCTACATTTCCAGTTTGTACATGCTGTCTATTCGTAGAAGTACAGGTTACTGAGCCTGTCCAAGTTAGTGAGCCAATACTGAGTCTTACAGTATGTGTCATGATTATTTTAGAAGCAGATGTGGAGATTCACTAAATATGCATAGTGTATTTTTGGCATCTGTGTGTGTTTGTGGTTGTGTGTATTGTGCATGCGTATGCGTTACTTGTTTGTATGCCACCTGAGATTAGTGATATGTAACAGAGGAGTCGGACCAGATGGCCATATTTTTCCCGTCTGGATCTGGCACAAAAAAAAGGGCTTCTAAAAAAAATAACGTGATATTTCTGTAAATGAGACAGGCTTAATCCCCACTGTGGAAGAGGAGTGCCAGGGTGGGATTGGGGAGAGTGGGTGGCACAGGAGGGTGACCTAGGTTGGCAGTGGGAGGGATGAGAGTCCGTGGTCTGTGTGTGTGTGTGTGTGTGTTTCTTTGCTTTTGAGGTAAAACATAATTACATTCAACCTTGTGGCTACACATCATGAGCACATAATCTGTTATCATGTGACGAAATGTAATAGTAAAAAGTCTGTCACTGAAGATATTAAGTAACATGGAGAGATGCTGTTTGGTATCACACAAAGTTCAAATGTTTAGAGTTTAACAAGTATTGACAAGGACCTTTGAGTGCGAGTCATTTCATCTCTAAGGCTAAATTCTCACAATGGGGACAGATAATAACAGCTGTATCATGTTCAGTTGTTTGTGATTTAAGATCTAAGAAAACCAACATCATGTTAAGGCCAATTACTGAATGACAAAGTGAATTACGGGACATGAAAATACATTTTCTCAATTTTTCTGCCAACTAAAGAAAGTTTGGGGACTGTTATCTGTTCCTCATTTTATCTTTGACAGGTAGAAAGTAACAATGCTACCCCATCATAATTGACCACAATTTTAATATGATGACATCAGGTTTCTATCACTGTTTGCTGTCAATCAAATTGCATATTAGAAACCACACCTACCTTAGCTGACTTTTAAAATGTGTTGTTGATGTTGAGCTATAAATTTGTGCCTGTCTTTATTGTGAAAAATTTGTTACATTTAAATAATTTAACAAATGCTTTTGTCCAAAGTGACTTACAAGTGATAGACATTTGCCATATGTACATACCTATGTGCAATCAACTGGGTGTTTTGCCTTTGTATTTAGAAGTGGGCAAACCACTTGTACATTTGTATTACTCTGAAAGCAAAAAAAAAAAATAGGCAGTTGACTGTCTGATTCCCTCCAGCAGCATTTTTATTTACTCTGGTAAGCCTCCAGTTTTATCAGTATCTCTGTACTGTGCCATGTGCTGCTTTTAGATGCTCTGCAGGAAGTTTTTAATTTATTAGGAGGTGAATTTGGCTGTACTTTGCTCGAGATGTGTGCGTGTGCATGTGTGTGTGTGTGTTGTCAAAAGGCCAAGGGAGGATTTTGGTCCCAGCTGCTGTGCACTGGGACTTGGCCTGGAGCCTGCAGACACACCCATGTCAGCATCAGCAGCGTACATCTTATGAATGCCTCACAGACACTGCGCACAGAGACAACAAAACCTGCTCCAGACAGAAGATTTAGATGTTGTATAAATGTTTTGTCACAATATCAACTGGGTCTAATTTAGCTTCACATGTGCCATCCAAATGCATTATGTGAATCCAACTTGAATATGTTTGATCACTCTGGGCATAGCTGGGCTGTGGGTAATAATCAGGCTACAGTTTGTCTGAGAATAATCTTCTTTAATCAGTGCCAACACACCAAGACACACAACACAAGACAGCCACCTCCCCTCTCTTCCCAGCAACAGTGTTTGGAAATTGACCTGAGGCAAAGGGCCATAAATGGGCATGTTAAATGTTCGGCTTCTTCTATTATGGGAACACAATTATAAATGACAGTACTGATGAAATTTAGTTTTCCAGCTGTCTCAAATAAGAATGTGGAAGTGTTCCAACTAAAAATATTATGAGCCACGCTCAACAACAAAAAAGCGAAAGTGATAAAGGCAGACCATAGTGTAATAAGTATAGTATAAGAATACAAAGACATATTGTTATCACAAAAGTGATACATCAGTGTAGGATCAGATCCCACATCGTCCTTTTCAGGAGAAACACACACACACAGAAACTATAAAATCATACACCAATCAGCCACAACAGGTGACTGGTTTTATTGATGAGGTTTACTGGTACAGTATCTGTGGTCTGATTGAGAGTTACCTATGAACCATTATTAATCTGATTTGAAATGTACAGTATTTTTTAGTTTCAGTTATTTTCCACATCTTGACTAAGTCAAAAAAAATACAATAAACCTGTTTTAATGTTATGGCTGACGGGTGTCCATACCTCACACTGAAATACAGCAAGGGCTCATTTTGCCTCTATTTTCAGCTCCGTTAATGAGAAGCAGCATTTGGCTGTGGTTATGAGAACTGCATTACCATGATTTAAAAGGTCGAGGGAGAGAGAGGGATAACGTTATGATATTCTAAAAATCTGTTATTCGGATAATAGTGGTTTAATTATTAAAAATATATTCTGAATTGCCAACTGTAATACTATCTGGTAATGTTAAGGCTTGTTTAGACTAAAAATTACTGAGTGTGTATACAGTAGGTCTATTTAGCTGTGTCTGCTGTTGTGTGTCTTATAAGAACTATGTTCATATACAAAGTCTGTTCTCATACAATCTCATACAACTGCAGAATTAAAGATTTAAAAAAACATTCAGAGAGTGCAGCACAAGGTTGTGAAAGTGACATTTTCAACCAACTAGAATTATTTTCATTGTCTATTAATTTAACCAATTTACTCCATAATTAAAAATCAATTTAGTATTAAAATGCATGTTCTAATGTCTCATGACCCAACTGTGTTCAACCACATAATATTACTTGGCCAACAAGCCTAAATATATTTAGTTCACACTGAAAAAAGAAAAGAACCAAATGCTCACATTACAGAAGCTTCATGATTATCTAAATAGAAAATTTATCAATCAATATTTCTTTGACCAAAAGATTCATTAATCAGCTGATCAGTGCAGCTCTAAGTGGTTTTAGTTCCTTAACTTCAACTGCTTTGTATATTTCCACACATGGATTCTGCCACTGTAAGAAGTTAACAAATATCCTTTTGTGTGTACATCTGTTTGTTTTGATAGAATTTGTATTTTGTAGAAATACTATGCACGAGTCAGTGCCCCAGTGGTTTGTTGTGTAGAGCACGTTACCACTTATGTTCAATCCTTAGAGTGGCCTGGGTTTGGCTCTGCCTTCTGCTGCGTGTCCTCCCCTCTCTCACTGTGCCTATCCAATTAAGAAAAAAAAAAAACATATGTGACTCAAGAAGCACTATATTTCTGTCTCTGTGTGTGTGTGTTGCTTTTTATGTTTGTGGTGTGCATATCTGTGATGGCTCGCTAGTATCTGTGTTGATCTGACGGAAGAGATCCCTCGGCTTATGGCACTGAGCAGCCCAGTCTGCATTAATCTGCTTAATAGGGTCAAAACTCTGGTCCAAAAATACCAGCTCTACCAACCCATGCCCTCACACAGCCAAAGACCCCCAATATCACCTCAACCAGCACCACCGCCACATTACAGGATCACAACAAAGGGTTCACAAGGTCAACCACACTGTATCTACTGCATCAGCTCTTAACACAAAATGAAAAGTTGACTGTAATGCCCACATACTTGTGTGAGCGCACTTAACAGACATGCCATCTGGCACGCTGCAGATTTATTCTTGTGATAATGAATTATATTCAGCAAAGTATGCTGGAATTTAGACTTCAGTTTGTCATGAGGAAAGTGAAATGTTGTTTGAAGAACATCTCAGGTTCGCTGACTCATTTATAAGCAGAAGGCATGGACAATAAAACTGCAGCAGCTTCAGGTTAATTGGCATTAACAGCATGTGTAGCTTCATGTTCTATTATTACGGAGAAGTATGGTTCATCAACTATATGATGATGTATATTAAGATAATACTGTATGCAAGGATTAATAAAATGGAAATGAGAGTATTTTTTTTTTTACATTTCCAGGAGTCTGGTTCAGATAATATGACAAAAGCTGCCCTGCGGCCCATTTAGATTAAAATGTGTGATATTCACCAGGATCAGCTCCAAGCAAGAGATCACTTAAAACTTTAATGACACTTCAAGCCTGAGTGGAATTATAGGACACACCCAAACTCACAAAGACAAAAACTGTGAAAAAAGATGAATTATAAACCTTTGCATTAAAGTCAGAGCTGAAGACTTGGCTGTAATATTCTTTACTTGTGTCAAGCTTGACCTCTGTATCTTTAAAAAACCTTCAGCCCTTAAAAGATCTGAAGTCAGCAGTTTCAGTCTTTGCCAGTCAACAAACAAAATCAACACAATGTGTTGTCAGGCATATTTCAGCTCAGTTGGAGTGAGTGAGTGTATTGCTGTTTGTATCTTGTGCATGTGCGTTTCTTACGACTTCATACAATTCTACTTTACTAAAACATCATGAAAATTTCTAGACTATGTATCACTGTGATTTAGTACTTATGCTGGATGTGCCTAATGCATGTTGAGGCAGTGCTAGTACTGGTGCATTGGTTTACACAGTAATACAATGTTTTCATGTTTCAAGTTAAATATTTGACATCTGCATGCATCTCGAGCAAAGAACAGGCTTGTAGTTAAGCTCGATCTCTCTGGAACATCTGTTCATGTTTACACACATGCGCTAAAGTCACAAGGGTTAGCTTACTAAAATGTACAGTTGCTCAGGACAGCATATAATACCAGATTTCTGGTGCAGATTCCCAGGTTGCCTCACACATGCAGTTATTTTTCATCCCCAGAGTGCCTGTCTGTGCCAGTGCTTCCCTGTGTTTGCATGTATCACACCATGACATGTAGAAAGACTTCTCCTTTCTGCCACCATGACTCTCTGTGTATAAATAGCATGGCAAGAATAGTCAGAGCACCATGGGTTGGCATGGGCCCCATATGACGCCTCTGTTTTACGCTGTCCTACCACGAGTCAAGGTCACACAGCCTCCTCAGAAGCATTTCATCCTCACAGCTGATCTGCACAGCTGCTAGTGCCTTTTTCAATGCATATATGAATGCATTATGTAATATGATGAAAACATCTTAAATATCTGTTTTCATCTGTTTATTATTTAGTCCATTTAATTTTTGTCACTCGTTAGAGTTTTAAGCCTTTTTAACCCTCAAATAAACTCTATGCCGACTAATGCATTAACCCGTCCTAATCCCTGGCAGAGGCTTTTTTTTTTTTTAACTATGTCATTAATTACATGCAAATGAGTCTTAAAATCCAGGATGAAGACAACATTTTATTTGAATGGTGAAATGCATATCAGTTTTAATCTCATTATAGTCAGGAGTGTGTGTGTTTTGGTGTTTGACCACCTATCTATTACAACTGCGACCCAGATTAAAATCTTAATTTTTGTATTAGCAATAATCGAAGTATATTTTGCTGTTGTCTGTATAACATACATTATGTTGATATACAGTGCTGTTTAAAGGTCTGTAGTAACGAGGGCTGTGATAATTGTTTGAAAAAGCATTCATGGCAGGTTGTCATGATGACGCTGATGCCTACTTCATATTCTTGCTTGGATACTTTGAATTCACAAATCAAATTGCGGGGCATAAAACAGGATTTAATCCCTCTCACGTTACACAAACATTGATGTAATTAAAAGAAGACATGTTGACTCAACATTTGTTGACAAGACTCTTCACAGTAGCTGTTCACACATACTCATGAACTTATGAGAGTGGAGTGGCAGCCTCTTTACATGCCTGTGTGTATAAATATGTTTTACAGTGTGAGGACAGGGAGGTATGGTCGGGTATGCCACAGTGTCACTCTCTGGAATCTGACATCAGATCATTTATAATCTCTGAGGTTGCCAAAGGATACCTGCTCCCTAGACAACTCAAATTCCCTCTTCTCTGCTCTAAAGCTGGAAGATGTTGGACAGTAATTTAGACCAGACAGCATTAAAAATGCATGTTCTCAGGGTGTACAGCTTAGACACAGCTTAGAGTTAAAGAGTTAAAGGAGATGATGGTATAGCAGCTCAGCTGTAAACATGAAAAGCTGTGTGGAGTAAGAAAGGAAGCTTTGGCTCCTCTGGCCATGACTCTCATCATTATTTCTTTCTCTACCATGTTGGACATGTTAAATTAGTTGTTAAACATCAATTATTTAGTCTGATACTGTAAGTAAATCAGGTATGGATACAGGCTCTGTGTGTGTTTGTGTGTGTGTACAGGGTAACTGAGTCAAGCACAGAGACCAGAGGATGTAATCACACCTTTCCAGTCGAGAAGGCCTTGAACACATCACCCATATTTCTTTAAAGGGACTACGAGGAGTTTTCAGAAAGCGTTTTCACACTACATTACATGAGCCTCTGTGCGCATGTTGAAATTCTTAGACCGGTGCAAGACTGACAAAAGTGAAAGCATTTGCCAAGAATGTTTTCATTAATCAACTATCAGATACCATTGTATTTCCAACCATAGATGATGCCAACTGGCGATCTGGCGGAGTTATTGACCTACTGGGCAGGGTCCAGGTAACCGAAATTAGGAGATGCTGGGCGAGTCGACCACTAAATTATAATATGAAAATGACTATAAAGACAAAATGATAGCCTTTATTTATCGAAAACTGACCCATTAACAAGTGTGGGTAATATAGATTCACCACATTAATATGAGACTCTTCTACAACCAAAAGCAAACTTCTCAGGGTATCTTTAAGATAGCTGACCTGTCCTGACACACATACACTTGTATAAGAAATTGACAATTTTTAGATTCAAACCTTTCCACTGTTTATTACCCTGTATTTGGGTTATATATGGATGCCTGTTTGTGCGTGTGTGTGTGCACGTGGCCTTTGCCACAGCTCTGGTTTCTACTCCGGCATAAGGTTACCCAATGCAGTCTGTGATAGATCAGTCATTCTGATCCTGAAAGCTGCACTGACAGAGCTTGTAGTGGACCCTTTTTGTTTTTGCTTTTTACAGAATGTTGTACACACATGGTCTGTCCGTTTTGTTGATTAAGGTAAGGTGTGTGTTGCTGTTTATAGCTCTGTCTGTGCGCCTGTCTGAGTAGTTTATACTGTAGTACCATGTTCCTTTAACAGGAAGGATGCACAGAGGATGTTTGTTGTTGAAATTAAATTTCTAAGCCAGAAACCACACCTCATGTGTCTCAAGTAAAGTAAATCTGGGGACCATTGTAATTTAAGGTAATAGCTGAATCCGTGCAACTGCAACCATCTTGATATGTTTTAGAAACGATTTGTCTTTTTTTGGGAGTCAGACTAGTCGTATGTCTTTGAATTACTTTGTAATGTAAGAGTCAGTAGTTCTTTGCAACATTTAAGCAAAATCAAATAATGACGGCTTATTGGATTATTGAAAAAACATTAGGGTTGGTCAAGCAGAGCAATATCAGTGACTAATTCACAGGTATTGATCTGTTTTTGTGAGCAGAGCAGCTTCTATTCTAAGATCATCAGAAAGTTCTGGTCGCAAGGTCAGATAACATAATTTCATTCATGTGGCTCACGAGGAGAGGAGTGAGGGGTTTGATTTGATTGATTATTTTATATTTTTTACTACACTAAAGCTGGCCTTGTAGCTGTCTAATTGGTTTTCATGCGCAGCTTCTTCAGAGTAGACATATTTACCAGTTATAAATTAACCTGTCTGTGTGCACAGTCAATCACAGCTTTTGTTTCCCTTACCCTCTCATCATCATCTGTTTCTTTCCCCTGTTCCTTGTCAGAGTTGCTCTCTCATCATCTTGTCTGTCCATCCACCCACCTATCAACTCCCATGCCCTTTCTCTGTCACTTTCCTTCTTCTCCAATCTGCCCAGACTGCCCTCATCCTACCCAGTGACCCCCACCCACATCCGTCTTCCCAACAATTTTCACGTCATCCCCCTTATTCACTCAGCCAACCCCTATATCTCTCTCTCTTTTTCTCTCCCTCCCTCTTTCTCCCCCTGTGTCTCTCCCAGTAGGATTGGTATCACTGGCATTGGTTTTAGGTGGTGACTCATCTCTGGAGTCGTTAATTAAACATCTGCAGGCGTCACCAATTGGCCTCACACATGCAAACAAGAATAGTATAAGCACAATGCGGGCACACACACACACACAGATCACACTATTTGATTTTATCTTTATGCTGATTCAAGGTTCTGCACATTTATATGCAAAAACAAATAACAACAATCTCGAGGCTGGAGGAAATTAAAGGGTGCATTACAGTTTGTATGTGAGGTTTGCGGGAAGTTAGGGCCATGCTACCATAGCACAGTCAGTTAATTATGCATTAATGTATGCACATCATGTTCTTTCTGCAGTGTGGTCAGTACAGGTTGTAATACTGTATGGGTGAGAAAGAGTGTGGACACATGCAGGCCAACGAATGTGAACTACGTTACAAGTGATATTCAGTGTATGATAAATTGTGAGAGGTGGTTACCATTGATACTGTCTTCCCATTTTACAGTTATTTCAACCTCCCCCCCCTCTTTTTGCCCTCATTTCTGTTTCTCCCTTTGTCCCTCATCTTTCTGCTGCTGTTGGTATCCACAGGGAGGGTATCTAAGAAACAAGGAATCATGATAGAACATGTGCTTTCAGATGTCATAATCCTGTCACCTGATGACAATTAACGCAATTACCCCTGCCTCTCCTTTCCTCTGTCTTTCACTCTACAGGTGTCACAGGGGAAAAGAACAGAGGGGGCTGTCAGTTTTTCCTGTTACTGAAAGTACCGCCGAAGGCTGACACTCCGCTGCCAAATCCAGTGACTGTGAGCTTCAAATCTGTCCATCTGTGTGTCTCTGACTTGTCTTATCCTGGGGTCCCAAGGCATTGCACTGGCTGGACTACAGCCATGGAGGTGGCCCTGGTAGACTTTGAGAGTCTGGATGACCTTGACGTCAGCCTTGGGGATGAGGTGGACACGTATGCCGATGAGACCACAGCTCTCACGGTGGACCTGCCCCCCGAACCCCACAGCCCCGGCAGCAACTACGTTCTGCCAGCCCGTCAAGCTGCCTCTTCGCCTTCCCACCTTAGTCCTGTGCCCTCTTGCATCTGGGAATCTACTTCATCGTCACCCATTCCACAGACACAGACACTAGGAGTACCCCAGTCTCCAACAATGCCAACTCCAACCAGACATGGAAGAAGTAGCTGTGCCAGCATGATCTCCAACTGGAAATTGCTCCTGAGCAGTGAGGGTACAAAGGAGAGTGAAACAATCTTCAGTCGGCTTGCTAAGGAATGTTGCGAGGATCTGTTTGTTGATAAGCGAGGGTTGGATGATGGAGATCAGAAAGTCATCATTAACATTGCCGGCCTTCGATTTGAGACACAGCTCAAAACACTGGACCAGTTTCCTGACACTCTGCTAGGAGACCCCTTGAAGAGGATGGACTACTTTGATCCAATGAGGAACGAATACTTCTTTGATCGAAACCGACCAAGCTTTGATGGGATCTTGTATTACTACCAGTCAGGGGGTAAGGTTAGAAGACCAGCTAATGTTCCCCTTGATGTGTTTGCAGATGAAATTGTGTTCTATGAGCTGGGAACTGAGGCCATGGAGCAATTCAGAGAAGATGAAGGGTTCATAAAGGACGTTGAAATCCCACTACCAACTAATGATGTGTATAGGCAATTCTGGCTGCTGTTTGAATACCCAGAGAGCTCTAATGCAGCCCGGGGGGTAGCACTGGTGTCAGTTTTTGTTATTGTCATATCCATCATTATTTTCTGCATGGAAACTCTTCCAGAATTCAGAGATGACTCTGACCCAGTCGTGCCCACACCCGTACAATCATTCAACCAAACCAGTGGTTACTCTTCTGTAGCTCCACCAAATGCAAAGCCCACAACCTTCTCTGACCCGTTCTTCATCATTGAGACTGCCTGCATTGCTTGGTTCTTCTTTGAGCTGTGTGTGCGATTTTTGGTCTGTCCTAGCAAAAAGGAATTTTTCCACAACCTCATGAATATCATTGACATTATATCCATCATCCCATATTTTGTTACTGTGGTTACAGAATTGGTCACAACACCACAAGAAAGTTCTGGACAGAACATGTCTTTGGCCATTCTCCGTATCATCCGCCTTGTAAGAGTGTTCCGTATTTTCAAACTCTCACGCCACTCGAAGGGGCTGCAGATCCTAGGTCAGACTTTGAAGGCCAGTATGCGGGAGCTTGGCTTGCTTATCTTCTTCCTGTTCATTGGAGTCATCCTCTTCTCCAGTGCCATCTACTTTGCTGAAGTAGATGAACCTAACACACAGTTTGTTAGCATCCCTGATGGCTTTTGGTGGGCTGTGGTTACCATGACCACTGTAGGCTATGGGGACATGTGTCCCATTACCATGGGGGGTAAGATGGTGGGCACCTTGTGTGCCATTGCAGGTGTACTGACCATTGCTTTGCCTGTTCCTGTTATTGTTTCCAACTTTAACTACTTCTACCATAGAGAGACAGAAGCAGAGGATAAGTTGCCCTTGGCAGATGCTCTTGAGGAAGCCATGAAGGCTGAAATGAGTAACAAACAAGGTAGCACCACCTCACTCAATATAGCTAATGGCATCTGGCAGAATGACAAAAGGATATAACTGGACATGGACACAATTAAGGAGAACTTTGCCACAAAGCAGAAGAAGGAATGGGATATAAAGGAAATAAACCATTATGATTTTCTTCAAATATGGTTAAATGGGACATTTTGTTTGTACCTACTGATACTAAATGTGTTTTATAATGATATACGGGACATACCATACTTACCTCTTTAGTGTCTACTATGGAAATTACATGTTCAAAATAAGAGACAAGCAGAAGAATTAATAGTTGTGTTCAGGATTTTATGTTCCAAGGTCGTGTTCCTTCTTTTAGTAAGAACCAGAATAATTCAGCACCATGTACTTTTCAAGTTTTTATAATTTTGGTCCTATTTTCATTGTTTTGGCCATTAATCCCAATGCTTATGATATTTTGCATATAACTTTACTGGTGAGATTTTGGGCACAAGGAGGAAGGAGGGAGGAGGGGGAGGAACTTAGATAAATGACGCAAGCCAAAAATGTTTATGATTTAATATGTGATAACTTCACTAAAGGGCCATTTCTAGGTTCTGCTCCTGGAAAAAGAAACACATCTTGTTATGGAAAGGGGAGTCACCCATCATGTGTACACAATTCCTAACCAAGGCAATAGTGAAGGTAACAATTATATTGAACAATAAATTTTGCCTGTATCTCTCGTCTTCAAAACAGTTGCTAAAGGGGAATGTTCTGTGGTGCCCAGCAGATGCTGCTGTCATCTGCATTTGATTTGTGCAAAAATAATAAGTGACAAGGATAATGGCCAATTGTACAGAAAAATTAGACCGAGATTGTTGAAAACACAAAAAACTACCAAGAAGTTTTGTCTAAATGTTAACTTGTGTAAATGTTTGTAAATTACAGCCCTGCAGTATTTATCAATTCCAAAATGTATCACAATCCTATTATCTACCCATTATCTCTGATAAGTATGGTTAAGAATAGTAGTAACAGTAGTCCAAATGAGTCCAAACTATATACTATTATAATGGAGTGCCTTAAATTATGTACTTGTGATACTGTTGAATTCGCTATACATAATCTCACTGCAGCACATAGTTCATTGTGGATAAATGGTCCATATTTTCAATTTCAGCATGGTTGAACATGTAGAAAACAGTAACTTTCTCCATTCTAGTATTTGTTTGTGTGTTTGAGTTATTTTCTAAAATGTTGTCAAACAAGAAATGCGTTCTGACCATATAAATTTTGTATTGCAGATTCTATGCTTCAAATTTGGATTTCATGCTAACCATCACCAGTGGACATTTTAATGAGGAAGTAAAACTTTCAATTACAGCATTATCGGAAAATCCTTTAAAAAAAAATTTAAAAAACACATACAGGGAAAGGGAGCAGGAAAAAGCCAAAGATAATTTCTTAATTCAGGGGATAAAAAGGGAAATGTTGCAGAGCCAGGGGATAAGACAAAAATGTCCCATGATCTGTCTTCTTTTGCTGGAATGACAGAAATGATGTTGTAACAGTGCAATGTGAGTATTTCTTTCATAAGGTTATTCTGATTGTAACAAAAATCTTGGAGAGTAAGTCAATATTCTAGGAATACAATATGATCTCAAATTGGTAAAGCTTCAAATGAATATTAAAGGCATTTATATGTGTTTTTTGTGTTTGACAACCAGCTTAAAAGGGACTGTGGTAATAATAGTGATAGAGCATGTCAGTTTTTATGATACAATCAGCTGACCTGCATCGTGGTTACAGCAAATGAGAATTTCATACAACAAGACCATTATACTGTATGTGGATGTATGATGACATTTCAGTATGTGGGTGCAATATATTCCAAGATTTTAAATCATGTCTTCTCATGTTTTGTGTGCTCTGCTGCGTTTCTAGGTTGTGTATTTGTGTGCACACAAGTGTGTGCATGTAGGAGACAGGGTGAGATAGAAGGAAGGAGTTTGAGTTGTACTTTCTCCTTATCACCATCGGTGTTCCCCTTCAGGGAAGAAAAAAATCCCACATGTTATATAAGATTTTGTCATTACTTTCAGTAACCTGTCTCTGCTTTCACTGTAATGTTAGTGCCACATACACACACACAGATACACAAAGATAGAGGTCACAAGGCAAGTGCTGCAACCGAATCACTGGAAGCCTTCCAGACAACAACAGGATGCCAGAGTCTGGTTGACATGGAGTAGTCTGTGAGCTATTAATGCTGCCTACCATCACCTGATACCCTTCTCTATGGGCTCACCTCAACACCTTGTCTCGGGCCAGGAAGGCTCCAGAAAGCATAAATTCATTTAATACTTGAAAGGATAAACTGTGAAGCAATCCTCCATGATACTGTTAGAAAAATGTTAAAGATCTTACACTCACCAACGGAATCCTAAAATATGCATTTGTTCCCATTCAAGGGTGATGCAATGTGAAACAACAACAGACACTTTATGGTGTAAGAAGTGAGTCTAATTTCTTCATACCAATTAATGATGAGAAAAAAGGGGGCTTGCATATTCATATGAGGTAGCTGGTGGGCAAAGTAGAAGACACTTTATGTTTCTGTCACAATGTTCAGTGACTACAGCAATAGGCTAATATGAGTTCTGTTACTTACATGCCATACATAAAGATTAGGTAAGGAGAATAGTGTTGCAAAAATATTCATATGGTTCATTTTTGCTGTTGGTTATAGTAATAATTCAACTTACTAACCATTTTTGGATATGGATGATGCTACTTCATTATGAGGAAATGGCTCTAAATCATGAGCAAATCAATACAAGTATCACACTGGTTAAAATAGGTACATTTCCGGATGTAATTTTAGTAAATGCATAGAATAAATTATGATGAAGAAATCATATTTTAAAAGCCAAGCATTTCTTTAGCAAATTGTTGCAGTGATTCACTCTGCAAGTGGCTAAATAACATTTGTGGCTACAGTATGAGTGTCATAAGAAAAGAAAAGAACTGATGTGTGGAAAAACTGTAAATATGACTGTATTATGGAGATATCAGAAGTGAGAAAATGTTTTCCTATAATGCTGTAGATAAAAAATTAAGCAAGAGATTAGACTTGCAGGGTGTTTACAATAAAACTTTCATAACAGCCACTGATTTGCAAGAAGTGTCTCATTAGCAATGTAGATTGAGTTGTACTCACAAGGACTTCAAAGCTGAATTTTGTTCTGTGTCACCTCACAGTTTATGTTATTATGCAGAGTTGGGGACAATGAAACTAACTCACAACATTTCAGTCTCATAGAATGCTGTTGATGAGTGAGATTTGATAACTACAGTATTGCTGCACAAATTGTTTTCCAACTGAGGTAGTACAACTGGTTGCATTTCCTCCAACCTGACAACAGGAAGGAACCCTAAACTATGAATGGATGTATGACCCAGATTACTTCTGTAAGAAACGAGGGACATCCAAGGACAAAGAGTGAAAACAGAGCCGTGGATGGAAAGTGAGAAAGGAGGGATGAATGTCACTTGGAAGGAGATGAGATCTGAGAGTTCCCACGCTACCTGGTCTCTGATAATGCACCGTCAGCCACATTGATAGCTTACAAACACAGGGAAATGGGTCACATGTGGTAACTGCCAGACACACAACACTGTGTGCAAAAACACATCCAAACAAACACACACACACAAAAACACCCCCCAAATGCAAAGCAAACTTATCAGAGTGGTGCAGCAATTGCAGTTTGTGTAGAGTAAAACATGGTGTGGTAAATTTTCCCATAGCTTTACACCCAAGTCATATATTTAAAGGGGAATTGCCATTTTTTACAATCTGGAACTTATTTCTAGCAATCATTTACTCACCCAGATAAATAAATGAATAAATAACATTATCTGCCGCGAAACTCGTTCATTTCACCAATATTTTGTTATGATACACTAGTGCTATTCCCATCCGAGGTTACCTGTTATCAACTTCCGGGATCTGTAGGTTGACCTACTAACCTCTGACCTGGATGATGTCATCTCTGACCGCTGCACAGCTCATTCTGATAATAATCATTCCGCCTCGGCATTCGGGTCCATTTTTAGCGCAACTAGCCGGAGCTTTAGTGAGTCCAGATTGCGGAGAGGAAGCCTGTGGAACCTGAACTTCATCCAGCTGCTCATTTTGTTCTGACAATTCAAAAACACACAGAAAGAAACCATGGTATTAGCAGTAGCAACTTTCAGGTAAACAAGCTGCGCCATGCGGCATTCAGAGATGACATCATCCAGGTCAAAGGTCAGTAGGTCAACCTACAGCGGCCCACAGCTGGATCTAATATCATCCAAACAACTTGTAATGACACCAAAGTTATCTGGGTGAGTAATCTGAACCAATAAGAGAGCTTCATTTAGACAATGCCCTTATCCAAAAAAGGATTGTTGCCTGTGATCTTGATCCAGGTTTATAAGCTGGCAATAACAGCTGGACTTTGAGTACAAACATGCGTGATTTCCATGGATTGAAACTCAAATATGAAAAGAACATTCCCATTCCAAATGTTAAATCCAAATATCGTCCATGACATCAGCCGGGACTAAAACAGCTTTTGCTATTAATCCTTGAGTGTCTGTCTCGTGATTTATGCAGAATGGGTTGTGTGTGTGTGTGCGGTAGTGCTGCACGATTTGATAAAAATGTGCGATTGCATTCATGGTGGAAAATATTGCGATTTGTGATTACAATATTGTAGATGAGATGAGATGAGTATTTGCTTGATTATCAAGCACCACATAGGAAATAACCATTTTAGGAGTGTATTGCTCAAACATACACATCTTAAGAAATTTGTTTCCTTATGTTCTTTGTATTGAATAAAAATAGGTAACTTTTGTGCAGTTTCATAGCACTGCGTTGCCATTATTTATTATAATGCTTTCTTCCCCCTCCTGTCACAGCACACAGGTGCTTCTCACACCGGTAATACAGACACACCGACCCACATATACAACAGATGAGAAAAGAGGAGACGGCAGATGAGTGTGGCTGTTACCGTAAAAAAAGACAACCAAACACCGGAGCTTTCTGGTCGTTCGCCCCAACAAGAAAATACATTATTGTTTTTTTTAAACGCACCGCACACATCGTGGAGGAAAACATGCAGTTCGCTCCATGTAATGCTAGAAAGGTCCAGACCCACTGTAATCACGTAAGACGGGGAGACGGTCCCGCAGCATATGGACCGCTGTCTGCTGGCCGTGTAGTCACGTGACCAAACCTGCTTGTCACGGCGGAGTCTACTAAGCCACACCAGAGACTGACTCTAGCTGCACACATTAGCGGCTCCGCTCCACACACTACAATAGAGATAGTCCCGTTTACAGGCTCAGGCGGTCGCACATTTATTTATAATAAATCGTAGACTTTCGTGCATGCGTCATCTCACAGCGTGACATCGCGGTGGCGATTCGATAAATCGTGCAGCCCTAGTGTGCGGCGTGTGTCTCATCTTCTCATGCCCTGCTTCAGGGTTTTAACCACAGTCGATCCGACAGCATCCTTTACAAGGTTGGGTAGATCACTGACCTTGTATTCCAGTCACAAGATACCTCATCAAAATTGTAATTGTCACAGTGACTCAGTGACAGTGACTCTGAGACTTTAAGTATTTGTTGTGTAAATAAATAAGGTTTTGTACCTGAAATGTACAAATTAATTTTTAAAAAATACATACAGAGACATAGAGAACACTAATGTCATAGTTTCACACTCAACCCAAAATTCTCCCCACACAATGACTACAACACATCAGTAGCCTATAGGCTATGTGATGTACCTACACTGCATCCGCCACTGTGCTATATGCACACAGCACACCCACACATATAAATATGCCAGGGACACATTGGAATTTAAGCACATAATGAGATAAAGAGCAGCAGTCATAGTGAGTGTGGGTCATAGACTGGTGCAGGTGCAAAAACACCCATGATCCTGTTTGTAGTAGAGACGACAGCATGAGTGTTATCTTTTCTATGCAGTGGTTCAAGTTAATCTGCTGGGACGACATAAGATTAAACCACTGGTTTTACTAAACCCCATAAGCGCATATGCTACACAGTACACAACCAAATAAACTAACGCATTATATAAATGCAGATTTAGCCTGTTCCTCCCCTACAATACTTACAGTAAGTTTAGACAAAGAATGTTTTCTTTACTGCACTAACCCTTTTTTAATGGGGTACAAATGAACTACACTACATTGTTGACTTTTGTATGAGGTCACAAGTCTGAAACTGCACAGTGGAAGATCCCTGTCAAGCAGTTAAAGATGCATTAGAGTGCTCCATCATTAACGAGATGCTTTGACGGAAAGGAAAGTTCCACAACAGAGTGAGAAAACTGACACAAGGAGGCTACAACAGGCAAAGGACGGAGCGAGAGAGTTTGTGTGACACCAAGAAAAGAACTGGCACACTGCTGAAGCTGGGGCCTCCCCTCGTCTTGATGTAATGCTGAGTGCGTATCGGCATGCCTGTGTGCATCTGTGTGTTTGTGTGTCCATCTGTCAGACGTATCAAAAGAAGCTCTGTGGTTATATTTTTAGCCGTAGTATTGTTCATTTTGGCAATTTATATGCGCATAACTAATCTCAATTGTAGTGTCTGAAAAAAAGGATATTACAATTTACCTGAATAAAAGGTATAATTTGAACAGCCAATACGGCATGTGGTTAAGTTTTTCACTATTTTTTTTTTTTTATATATATTGCATAAATAGCCTAGAATACATTTTTAGGCATGTTTTTCAAAGAAAGTAGCCTAAATGTTTATTGAATATTCTGACATTTTTTCAATATTCCAGTAGCCTTTGCTGTTCAGGGTGTTTGGCTTTTAAATGAGTGCTGCATGTTGTTTGATTGTGTCATTGCGTCATACGCCAATAATAGTCTATTTGGCCTTGCTTTTAACTCATTCCACCGAAGGCCAAATATGCCTTTTTTTTTCAATATTCCGCTGAATTCAGTTACCCAATATTCGGTGCATCCTTACCACTAACATATCCTTAAGCAAGGTTCTTAATCAATTATTTTACCTTAGCATAATGGTTTCAAAATGATTTGACGGTACACTGACTTGCAGTACAGAGAGTAGAGGAACACCTGCTCCTGCACTACACATCAACTGGTCATCAGCTGGCTGAACTCTCATTCGGGACATCAAGCAGGAGGCAAAGAGACATTCTAGTACACAACTGCTGTGAGTTCAGATGTTTTTAGCCAAAAGTTAACTTCACATGGGTGGACTGCATGATAGCTGGCTAAACCACTAACTACCCTAAACCACTTCAGCTCAGTGCCCAGCACAATTTAATATGACAGCACATCTGTTCACACTTGCTTTTACCGGTAATTGCGCCTGCGTATGCATCTCAATTGACCACTTGTGATCTGATCTTACTTCCCCACTTAAACAGGTACTGTATCTACTGTTGTTGTTTTTTGCCAGTCCAACCAACAAACATCCCACAGTGGATATGTTAAGTTCTATCAATTTGAAACATTAAAAGATTTTTGAGTAAACCACCTCCACATGTGGTCTGAGTGACTGGATCTCAAATGCCTCTTCAGTGGGTCTTAGGTGCATTCACACAATGAGTTGTCGACTTGTTATGTCGCATAATTATCACTTTGTGGCTGCAGAGGCTGCTGCTACTGCTCAGCAAGAGTTGCATAATTTCCCCACCCAATGATCCACTAGAGCATCTGAGGTAACAAATCGCATGGCTGTTTTGAGACTGTTTTTATTTGTGTGACTGGATCACAGGATGCCAAGAATAACACAAGTGGTGGTTAAAAACCAACTTGAAAGACCAGCTCAGAACAAACCTTGCAGGCAGTCATGGGATGCAAATAAGTGCTAACCTCTAATTCTTGTCATCTCACAGATAAGTGTGATGATGAATCCTTGGAGCTGTTTCCAACTAGTTGTTGCTCCAGAGACTCAATAATAATAATAATAACATGAAAAAATATGTGTCCCAATTTATGAATATTCACAATGTTGCAGTTGTTTGCCAGTTTCATTGAAAAACAGCTAGGCTATAGCAAGGAATGGGCAATTTTAACGTAAATATTTTTTTATGATTTACTTTCTCTATTTTCTGTCTCTCTAAAGATAACAATTTCTCTCAGAAAAGGCAGGCCTGTGACCATCTACAACTTGAAATAGATTCAAGGAATGAAATCTTGAAGATCTTTTTTTTTCAGTTATGATCAGGGAATTAACTGCCAACAGTATGCTGAAATAATGTGCTTCTGTAAATTTTGCATAACTACAAAAATAAAAATTAAACTCAGTTTGATTATGAAAGTCAAATACGGTATAGACATAATCCGGAAACTATAGATATTACACTGTAGCATATGACTCACTAGGAAATACCCCCCTAAATTAAAGAGGTAGTGGATGAGATGAGATGTCAAAAGAGGACATCTGTGCCGAGAAAAATCGTCACAATAACGACAAATGGAACCCTGCCAGTCTGTTTTACAAGGAATAGACAACCCTTCGTGCAGGGCATCATCGTCTAATCAAATGGGTCCTAAATTTAGAAGATGAAGAAGAAGGAGGAGGAGGAGGAGGAGGAAGAAGAAGAAAAGATTAGAAACAGAAAACTGTCAATCTGTCACTGTTCATTAGTCAGTCGAATCACCAGGTCTTGCTGAGTTGGTCGGAGGGATCATACACACAATCATACGCACAGACTCATTCATTAAAACTTCTCCCTGGTGAAACCTGACAACATCTGTTTAATTCTGTCTACTCAATCAACCGACCTAATCTAAATAACCCTTCCTGATCCCATGGATTACAGATCTTCAAGGCAGACAAACAAACACTGGGTGGGAGTTACTTAAGTTAAAACTTGGTCATCTTAAGAGGAAGAATTTTCTAGAATGTAAATATGTGTACAAAATTTGCATTAATATTAAATTTCAACAGGTTTAAGAGTCTTTGGTTATTTCAATGGGGTGGTTCTGTGGGCTTGAACGTAATGCTTGCTGACACACTTACATTGACGACTCTCACATAGGCCACTTTAGCAAGTGGTGCATTTCAGTTCAGAGTGTTAGCCCTAACGTGTTAATTAGCACAGCTGGGGCTGAGGGGGGCGTCATTAGCCTTGCAGGTATTTCCTCATGAACAACAGTTTAAATCTGTGACCTGCTAGTGGCATTGGAGCACAAAACAGTGGGTCACCAACATCCCAAAGACAGACACTGAGGCAGTGGCGGCTCAACAGGGCCAACCCACCACCCCCCACTACTTCCATAGGCTACCCCGAGAAGTTTGCAGTGTGGTGGGCTATCTCTCGCGTGACAGTCACGTTGAGGTTGTCTGAAGCTCTCCCATTTGTTTCATCAACAAAGGAATATCAACTCAGAGCCAGAACTTCTACCCGTAAGAGTAAGTCTGGATATTGTTTATTCTGCCTGTAGCCTAAGAGACCGTCAACTTGACTCTGGCGCAATAGGCTAGGCCTAGGCTACATCTCCGTTAATAAGCCGCCACTGACTGAACTGAGGTCTCCTGTCTGTGTCAAGTTCCCCATAGCATCACTCACAAAGAGGCCTGCTCATAACGTTATTAATTCCGTGGGCAGTCAACGTGTAGGCTAAGTAGCCGTGAATACTTACTCATAAGTTTGTCCACCAGCCGCTGGTACCACGGTCAGACCCGGACGGATGCGGAGCTCTGGTCCAATCCGAGGGGCTCACACTAAACGACTCCGACGCACATTCGGTGCTAAAAGCGCTAACTTGAGAAGCTTTATACATGTGTTCCCATCTAGTGGCTGGTCCGGGATTGGAGAGTCGACAGTCCCCATTGTCAGTGGCGCGTGCCCTGGGATAATATTTTCTTCTTTGGTGGCCTTTCCAGATGAAAGTTTGTTTCCTCAGGGAGATAACTCCGCAGGTGGCCTTCACCTGACTTCCGGCTACACCGGCTCGCGCATGCGCAGTGTAGCAACTACCTGTCACTGTGTGATGCACTTGCAGGCTAACAAGTGGAAAAACAGTAGTAGGCTAACTGTAGGCTGTAGACTTTCTATTGATCAATTTTGGGATGATGATGAATTTTTTTTTTCACAGTACTTAGTAGGCTACTATAGTTTATGTTTGATGAATACAGAGTAAATGCAAAATCCACCGAGTTGTGAAATCTTTTTTTTTTTCTTTAGACAGAAAATGCATGTGCAATAGCAAACATTTTTCCATCCAGCTATTTTTCTATTTTAACTGATTAGAGCAAGATCTGACAACATTTTGAGCACAGGTAAAAAAAAATTTGAGGCAATGGTGGTTTTGCAAAAAGAATCAGAGGTTTTGTCAATGTAGTGTGAGAAAAGAGTTTTGTGCATGTGCCCACAAATAAGCTGACCACTGTACTGGTCTAGGCATGTGTCTGTAGAGCATCAAACAGACAATATTGACTTGAGGTGGCATATTTTTGAATATCAATGTATGACAAATTAAAGAGAAAAAAAAAATCATATAATGAGTGTTGATAAGATTTCCCACCATGAGCCTCTAGGATACATTCAATGCCTCTATTTGACTTAAAGAGATTCCCATATTGTTGTTATGATGATGAAGGGTGATGTCTGATACTGTATGATAGTCCAAAACCCACCCTACAGTAGGTTGTTGAATTGGTCTTAGACCTGGTGAGAAGGAGCCTCATGATTCACATGGTGTGACTCATGAGGCTCATGAACTGTAAAGACGTCTGTGTCCTTAACACTTTTCCATTCAGGCTGTCATTTGTTACACTTCTTAAAATTAGTTAATGAAAATGTGGTATATGGACTGCATTCATTTAGTGCTATTACCCAAAGGGCATCGTATACCATCAATTCATTCTCACAATTCAGGCATTGGCTTAACCACTGGAACCAATGGTGGTTCTCTTGCTCAAGGACACTGATCTAGACATCTAGACAGGAGGAGCCAGAGAAAATCAGACCTAGATATAGTTTATTTACATAAGTAGCCTAACTACGGAGCATTCAAAGCACTCTATCAAGCTTTCTGTGTCATATGTCACATTGTTGACCTGGATCCCATGGTCTTGCAGGCACTTTACCTACTGAGCCATTTTTAAATGCATCTTCTATCCTTTTTCTTTTCTCTCTCTCAAGTTGAACTAGATCCAAACAGACGTCAACAACACCCCTCCTGCCTTATCCTCATTAAGCACTTGTCATCTGATAGCACAGGATCTTTCGCAAACACCCACAATGAAATCTTACTCAGAGAGCTGCTATTACTTGCTGTAATTTTAACACGATATTCTATGGTATTTATTTGAGTGTTTTGAACTCGTAAAGAAAGAAAAATGTCAAAAAAGAGCATGACAGAGTCAGATGGAAACCATATCTAAAAGGTCATAACATCCAGTCATCATCTCAAAGGTCATCCTCTTTTCTCCTCAGTGATCCATCTTCATTGATCAGGGCCAGCGAGGGTTTGATATTATTTCAGTATAAAACCAGCCAACCTCCCTGTTTATCTCCCTGCTCCCTCTTATGCAAAGCAGCCCAACCCTTGTTGGTTGGACTGCAACAGCAGGTCTGGCCTCATGTTTGTAAATGTAGGTGACTGACTGACTGACTGACTGACTGACTGACTGACTGACTGACTGACTGACTGACTGACTGACTTTTGGTACTTCTTCCTGCAGTGTAGGAACTGTAATATAGGTCCAACAAATAATGGTTATACTTCATTGTGCCTCCTTTAGATTTTCTCTCTCTCTCTCTCAACATCATGAGGCACTGTAAAAACTATGTGTTTGGTGTTTCTGTCAGACTATGTAGTTATAAAATCAGCATTTGACCATAGGTGGCCCAGCCACATACAGTACTAGATTTTGACCTGGTCTTGTTTTCTGAAAATTAACAAATCTCAACCTGCTCATGTGCTCTCAAATCACCCAAATATGCTCTGTTCACCCTGTTGCCAGGAGGATTATAGAAAAGGTCATGTACTTTTAGAGGTATCATCACTAAAGAGACGGCTCCGCCAGTGCTCTAATTTTAGCCATGCCATTCATTTCCTCAAATCAAATTTTCATGGACTTTGATAGTCCAGAAAGGGAGGAGAGGGTAGGAGGGTAGGAGAGGAGGAAAGGAAAGGAAAGGAAAGGAAAGGAAAGGAAAGGAAAGGAAAGGAAAGGAAAGGAAAGGAAAGGAAAGGAAAGGAATCATTAAACTTGTGATTTTCCTAAACATTTGAAACATGTCATGTTTTAGTTTCACAGACCCCACACTGCATTTCTGCTTGGTCTTGACAAAGCCAGCTGGCTGCCAGCTCACTGGCTGGATCAGTGGCTGGTGGAGGACAGCAGCAGATGTGTGTGTTATCCGTATGATCCATCCACACTCATTATATAAGAGGATCTCGCCACAGGTAACAGGCCATCTGTATGAAAAGGTCAGAACATGGAGCATGGATATCAAATGGTCCGTCCCTGCTCCGTGCCAACACATGTTTCTATTCAGGCATGTGTGAAACGTGGATTAGCTGATCAAGTGAATATGTGGTGTACCTTGAGGGTTGAGGCACCAGCTGTGAACAGAAACATTCCTGATCCAGCTCTGCCTGAGGATAATTGCACCTTTCTCTTCCTTCATTGCATCCGTCTACTGTCTATGATGAATATTTCTGTCTATGATGTTTTGAAAGTGTGCCTGCTGTGAGATGATGGTAAACTATTCTATTTCCAAAAAGCTAATGCTAAACAGGCATAGAGTGTTATAGATCTATTCTCATATTTTCAACTATTACAAGTGTTTTTAGTGCTTTATTACATCGGTATTTCATAGGTTTTGCAAGTGCACCCCAGTCAGTGGAAATAGCAGGTACAGCCAAATCACTGAACTCAAACATTAATTGAAGAGTTCATTTCTGAGTTTTTTTTCCTATTCAAGGAGTTCAAAGAAAAACAATGTTTTTTTATGTTTGTTTGAAGTATACTCTCCAGGCTGGGTTTGGCTGAGAGATCTGGTAGACTTTTTGATATCACAGCACATGTTTAATTCCCACCCCAGCTGTGCCATGCTCCACACTGCTCAACGGTTGCACATGTGGGTATATTACGAAACAATATATCAGTCCAAACAGTAATTGTCAAATCTGAAATCAGTATGTAAATAATGATGAACAGGAACCAGAGAAAACATGAACATTAACTGGAGTAAGGAAGTTTATTTTATTTTATGAAGAAGCAAGGCAAACAATTGCAACATTTCTACAGTCCCAAATACAATGATAAAAAAAACAAACATGAAATTCAGTGGTTCATGACTGAATCAATAGCAGCATTCAGATACAAAATGATACCCCAATTGCTGATGGAGTCTGAAGCAAGAATATACCGGTAGGCTGATAATTACTGTACAACTTACCGTATCAATGGCAACAATAAAAATACATTGTAGAAGTCCAGCATCATTTATTTGAGGTCACAAACAGAATTCAAAGAACACGATATATTACAATGGCGCCAGTGATTTCTGCTCATCAAAAGCGTCATTATGCATAGTTACAAATTACACCAGCGTTGTTTGTTTGAATTCCTGATAATTCCTGCAACCTAACTGGAAATGAGGGGTCGCTTACTTGTAAGGAGACAGGGAGTCAATGAGTACATTGTTCAAATAGTACATCACAGGACTAATTATCACCTCTCATGTGAACACAAACTTGGGAATGTTGTAGAGAGGTGCCCCGCAGCTAAATTTGAAACTCAACTTCAACCGCAAGTGTTTTTCTGGGGATGTTCCACTAAAAAATGGTGGGATTCATGATTTTTTACACACAAGTCAGCTGATAAACCACTGACATCCACATTTTCATCAGCTGTCTGTTTTTGTTTCGTGGAGACATAATTTCTTGTAAGATATAAAATGGTTTGTTAGTATTTCAGAGATTAGATTGTTGATAAATCTACCTTATTTACATCTAACAAAGTTCAAAGATTAAAGTTATATAGTAGCCTATAACAAACTTGAATCAGCTGATATACCTACACACTACTGTGTGTAATAACACTTCAACAGAAGGAGAAATTATGATTTCTTAGACCTTACATAACCCAGTGGCTCATCAGGTCAAGCTTTCTGTTTTCAACTACTCCGACACAGATCAGGAACAGTAATGAATAGAATAACCAAAAACAAAGCAAAAACAGTTGCTCTCTTATAATGTCATTTTGGTTTAATCCTGTGATGGAGCGATGCACTGTCAGTGAGGACTCCTACTCTTGATATTTTCTGAATGGGCAGAAAAGGAAAAGTTATTCCAAGCTGTTTTGTGACCCTTTTCTTGTAGAACGCCAAATTGAGGCTGAATTTTCAGCCACTGCAAGAACAAGATGATGGGCATAACCCTAAAACACAGAGATGGTTCAAGAACAGTCCAGCTGAGTTCAATCAGGTATTGATTGCACTTAAAATCAGTAACCAAATAAGTCTTGAAGAATTAAACCCACTTTTAAAGTAAAGCAATGTATTTACGGCTGCTTTACTGTCTTACCTGTCCATCATGTTTCTCTTGAAGGTGCAGACAAATATGTTGGAAAGGAAGAAGATATAACATCTCATGCCACACCAGGTCCAGAAAAGCAACTCTGGAGCCTGTCTGAACAGCTGCTCCATTCTGGGAGACAGAGAAGATACAACACACAAATACACACACAAGTTAAATTGCAATGCATTGACTAAAACTGAAGAATTTGGTGAAGTTATCTATAATCAGCTTTAATTAGCTTAAACCATAACATAAGCATGATCCAAATAATACTATTGTCTATCTGTCATGTGGGCTGTGTTGTTCCTAAGCAGTTTTTACTGTTTGTGTTATGTACTGTATTTTCAGTGTGTTGGTCACCTCTGTCCACTCTGGAGTACGACGTAAAACCACAGCATGACTGGAAAGAGAAGGTATGATAGGACTCTTGGAGGGAGTCCAAACATGCTCAGATAGGCTTCCACAGAAGAATTCAGCAGAACTGAAACACAAACATTTTTTTTGTTTTTTTACAGCAGTAGTTAGTAGCTTTCTTCAGCTCTAACAACAACATTTACAATGAAAGTAAAAGCTGTAGGAATGTAGGAATAGTTAAGGATGGATGAGTGTGTAAGAAAGAGAGAAGTGTCTGTACCGTTCTTTATCATGTCAAAATGGAGAGGAGGTTCTTGATTTGCTTGACTTCCTGTCGAGTCGCTCGCCATCATCGTCTGCATGTGTGTGTTTTCTGTAAAAGATGTCAGAGCAGCTTTCTTCTCTTTCCCCTTCATCTCCTCATCTTCCTCTATTGCAGTGTTCACATGGATCCACGTTTTACTTTGGGTACAGTTCAGTTGCCCATGGGATAGTTTATGGATCATTACATATGGGGCAAGATCTGAACACAAGGGAAAGATGTGAGAGAGAAATTAGAGAAGTAGATACTTAAACTGAGAGTGACTTCCATAGAATTCTGCAAATTTCCTTGTTTTTTGTTTTTTTTGACCCACCATTGCGCAAGAGGAATTGAATTGCGTCTTTGTAGCCACTGTAGTAGGCTTGTTCCAGCGTCTGGAACAGAATTGTTACAAAACAGTCCTTCAGAGTCTCTTTCACAGTATTTGAGTTAGTGTCCTTCATTCACAGTGACTCATCAACATGAATATAATACATTGAGAACAAAAATCTGCATCCAGTGAGATACGAATAAGGCCTAACCTCCAAAGCCATGGGGTAAAGAGCGTTGAAGACCCTGAAGGTGTTGGCACCGGTGCCGTTCAGAGTGGCTCCACTCACTACCAACTCCCACCTGGAATCTCCGTCTGCCGGGCAGATGTCAGTGTCTCCAGAGAATGGAGACACTGTTAAGGTTTGATTGCTGGTTTCAGTCAGTACAGGCTGCATGCTGGTGAAACCTCCATCTACGTAATACTGCAAGATAAGACAGTAGATGTTGTGATACAGGCCAAACAATGTGCTCCAAGTGAGTGAGAAGGGCATCAAATACTCACAACTCCTTTGTAGGATGGAGGCATTATGCCGCAGTACCCAGGCACGAAGCAGCTGCATAGCAGAGCCTAAAAACAACATAGAAGAGTTACAAGTGTCCATTTTGGGTTCCCACACTGCTCTGGCTCCTGGTGAATTAATAAGGTGTGAACCTGTAGTGCAAACTCACCTGTACAACGTCCTCTTTGGACTGAAATTCAGATATCACAGTGTGCTTGCCATCAGTTAGGCGAGTCGTGGCCACTGCCAGACGACCATTGGCCAGTTTGTGGGCATCAGAAGGAATATGTTTGCGTAAAACATGCTCTAACCAATGCAACACATTGATTGAGGGGTTGAAGGGTCCAAGTGTAAAAGTCTTCATCTGTTTGGCAAAATTCAGCATCTCATCCCGGATGGTAACTGTGAAATAGAAAAACTTTGAGTCAGAAATACAATTTAGACTACAGGAAACAGAAGAAGATTCAGAACAATTGAGAAAGACTCTTACTTGGGTTCATTCCACAGACCACAGTGACTGCCACCAGAGATCCAGCAGATGCACCAACAACAGAGGGTGCTGTGCTCAGTATCCAAGGTGCATAATTCAAGAAGCACTGGGCAACCCCCAATTGGTAGGTGGCCAGGAATCCACATCCAGAGAAGGAGATAGATAGCGGAACTTCGCCATAATGACAACTGGATACTCCCGGAGCCATTTTCTAAAGCTTTTAGAATAGTTTTAAATAATATTTGCGGACAGTATCAAGCATTTGTGTAGTGGCACAAATCTTACTTTAGTGAAGAGCCTGAGTGAAAGCAGGCTAAAATGAGTTCTCCAGTGACAAATGGGTCTTTTTAAAAGCTGCCTTGATTAGACATACCATATTGGTCATGGCCATGTGATATAAGGTTCAGCTCTATCAATGACTTTTTGTCTGTGTCAAAGCTAAAAAGTTGTTATCATTTGGTTCTGCTTATATCAGTCAACAAATGTACAGCACAAACTGACTTTCAAAAACCTTTTATTCAAGTCATTTTATTAGAAAATATTAGAAACTTTCTCAGTTTTGAAAAGGACAGCTAAAGCATAATAGTTATAAACTAGTGACTAGTTGGATTATGACAAATAAATAAAAGTTTTTAGTGTTATAAATACATGTCATCACCCTCAATATTTCCATTTCATTTGGGCTTTGACAAGACACAAAACCTTCCATAACAGTCAGTGGTTGCATATGATGAAATAAATGAAAAAAGTTGAATGATTGAGCAATGTCCTAATTTCCCCCTCTTGTACATTTATCTATCAGCAGCTGAGCCACAGGTTGTTAATATGCTACCATGGCGCCCCCTGCTGTTATATTTTCACCATTTTTCCTTGGCCTAAGCAGAGTACTGTGAACATGTCAGTTAAGGGACCATGTACTTTTCAAAAGTCTGTTTTTGTCCTTCTGATTATCTGTGCCCTATAACCCTGACTGTCACCTCTCTGCAGCAAGAAAGAACGCAAGAAAGATAGAAAGCAAACAAGCAAGAAAGAAAGACACAAAGTTTCTATGACAACAACCAAAATATTTATTTTACAAAGCAAGAAAAACATGTTCAAAACCAAGGTTTTTGACTTCACAAAATGATAAAGCGCAAACTATTGTAAAAACTGGCTCACACAAAGTGTTCACACGGATATCCTAGTGTGAACATGAGGCATCCCTCCTGCCTCCTCTTGCACAGAAAAACAAAACAAACTGGAACAATTTCACATTTTTTTCTCCATCACATAACTGCAAGACTTAAAGTAAATACAGTAGTATATGGAAATAAGTGCATGAACTGTACAGCAAGCCTGACAAATTTAGTACTGGTGATTATTATTATGCTGGCTGAACTTCAATGTGATTTCTTTCAATATTCTCTGTCCCTTAGTGTTAGATTCACAGCAAAATCAAAAGCAATCTCACAGTGCAGACATTACTGACATTTAACCCAATGTACCCAAGAACATAATTGTTCTTTCTGTAGCTGACACCACAAGATAAATATACTATCTGCTTCTTATTTTGTAATAATTTGTTTTATTGTGTTTGGCACATTAATGCTGTGTTTTGTTTTTTGTTTTTTTTTATCTCACATGGTCATCGATTGGAGGAGTCTGTGAAGAAGCGCGATCAGGTGAAACCTCAAAATTGTCCTCACTGAGCTCAAGTGTGGGACTGCTGTCCCCATCTGGAGATGGGGTGCGTTCTGGTGACTCAGCAGGGTAAGGCTGCTGTTTCCTGATATCCTGTGGGAGTTTCAGAAATCTGACGAGAGCCAGAGAGGAGAAGACAATGATAACTTAGTATGCTGCTGTGATGGAAAAGACAGACAGTCAATTAGTTCAATAAAGGGACAAAAACCTGAAGAGTAGTTTTTGACCGCGCTCCTTTTTGATGATGTTGAGCTTGTAGTAGTGCCGCAAAGCACGGGACATTTTCTCATACGTCATATTGTCTCGGTTCTGTGGAAAAGGGTCCAAACACCGTCAGGGGCCTGCATGTCAACATTTATAAACATTTGAGTGGCAGATGAACCACACAGACCTACAGCGTGTACTCACCTTGTGGTTTCCCCAGAGACGTGCCAGTCCATTGGGGTCGACCACCCTGAAAACCAGGCTGTCCTTGTCTTCCCATCGTATGTACTCTTGGTAGCGGTCGTCACACAGCAGCTGATACACATAGTCCCACAGCAGTCTGCACTCTGGCGCAATGATTAAAAACACAACACAATTTAGGATTAAACATACACTGACCAAAAATTACAGGACTGTGATCAAGTTTTTTTTTCAGTAGTCGGCAAGAAGTAGCACCTTATTTATTGATATGTTAAAGGGCCAACAAGGAGTTTCTATTCGGTTATAAAACAGTCTCACGTTAATGTGGATGAATCTACGCCACCCACACTTGTTAATCGTTCCATTTTTGATCAATATATCGTTTTCTGTCTGTCGTTATTTTGTTATTATTAGTGGTGTCGGAAATGCTGGTCGAGCCGACCAGCGTTTCCTTACTTTCGGTTTCACAGACGCGAATGAGAATAACGGCGATTATAGCGGCGTTATGGTCAGAACTACGACGGTAACTGAACCTCTTTGAACCTCTGACTTTAATTATTAATGAATGAAAACATGAGTTCGTCTTGCGCGAGGTGGAGGAATTCTACGGTGCGCACGGAGGTAGTGTGAACCCTTCGCTTTTCCAAAACTCCTCGTTGTCCCTTTAATAATTAATAGTTGCCACTGTCTACATGTGTGTTTTCAAGCAAGACTAGCCCTTTAACAAAAACCTCCTATTCAGGAAAAAACATCAAAATACGCAACACTATTGAAGAAGTAATTATATTCATGGTAAAGCAGTATCACAGTTGCAAGATTTCCTGACCAAGTTTAAAGTGGGTGAGGTAAACCCACCGTGAAACCACCACGTTAAAAACCATAGTATTTCCTGTGTTACATGTGCCTACCAAGTTGCAATAAGTCAAACATGCTACGACGAGGTATCTTGTTGATCTTTTCTCGGGCTATTTGAGTCATTTTCTCACAGGCATGTGTAAAACCCATAATGTACATTTCACCATCAGTTTTCAAGCACTTTTGACATTCATTTTTGGGGAAAAGGAGAAAATATATGGACCTTTTCACGGATAACATACATTTATAGTTGTATTTTTTTGCAGAGAACACTGTAGTGCAGCTGTCAATACATGTACCTGGAATACGGCCATTGGCTTTGTGCATCGGGCTTCTTGGTTTCTCTCGACTGGACAGGTTGAGAGGCTCCTGGATGGTGCCCTCTGTTTGAGAGGGAGAGTGAACCTGGTTGTGGGGCACTGTAGGGACAGCTACTGTTCCTTCTAACAGAGAGAGTGAGAAGTAACAAAGAGAGGAACAGAAACTCAGACATGACAGTAAACTGCCAGTCACTATATTTGTGGTACAGCAGTGTGATATACCCACTAATGTGTACGGCTGAAGCAGGTTTATTGTAAAAGATCAATGGACGATCTCTGAGAGGTGACATACGCTCTGGCTGGCTGCTCACAGCTGTTACAAGAGCTGCCGACACTGCAGTGGTGAGTGTGGGGGAAACTGTGAGAGAGAAATAAGAGGAACTGTGAGTAAGAGCTAAACTGAAAGCAAAAGTGACTTCACATCAAAGGGCGTAGTAAAAGTCTTATACAGAATTTGATATGAGAAGGTTGTTTTATAACTATAAGGAAATAAAAAGAACAAAGCCACTGTGCTGGACTCTGGGGTTAAAATGGTTGCTGATTACCAGGTAGCAACGACACACCCACCATCACACCTTTAGATACTGACAATGGGAAGCTTTTCTTATGGTAGAGGCCAATGGGAAACACATGCATTTGTTGTCTTCTCCTGAAGACACATGTCCTCACCAATGAAAAGTAACAAAATGCTGAAAATGCTGCACTTTTTCGCACCATGACCTGTGTGTCGTCATTTCAAATGCCCACGCAGCCGAAGATGGTAGTGATTAAGGTTTGGTTTTGGTTTGGCGTTCACGGAAGAGAAGTGAATGAATGTCTCCTCCCGCTTAGTAAAACAAACACAGCAAGCCAAATTCCTGTATGTGCTTGCACTTGCACGTGTGGCCAATCAGGAAGTATTTCAACCCTAATTTAACCAGGATAAACAGGTTTGATTTGATTTGCAACAAAAGCCAGCAATTAATTATGTGTGACATATGAAAATGCTCTTACTAACACTCCTTCCCATACAGCATAGATAGTTTAAGACTAATAAGGAAAAGTGAACACATTACCCCTGTTCTTAAATCTTTACACTGTAGTATAACAGATTTGAAAGTATTGACATCCGTTTATAAATCGCTTCACAACCTTGGATCAACTATATATTCATCTGTTTGAATAAAACACACCCTACATGACTCTCTAGGATGTCTGATCTCTAGGAAGTGGTCAACCATTATAAGTAGGCACAAGTGGGGTGAAACGCCTTTTAGATATTTCTCTGCACACAGACAGATGCAACTGCCTGATGAATTCTACATCAATTGATTTCATTTTTCTTTGTTTTCTGCTTTCACTGTAACCCATATGTTAGAAGTGTGCTGTACAAATAAAGTTCCTTTGCACTAATTCTGCCCATGCATCAACATACTTGGTCCGTCAGCAAAGTAAGTTATCAAGATGACTGATTCTGCACATGTTCAGACACTGACCTTGGGTGTCATTGACTGAGGGAGGCTGGGAGTCTTGGACACAGTGAGTGGTGATCTTGCAGCTGACTGGGTTCTGGCTTTGTCCATTTGCCAGGGAGGGAGACGTGTTTTGAGGCTCACAGACAACACTCCTCCTTTGTTGTTTCACACACTGAAGGATCTCATACAGAACATCACCTACAGAAGAGTTTGCAGATGAAATCACAGGCACAAAACCAATCACATACCCTCTCTTTCTGCATTCAATCACATACCTGAGCTGGGGCATCGGCGTCTGAAGTCTTCTTTGGTCAGCAGGCACAGGGCTCTGCCGTTCATCTCGAAGCGTCCCTTCTCTGGCCGGCGCAGTGAGTACTCCCTCTGTGCCCAGTGGAGCCAGTGGGCAACATCCTCTTTATCCCACAGAGATGGGTTTATACCTTGAATATAAACATATCACATAATTCAAAAACACAATCGTGATTATGTTATGTGGAACTGAAAAGCACATTTTAGACAGAGAAGAATATGGCTCACGCAGTCGTCCAGGTAGATGCCACAGGTCTTCCTGAATAGGAGCACTGGCCAATACAAGCTGGTTTGGAGGAGAGTGATGCACACTGGGAATAATGTTGACCGTCCGACTATGCATTATGGATGTAGGGTTGTTTTCCTGCTGCAAAACATGCGCACATGTCCTTAAACGCACATAGATTCACCTATTATTCACCAATATGACAAAAGAGCAGAATTTCAAACGTTTTACAAGGGGAGTATATGACCATGTGTGCTCACTTATAACCTAGAACGCTTCACCTCAAAAACAACACCACAGTTATGCTCTGTTTACTTTTTAATTAGCTACAACACTGTTAAAACGGTTGCTTACACGACCTTAACTTACCTTGACCAAAGGTGGCGGGGAAATGTTCTCCATAGAGATTCTTCCGCTGAACAAAAAAAGAAAGAAAGAAAGGAAAACTAGGCTGACTAAAAAAAAACTCGTCAAAACAAACGACAGAAACTTCGGGTTAGACCTCCTTCACCTCCATTTGATATGAAGAGTGACAACAACTTTCGAGGAAATAAAACTCAACCATACCATAGGCTATATTTTTTTTACATTCGACCCTTCCGGGAAATGAAAACGAAAGAAACATAATCCTTGCTGGGGGTGTGCGCAAAATAGGCTGATTGGAGGAAGCGACGGCGGAGGACATTTCCAAATACACATGACTATGCTTGATCAGAGTCCGATCCAGCTGCACGCGCAGTTAGAGGAGCGGTGCATATAAATACATAACCTCTTCAGAAAAAACCTGACCCTGCCCTCGTGCTTTCTCACTCTCAAGTCTATTCGGATTTAATAGTTGTAAAAGGTGGGGACATGAATGCAAACTGCAAGAAAGGTGTCATAAAAATAAAAAAAAATTAAAAATATTGGAGTGTGAAAAGTGAGTCGGTCGGACCGTAGTGGCGCGTGCGCTGACAGATCCAGTCCTCGCGGCTCCTCCTCTGTCTCCTCCTCCTCCCCGAACAGGAAGCCAAAACAAACCTGCTGCTGTCGCCCGAAACACACACGACTGTCCCTTCGCTCGGTGAAGTGTTTTCCAGAGAAGTAGCAGCAACGACGGACGTAACGTGCTGTCTCAACGTGACATTAACTTTACCTTTGATACCAGCAAAAGGACACAGAGCTTTCCCTCTCGCGCCCAGAGTCTGTTAAGGCCTGGATAAAAACCGATAAAAACAAGTACGTAGTTGTATGTAGCTATTTCCAAAACTGTAACAGTAATACTCTAACAATGTATGAAATTTGTCTAATGCAGCTACTAGAGAAAAGCCTCGGCTGTATTGATTGTGCTGGTTGTGCAGGCTGCCTGTGGGTCAACCCAGGGCAAAGAATAACATGACCTATTGTATTGGATGTTGGCTTATGATAAAATCTTGAAATACATTAGTAGGTGCATAATACTAGAACAGCACTGAATATAACAACAATATAGGACAACCTACACAACTATTTAAGCTGTAAGCTTAAAAAAAAGAGTTAAGAATGAGAAGCGTGAAAGCTAATATTTCAACCAACCAAGATCATCAGTACCTTTATCGTAACACAACCCCTCCCAAATATTACATGTTGTAACACGATTCAACACAAGATTTGTTAAACTTGAAATCAGTAACTCAAAGTGTTTTCATTGAATTTTGTTGATGTAAACCATTGAAATAGATTAGTAGCCAATTGTGAAAAGCAAGAAAGAATAAAACAATGCTAACGTGTCTTCTCTTTCATCTCTAGTGACCTGGGCTAAAAAATTGGGAAAGCAGCTGGGCCACCCAACACGTTCAATACCAGGGTGGCTGACCAGTAAGTTACTCATAAGACGCAACCGGGTCCTTGAGGAGAATGCCGTGCAGCTGTGTGGCATCCAACCTGGGGACACAGTGCTAGAACTGGGTCATGGCCCGGGTTTGGGTCTTCAGTCAGCAGCCAAACTGCTAACAGACCCCTCTGGCCGTCTTATAGGGGTCGATTACTCAGAGTACATGCACCAGGTGAGGAAAGTATGTAAATTAAATGCCACTCGACAGCAACTGCACTTTCACAAATGACTGAGGAATGGCTCAATCATATGGATAATAGAAAAATTATTGGTGCTGTATTGATTGATTTCAGTGCGGCATTTGATGTCATATCATAAGCTTCTACTAGCAAATCTTTGTGCTTATGGGTTCAATGTCAATGTCATACATTCTACAATGCAATGTGTAATGGTAACTTTTCCTCCCTTAGACATCGTAAGTGTGGAATTCCACAGGGAAGTTGCTTTATTATTTTCTATTTTTACTAATGATTTGCCATTCGTTTTGTATAAGGCAACCATGACTACATGCATGCAGACGATTCCACTGTGCATGCTGCAATGGACAGTTACAGTGGACTTACTCTGTCTCTGAGTGGGTCGAAAGCAATAGACTTGCTCTTAATATAACAAAAACTAAATGCATTGCCTTCAGCTCTAACTCCATGCTTAGGAGGAATACAAATACAATTTTGTATTTAAAGAGCAAACTTTATTTAAGATTAATAGATTTATTATCTATTGAAATAGTAGGCCTAAAATATTCCTGTTCTCTTACAGATGGCAAGTGAACGAATGAAGGAACTTGTGGCAAGTGGGAAGGTGACACTACATCACTGTGATGTAGCAGCAATGCCACTGGCAGACAGCACCGTGGATAAAGTTTTCCACTCAAACTGCTATTACTTCTGGCCTGACCTCAGGAAAGCTGCTTCAGAGATACACCGGGTAGTTAAACCAGGTAGGATATGATATTGTAGAAGTGACAGATGTTTAAGGAAAGCTTCCTTGCTCTTAATTTTGACCTTATGTGCAATCACTGTCATTTTTCTACCTGTTGAATGCACGACCCAGGAGGACTGATGGTGACCACACTGAAGGTGGACAGTGTGGCTGCTTTTGCAGCAAAGGGAGTGTTACCGGAGAACTGGCGCCCAGAGCCCTACATGGCAGCTCTGAGAGACTCTGGCTTCACTGATGTCAGGATGGAGGACAAACAAAACAGTTACATAACTTTTCAGGCTATCTATGCCACTGCCTTCAAATGATATGCATCTGCATGATCTATCCGACTTCTGTGATTGTGAGGCTTTTTGTGCACAATAGTGTTCATTCTCAGCGTGGAAAATCTTTTTACATCTAACCATGTAACTAATTTCTTTGATTCAGAGACACATTGTTAACAACAGAAATACGCTACATTATATATTTTTGATATGAATGAAATATGTTATGAGGAATTTTTTCTTACATCAGTACTGATCACAATGTAAGACATGTACTGTGCAAAGCCAATAATTGAATGTTTTTGGCTATACAAGCTGTGCCAGTGTTGCATGTCTGTTAGCCTACATGAAATCCATATTGGAAAGTGTTTCCAGACTTTTGAAACCAACTTTATCAAACTAAATCTCATAGTTATTATTATGCACTGTTAGAGCCATTTTGTAAATCACACATAAGGTGATAAATAATTTAAATTTGTTGGATTTATCCTTTATATATAGTATTTGAGGTACACGAGTGCCTATTAGTAACAGCTTCTTATTGGCTGAGATGTGCGTAATGTGATATGTGCGTAATTTGGTTCAGTTATGATTATGGAGGCGAGGAGAGCGCTAGTTTTTGACCGTGCCAATCGTGCTAATAATTATAGCCTAACTTTGGATTGCTGCACAGTTATTTTTTTGTTATAACTTGAAGAAAGGTTTCAATAAACCCTCATGAGAAAGAAGAAATGTGGAGTTTTTGTGGCTTGAGACACGCGTCAATTACATGCTCGCTCCATAATTCAAGTGTGTTTTTCAAAAGCAAAAAAAGAGACGGAGCCACACTTACATGCACTTTTATGCACAGAGCTCAGTTCCTTTTTTTGGCGTGCTGTTTTACCGTGACTCGGCGGCAGGGGGCGAGGGGAGGCGAGAATGCATCAGTTATAAAACAGAAGAAGAAGAAGAAGAACGAGAGGGAAAACTAAAATTAGGAATCACAGCGTCGGTGAACAACTGGTTGTACTCGCTGTAAAGTGGACAGTGAGCTCTAAGGCGGATAATAAAGTAAGTGATTGTGATTTAAGAGGAAGTAAATCATGTTTAACAAACTTGTCACTGAAGCCCCGACGGTATGTAGCATTATGTTTGAAGGAGGCAGCTAGTGCGTTAGTTAACAGTGAGCTAGACAGGCTAACCTGTAAACATTAGCACCCACGACGGAGATTAACTTGCTAAACGTACTGGGAACTAATGTTTTACGTCTGTGTCAACCTATTCTGACACCTTGGGGTCTTGTTTAACCCGGGTTTGGGCTTCTTGCGTTACGTCATAAACTAAATTACTGTTAAGACATGTCTAACGTGGGGTAGAAGAAGCTATTGTAGTAATTGACGACATGCTGTGGTTATCTTTATTTGTAAATGAATCCAGACGGTCATTGTCCATCCTCCTCCGCTGCTGTGTAGGATGCAGAGGGCGTCGCGTTTGAAGCGTGAACTGCAGATGCTGAGCACCGAGCCACCTCCAGGAATAACAGCCTGGCAGACGGAGGAGCGGGTGGACGACCTCCGAGCACGTACGTTACTCATTAATGTCTTATCACCAGATGTGAAACTATTCCAGATGCTCTTCGTGTCATGATATTGTTTGTGAGTAAAAACACTCTACAACACCCGTGAAATAAAACCTGTTTTCATGAAAGCGACGGCGTTCAGTTTCTGCTTAGAGAGTTCAACTTTATGGTCATTGTGGAGGAAGAGGCTGATTGTTGAATTGTTTGGCTTTCTTCTAATAGCTGTCAGATCCATTCATTTCAATGAAGTTAGGCCAAATAACATAAGTGTAATGTAGTGCACTCCCATTCAGATATAGCCTAATTCAAACATATTTTTACAGTGGTAGCCAGAAATTAGGCCAGGAAGGTCTACTCTGAAATGTATAACAGCCAGATGGAACAATTTTTTGTATCACCCAACAAATATTTTATTATTTATTATAATGCATGCATTTGTTCTCTGGGTCATAACACATGCTTGCTAAATATCTGTCTACACTGTCCCAGGAATAAGTTTTCCCTCCTCCTCCTTCTTTGCAGAGATCGTGGGTGGAACAGGAACTCCTTATGAAGGGGGGCTCTTCTCCCTGGAGATCAAGATCCCAGAGAGGTAACATCATTGAGGATTTTTTCTACCAGTCACAATTAACACTTAGCTGGGTTACCGTTGATTTTAACTGCTGTTTTCCTTTCAAAGGTACCCATTTGAGCCTCCCAACATACGATTCCTGACCCCTATCTACCATCCAAACATTGACAATTCAGGACGTATCTGCCACGATGCCCTCAAACTCCCTCCAAAGGTTGTCAAAGATTTTAAGAACAAAACAAACTGTATATATTTTTCACATTATGTGGTTTTGGTTGTCTGCTAGTAAAGACATTTTTACTATATACCAGCTAGCATATTAGATTAAGTGTCAACTGATCTTTTTTTCTTTTTTTACAGGGTGCCTGGAGGCCGTCTCTAAACATCTCCACGGTTCTCTCCTCCATTCAGCTGCTCATGGCAGAGCCCAATCCCGATGACCCACTCATGGCTGATATAGTGAGTCACAAGTTATTATGTAATCAGGTATATCACACCATTAGAGTATGGTATGTGTCATCTTTTAGAGTAACATGACTTTGATACACAATCTCTGTATGCAGAGGTGGTTTAATTTGAGTTCATAAATGGTGTGATATCAATATAGATGTGATGACGGTGCTTTATTAAATACAATATTGCGACATTAGAATCTGCTGATGAATAAATAACATGATGCTTAAAGTCTGCACTTAGGAAAACATTTTTAAAATTCTTTACACAATGGCTTTTATCAGAAGCCACTGAAGAACATAAGACCTTGTTGAGGAAAAAAAAAGAAAAGAAAATCCAATCTTGCTCTTGCAGTACTTCAAATGTAGAAGAAAGCATTTTAATCATACATTTATACAACCTTACCTCACCATGCTGGTAAAGAAACGCTAACATTTTCTAAATGCAGTCATCAGAGTTCAAGTACAACAAACAGCTGTTTATGGAGAAGGCCAGGAAGTGGACACAGGAACACGCTGTTCAGAAAAACACGGTGAGTTTAATTGTGACGCGATAATTCAGTTTAGTTTTATGATTCTCAATGGATCGTATGATTATTGACACTTAATCCACAGCAATGTAGGCCATTGGCATTGTATTAGTTCAATGTAATGTAGCTTATTTTACCCACAAGGTGGTGCTGTTGTTCTATGTTGTCTACTGTTCATTTACCGTCTGTGACCTCCATATTAATAGAGTTATAGATGGTCATAAATGGGCAATGCTGCCATTGTCTGAAATTGTTTGTTTCTGTCTTTGTTCAAGGGAGTCATGGAGGGAAACAAAGAAAATACTCCAGATCAGAAAGCTTCGTCTCGCAAAAGAGAGTCTTTCAATACACAACATGAGGCAGAGGAGTCAGCAAAGAAAAGCCGTGTGTAATTTCCATCCCGCTTGTTAGTACCACCTCTGTTTTTCAGTTGGCAGGGAGATTTACTTCCGTTTCCCATGTATATATTTGTATTTTTAAGTCAGAAATATCTTCATTTTAAAGTTTGTTTGGAATTGTATGTTAATATTTGTTTGTGTTGTGATATTAAAGTTTATTTTGAACACTTCTTGAACATTGAACTTCATTAACATTTCACACAGAAGACTCTGGCATCTTATTTAGTGTAGAAGTGCGTTTCAGAATGGTGGCAGAGCAGAGCGGTTCATGTATACAGCATATGAAGATAATAATTTTATTCAGACATATGCTTACCAGTTGTATACAAAGTATGTACATCCTAAATAGCATGACAAGTTTTTCTTTACAAACTAAGGATTTATTTCTTAACATATAAAATTATATATTTGCTGTTTATCATATAAAAAGGGAGACAAACATAAGGCTGTAGTGAGTCAATACCATGCTAGTTCAGAGGTAGTTACATTGTATGTACATATTGCTAGCCTACTCTAACGTCTGTAGAAAGATAGCTACATCCCATTCAGTCTGTATGACTGTTTGCCTCCTTATGGGCAGAGTTGCATATTTGAGATAAAATCATGTAAACCATATAGAACTGTATGTGCAATCCATTTCTTGTTGCAGATTGCTGCCACATAAAGTATACAATTTTAATAACCATTGTTACACAGTAATTGACATTTCTGTGAGCGACAAATGTTAGCTTACTCTGGTGAAATGTCTTGACGATGAATCCCTTTATTTTGAAACAGACCTTAGCAATAGGATAGAACTTTTTTTTAAAAATACAAATAAGATAACTCCATGTAAAATATAACCAAACAATCTGTAACCCCTAAGTTGCATGTCTCATGATCACATTTCAGTAAAAACATTTACACTTAAAAGTTCTACTGGTTCTACCTAAATTACCCCTGGCTAAACCATTGATTTGTCTGATGCTCCATGATTTTCCATGTGGTTAAGAACTTTTCTTTGCGTAATTTCTGTGCCATGACTGACGCAGTCCACTGAGTAGTGTCTGAAATAGTCCCTTACTTTAACAGTCACGCTGTACTGTGGTGTCTCCTTTAAATAGTCTTTATTGTGAAGGCAACCTTTAGTTTCACTCTCCATTTTCAGAGGCACTTAGTTGTGTTCTCATGGACTTCCCTAGAGTGCTCGACGATCTCCATGTGGATTCATTCTGAGGATTAATAACCCAGAGTATGTCTTGCTGCTGCCGTTTGATTATGGTCCTTGAATGTCCATAGTGTCCCAGTTATTCAGACAGCTAGCTTGGAAGGTTCATGGATGAGAGGTGAGAGAGGGAGTCACGGTTGAGTGATAGAGAGCGCAAGTGTTATGAATAACATCTTGATCCGAACTCCTCAGACATTCATTATCGTTCAGGCTTCCACGTTCTGTTGCTCTGTCTCTATCTCTGGCAGCGGGAGTGGGTATCTGGCAGGGGATGAGAGGAACAGAGGAAGTAGAGGAACAGTGGGAAAATCGGATTGGATCCAGTCGGGATTGGGGAGAGGGCCCCCCACTGTACAGAGCATCTGCATCAGTGAGCGACGCTTGTGTTGATGAATCGAAACAGGAGCTTTTCTCTGTCTCCACCGAAACCAGCGAGTCCAGGGTGCGGTCTCGGCGTAGCTGTGGACATGCTTTGGGACGAGGCCAGAAGAAAAACTGAGAGTGGTCACGTGTGAAGAGGAGGAAGAGGAGGGGGTTGAGGCAGGCGGGCAAGGGCTGGAGAAGTAGGAGGACTGATTTCAGCACCTCTTCCCCTAAAGAGAGGAGACCCAAAAGGGAGCAGAGGGAAAGGAAAGCTACTGGTACATAGAGGAGGCCATTGGTGAATATCAGCCAAGCAACATGTTTGATCATGGCACAGTCCCACAATCCCTCACACTCTCCTCGAAGTAACTCCCAGTAAAGGCGGATGTATGAGCCTGTGACAATAAGCAAGCACAGGGTGTTCATCATAATAAGTGCCAAGGGGAAGCCCAGGGAGGATGGCAGACGAGACGATGTGGGCGGTAGAGGCGAGGGAAGGCAGAAAGGCGATGATCCGTATTCCCCGACTCCCATGAGTGGGAGAGAGGCCAGTGTGAGGGAGAGAGTGAGACAGAAAAGTGCACATGTTCGCACGCTTCCAAGTGATGGCGACTTCCCGTACGCCCGGGCACAGGTCACGCTCACGCCGCACTGCACAGCTGCAAGAGTCAGCAGCAGTACACTCGCCTCTGATGCAAACACCCAGACCCATCCTGTTGCCTGACAGCCGGGGCCGCCCTCCCAGCGGGCACCGTGGTGGCCAAACTCCCCTAGGGTGAGAGCATCCACGAGGGTCAGTGTGCATGTACACATGCCCGTCAGCAGATTAGAAGCACCCATGCAGGCCACAGTGAAGCGGAGAGGCGACAGGTATCCAGGTGAGCCAAAGAGGGACAGGAGCAGGAGGGAGTTCCCCAGGAGAGAGACCAACGAGATGGACCACAAGCCTACACGAACCAACCAGCTTCCCAACAGAGAGTCGCAGGGGCGGAAAGGACCTGCAAACAGACAAATCGTCAGATGAGGGACACAGATTGTGAATAGTTCCTGAAAGTTCACCTGGCAAAACAACACGCAACCCAGTTGATAAGAACTTCAACACAGAAGGCGTAAAATAAGTTACCTGGCGTGGGTGTGCACTGGACGCTGGTCTGTAGTTTGGATTCCTCTATTTCCAGTTGGAATTCCTCCAGGTCAGGGTCATCTGGAATAAAACATTGTTAGTTTCAAAAATCAGTCTGTCAGGGAGTTTATTTTAGGCTGTGTGAGTCAGCATATTCTGCATGTGTGTACACAGAATGCTACATTGTGTGTGGCACTGGCTGTGGGGGGTTGGTGCAATAAGAGAGGTGATATAACATTCATTTGCACTGACAGGAAAAAAATATTTTGGGAAGATAATTGGCACTTGCATGAAATTTGATTATCATGCCTGTTTTTCTAACAATTAAAGGTGAATAAATTTTAATCAGTGGCATGCTATGGCTTAATCATGATTTGTTATTGTTACCCTTTGGTTTCCCCAGCAATTGTTTATTTTCAGCTTTAATGGTGTAAGTTTAATGGTTTTAATTTCAACTTAATTTTGGTTTATTGGTGTTTACATTTTATGCCTGCCACAGGAATGCTTAGAGGGGTCAACACTCGTGGTACATCTGCCAGGTAGCAGTGGTTTCAGCAAGGCTCTGACATGTTTCTTGCCAGCTTGTGTCAATAATTCGGCAGTGAGCACAGACATATGGGACTTAAATTTCCATTGGGCGCATGCCATGTTTTATTCTGTATATATATGCTTGCACAGATAGTGTGTGTGCTTGCTTACAGTGTGTGTCAGCGTGGATGGGGTACATTGCCACAGTCCTCTTGTGCAGGTCTTCATCAGTGTTGCTTTGCTCCGTGTCCCACTGGCTGGCAGGCTTATAGCTATCGCAGGAACCATATACACAGCACTGGTAGGCATAAGGCATTTCTATCACCCTGTAACAAACAGGTGGAAGCAATATTGGCAATAGACCAGGAAAAACAATGTCATAACAGTTGATGTAAAACAGATGACATAAAACAGATGCACAAAGAAAGTGTTTTTTTATGTACAACCTTGGACTCTTTCAAAAGAAATGTCAACTTTGGAACTGTTTCTGTAATGCTTAAAAGATAAGACCCACAGTTTTTGAAGTCTGCAAACCTATCTCAAGTCTTAAAACAACAGCCAGGTGCCAATAGAAACACTGAAACAGTTTTACTTCTTGTAATCACCATTCCTTGTCCTCATTCTGGCCCTTTTAGTGCAAACCCCGTGTAAGTGATGGCAGACGAAACCCACAAGGACCATTTTGTGTGAAAGGAGAGAATGTAGTACCTGAAAGTCTGAACATTTAAAGCTACCCTCTTGATTTGATTACATATGATTGCTGAAACCTCGTATTATCTCCAGATAAGCTGTGCAGAATTAACACTAACTTGATCCGCCCCTCATCACTTACACTGGAAGCACGTTAGGGAATGGATATCGTACAAATTACACAGAGGGTTTGCACAATTAAGGAAAATTGTCCGTCATCTGTAGGAAAAATCTAAGAGAAATGTTTAGTTGATCGACATCTGGATCAACTACCCTTGGAAATGGAAGCATACGTACACGTACGCGTAGAGTTTTTTTAATGGCATTCTGCCAGGATTACCGTTTTGGACAATGTTCTACAGTAATGCTGACATTGCCACTTGATCACCTGCCATCTCCTACGTCTTTGAAAATCGCTCTCTGGTTTTATTTCACTGCGCCTTTCCAGGCCTTCAGGGATCTTTCTAACAAGAATTAACTTGCTGCCGACGAATGCTTCCTCATTGTTAAAGTTCAGTTCAGGAATGGCTTGCAGGGATACACTGTAATTAGTCCATTGTCAACCTTGGCTGCTTCTGATAAATTGAAGATATTAATAGAAACTTATGAGAGGAAAGATAATTAAAGGGATGGGGAAGGATGCATTGTATCTCACAGCCACAGGACACACACCTGGGTAAGTTATCATCATAAATCAGTTTCTGGTGAATGAGAAACCACACTGCAGAGGGCATACTGGGAAATGCAATAAGGGAGAGCAATGGGGACATGATGGTATGTGTTTGTGTTACCTCATACGGGGAAAGTGATCAGGACTGAAGGCCTCATATAGATCCGTGTTGCCTCTCAGCTTGAGGTGGGTGAGGCTCCCCAAACCTGTAACAGGGACTGAGCTGAGACGGTTCTCAGTCAGGTCTCTGAGAAAAAAAAAGAGGAAGGTGGTCAGATCAGGTCGAACTATTGAATTCAAATGTATTTTAATTTCAAATATAGCCACGGGTCATCATTGGTAACAAAAGGCCTCGACTGTTAGATATTTTCAGAATCTATTGCAAATGACACTTCCTGTCAAAAGTTTGCTTAGATAGGCATATACTTCAACCAGTCTCATACAGTAAAGCAGTTTGTATTGGCATGAGATGAGAAGAGTCTTATTACCACACAAATAAGTTTTTTTTTTTCAAACACTAAATGTTAGTTCACATTTCTTTGTGAACTAAGCCAAAGAAAACAAGATTTTTGTGGTATACGCTGTTAAGTATGCAGTGTTTGTGTAAGGTCAAGGCTCTGACATCCAGCGTAACCGTAATCAAAGATACACAAAAGAGTGACACAGCTGAAGGACAATATGAAAGCAAGCAAGCATGGATTCAGTGGCTGCTCCTTATCTTTTGTTACTTACAGTTTGATCAAAGAGTGAAGTGTGACAAAGGCATCGGGGTGAATCCACTCGATCATATTCCAGCTCAGATCGCTGACAAAAACAAAAAGAAAGCCAAGTGAACCCGACTGTTTGAGTGTTGCATGTTGATCACCACTAGATGACAGTAACGAGTCATGAGTGTATCTCATTTTATCTTGATCAGCGCCTCCCAAATCCCTTTGACTTCTGACCCTTTGGAATAATACAGTGTCTACTTCAGAGCCTTCATCACACAACAGTGACTTTCTCTCTACGCACATACACAAATAAAAGGAGAAAGACAACATAAAGCAGAACAGCTTCACTGCTCCATGGCAGTCCTTGAACACTCCTAGAGGGATGAAAAACCCCATTCTTCCAAAAGGTAGTTCATCAGGTGTTGTAATGGTGGTTCGGTGAAACCTTGTACCCAGTGGATGGAACCATTGTCAGGTTGCTCAAGGTTTTTCATTTAATTCATCACCTGTCTGTATCCTGGGTGACAATGTGTTTCAAAGAGAATATTTAAAAAAAAGACAACAAGAGCTGACTTACAGTGCTCTTAGAGAGGTGAGGTGCTGGAAGGTGCTCGACTCTATCCTCCTGATTTGGTTATGCTGTAGTCCTCTGTTGATAAAACACATACATTCATAAGTGAAATATAATATGTGGAGGAAAATGCATTGATTCTGGTGCACATATGTAGCTGGGGGGTTGGTTTACTCACATCTCCTGCAGCGCGGAGCAGTGGTCAAAACTAGGCAGATCCTGTATCTGGTTGTAAGACAGCTCCCTTCAACAATACACAAAGCACACACACAAATCACACATAAACACAGTGACCAGCTGTGGATTTATAGCGTGGGAAATTATGGGGGTGACAGGATTATTTGGGTGAACAGTCGGCCCTGTGAGCAAGGCGATATAGTAGAACAATGATTTTTGGTGGTGGGGGGTGGTGATTGGATTTCATAGCGAAGTGACTGTACGAATGATTGCTTGGGGGCACAACTCTCTGCAGTTGGGTTTTGTGTATCAGTTTTGTACCTCATACTCTTCCCCCCCTTCCCCGGTTTGTGTGTGTGTGTACTCACAGCACTCTGAGGCGAGGCAGCTGCTCACATAGATCCAGAGGGAGAGCTGAGAGACCAGCCCGGGTCAACGTCCTATAGAAAAAAAAGTGAATCCTCTGATCATTGTTGAAGTGCAAGCAAGCGAAAGGATCCCCCAGTTCTGTGAGTCTAACTTGGTCAGACAGGGAGCTGTAAAGGTTCGCCAAACCTGTCACTTGCTGGCATAACTAACCTACCCCTCCCTATCCCTTTTTCTGAGTCTCTTGTTCTTTTCCTAAAACACACATATTCTCTCTTGGCTTTCTCTGTGTGGGTCTCCCTCCTTCTCCTTATCTCTCTTTACTCTTTTCCTCACATGTATGTCGGCTTGTATTAGGATTGTATCACTGCATTTCGACCTCAATGTCTTCTTGCATTCTTCGTCGTACGTGGTGAAGCCTACAGTAAGTCCATGAAGTAATACTATTTTGCTGATGGTGTGTGAAGGCCGGGGCATAAAGGAGACAGACACTCACAAAATTTCCAGGCTGGTGGTTCCTTTCAGATCAGGAAACTCTCGAATCTGGGTCGCTCCGTTCAGGGAACTGCAGTCGGAACGCAAAGAAAAATCTGTCAGAGAACTCACTCTTTTTCCTTCTCTCTTTTCTCTCCGTCGCTCTCTCACTCAGACACCCATGCATGTGCACGCAGACCTCGTCTAACAGCTCATTTCAGCCATCAAACTTTTCCTCCAACATCAACACAGGCTGTTTTGGCTGTCTCTCTAGACGTCATAAGTCACACCATTCAACATGTTCTTACAACACACTCTCTCTTACCACATCAGCACGCAGCACAGCAATACGCTAACACAACATCATTCAGTAGGCCATTACACATGTCCACTCAACTCTCACTGCAAGGGACAGAGGATGATTTAAACAGTGTTTGGGCTAGCTCACTGGAATGGTTTCTGCTGACCGCATACTTACAGTGTGTGCAACTTAGGTAAGAACTGGAAAGCGGATTTTCCCACAAACTGGATGGGGTTCTCGTAGAAATGACTGCAAGAAAAAGGGAGATTTTTGTTATGGACATTATCAGATTAACATGTTGTGTATTGTTTACATGAAATAGCAATGATGTGTTCACTTAATATGTGCACGTTGTAGCATTAAGACCAAGCATTAAGCTCACATGGTTTGAAGCTGAGGGTTTCCCACAAAGGCCCTCTCAGGGATAGCTTTGATATTGTTGTTATGGAAGCCCCTGCAAATATAAAAACACACTGTTAGTCTATCAGTATGTTTCTGATTGCATCTGCATGCAGTGCGTGTGTGTGCATGAGGAGCGACAAGAGTTGTGTTTGTGAGTGAGAGGCAAGTCATATGTCCTCATGTTGCACCTGCCATTGCACAGCTGAAAAACATTTTTGGATACATGAGATGTAAACACGCACACATACGCTGTATCTGTGACACATATGCACGCTGCGGAACATCTGCTGAAGCCGAGGGAAAACACGGTTTGTGTGTGCGTGCGTGTGCGTCTGTGTGTATGTGCAGGCCGAGCGGGGAGCGTGGGTGTGTAGCCAGCACCTGCTTAGGGCGAGAGAGATTGTATCCGAGTGCCACATTAAAATCACTTAACGGGATTACTCCGGATAACGCAACCATGATAGTCATGTCAGGCAGGTGTGTTTTGGTGTAGGCCATGTGTGTGCGTGCGTGCGTGTACTCACAGTTCCTGAAGCTTACTCAGTGTCCTGATGGCCACCGGAAACTCCTGCAGATCATTGTAGTTTAAATCCCTGAGAAAAGATGGAGAAACAGAAAAGATAAACAATCGTGATTAAACATATTTATGTTTTACGTCTAGGGCACGATGGAGGTTTCATATCGCCCGCAAAGGAAATCATAATTCATCCATATGCAATATTCTATGTCTCGATTGCATATGTATGCGTAGCCATTTCCTCTCCACTCCGAGAGGCAGACAGCTGTAGAGTGTGAAGTCTGCATGTGACCTTTAACCTTTGCTGCTCTGACCTGATTATTTAGGTCTGTGTCTGATTAGTTTCCCAGGAAACACTGTATCAAAACAACTCTCACTATGGTTGACACGGCTCAGACACAGGTGGCAGGAAAAGGGATCTTACTGTATTTCTTGTCTGTATAAAAGCAAGTGACGTTGATATGCATGGGAGAAGTGTCTAGTGTGCATTTGTGCATGCATGCAGGTATGAATTTTTAGCTATATTAAGACACACATGTACTGTATTTGAAGATTCTCAGCCATCCAGGTCAAAGGAATATCTAAAAGCAATAACTCAGACTTGAAGGGATTTGTTTTTCTTCCTTTAAAGTACCAAAAGTGCTTTTGATGAAGCACTGATAGGCATGTGTGGCTGTTTGTGAGATATTTGTCAGTCTGGATCTGCCGTGTGTCTTATTTGCGTATGCTGTTGTGTTTTCCAGCAGTCTCCTGGACGGTTCTTCATAGTAATGATTTTATAATGCACGCCAGGGGCGGGGGAGGGTGCTGGTGATGCAGATGGTCTCTCGTATTTCTCATAAGCGAGGCCGCTGTGAGAGATTAACCCCTCATACCAGCGCAATCCCCACGTCAGTGACACCTGTCATCTTATCCCGCTGAATCATCTGTCCCTCCCCACCTCTGACGACCCAAACACTTTAACACAAACTATTCTGGTCTGGAGCGCTCCATCCTTCTTTTTTCCTCATTCTCTGGTTTTCCTTCATCCCCTTAACCACGGCTTCCCCGACTCACACCCTCGCTCCCTCACATTTCCCAGCATGGATAATAGCTTTTAAGTTGACTGTTAAGTTGGCCCTGTGCTTACGAGTCCACAGGCAGAAGTACTTGCTTATCTGCAAACACATGCATGTGCCCACACACATGCTCATAAAAGGTACGCATAGTTATTTTTACACTTCAACAGGTTGTTAAGCAGCATGCCAGAATCATTTTTTTTTCTTCATCAGACCACCATGAATTTTGCAGGAGACACCGTTGCACTGTCTCACTTTCTCTCACTTTCTTTCGTCACCCCTTTCATAAGACTCTGTCAGTTTCCTGTGGTTTCCACAATGGTGTGTGGTTAGGATCGAGCCATCAGAGCTACGGCACGTACTCTCAAACGGCTCTCCTTTAGCCACGCTGAGCCATATTTGACCCCGGCGCTGCTTAGCAATTACTTTTACAAAACACAGAGGAATCCGTTGATGTTAATTCAAGGTAATCAAAGACGAACTTTTCAGTCTCCCATTCCTACCACTGATTTGTTGGTTGTGGTTTTGAAAAACGTTCAAGCACCTGCTGAAATTACCAGGACATTAATCATTATGACTTTACGATTTAGCATTACACTTCATTATTTTTAACACTCGGTACATATGAAATATAAAAACATATTAATTTCAAATGTTTCAGGCATTGCCAAACACTTTTATACACAAAAGAGAAGCAGAGCTGTAGTTAAGACACAGGATTTGAACAAATTAATGGCTCTTGGTTTTATTACCTTTTTGAGGTTATAGATCAGTGAGTTCTTCATATGTCTTCTCAGGGTTATTCTAAGGTTTTGTGATTGTTGTAAACACTACCACACTGAATGAATGTTGATACTTGCTGATACTTTGTCATCACAAAGCCTGTGCTAATGTTTGGGGAAACAGAGGAGGTACTCATTTCGGCCTATGAAATCATTTCAGGGTGCATGCATGTGTGTGTTTGTGCGTGTGCGTGTAGGATTGCAAGATTGCGAAAGTGTCTAACATGTAATTTATAACAGTAACCATTGTCCAAAAAGTATGTGCGTGTGATTATATCTAAGTGTGTGCGTGTGTAAGATACTCACAGCGTCTCCAGACTGTGTAAACCTTCAAAACATCTCGCGCCCATGCTCTGGATCTGGTTGTTATGGAGATGCCTGGAGAAAGGCCACAAATATTTTTCAACAAATCAGAAATTACTCCCTGAAAAACGTTTCCACGCTACAATCATATCCGCCCTGTTCTAAGTCAGCGGAACAAATAATTTCTCTGGTAAGTTGAGAAACCCAGGCTCAGGAGAGTTTTTTTTATGTAAACAAATCAAGATGTCACTTACAGTACGACAAGGGCGGAGAGGTTGGTGAAAGCATAATCTGGGATGTGTGCGATCTGGTTGAGGGCCAGCGTCATGGCCTGCAGGGAAGGAAGGGAGTCCAGGGCCGACACCGGGATCTCCGTCAGGGAGTTGTCGTCCAACCACAGGTGTCGGAGAGAGCGAACCCCTCTGAAGGTCCCGGCCGGAACCTCAGACAAGAGGTTAGCATCAAGACGCCTGCAGGGTGAGAGGAACTGAGCTTAGAGAGATAATTACCCAGTCTAAGCACAGTATGTTTGCTTATGTGCATGTGTATCAGCGCTTTTGCGTGCATTAGTGCGTTGGGGCATTGAAGCACTTTGGCTTACAGGAAGGTTATTATGAGAATTACTCGTCCTTTATTCTCCTTCTTTCATCTTCGCTGCAACTTCTTAACAGCGTCTCATTATGATTTATTCCCATGCTAAATAAGCCATGTCTGGCCCCGCTAGCACAGACATGTATGAAATGGAAGACGACAGAGACACAAACGAGCAGGAACGTTTGCGGTGAGGCCCGTTTTCATTCTACTTCACTTCATCTAACGTTGCGTAAAAGCCTTCTTCCGTCAATGTCTGGAAAAAGACAGAGACCGAAGAAGGGAGGAAAAGTTAAAGATGCGTCTTCGGCTGTTCCTCCCTCGTTCATTTCCACCGCGCAGACACACAAACACCACTCCTTTCAGATAATGAATTTATGACGAGGGCTGAGCACATTCACATCTCTCACACATGTACTTTCATCTTTTCAGCCAAACAAACATTGTCCCCTCTCTCATTTGGTGTCTTCACCCCAGAGGCGATGAGAGTGGACTGTAACACACACACACCCCACGTAAATGCACACATGCAAACACACGGTCCATAGTGATGAATGATCCCCTCAGGGCAGAGTTGACAAGCTGAGACCACTTCCTCCTGCTATTCTTCTTTCTTTGGCCCTTCACACTCATTCATTAATCTCCTTTTCCTCCCTCCGGCTCCTCTCACACTCACATTTTGTTTCTTAACATCTTCATTGATGCACTCCCGGTGCCGCGAAACCCCTTTTGCGTCTCACTCCTTAACTCTTGTTCGTCTTTCAAACATCCTCCCTTATCAATCTTCCACCGAGGTTCTTTGATTCTCGCGCTGCGGCTCCTTCTCAGCCTCCTCGCCCCTCAGAGGCTTCACCAAACAAACAGCATCATCAAAGTGAAATCTGAACTTGAACTCTGAACTCTGGGCTTTTCTCCCCCAGGGACATTTTCCATCAGGAGAGGCAACTGTATACACTGGCAGATGCTCACACACACACAGGCACACAGACACCCCTCCAGCATTCATGTAAATACACATGAACATGTGTGTGTGTGTGCCTGTGTGTGCGCGCGGGCAGGCGGGCGCATGCACGCACAAGTTCTCATCTTCTCGACTTCCTGTGAACACACATTTTTCAGCGCTAAAACATCATCCTTGTGCATCCTGCGTGCTCCAACTGTGGACATTGTTTGTCCTTGACCCAAATCACAGGATGAAAGCTGCGGAAGACCCTTCAACTCTCACGTTTGTTCTCCAGGGCAAAAATAATAATTGCTCCTTTGGGTGGACCTGCCCGGTCTCTAGAAGGTCCAGACAGAACCAGGAATGTTCCACAGAAGCCAATAAAGCTGCAATGATTTCCTGTCCGTCACATCAAAGTCTGAGGTACGATTATAGGAGAGAGAAATAGACAGAAAGAGAGAGTTCTTTTAAATGATCCAGGAGATCTGTTGACCTCCCTCTGCAGATTTAAAATCTGTAGATGCTTAAAAACTGGGAACTCGGAGGAAAGGGTTTCACTGCATTGATTCACATCTAGAAACCAGGGATGTGTTGATTTAATGTGGCTTGTGGAACTCATCAGTGCTGACTACGCCGCTTAACCTGTGGGTTGGGACCCAAAACACATCTGTCTGCAGCTGATGGCACCGAACTAAACACCAGCATTCACACTGTGTGTTGTAATTAGCCTGTTCCAGGCGGTGAGACAAATTTCTTGACTCCGTTTCAGTTCTCTGCTGACAAAAAGGATTCTTGTCCAAGATTAAGTCATGATTTATTCTGGATGAAAGCCTCCTTTATACATTTATACCAATTTAAAACCCATGTGCTTACTCAGGTGCCGCGTCTTTCTTTTTACCTGGCGTGTTTTATGTCAGCGAGAGGCGCCGACAAGCTTCACTCTCCAAAGCCTTTCCAGTAATCTCTCTGCACTGAGCTTATCATTACTGTAATGACAAGGTAGGTCTCTATACACTGGCTCTGTGTGTGCACTGTGTGTGTGTTTCATTCCGTGAGACATTGTCTAAGTGGAGAAATTAAGAGAAGACCACACACTTGTGCACACACATCCATGCATAGTCTGAAGACAGAGGCAACAACATGACAAACAATTGTTATGCAGGCGTAAGGTGTAAAGACAGGCTGAGTTCTTGTGCCTGGCTGTGAATACACTATGTGTGTGTGTTTGCAAGCTTGGTGACTGTATTAAGTGATAGCAGGCCTGCTTTATACCAGACGGCAAAACGTTGTAGGTGGTAGAGGAGCTCGCATGTGCACGCCCCCTTCTGTGTTACGACTCCAGCAATTAGAGTGTGTCTGTGTGATGAAGGAAACGGCTCTATGGATATTTACAAAGAATTATTAATTTGGAAAGCAGGGATGTGGAGTGCGTGTGCGGTACAGAGTTGAGAGAAAGAGACGGGTAGGGGTGAGGAATTACAGATGAGGTGGTCCACATGCACCCGCCCAAACATGCACACACACACACACACACACTCATACACATATACAAATGTACACTGACCCCACAGATGAGACAATTACGCCACCAAACACTCTCATTAGCCAGGGGGATAGCGGTGTGGGTGGTGGGAGAAGAACGGACGAGAGGAGCGGAGGAGGAAGAGAGGGGGAATTGATGGAAAATGGGGTTGTTTCACAGCTCATTGGAGATGCTCTCCCTGGCCTGCAGTGTCTGCTGTTTCCCTCATGGCTTCCAGATGCTACCATGAACTGCACTGACAGAGTCAGGCTGCGACTCCTACCGTCAGGCAGCACAGCGCTGAATGCCGAACCGTTGCAGCCGGCGTTTGGGGAATGGTCTGTAATATGTCAGTGGTACTCTATACCTGCGTTGCGGTTAGGGCTGAGATGTGTGGGTGGGTGGCCAGGGGATGTTTCATTCCTTGCTAGATGAGGTAGAGCACCGTGATTAGTGTGTATATGCGCGCATGTGTGTGTATAAGTATAAGAGACTCAACTCACAAGGACAGTAGGTTGGGTAGGTCCCATGGAGCATCATCAGGAAGTCTCTCCAGCTGGTTGTTTTGTAGCATTCTGAAAGGCACACACAGATTACCAAGTTAGAGATCAAGACTGTATGTCTGTAGGTGTGTGAGTGTTGTGTGCGAGGGCACATCAGGCAGAAGAAATAATTCTGGGAAATCTGACACAAGACGGAAAGGCTTGAAGAGAAGCAGAGAATGAAGGTTAGAGGAAAAGAAAAACAGAAGCTCCTTGGGTGGGCTGCTGATGTCATTCTCCGAAGAATGGAGCAAAACGAGAGGAGGAAGTGGGGAGCAAACAATAGCTATCTCTCTCTCTCCTCTCCCTCCCCGTCTTTCTGTCTCTCTCTCTCCCTCTTTTCTTTAAAGTTTTCATGGTGACCGGTCTCCAGTGTGTCGCTGTCAGCGGTGCCGTTAAGCCTTTATTGTGGCATTATGATGCCACAGTGGTCAGTCTTTGTGCGTGTCTGTCAGCGAGAACCCCTATAACGTCACAACAATGGTTAAATATCTGTCTTTGTGAGTATGGAACCATCTCGGTTTCCTTTCTGTCGTGAACAGGACACATTCTTAATTTCAAAAAATGTTGGTCATGCATTCATTTTTCTGGCCAGAAGTGATGGTTAAAATATTGGCAATACAATGCGTCATATCTCAAGATGCGAGAAGGATATGTATTTACTAGGGATGCACGATATATCGGCATTAATATCGATATTGGCCGATGTTGGTCATTTTTTAACATATCGGTATCGGCCCGATGAGTAAAATTGGGCTGATATATATCGGCCCATATATATCCGTATGCAAAACCTGCAAAGTTGAGGTAATGCGAGGAGGATGGTAACCTGTAACCTTGTTATTTGGAAGTAAAATACATTCTGAAAATAAAGGAAGACATTCAAAAATTCAGTTTACATGATTTTCAGTCTGTACAAAAATTTATCATCTCAGAAACTTTAAAAAAACCCAAAACATATCGATATCGGTAAATAGCGATTATCGGCCATAACAGAAAAATTCATATCGGATATCGGTATCGGCCAAAATGTTCATATCGGTGCATCCCTAGTATTTACACATCTCAGTGTGTGTGTGTGTCATAAACTTTCATAGCGTAAATTATTTCACCACAATCCTCAGCGTTAGATACGATGATTCCTTTTGAGGAGAAAATGCTGCTCAGGTTTGAGAGGATCAGGGGAATATTTCTACTGGGCTGATGATGATGCCATGATAAATGTACTGTTGTGTCTTTTCCTGTTTCAAAGACATTCCTCATGTGGAGCTTCTCTGCACTGCTCTCGAGGTTCATAGCCTTTCCTCTGTAGTTCTGTATAGTGCGTGTGAAAGAGAAAGTCAGCAGGAACATGGTGACGAGGTCAGCGGTCCATCTGTGTTTAACACAGGCTGACTTTATATTGCGGATATATTGAGGAAGGAAGGTCAAAAAGAATGTCCAAAGGTAGTTTGGATGTTACAAGCATGGATTCTTGTAGCACACACACACACATTCCCTCAAATTACAAACCACAGGTATCTCGCTAGGTTTATATTCTGCGGCAGGGGCTTCTCAAACCTTTCTCAGCCCGCGTCCAGAGGGAATTGAGTTGGTTGCCAAGGCTCATGAAAACCTCCTTAATACCCTTGTCTTGCACCCACTAGAGGTAATAGCCACAAGTCATTAGATGCCGCACTCTGGAGTCAGAAGGTAGTAAGGTACTATGGTTTTTATGGTTGCTTTGCACATTTTTGTGATTTAATACTTCACAGCCGCGCTAACAGTTGGTGGCCATGGATCATAAGGCTCTGAATACACCATGAGAAATGGGGTGTCAAGGGAATAGCTTTGAGTGGCTTTTTTAAGTCTTTTTTTTTTTTGTCACTTACAGTAATCTCGGTGGGTGGTGTGACTGGGAGGTCCCTTTGTTACACCTGTGAGGGTGTGCATGTGCATCCATGTCTGCGTGTGCTTGCAATTGAAACGAGGCTTATTTGGGGAATGAAGGAGCTGCAAGCAGGGCAGGTCTCCCCCAGCCCATAAACTTTAACTGCAGTTAATGATGCATGGCCTGTGTGTTTTATTCAAGGCATGAGCACGCACACACACACACATACACCCTGAAAGACTGGAGTGGAACAACCCACCTGGGATGTGGACAGAACAGGAGTGGGGATAGGGAGGGAGAAGAGGAGGAGGTTACTTACAGAACTTTGAGGTTGTGGAGACCCTGGAGAGCGTGACCTGAGATATACCTCAGCTGATTCCCCGAGATACGCCTAAGGGGAGAAACACAGAGATCAAAAAGAAGAGAACAAAATATAACAGTGAGAAATGAAATATAACCACATACACAAAAAAAATTTACAAGTCTCATAAGAGGAGTTTTGCCTTTTGCTATACTCTATGTTTTTGGATTGAACTATGATATGACTTCATCCTTGAGTTCCTGCTTCGGGGTTACTTTTGGGGCAGTATGCAAATAACAATATTCTATTCCATCCAGTGTGGTTGCTATTGGCCCAAAGCACATCCTGAAACCTTAACCAATCCTGGGAGCTCTGATGAGTGAGTAAAGACTGAATTGAATGAGACTGAGACTGGGTCAACAAGTGCAGCGTGAAAAGTGTATTTGCTTGTGCTTACACGAGTGTGTTTATGTATGTGTATGGACCATAGGTGTACGCTATATAAGCGCACTAGCCAGCGTGTGTGCACGGTGTGCGAGCGCGGAGCTATTTTCCACGTCCTTGAGGTAAATTGGTCTCGTTCTGAGGGGCCTTGAGGACAGCGAGGGAGAAAAACCACACACATTCACACAAGCAATCCAATCAGTTTGTTTATCAAACACGGCACCTAATGGTCATTTGTGAGTGTGTATAAGATGTCCAAATAAATAACATTCAGTCCAGCGGAGTAACTCTTCAAGGTCACGAGCTGGAAGCACGGTTTTAAACACAGATTTTGTCCTCACAGCTCGAGACCACCCACTTTTATTAAACATACGCACACCAGTTAAAAGTTACTCATTGGCATCCTTCTCCGCACACCGTTGCTCTAAAGGTGACATTTGTCTGACATTTCAGCCGTATGCTAAGCAGCCTCCTGCCTCTGGCTGGAGCTTTTCCATCAGTGCTTGGATATTGAAATATTGATGTAGAGCGCTGTCGACCTTTCCAAACCACTATCACCCAGATGGTAATGGACGAGGGCTCCCAGCAAACTCCCTCTGACATCTGACACCCTTGTCAACATGTCTCAGTCTTATTACTGTGCAGTGGCAAACCACACAACCCTCCTCACGCCTGCCAAATCTCACACTCAGCACGAGCTCTTATTTATCAACACAAATACACACACACGCGCGCACGCACACACCTGCATATACACACAAATGCACACCCACATCGACTTACTAGAATACAAAATGGCCTGATCGTTATCCGGGCTATTATGGTGGTATTTAGTCATGCCGCTCAAACCACAGTCAAAACTCATTCAAATAGACTTTGACTGCACCACATGATGTCTCAATATTTGCGCTGAGATGAAACATGTGGATGACAGAGAGCTGATCTTACTGTAGTTCTCAGACCCCACAAATTCCAATATTTGTTTGTGTTTTGAAGATAAAGGAGTTCAGTTGGCTCTTAGATCTGATTTGCGCTCATAAAGGAAGCTTTATACTGCTCGTTTGCCGTCCCTCCGAGCACAGTAGGTCTGCTACTTCAATACCATTTCAGGTTCCGCTATTTCACAAGCTGGTCACCAGGGAGCATTTCAATAGCTACTTTTCCAGAGGTAACTGTTTCAATAGGCTCTGCTGAGGTCCTGACACCAGTAAAATAGACCTAAGCCTCTTTCTGCAAAGACCCCTAAGTGCCTTCTTTTGGTTCCTGTTCAAATGCAGTGATTGGTTACAGGCGCTCTGGACGGGGAAAAAAAAAGATATAGGTAGCACAAAGAAAAATAAATGTCTTTTTTATGCAGAGATGAGGAGGGCCAGTAATTTAGAGTTTTAGAAAACAAACATTGTAGTTAAGGCCATGGTATGATGTGCATATCGTACTGCCAGCCCAGCCTTTCTCTATTAGCTGCACCATTGGAGCCAAAACAGCATTAGTGTGGAATCATGCTTTTTTTTTTTTGCCTACTTCATTTGTCAAATGGATAATTATGTCGAAAGTGAAGATGGATATTGAAAAAGGAAAGAATTGTTCAGACGTTCATGATAGACATCAACAGAACACCGGCAGTTGCCACTGACCAACTGTTTCCATGATATCAGCGTGCGTATTTATGTGTATACGCGTGTGTAAATGATCGCACGTATGAGTGAATGTTCCGCACTTAGCCTCCGAGTCGTTCCACATCAATCTCATTCTAATGAAAGGCGCCTTGCTCTTGTCAAACCGTGGCTCCAACTGTTTTTTCTTTTAATTTGATTTGGGGATGGTTAGAATTTTTCTTGGCTCCTGGACTGCATAGATAAAAATTCCACCTCAGCATAATTCAGCTTTATTGAAGTGATTCATAGATAAAATAACAGAAGCCCGTGTAAGTTCAAACGTATAGGACGGGGAGGGGGGGGTGCTGCTGCTCATAACAAAGGTGAGACCACCCTGCTATCAGAGCTGATCAGTTAGGGTTTTACTGAAGCATACCAACTCCTGATTATCCGATGTATCACCATGTTCTATCGCCTCAAAAAATAAACAAAAAGATGAATTAAAGACCTGAAGAGCAAAGACAGCATCAGATTTCGGGGATGCTATCTCGGGCAGTGATAGGACGTCATAGTGGCAGCAGGACCAGGATGGTTGATAGGAGGCAATGATGAAAGGAGATGGATGGGATAAACAGGTCTTATCAGAGAGAGGGCAGTTCATGTGTGTGCGCCTGCAAGTACACATGCATGTAAGACCTTTTTCACCCTTGGTCCATCAATAGAAATGTTATCCCTCCTTCTGTTCGAAGGTCCAGCCTGAGGGTCAACCACTTAACCTGGCGTTAACCTCTGAAATTACTGGAGTAAAATATAGACATGTGGAAACAGTGTGCGTGTTTGGGTGTGCGGGACGTATGTGGGTGCGTGTTTGTGGGAGGGAAAGAGACAAGCAGACGAAAACCAATGTTGGCAGCACTAAAAGGAAAAGTTTTAATTGACCTAGATAGTCCCAGATGTGTTGTGCACCTGGACTATCAAAACAGCCAATACTGTAACCCCTTAACCCTCACCTACGTCATACTTCTGGCCTATCAGCAGACAATCTTATCACCAAGGGGGAAGACAAGCAGGGCAGCATTGGCTTCCACTCACCACTTCTCTCCTCTTACATTTGGATTTCATTTGTGTGATAGCTGGAGAGCACCTTGGTGCATTCTCAGAGGGTTGGAGAAGCCCAGGCAGTATGGATTTTCCAGAGTGGGAGGATACCGACGAGACAGATTTATCAGAACTTCGGTCTCGAGTTGATAACGCCAGCTAGCAACAATATTCGAAGCACATTCGTTCGCAGTGAAAAAAAAATCCACAGAGATTGTTTTTACTTTGAATAGACTGATTTAAGCTCTGTATTTAAGAGCTGAGTGATTGCTAGAGATAATGATAAGATGAGCGTGAGAGACACATCTCCAATGGCTGGTTAGGAAAGGATTCAAAGGAAAAAGGTGGAGTGAAATGCGATCTCCGGAGGCACAAACAGCATGGACTTTGGTGCTGATGATAGGCGGAGAGTGACGCTGCCGCCTTAATTATTTTTCAGGAAGGGCTTCTAGGGGGACACTTTAGTTGAAAACTACCCCCTGCTAGTTCAAAGTTGCAATTCAATCTAAAATAGATCGAGCATCTTTGATACCAGAGGAGGACGTTTGAAAAGAGAGGATGTCTTTGATATTTCAGGTCGATGAGCAGCCAGTCTCAGAGTCTGTACCTGAGCGCGGGCATCGCTGCCCTCTCATTAACCCGTCGACATACAGCGTGTCTCTCAGTCACCTCCCTTCATGTTCCGTCTGACATTTGCGTGCAGGTTTGTGTGTGTGAATTAAGAGGTGATTCACTGATCAAAGCGCTAAATGAAGGCTTAATAAGGGGGATCTGAGATCATAGAATAAGAATTTAGAAATAAGGCCTTTGAGTTAGAGAAAGGCCTGGAGGGCGGGGCGATTACACTCATATCTTATTATTAATATTAATGCCACAATGAATCAAAGGGAAGTTTAGCCTGGCAAGATTCGCTACCTGCTTTGTGAATTAATTTTAATTACCTTATTTCAGGTTCAAAGGGATTAGCCGTTGAACTGAGCAGGGAGATGAGAGACGGTGTCTCTCTAAAGCACTGCTTCAAAAAGATCCTCTAAATGTGGCCTGTAAGATTTTTATTCCCTCTGCTGCCCTTGGTGTACAACTAGATGAATGCTGAGCTTCTTGCCGTAAGCAGATGTGTTTTGGTTTGTAAGAATGTGGAGAGGGCCCAAACCTGGAAAAAAAAATAGAAGAACTATGAAAGGCAGCGACTACAGCTTGCAATAGCCTGCAGTAAAATTGAGATGGGGTGGGGGGGGTGGTGTAGAAATGAATTGGAAAAGGAGGGAGATAGAGTGAGGGAGGGAGGGCAGGCAGGGAGGTAGAGCCCAACATCAAACAATTTATCACTCTACCAGTCACAACACGCCTGGCCCTCGCCTTTCCCTGTGCTACCAACAAGTGCTGTCGACCCACATCAAACACTCCCTCTCAAGCCGACCGTGTTTGTGTTTAGAGCTTCGGTTTGATTTTCTAAGCGCCATAAGTTGTCGTGATTATAATGTGTTTACCATAACTTGCCATACTTCATTCTACAAAACATTCTTGTTGAAGAAGTGGACGTCATGAATGTGCGCTTTTCTTCTCAATGCCAAAGATGGTCAGCAGGCTCTAAAAATTGGCTTTGGGGCAAGAACATCCTCCTTGGAGGACTTCCAGAGCAACAGAACATCTCCATAAAATGTCAGAACATGAGAGAAATTCAGAGGAAGGAAGATCAACAGGGTTGTAAAACACTGGGAGGATTGTCTCTGGACAAACGCTGCAGGTGAAGCTGCATCCAAGACCCCCACCCCCCTTTTTCCCTCAATGCAGGCAAATGTCAATCTTAATGTTCGACATCACTCAGCTCGTTACGCCATCAGCAAAGTTTGACCTTTTTTGCAACAGCGATCAGATCAGCGATCCAATTAATCGCAATGAAATCTCGAACTCGATTCTGCGACTTGAAGACGTCACAAAACTTTGTTCAGCTTTGTTCTGCTCTTCAGACGAAATTTGACTGTGATTCAAAGTCAACTGAACGGTTATCCAGCAAACCTTTTGCTTTCATTATCATTAGCTCATGCCTCACAGGCTGCAGCTGCAAGAATTAGCAAAGAAAACAGCCGACTGTTCAAACACCCCATGCAGACGCACACACACACACACACACTGCAGGCTTCAGAAGTCAAAGAATCAGGTGAAGGCTGACATACACACATAAGCCGCCCTGAATTAGTACACACTTATGCACACATTCACACCCTTGGGGCAAATCTGTGGGCAGCCTTTGTCAAACCGAGACTCAGCCGAATTCTGCTGAGTGGTCAGATCAGATATCGGTGAGGTCCACTGAAAAATGTGTTCAAAACGTTTTGGGATTTTGCTGCAGCGTGTGTTCTTTCATCAGCCCTGTGAGAATGAAACCAATACTTTCATACTTTGTGAAGTGCTGACCAAACTGTGTTGTAGCGCAGCATATAGAAGTCAAGAAATCTGGCACAGTGGCAGAGTCAAATTCTTAGTCCCGTCTGCTTATTTTGACATCAGATATACCCGGAGTTGAATCTAATTTATTTTAATTATGCACACTTTTGTGGCAACACATTGTTGATATTATTAAATGAAATTTTTGTTGAAAAAAATCTTAATATTTTGATATCTAACTCATTTAGTGTCTCCATACCTAGCAGTTCTAATGATACCCAGGCATGTGTATGCCTAAGATTATAAAAAAAAGAACATATGATCTATGATCTTCTCTTCATTTTCCTCAGCCCTGTCCTGATGTTCTCCTATAGTGCGTGTTTGTCTTGGCAAGGGCCCGTGTCTACGTGTATACTGCTCCTGCTGAGCTCTCCAGATGAAAAAAAAAAGTCAAGCAGGGCAAGAAAGCAGCGGCGGCTTGGATGCTGAGCACAGAACCTGCTCTCTAAACACTTTGAGGACCGTATATTCCCTCTCAGAGTGAATATCAGAGAGTATATTCGCCCTCTGAGTGAATATCGGGTTCCCTTCGCCTCCCTCTGCAGACGTCCCACGATATACTAGCATATTGCTGCAGGCAGTTTCTTGGTAGGAGAGATCAGAGGCAGGCCAGAGTCATCAATCCACATCACCGAGGGCTGCACGTATCAGTGGCTCGAGGAACGACTGTTTCTTGTCACGAGTGAGTTGTGAAGACGGCGGTTTAATAATTAAATGCGAGGTGAATGATTTTGTACTTACAGTTCTGATAACAGGTGCAGCCGGTGAAAGGCCCTGGGCTGGATCTCGCTGATGTTGTTCATGCTCAGATCCCTAGAGAGAGGAAACGGGGCGCATCAGTATCAAAGAATCAATCAACATTTTCCTTATCAATGTTCGTTTAAGTCACTCTGGACATGTAGAATTACAGATGTTCAAATGTTTTTCATGTGGAGATCAATCATCGGGAGTGGGAGTACGACACACAGAGAGGTTAGAGGGATAGGTAGAGTGATCGGAGGACGAAAGGGAGGAGAAGGAGATGTAGATGAGAATTTTCCCCAATGAATCATTGTTGGGCAGCTGTAATTTCCTCCTCGTCCCAGTGACTCTTTCTCTTTTCCAGATGTCTCACTCTACCTACTCTTACATCTGACCCCTCAGTCTCCCTCCATATCTATCTATCTCTCCTTCTCCCTCTTCTTTTTTTTTTTTCTCCCCCCCAGGTTTCTCTGGAGACCCCTCCCCTCCCCGACCCCGCCACCCCTTTGTTCAGAGCTGTAACATAGACACACTCCATTTCTCTCTGTCCCTCTGACACACGCTGACGTGAGAGGGTGTGTTGTGGGGTGAGTGTTGATGCAGCTGCGTTGCGGTCAAAGAGGGAGAGGTGCAGGATGCTCGGACGCATGCACACACACACACACACATACACGTGCGTGACACATCCAACACAAACACACACCTATGAGGACAACTTATGTGTCAGCCTCTGGTAAAAAACATATATAACCTTTTGGCCACAGTCATGTAAGGTCATCTCTTTGATAAACACAATGAAGGCAAGAGGCGTTACGTCACCCCCTTCTTTGCTTTCACAGCCCTTGGGGTCTTGAATGAGTCTTCAAGAGAGAGGCTTGTATGTGCGTGCGTGCGTCTGTGTGTGCGTGTGTGTGTGTGTGACACTAACCATTGCTCATAAAGCCAGACCACCGGGCTAGCAAGTGTAAACTGTGCTCTCAGAAGCTCTTCGCATTTGGGAGTTTTGACACACTGGCTGTTTGTTTGTCAAGGCAGCCAAGCTGACGGGGGGCTGGATGGATCTATCCGCGGGCGTGATCTATATTCGGCTTCGGGGGAGATGTGGAAAAAAAACACTGAACAGCAAAACACGCTGCTCACAAATTTTTTGGCTATTTTAGTTGCCAGTCATATTTAACAATTGTGACAAAACCAGCGTACCGAGAGCTCATTACCTTGTCAAGGATATAATGTTTAGCATTAGGTTCTGGGATGTGGAGGGAGGTGTGCTCTCACCATATGATGAGTTTGCAAGTCTCCGCCGTGTCCTTTTTTTGTAGGTCAGATAATTATGTAGCCTTTTTTACAGGCTCTGCCGACATTGACTATTATCCTTATGAAAGCATGATAATGGCATGTTAGTTTCCATGCATGGGAATTTCCTGTTACAGATGCCCCCCTACTGGGAGGTCTGACTGCAGAACGAGGGGTTCAAGGTGTTACTCAAGGACATATGCAGCACGGATGCTTTCAATCAGTGTCGAGGGGGGAGGAATTATTTCTCAGAACAACGCGGGGAATTAATCTTCCCGTGTCATTACTCACATCACCATTACCGACTTGGAGTTTATTGCATGTTTTGATACGCAGGTTCCTGTGTTATTTGTACCTCATGCTCTGCTGGCACACCAGGAGCACAGGAGTGTCATTACACACACTTATGTCAACTGTGGAGAATGGTTCATATTGACGGCTGGTGCGAGAACTGTGTCATAAAAAGGTAGCAAAGGGCAAATAAAAGAGTAGAATAAAGGGATTACAAGTCAGAGTAAACAATGCTGGTTGTAAAACACTTAATAAATGCTTTGCAAATGTTTTACTAGATAAAGGAAACTTATTCAACTTGTTTGTAAAAAATTTTAAGGATACATTGTTATTGTGAATAGTTGAATACAGTCCAATCCGTGTTACAAGAACAACACCACGGTTGGTCTTTCATGTAAATGACACAGTAATTAACAGTAAATAAGGTCAACTCATAGAACGGCATGTTTTGGGCTCCTTTAAGCAATTATGTGGTTTTGTTTTGCTTTTTTTTAAACAAAAAAACAGTAAGATAATTCAGAAAATTAACAAATTACATGTGATTTATTACTTTTTACATGTCCCAAACTCCAACATCGTTGCTGACATCCCCCTGCTATCATGGGACCTGGAGCCTCGCTCTGCACAAAAGCACTGCGGTGATGTCATGTAAATTATATGCTTCATGTCTGTCCCATTTTTTGGCACAATCTGGTGTAGCTCCAGGCAGTAATTTGGGAATGAATACAACAAGTGTAATGCACCACCGCTTGATTAAAGTCAGAGGTAAATATAAGTGATAACAGAGTTGCCATGGAAATGACACAGCGAGCGGCAACAGCGGACAAATTGACATAATCAAGGCTGGGGTGACATCACTTATGACACAGGAAGCACAGGAGGCCACACGGGGCCTCACGAACAATATACATACACACCTTAATCCTATTTATTGTGCGTGTACTAATATTCTACTGAGGAAAATATTTATTGGAGCGTTCGAGGGAGATCATTAAAGCATAGCAACACACACACATGTGGACACGCATATCACCGAGCTTCTGGGGATGCGCCCACGGATGGAGACAGCTCGGCATTATCTGGTCCTGATTAAAGAAGCCATAAACAAACGTGTGTAGTCCATAACAGCGGCCTCACTCAGACAGAATAAACATGCAGCAAAGGAGAGAGAAAATGTTTAAAAATAAAGACAGAGTGGTGAGTCATGGGGAAAGGTTGAATGCAGCTCAGCTCGGCTGTGCTCTCCAACCAGCTCATTGGGAAGCCGGAGAGAGAGAGAGACATTTCTGCCGCGCAGGCCAAGGCCTCCGCTGACAACTTGACGTATCGTTGGAAGGCGCTGCGCTATGGCTTGTTTTTAAAATCAAATAACAGCTGTGGCTTTTTTAAACCATGATAATTATGATTGATGACTACCACATGTGCATTGTGTCGGCTGGCGCTGTGACGTGCAGATATTTTCAACGCAAATAAACGGCCACAAAAGAAATGAGAAAGAGAGCGGTTAAAGATTTTGCAGGCTCTGCAGCGTAGGGGAGTTTCACAATTAGAACTGGGGTTTCTGTGTCCCCGTTTTTACGGGCATCTCGAGGGTCTGAGTGTGTGCGTGCGCGTGCGAGAGAGTGCGAGTATGTGTGTCAGTGTCTGCAGTGCGATATTTATTCCATTTATAGGTGGCTGCGGTGTGCGTGGTAAGATGTCTGTCGCTCATTTTCACACCCCTATTGTTTTCCAGGGAGCCTGCAGATGTGGTGGGTACAGACCCTGGTTGAGCTTTCACCACATCATACATGGACACTGCCCGGCCATGGAAATGGATTGCTTTGTGGGTCAGTGTGTGTGTGTGTGTGAGGGAGAGACGTGAACTACATGTGGTTTGTTCTCCATTTTTCATGGAAGTATTCAGTAGGGAAACGGTCCTAGCCCTATCTCGGGCCATCACGGCGTCAAGAAAAGAGACTGATATCGCTTGCGGAACAACACATCTGTCAACCGACAAGAGGCACGCGGGGTCATCTGGTCCCCTTCAGATCTCCCACTGCCGCTGACTGATGAACTGAAGATTCCTCAGCAGCCATCGGGGTAAAGGATGCGCACACGGAGAGTCTGAGACCCATGCCCGTCCCTCAACAAACACGCTCACAAATGTGCCTCTGACTACTCTTACTCCATCAGTGACTGACAAAGCCTCAGTGATTTCTCCATGTTTGCCCAGGAAGGAATTACCGGTAGATTTTCAATGTGTTTATGCAATTTGTGTCTTTTAAGCACAGTAGCATGTGTGAAACCAAGGCCATTATTGCAGCAATTGGAGGAGTGAAAAAAAAGAAAAGAAATGGACACTTTTCCATTCGTACTCCCTCCATTGTTCCGTGATTTGCAAATACACAATATGCTCTGATAGACCGTTCAGTCTTTCCTCTCTGAAGAGTGGGCTTGCTTAAGAGAGGAGGCTTTGGCACAGGATCAAAGGTAAAGCAAGAGATATCTGACTGCTTTATGCTATGATTAATAGAGTAGCCATGGTAAGGAGTTTGTCTTAAAGGGGGGGGAACGGAAGCATGAAGAGACAGAGGTAGATTTCCATTCATTGGCCTTGGCCCTGTCTCTCTCTCGTATGCCACTCTGTCACTCCCTCTCACTCTTTCTCTCCCCATCCCCGCTTCAAATTTCATCCGGAGCATGAGGTTACACAGTTACAATAATGTGATTTATCATATTTCCTCTTCGCCGTCAACAGAACTACCGAAGTATGTTATCGGTTGTGTGATCAAAGGCGGTGTGCGTGGGGGGTGTGAATGTGCCCCTAGCTCCATTGTAGCCAGTTTCAAACTGGAAGCATTTCTGACAAGAGCTGGTGATTTAGCGCAGCAAAACAACTTGCCACATCATATGAAAAACACGTCTGTTTATGTTCAGAGAGACACACACACACACTCCCACGCTACATCCACAGGCACTCGTACACACTCTAGGCTCCTGGTGGCTTTTGTGGGGCGGATGACGGACCACCCTGGTGAGTGAATATACCCTCAGACTGGGGGCAGATGTGATCAGCAGTCAGGTGTCTGTTTCTAACATCAAATGTGATGAAATGTGTCAGTCGGACAAAGCTGCCGCCTGAGGAGAGATGACTCGATACTGTTCACTTCGGAGGACCTCATTGTCTTGGATAAAGAAAAGAAGAAGAAGGAGGGAAAAAAAATCGATGGAAAAGTTAAGTACATGCAGGTACTGTACATAACAATACAGGCAAAAGCATGTAAACAAACAGGCTTACATGGCTGCCCTTGAGAGGTATGTTTTTCGCATCCACGCACGCACGCACGCACACGCACACAACAATCACTTCACAAGAGCCATACCCCGAGGTCTTCCTTCTCACTTCCTCCTCTGCGTCTTTCTTCTTGCCTTCCTGCCAATCCCCTTTTTCTCTCTCACTCAGGTGGAGAGTTTTTTTTTTTTTTACCAAACAAACAGCCGATAATGGCGGTAAGCTTGACGCCTTTGAAGGCGGCTTATCTGTGAGGAACATTAGAGTAATAGTTCTTTAGTGGAAATCAACAACCAGAGCCTTGCCCACAGGGCAGGGGTTCTGCACTAGCGGTGCCTGAGCCACACCTTGGCTGTCTTTTACAGTAACTATGACAGTAATGTCTTCAGTCAGATTCAGTCAGTCTGATCCTCTCCGCTTAGCTCTTTGAAACGGCTAAGGCCACGATGAAAGGGGATCTTTTATGCCACACAATGCAACTGGTAGTCAATGCTCGGGCGCCGCCTTAAAGAGGGCCTAAATGGCTGTGCGAGATAGAAATGTGTGTGCGTATACTGTGAGTGAGGGTGAGGTCTCTGTGTGTTTTTTTTTTTGCTTTTTTCTATCTGAATAGACTGACTGCTTTGGCATTCAGTTTCTCTCGCAGTCACACATGAGCTTGCACACACACACACACACACACACATACACAAAGAGTCAGGAAGGAGGGTACAATGCTGTCCTGCCCTCCTCCTTCCTCTAAAGATGTGTTTTTTTTCTCCCTCTCTCCCAGACTTCCTGGGAGGGGTACACTGCCCTTTGTGTCCGAAGGCACTCTCTCTTTATCTTTCCCTCTCTTTTTCTCCCTCTCTCTCATTCACGGGGCACAAAGAGCAAGGGAGAGGGCGAGGAGAAGTCTTTCACCTGGACATGGAGGGCCACGGAGAGGACTCGGCCACAAAAGAGCAGAGAAACAGAGAGGGAGGGAAGGAGGGAGGGAGGGGAAAAGACAAGATAACAAGTCAGAGAAGGAAGATGCGTCCGTTGTTTTTTGTTGCGTTCCCATGTTTTGTGCCCCTTTTCCGCTTTGCTGCGGTTTAGCAGAGAATGACAGGCGGATGTCTGGGTGGAGAGAGCGGCTGTTTAGTCTGAGGCCATGTCATGGGAAACATATCCATGCCCTCTGGGACTTATTCATACCCTGGTATACCGCACACACACACATACACACGTGCATGTACACACTCTATGTCCGTTCCCTGTCCTCCCACACACACACACCCTGTCATGAGCAAGAGGGGAGGGGGTGAAAGGTCAAGCACTTCAGTAATGGAACAGGAAGTGTTGGAACAGTCGGCGCTACACAACCTACAACTAACTCCAACATGTGGATAGGACTGACAGGCAGCTGTTGTGGGTAGGAAATAGCTTTGGAAGGCAGAAGGCATTCATAGCCCTGCCCATTAGTCCACTAATCTGGTGTTTACCATGTATGTTTTGTTTTGCTTTCATATGTGTGTTGATTATAAGTTGCACAACGAATAGCAGAGGATATATTTTAGCTTTTCGCTAAATTGAGAATTCATGCCACAGAAAAGAACACAATGGGACAAACGCATGCCACTCATGTGACGATGACGGGTTACAAATATCACCACTTTTCCACACATCCAGAAGAAGGTATCTTTTACAGAAGGTTTTTCGCTGCGCACTGATTTGAGGCAGATTCTCAAGCAGTGGATACAACAGTAAATGAAACCCGATGAGTATTAGTGTCAGGCTCTATTATGACTTCATTTGGTTGAATGGCAGAAACAGGAGGACACTGGATCTAGTTAGAAGACTGCTCAAATCCACTCCTGGCTCACTCTTCCTTAACTGCTGCACTCGCAGATCTATGATCAGCTCATCTGCTCCATATATTTAACTGTACCCACGGATAACATCTAGAACTGAACTTAGATCAGCGCTCGATGAAATCTTACCCCATACCAATGAGGACATGTGGCTGCCGTTGGTTTAAAGAGATTTAGTTTGGCCCCTTGCCATGCATGTAAAAAGTCCAGATTTCCTCTTTTGCTCCTTCTCAGACATGTAATAGAGACATGAGTAAGTCTGGCTGCAGTTGCCGAGTCTCTGCAGCGGCCGAATTCCCTCCAGCCTCCCTTCACAGCAGATGGAAAATACACCTGTGAAGTCCAATTGCAGCGCGAGGTAATACCATTGCCGTATGCCATTGGAGTGACCTGACTGCTGTTTCTGCACTCAGGTCAGTCAGTCAAATGAACCCTCCGAAAATTAAGACTCCTGCAAATGACTTCTATCATTCTTTCTCTCCTTTCCTCATTCAACTCCTCTACCTTCTGTTTTCTACATCCCGTCTTCCATTTCCTGGACATTCCTGTGCTGTTAGCCACATTTGGCCATGCTATATAAGTGTGTGTGTGTATGCCTGTGCGTGTGCCCTGAGGTGTGTGTGACATTTAAGTGCATCTGCAATTGCTTTCTTTGTTCCCTTCCTCAAACTCCTGTCCCAGAGGCCCATTTTCCCGACCTAATCCCTGCTATAGCATCGTCGTATCAACGCTGCACTGTCGGGATGCTTCGCCGCTGCACGGGGAGATCGGAGAGCGCGCTAATCATCTTCAAGTCAGTATGTGCGTGCATGTATGCGCTCAAGCATGGACGTGTGCGCATCCGTGCGTAATGTGCACACGGGTCTTGTGAGTATAGGTGTGTGTTTGTGTGTGAGAGAGAGAGAAAGAGAGTGTGTGCACTGTTGGGAAGGGCATTAGGCATCATTAGCTCTTACTAGTCATCACCTGCACACTGCCAGCCCCACATCAGCCACTTTAGTCTGCAGGCCTGGCCAGCGATCACACAGATAGGGAGACAGAGACAGACGGACCCATGTTGAGGCACAGAGGGAACATAGAGAGCTATGTCCGTGCTATCAACACTCATGTAAATATTCTCATCTATACATATAGCTGGTTGTTTTCCACAGACGATTCCGTCGACTCGTATTTTAGAATGGAGTGAAAACCAGATTTTAAAAAGTACGAATTAAACCTAATCAGAAGCTGAGTTGTTTTCTCCACAGCATTTTAGAAACAAAAATGTTTGGTTTCTGCATCACTTTCAATTGGACGTTATGTAACGTTAACCACGATTCAAACTAGTCATTACAAAGCACTTTAAAGAAGATGGAAAAGAAAAAGAATTAGGGAAGCAAAGAGACGAAGAAATGAAGAAGAAAAGACAAAATCAAGAGGCGTCCCAAAGAAAACAAGTCAATTTTAAGATGATTAAAAAAAAAAAAAGACAATGTGGGAACCTCATAATATTTGAGGGACAACAACAGCAAAGAGGATCGCAGGTCCTGTGAAGTGCATTACGCAGTGTCTTGCAGTGGAAAGTGGAACTACTCATAAAATCAGAAAATCTGTTTTAAAAAATTTGATTTTTTTTGCGGTGAAAATGAGCCTAACCTGTCTAACGCCTGTGTTTTCCAACTTTAAGTATCTACTGGTAAGAAAAAAAATGGCTTTCATTGGTCACGGTTGCACACGTGTATAGATTTCCACATATGCGTGTATATGCACTTGGACATTTAGGGACATTTGTCGTGGCCTGGCCCAGGATAGGACAATGCCTTCTCTGTGGTGGAAAAGAGAAGGGCTAGCGCACTTGCACAGATTCATGCACACACATGCACTCAAACGCACACACGCACAAACATTCCCATGGATTCCCAGGGTTGGAAAGGGGCTGAATAGGAATCTGGGCCATGCAGGCGTTCTGAATCCTCTCAGTCAGAGGCAGCCCTTCACCCTTCAACCACACGTCACATAGAGCACATTCCTGGCCCCCGTGTCCCACTTGCGTCACGCTGGTATCACACGAAACACATACGGATCCACATATTGAATCAGCGAGCATGGGTAACTAACCACCGTTGTGTTTCGTCCCCACGTATAGGTTTGTGAAACGCGGTCCCGAGACATACTTCCCCGATCCTCCTCCACCCTCGTTCCCTTCCAGATCTTGTGTCGTGATTGCTTTCTGCTGTTTTCTAAAGGACAGGATATGGAGTGGTAGGGTAACACTATAGCCTCTGTGTCTTCCCTGCCCGCCGCTCCTCCTCAGGGAATTGTCATTGTTTCCATTGTTGTCCTCTGCCTGCCTACCTGCCGTCTGTCCCCGAGCGACATTTAAAAGCCTCCCAGGTTGCTCACAGGAAACCACAAACCACGGCACTATCCAGCGCTAACTGCCTATCCCTTCCCTCCAACACCCTTCTGGCATAAATATCACTTTTGTTGCAGGCGGAAGTGGGTTTTTTTTTCCTTGCTGGTGGTCACCGCAGGGCCTCCAGGGAAAAACTAGGAGAGAGCTGAGGAATTGACACTTTTGAGGCGAACGCTGCAGAGATCGCAGGAAGGAAGGAACAGAAGAGAAAATGAAGTGAAAAAAAAGAGAAACGGAAAAAATGAAGCAAGTACAGAATAACTACGATGACATGTGTCACTGTTTTCTTCCTCTGTATAATCTGAGGTGTGTAACTCTCTTCTTCTCCAGCTCTGATCACAGCTGACAGTTTGCTGGCTCGTAGCCAAAAGCACCTCCACAGCCCCCCTGTCGACACACACACACACACACACACACACACACACACACACACACACACACACACACACACACACACACACACACACACACACACTATTTGGCTTGGGTACACACCCTTAACCTTTCCCAGCCCCACTGCTCTGAGCTACAATGCGTTCATTTGGAGCCGCTAACAGGCACACTGCACATCAGGGACCCTATATATTTGCACTTAGTGCTATATGACCAGCTTCAACACCTGCTCTGAGAACACATGTGCGCACACACATACGCACAAGCACTTAATGTATGGATTCTTCTTCCAACTGAAAGAGACCAGAGGAAACAGGTGAGGAAGGAAGAGGGAGGGGAGCGGAGTGGAGGCGGTGGGCTGCCATAGACGCCTGGAGCCAGGACACTGATGCAGGAGCTGATAGCTGCTGTATAGAGGACCGTTCCACTGACACACACACACACACACAGTCCTCTTTTCTCCTCAATTCTCTTATTTTTGTTCACCCCCCTCCCCCTCCGTCCCTCACAACTCCCCTCTCTCTTTTTGTGTGTCTGTGTGTCTCTCAGACATGATGTTTACAGTGCGACCCCCGGTTGCTCATGATAGGAATCGTTCCATCAACATAATGGCTAAATGACACGCACACGACTGTTACAGTCGCGGCCACCACAAAGAGGCAGGATGTTGTCTCCTGCATGTGTATGTACAGTGTGTGTGTGTAAGAGAGAGACAGCACCTTCGAAATTTTCCGATACACATATTCCTGTCACCAATTCCTAATCCTCACCTTTCTCTTTGTCAGTTTTTTCACCCCCTTTCTTCATCCTCCCTTCTTCTATTTTTCTTGCTTCACCTCCACAGACTAGAAAAAAACCCCTCAGCAGTCTGGGTGGTCCTCACACACACACATACACATGCACGCACACACACACACACACATGCGCACACACTCCATGGTTTTCCTCTGTCTGGTAATGTGCTAGCTGTGGTTTCCTGGCCTCGGCCAAAACACCGTTAGAAGTTCACCGCGCTCACCACTACCACAAAGCATCACCTAATCGCAGCTCAACCCTCAGTCCCAGACTCGCATAGAAGTGCACACACTCTTTTTTTCCTCTTCACACACACACACACAGACACACCCCACAGTGGAGACCGCTGAGGGAAGTGCGAGATGTGTAAACACGGTGCACCTGACAACCTTCCAAGTGCATCGCACAGGATGTCACAACATCATGAACATCTTTATATTCAACACGATTCAATATTTCATCTCAATAGGTGGAGGTCTGTCAGGCTGGACAGCTACTAATTGCTTTGCTCCCGGCCAACATTTGTGACATCCTACTTATTGTGTCACTGTAAGGCCTTTTTTTTTTAGTTAACTTTGCTTTGCAGCTACACATAAAACAGCACCGATCCCTGATGCACGCGCAGGACTCAATGTTCTCAAACTCAACACACATTAATGCACATGCACACACATCCTTGCTGACACACACCCTTGGGCAGTGTCTTTCCTCTCTAATCTGATATCAAAGAGAAAGGCTTTCAAAGCATCTCACATGACAGCTCATTTCATGTGTTGCCCACGGAAACGATTATTGTCATAAATCTCTACCCACTTTTTGCTTGGAGTTGCTCCAAGCATCTTTTTTTGTGATAGTTGAATTCCTTTTGCACAGTCATCCTCGCATTCACCTCAGCGTTATGATATAATTGTTTGTGTATGACTTGTTTCCACCTATATGGAAGGGGGGGAATCGTCCAAGTGTGCAAATAATAAACACTAGAAAATGGAGTGAACCACGCATTTGCCTGGATTGCCCTCTCGGGCCACTGCAGCACGTACTGCTGCGCTCGCTTTGAAGAGCTCTCCGGTGACACGGGTGAGTGATGTCATATACTTTCACAGCATTGTGTGGATGTGGTTTGTAATGTGGACTGTTCCCAGGCAAATCCCTGTGACCTCGGCAGCCTACAGTATGTGCTGTGGAGGCTAATCCAGCCTCCACAGCACAGCGGGGCGTGCTGGACGGTTTGACAGATCCTGGTGGGGATTGGACCGGCTCTCCGCTGTTGTAACCTTTTATACTCCCGGACGAAATGAGAAACTGTAGCCCGCTGTGCCGGGGTTCTGGGTTATGTATGCATGTGGGCAGGGTCGAGGGAGGGGGGATGTTGTTCTGTTTGCGTTTGATGATTTCTATCAGTGAGGCAAAAGAGAAATCTGCGAGCCTTGCGCGCCGCGGTATTTTAATTTGTTGCGGCATCTCTCCTGCTGTCTTACATTCCCTTCTTCTTCTTCTTCTTCTCCCATCTGCAGAAATGAAATGTGTGTGTTGCTTTCTGTGTGTGTGTGTGGGCGTGTGCGGTTGGTCGCTGAGTTTATTTATCTTATTCTAAATCAGCTCTCAAACTCACTAATTGGTCCGGTTCCACTGTTAGGTAACGAGGGGAAATGAACAATTACTCTTGTGTTTGTAGGGAATGATGTAGGGAATGTGTTTGTATGTGTTTGTATGTGTGTGTGTGTGTGTGTGCACGTGGTTGTGGTGCATTACTTTAGAGACTTCAGAGCAGTGCAGATCCTCTACAGAGAGAGTCTCAGGTCTTTACTGTTTTTATTTTAGAGGACAGAGAAGCTCAACGCTCTCCCTCCCAAATTGTGTGTGCGTGAATCTGTGTGTGCACGTGTGCTGGCTTAGTTGTGTGGCATGCCCCCATTGTTGGACTCAGCAGCTGATGTTCTCATAGGTAGAGTGGTTCCTGGATGGAGTTAGTGACTATATTTCACCACCATAAACTCTGCATGTGTTTTAACTTTCAAATGAACATTGTGAAATCTGGCGGTCGCAGACAGCTGAAGAGTCAGGCATCATTCAACTGGAGCTGTTCTTTTATGTGTCTCTTTAAAAGTCGTTTGCTACATAAACTGTTGATCTTTCCTCACTCCCTCTGAGTTCTGTCCCTCCACTCTTGTAATACTCGTGGAGCCCCTAGTGAGCAACTGCTCTATCACACCCTGTTTCCTGGATTCAACTTCTATCACTTCAATATCAGTTATCACAAAGTGTCTCTAATCTGTCCTCAGAGGCTTACGCAGTCAAGCAATTTAAAAGATCTGGCTGTAAGCCACAACAGGGTGGTGTAAGGAACTGCTCAGATCTCCTGTCTTTTATAAGTCTAAAGCTTCTCCCTGCCCTTAAAAATACAGGGATTAAGTCCTCTAAGTCGCATCTTTATAAAATATAATGGATTTATTGATTTTATAAAAGCGTTTTTAATGATATCTACAGTATGTTTATGGATATGTTGTGCTCTTTAAATGCAACTCACAAATCATATTTCAATATTATATTAGCTTTTCTTCAGTCGTTGAAACTGTGATTGACTGAATGACAAAAAAAACAAACAACAAATCAGACTTTAGTTGATCTTGAGTTTTTGTTTGTTTGCTTGCTTGTTTTTTTAACAGTATAGATAATAATAATAATTGATAATGAACCCTAAAACATTTAGACTTTATCTCTGTTTAAACATATATGCACATATATATGTCTGTGTCTGTATATGCATTCATACGTACAAAGTCATACACATGTGCACATACGCACACATACATAGACACTCTCATGCTGCGTCTCCAGTTGGCGCTCAGAAATCTGACACTGAAAGAAGTGGTCCAGTAATTTTGCTATAGTGGTCAGCGCGCACACACATGTTCCCACTTGGCCCTGTCCATTTTTATCTACATGTGGGTTCTGCTGATGATTCCTGGTCACACATCCAACTGACTGTTGCCTGTTGCTCTACTTTTTAAAAGGAGATGAAATCCCACATGCACCTCAGAGAAATAAGAATTTGAAGCTTTCCTAAAATGATTAATCAGGAGTTAAACAGTTAGGACTTGTGATTGTTTTTACTCTTAATGTGAAATAAACCGGCACCACGGTTGAATGGGAGGAGGTTTTTGAGGATCAAGAGGAAGGATTCACCCTGACATACAATATGTGTACACAAGAAGGGGGTCAAGGAAAGGGAGTCAGAGGCCTGGAGGTGGAAAAGGTGAAGATGAAACAGGACAAGATAGCACACCTGGAAGTCTGCTTAATGTTAAAAAAAAAAGAAGCAGAAACACGTGTTACTCACAGGTAAGTGGTGAGAGGGCTGAGGTTAGCCGGCACAGATGATAGTCCCAACTCCGAGCAGTCCACCATGACGAATATCCCATCTTCTTCACACTGGCACAGAGACGGGCACAGCAGCGCCGCCGGCCCCTGTCTGTCCTGGACCCGTCCGTACCCCCACACTCCAGGGGCGGACCCCCACGCTCCTCCAGCCATGCAGAAAAGGAGAAGCACAGGCAACATGTCTGACCGTCCACCTGTCTGCATCTACACCTGTGATGTCTCCTGTCTGGTCAAGCTGTATCTTGTCCTCTTTCTCTCTGGAGAGCCAGCTGTGATAACTGAGGACGTTCCAATGTCTCTCCTCTTCACTGAAGACTCCCCCCCTTGAATGCTGCCTCTTGTCTCCTGTGCAGGTCCACACTGTAAATCTGTCCCTGTCACAAGTTCTACCTCTTCATCTCTCTTTTCTCCCTTCAGCCACTACTTCATTCCCAGGGGGTTCACTCTGTTGTAACTTCTCCCCTCCGTCTTCCCTCTCACTCTGCCCTCGTCCTTCTCACTGTCTTTCTCCCCCAAACAGTCACTCTGTCTCTGTCTCTCTCTCTCTCTCTTTGTATATATCTCTTCCCCCTCTCTGTCTCTCTCTCCTTACCTATTGTAGAAGGACCGCATGAGTTGTGAATGAGCCACCCTCATTGGCCCGCAATTTAGGGATGGGCTGGAGCATCTCCGGAAAGTAGGAGGGGCCCGCGATTCTCAAACTCTTCCCTCTCTTTCTCCCTCTCTTCCCTCTCCCCTGTTTTACTTTGCCCAGAAGCTCTCTGTGAAGAGAACGAGTGAGTGTTTAGTTTGAGGGAGGGAGAGAGGGGGGGGAAGACGGGAGGGGGCAATGCAGCACAGTGATGTGAGACAAGAGTTTCTCCTTGTGGGACCTTATGAATGGAACACAGAGAAAACGAGACAGTGTTTACAGTTGAAAGAGAGAGGAGGGCAGAAAAGGCAAGCTCTGGAGGATAAGAATGAAGGCAGCAGAGAGCGTCGGGCCGTGTGAGAGAGATGCAGAGGGTCAGAGTGTGTGACTGGGAGTGACTGTTTTTAGGAAATTGGAATTCTGACACTTCAGCGCCCCTCAGTCCCCAGAAAGAGCAGAATCCAGTGTCTCGTAAGTCACACCTTCTCAGGTTTCCGCTGCTGGAATGTCACGATTGCACACACATACACACGCATGCATGGTCACCCATAGAAAATAACAGATTATGAGTGACCGACGCAAAGGAGTGCACGTATCCATTTCACCGACACACACTCGGGTCTCTAGAGAGAAGAGTGTAGATTTGTGAAGAAGTGTCAGCTGCCTCGGGCTAAAGTCTATCCATATTTCACAGCGCTGACTCAAAGTTCTTCCACACCGTCTTGAAAATAATCTCATCCAAAAAGCCTTCTTTTCTTTTATTACAGCACGTTCAGTTCAGACCTAATATTAAAAATGAAAGCTGTTTTTTTTTCCTGATTAAGTATGAGTGAGGCCCATGAACAGCAGGACAAGAATGCTGTGAAATTAGACCCCTATAGGATGCATACAAGTCTGCTTCATATGTTACACAACTAAGCTTTACATGCTGTGCACCTGTAAGTACAGGATGTTGCGTAAGAGCTCAATGATGCAGTATGTAATCACAGCAAATCAAAGAAAAGAAAAACTGCCTCGCTGTTGAAACCGGGGCCTTTCTCCCAGCAGGAAGCTCGGACCAGTAAAAAAAAGCTGTAATAGGGAGGGAAGATAATGAATTTTTCCACTGAAACAAACCATTACAATAAAACGCTACCAGCTGATGATCACAATACATTTGAGAAGTTTAGCCGAAATCCTAGATGGGGTTACCAATTAATCACACCTCATAACTCCAGTTTTGGTGGCTTTCATGTTTTTACGAGCGGGATTACATGGTCTTCAATGAGCTGATCAAATCTGACAACAACTTGGGCTCGAAATCTTTTCAAACCCCACCGGATCAACTCAAAAATGCATGGAAGTCAACGCTGACAACAAATGCTGTTTTCTCAGTCCCTGGAAACCCGAGCCTTTTAGAAGCTGATTTCATGTTATACTGTATGCAGGCAAGTGAAAACGCACACATGGAAAGCTGCATTTGCAACATTTCTAATAATATAAATAAGACTGTGAAAAGGTGCGTGGCTGCAGAGGAACTGAAACTTGATTATGTGCACACAATGCGATCTGAAACATAGAACAGCACAGATAAAAAGCCTTTGCGCCCAGTTTGAGGTTGTCTACTCGTCCAGCCGGTCTGTCTGTGGCTCCGGCGCTCTTCTTCTCTGTCTTACTTTCTCTACCATTCTCTGCAGACTGAATAGTTTCTCATTAATTAATTAACATTCCTATGCCACTGTGTTTTCTGAGGGGCCTTTGTTACGGTCCCACAAAACCTCTTTCAGAGCCGTTCTTCACACAGTCTCTCTCTCTCTCTCTCCCTCTCCCTATCTGTCCTCCCTCTTTGTAGTGGTGTGTCTGTCGCTTCTTCTGTCCATTGTTGGTTTGAAAGCCATAATGGCCATAGTATTTTTATTTTATTTTTTTTGCACATGAGCAGTAATACAGTAGCTCACAGGAACACCTTGTATGATCTGACGCTGCACCCACGTACAGCACATATACTTATTCCTGGGGCGTTCATGTACATATACAAAAACATGCACATGCTCCACATACACCTGCAAACTCCTCCACTCCTTGGGCCTCCTCCGCCTCTCCCCTTCTTGTGTGCGAGAGCTCTGTCATCTTTTTAAATGCTCTTTAATTGTCTGGCCCTGGGGGAGCCCTAAAACACGCTTACTGTAAAAACCTGCATGTCTGGTCTCCTGCCTGTCTCTGTCTCTTTCTCCATGCGTCTCCAATGCTTCTTCACCTCCTCCTTCTTCTTCTTCTCCTCCTACACTCATTTTTCTGCCTCTTCTTATTTGTTATACTTCTTCCTTTCAATCACAAACATTGCATGGGACTCCTTATGTGTTTGTTTTCTTTGCACCTGTTCTGATACACTGTGATCCAAACTCAAACGTACTCCATCAGTGACAGAATATTTATGAGTGTATCGGTCAAGTTCCAAACATGTTCCGTCATAAAACCTCTTAAAGCAAATATCTTTTTAGACTGATATGAACAAGTTGGAGAACCACTGCATTAAAATGTGTTAACTTGCTTGTTTCTTCTTGTTTGAGTAACTTCCTCTTTACATTTGCCCATGATTTATGTGTGTTTCTCATGTGTGTTTATTATGTACTTTTGAGAACTTATAGATGTTGTATGCTAGGTTGTTCTGTACTGAACCCACATCAATGGAGGTGTATTACCTCTACCTTTGATTGGAGCTGCTAGTGAACCAATAGCATTCACATTAAAGTTTCACATTAGAGTCATAGAGGTGACATGTGGTATGATCGATCTACTGAGCAACCCTCTGGTGTGTTCCGTGCGGTAGGTTATTCTAGTTCGATCCATCCATTGAAATAACACGATGCACCATGATGTTGTGATTATGCTAAAGGCTTGGACTAATGAGAACAAGTCAGCTGAGGGAAATCTTTGGCCTGTGGCAGCCTTTGTCATTTAGTCTACTTGTCACCGCACACTGGTGGCTTGGAATCAGCTTCTCAGTCAAATAAATTCCAGTTGCCTTAATTTGAAACACACACAGCAACACAACAACCCAATTATAACTTGTCACATTATGTCACTGTCCTATTTCCCTGCACGGACACAAATCAGCTCTTCAGGGAAGTGCCAACTTTTTCACATGCACTTTCTCCGTTGCTGGAACTTGCTTCTGTTCGGAGCTAATAGATGCATCTTGTGTGACATTGAACGATGTCCAGCAAATGATGTGAGCCTCCTTTATAAGGTGTACGTACCACCTAAACAAGCTCTGTGTCAATAATATCCAATTCACATGTCCCACTGTCATCCCAGACAGTGGCTCAAACCAAATTCTGCTGTGAGCTCCGAGAAGGCTCAATCCTAATTCTGCAGTTACTGTAATGAATGTCTCTCATATGTGTCACTAAAAAAAAGTATGCATGCAGTCTCTCTCTCTCCTTTCTTTCCTCACACACATACACACACACACGCTATCAAACAGTCTGCATCAGATCAAAGCCGGTGCTCTCTCTCCCCTCTCCTCCCCCATCCTCTGCACTGTGCTCTCTGGGCTGTAAACACTATCCAAGCAACGGCACCCTTGAAGACACAAAGACAAGTAGCTACCTGACACCTGACACTAACTTGAGAGCACTCACCGTGGTGTACCTGGGGATAAAACACACACACACACACACACACACAAAAGGCTACCTGAGCTCCTTGCAGCAAGAGTCCATTCAGAAAGAACAGAGAAAGTAGCCGTGCAGTCAAACCCCCCCTCCACACACACCACCTCACCTCCTCATCCATATCCCTTAACCCACCAACACCTCAAACATCAGCATGAGTGTGTGTACATGTGTGCACACCTGTGTGCACATGCTGACAGACGCATGTGCTCACAAATCTGTCTGTGTCTGTGTGAATTTCTGCATGTCTGAGCTGCACAGGCAACTGCAGGCTAACTCAGGTACACTCAGCGGAAGCAAGCGAGACGCCGTGGGTCGCCAGTGGCGGCAACCTAGGTGTGTGCTCTGGCTTTTCATGTGAAACCACCTGAAAGCCAACAAAAGGTCTCTCTCCTTCGCTCCATCCCTCCCTCCCCCCCGTCTCTCTCTTCCTCTCTGCATCTCACAGTACAAAGGAAAGGAATGAATGAAAGAAAGAGCAGCAGAGGAAGGGGGATAAGGGAATGAGAATGCAAGGGTGGGGCACTGAGGAGGGGGCTCTGAGAGTGGGCAAAACAGGGGTGGTTGAGGTATTTTCCTGTGTGTTTACATGGGACAATAGTAAGGCCCAAGGGATGTGGTTAAGGGTTTCAGCAAAGCAGCGTCACAGGCCGGAGAGACAGAGCTCCTGACCTCAGCTGGAGGGTCGGACGCAGGTTATCAAACACATCAGCAAATGTGCATTTCAGCAGTGTTGTGTCTTTTTTTAATAATCCAGATAAATTCAGACTGTTAACCTTTCAAATAATGATAGCTAGGATGTTCTAAGTGGGAGTAATTTGTTTTTGTGCTTATTTTAATTTCCTTACCAGAGTTATTACATTCATCTGCAGTTTACAGCACCTATCACAGCGCTCGGAGTACAAAAGTCCATTAGAACATGGCACAACTTTAAATAGAATTTAAAATGTGAAAGCTCGATATTAATCATATCTTCTATATCTCAGACTATCTCTTCTCTAGATTCAGTTTTGACCTGTGTCTTTTTACCACCGGTTCCTGCAAGAAGTTCTTCTGGAAGTACATTCTCAAGGCCAATGGTGTTTCGAGAGGTCTCTGTGATTTTGACCTTTGACCTTTAACCAGCAAAATCAGGTTCTGACAGTGAAGTGTTTCCGAATTCCAATTAATATCTATTAAAAATGTTTCATTTGAGCCATAAAAGTGTATTTAAACTGTAACATGGAAATGAAACCCATTTGAAATTTGACAGTGACCTTTAAAACATTCCTTCTGAAAAAATAATTTCATACTTTATTTCAGCACAGGCTTGTCCTTGCTCCCACTTCATGCATAACCTGCTGAATGAAATGAAATTGTTTATGATGTACGCTGGGTGCTCCAGGTGCAGTTCACATGAGGCACTTTCCCTAGAAAACATCTTCGACGACGCTGCTTTTCCACGTGACCCATGCTCAATAGGTTCAAGTGAGGAGAAGACTTCTTCCTTAAGGCGAAGAGACATTATTTATTACTACTATAGGACAGTTGACATGCAACCTAGATTCCTAAAGTTGTTTGTCAGATCTGGCATTATGAAACAATTAAAAACGTACAAAGCGCAGCTTGGAAGAGTTGTATTAAAATTGAAAGTTATTTATATATAATTTTGAAACAATTTGTCAGATTTATACCATCAGACCTGAATTCAAATGTACCTATACAGTAGCAATCAAATTTGATTGCTGGTATTCCTCCAATGGTACAGCCTCCTTAACTTTAATGCAGTCAGTAACTGTTGCAATCACCGGGGCCTTATTCATTCCACGATGAAAAGCGTTAGATGGTGAAAATGACAGGATTTCTGAGTGTGAAGTGAAGTTAACATGGCAGTTGTTTTCTTTGTCATGAGATGAACGCTGATCATGCTCAGACAAGTTGAGTGAATTAGCCAATTAGAAGCTGGTAGAATGCTACAGTGGTGATAAAGGGGTGTGGTCCTGGATCAAAACGGATGGAGCTCAGTCTGTTGAGCTCAAAGTGGTGAATACTATGATTTACTGAGACGGGTTAAGTCACATGTAACACACTATATGTTTGAGAAGTTAACTGTTGAAATAGGAGCAAAATAAGTAGAAACAAATGTCAGGATATCTGTGCACTTTCATTTTCATCACGATATCTCTCATGCAGACATTACTACTATACCAAGACGAAGCTTTCTTGTGTTTTGATCTCTGCTCTGCTTGTTTTCTCTGCAGTGACAGCTTGATATACGAGGGTTAATATGGTGAAATAGACTGACTAAAGCAGACAGGTCTGCACCTGTACAGTGCCAAAGACGGAGACACTCCACTCTGTTTGATGCTATTCTGAGCGACGCCACTGGCGCTGCAATCAGGGGGTGTGTGTTTTTGAGTGACTTTGTAGGTGTGTGTGTGTGTGTGTGTGTGTGTGGGTCGGTGGATGCCACTGTTAAACTAGTTCACAAAAATACTATCTACAAAACATTTGTTGACCTAGAAATAAAGGAGCAATCACTGTGGCAAAGACTACCTAATCATGCTTTTGTGTGTGGAATTCTACAGCAGTGTGTGTGTGTGTGTGTGTGTGTGTGTGTGTGTGTGTGTGTCTGTGTGTGTGTCCATGTGCACTTGTGCATGCATGAGTGTGAGTGATGAATGTTTGTGCCGTCTTTGTAGTCATACCCAGTTCTGCATGATAGTATCAGCCGTGTCAGTGTGGAGGGAGACAGATGTGGAATGTTAACAGTGACTGAAAGTATTGGACTGACTCCATAGAGTCTCGTTCATGCAGAACTTAGATAGGGCTGGCAGGAGACTCAACACAATATAGTGAGAGATGAAGAGAGGAGCCTTATTATTGTAGGTTTCACACCAGCATCAGAGAATTCCAGTCATCTGAAAAGTACAGAGCAGCAGCTGAAAGATTACAGCTATTAAAACAGAAATTAGGCACCTGGGAGGGATGAAACTTATCATCACTGAGAGCACGATTACAATAATCTTATTAAATCATACCATTATGCCACGTGATCTGCTCTTTATGAGAGTTTGAGTTGAATTGCAGATGAGGAAATGGCGCCATCTTCAGTCAAAAGACAGAATAACATCAGTGCAGGGAGTCAGGAAGTGACCAACCAGCTGATGGCGACAAACCTCATGTCTCACTGCAACATCCACAGTGCACTGAACTGTTACTGTAGAGCTCTCGCAGCATTCAGCTCTCAAAACATGTACACTTTATGAATGCAAATGAATACACAGCTGAATTCACACGCCACACAGTTGTATTGGACACTGATAGATACAGTATAGCAGCTGAACCAGGATGTACCTTGTTGGTGGGATTTTATGAATGTTTGTAACAGAGCTCATGCAGTGTATTCAAATCCAAAAGAACAAAAAGGTGTTCGCTCTCAGTTGTTTTCAATCACTTCCAGGGCCGTTGCTAGGAATTCTGGGCCCCCTGAAAGAATACTAAAGTGGGCCCCTACCCCCTAACTTTTCCTTTTTTTTTTCTTAGACTATGTATGTATTATCATTTTTTATTTAGCCTACTTTGTTTTGATGCTAAGGCAGCATTACTATGAGTATTAGTCAGAGTTCTATGCAGAATAATTCAGTCATTAGACTACTGGGTTTTTTTGTGGGCCCTTCTGGGCATTGGGCCCCTAGAATTATCATCACCTTTCCCCCCTATACAACGGCCCTGATCACTTCTAACTACTAACTACTACCTCATGACCGAATCTCAAGTCTTTTGAGGATTCAGTGCTCAAGGCCCCATGTGTGCGAGAGCCTGTGTTGACTCAAGACTTTGCAGGTAAAAATAATCAGATTAACAGAAGTACCGCAAATGCACTGTTGACTAATTTCCTTCCTCTAAGAACCACTTTATCTGCGTATTGTAATTTATTCCTTATTGCTGATCCAATTTACAATTATGTCACAGCTTTTTTATAGACACCAACCCATGAATCACCAGGGTCAGTCATCATCAGATGATTAAGCCTAATAGTCCTCTGCAGATTGATTGGTACATAAACTGACAGATGAGTAATCAGGTGGAAGTCTGCTAAAAAAAAAAAATGCAGAAATTAATGCAGGTTATATTCATCAGAGCAAAATTTGCTCTTTTTGACTTTGCCTTCACCCTTTCCCTCAGCTCTCTGTTGACATCTGTGATTTTCCCATGGTCTAAATCCTCCTTCTCTTACGTCTGAAAGTTTTCCCTTTCTGCTGAGGACGCATGTTTACACACACTGTGATTGGGATCTTTTCTTGGGCAAAAATACTTTATCAAATAGAGAAGTTGGTTGTTGAGTGTACAGACTGAGAGCCCCTTCCAGATTCCAGTTCATTAGGTTACAGAAGGTATTGTGAAACTTTGTGAAGCTTCATGTCTATTTAGCAGAATATTCACACGTTTTAAAATGGTATTCTTTAATGAAACACCTCAAAGTCTTTAGCTCTACAGAGTTTTCTAATCAGAAATCAAATCACTCTAATCCACTATGATTTGTGCTGTAAAAGAATGAAGAAGTTCATAAGCGACACGCGACTGCAAATTGAGCACAAAAAACCAAACCGCAGAAGCTCACAGTCCCACGAACACAATGAATGCCGCTTCATTCATTCTGCTGACCACTGGCCAATGAAGAGCTCAGCAAAGCAGAAGTGAACGTCCAATGGCGTCTCACACGGTGTTATGGTCTTCTCTGGAAAGAGGAAGCCTTTCCCTGTCATGACATCACAAGCCCTCTCTAGAGCAGCCATGCTTACCATAAACTGATGTGCACTCATTCCGACACAGGTATCCTGACTCCACTGGACAATCCTAAATGTGCAGAAGTCACAGCACAAAAAAATCCCCAAATGGATGTAGTTCTCATGGATTCAACAAGAATCAAGTTGAAGTGTCGTGATTATGTCCTTTCTGGATTTTTTTCCTTCCCTGTCTGATCTTTGTTTCCCACGAGATTTTGTGATTCATCTGTTCTTCAAATGTGACCTTGAGTTAGAATTAAACTTGAGGATTGAAGACACAGTTTGAAACAACTGCAATTTAAGCTTGACTTGAAATCTTGAGACTAAATATTCACATACACTAAACCTGAAGGGTAAACATCTGATTCTGTAAATCATATTCATTATTCATTAACTGAGGGTCTGTTGCACTTTCGATAATTGCCTTTTTAAGGAATTATTGTAATCTAATGATAGGAGTTGTTCCTGGTGGATTGTGAGATGAGTTTGAACTGATACAAAAGATAAAAAATAAATAAGTTTTCCTATAGGTGCATTTTAAAGATATATCACCACATAATTGTGTGTGTGACGTTTTGGCGACCATCATACAAAAAAAAAACCTCCCTGGTCAAAATGTCTGTTAATGTGAACAGTTAAAGGATAACTTTCGTTTTTTACAACCTGGACCTTATTTCTAGCATGAAATACGATCATTTACTCACCCAGACAATTTTGGTGGCATTTGGAGTCGTTTTGAAGAAATTAGCCCCAGTGGAGCGGTATATCCGTATAATGCGAGTGCTCGGGGCACCTATGTGCAGCCTCTATATAACGCATTATTTGCGGCGAAACTCGTTCATATTCCAATATTTTGTTATGATATGCTGGTGCTATTCCCCTCCGAGTCCGTGGTGGCCTGTCATCAACATCCGGGGTCGCTATGTTGACCTACTACCTCTGACTTGGATGATGTCACTTCAGTACGCCGCGCGCTGCGAGCAGCTCGACAACACAGCTCTGCGGCGGCTAGTTTAGCTGTAGTTTGCGACTGTTACTTTTTACAAAATGGGTGAATATTTTTCCGACTCTGAGGTGGTGGACGATGACTTTGTTTATGATGGACGTCCTTACCGTTTTGAGCCAGAGTACATGGACGAGGAGCTCGTTGAAAGGAGGACGCGGAGGCAGAGAGAGGAACAGCTGGCCAAACAACAACAAACGGCAGAGACCCCGGATGTTGATGACAGGCCACCACGGGCTCGGAGTGGAATAGCACCAGCATATCACAACAAAATAATGGAATATGAACGAGTTTCGCCGGAGATAATGCGTTATATAGAGGCTGCGCATGGGTGCCCCGAGCACTCGCATTACAGTAGCCTATACGGATATACGTGCCGCACTGGGGCTAATTTCTTCAAAACGACTCCAAATGCCACCAAAATTGTCTGGGTGAGTAAATGATCGTATTTAATGCTAGAAATAAGCAGGTGGAGGATGAAATGATGTCCAAAAAGCCATTTTCAACAATATGATTTTTTAATCTTTTACATTTGGAAAATGCCAAAAAAAAAGGAAAGGTTTGGGCATCCTAGTAAATAGTAAATAACACGTCTGACACCTTGGTCAAAGTTATCTGAGAACTCAAGTCTCCTGGGTTTCCCTTTTTTTTTTTGCAGTGTGCTGCTTTGTTTCTCTTTTTCACTCTGAAATTGTAGAAAATGAAAATAATTCACTGATATTGCTTAAAATATTGCAAAAAAGTGTTTCATGTTTAACTTTATGCCTGGAGATCATTTCATCTTCCACTTGCTTAACTGTTCACATTAACAGACATTTTGACCGGGGCTGCCCAAACTTTTGCATGCCACTGCAGCCTGTTATTAAAATGCACCCATTTATTTTTGATCTTTTGTGCCTGTTTTTTGTCCAGATTTAGTTTTTGGGATGGGCTTGCTGTCTCCACATTTGTTTCTGAGTTTGAACTGATGCCTGTTTGCATTGCATGATTCTCAGGCACGTTAGCAGTCTGGCCTTAGGGATGGTAATGTAAGCTGGTCTATCACATTCATTCAGACTGAAATATTCTGTCCTGTGGTTGGAATGTAACCTTGCACAAATTGTTTGCATGCTAACAAGCTATAACATGGCAGGTAGGCTATGGGCCGAATATTTGCATGTTAATGTGAGCACATTACAGGCTGACATGAGTGTACAGCGTACAGTTCCAAAATTAGTCAAAATTTTGTTTGTTTGCTTTGTTGTTTGTTTGTGTCTAGGCAACAGTACAGTAGACAAAGGTAGAATCCACAGACTAAAACTACACTACAGTGTTTATTTGTCTAGAACTGACTGATTGACAGGGTCTGATTTTGTTGTGTCAGTGTCAGTATAAAGCTATAACGTTGCAGTGTCAGTATCATTTACTGCTTTAAAGGACAGAAAAATATTTTTGTTCTGTCATGTTAACAACATAGTTCAAGCACCATTGCCTTCATATACCATGCAAAGTGGGACAACGGACAGATGTAACGTGTGAGTTTGTTGCTAATGAGGCAACAAGTTCAGATGTGGGAGGCTGATAGAAAAGACAGCTATTGTTTTCGTCTACCCTCCCTTCATGACAACAGCTGCGGAGTGGAGGTGTGGGCCTCCAGCAGGAGGATACACAGTGATCTGGTCAAGCTGTACAGAGGGGTGTGTGGGTTCTCGTCTGTGCAACAGGCACTGGTTTCAAAATAGCTCATCAAACACCCTCAGGCCCTTTTCATTGTGTTCTTTGGAAGCAAGATGGAAAATTTCTTGGAGATGTTTTACTTCATCCTCTGAGCTCAGATAAAATTTCACTCTCTTGCTCAGCCTCTCTTTGTCTTTGCTTATCTCACTATGAAAACAGATGATTTATGTACAGTCTTCGCACTCGAGTTTATGTGTTATTCCGATAAGGCCCATGGGTTTCTGCGTAGTGTGTTGCTGTGTGTGGTTTATGAGTGTTTATTGAGCCCACAGATTGCAGGACTGCCTACTGAAGGACACACACAGTCTTCCGTGGGAATGCAAAGTCCCACTGGTTCCCAATCCCTATTTCCTATCACCAGCATTCCCATATGAGTGATGTATATTACTCTCCTAACCAGGACCACTTGCTACTGTAGTCACCATTTGCAAATGACATTAATTTCAACTTATAAATGTCAGATAAATACAAAACTGAAGTGATGGTACAGTATAAATACATGCATAGATGAAGATTTTTGCAGTGGAAATGAAGATAAAGTGAAAATAAAGAAAAGGAAATGGAGACAGAAGAGAGAGATAGAGCAATAGAGAGGTAGAGGTGGTGATGTTGGGGGTCAACCTCAGGTTTTGCATACTTGCTCGTGTCTCTCACACCCAGGGTGTGTGCCAGCGCCGCGACATGTCCAACTGCCTCCTCACCTGCCAGATTGTTCACCTGATTCCCCTCGCTTCCACTGGAGCCCTGCCCACGGGTATGAACATCAAACGGGGTTTTTCTTTTGTTTTGTTTTTTAAAACCGTTGCTCCTCAGAAATCATTCAAATCATCATCAGGTTGAGCATCAGACCCACACACATGATTGTGACTCACTTTGCAGCAAAGCCAGATGAAATGTGATTCAATCAAATTATGTGGAGTGTTGGCTGGAAAAAATTAACATACTACTCAGTTCAGTTCAGTCCCACTGTTTATGTTGGTGTTTTATCATGAGGGTGGGGGGTGGCTTTGTTACTAATCACTTGACAAGCACACACCCCAATACACACACATGCACACACCGTTTTGTCCAACCCTGGGGGAATTCCCGCTTACCTGCATGTGTACTCGAGATTTGCGTATGTTCACTAATCTGGGGGGTTTGGCTATAACTGTAAACCCACTACACCTGGACACACACATAGCACCTTACTCATCAGTAACTGATGACTGAGTTGATAAGCCTGAAAAGTGGCACAACACACTTCACACACTAATGGTCAGTGTGTAGTTTTCAATTCACCTGCCACCCGTTAAACCCAAGTGACACAGATACACTACAGGCAGACAGCTGATCAAATTCTCTCTCTCCCTCACACACACACACGCATCACTGGATTTTCCCTGCAACATAAAAATATTCAAATGTAATTAAATTTGATAGTAATTGCAGCAGTCACTTCTCCATGGCATTAAACAGGTTGTCTGTAGAGAGATAATAATAGCGAACCTCTTCATCTCTTGCGCTGCTTTTGATGTTTTCTGACATGCCAGGCCATCACTGTGAATAATAAACTGTTGTTGATGTTTTGCAGGGTAAACTAAATGTTAAATAAAAAGTAGTAAAGTGGTATATCTTCACATGTTGGAAAGAAAAAGTGGGATTTTTATCTTTTGTTTGGCCGCTGTAGGTAGGCTAATGTTTCCTGAAATCAACCTCTGACTCAAAACTCTCCCCCTCCCCTTTCTCCAATTCCCTTCACTACCTACCAGATTATTTTTAGATACAAACTTGTATTTTTAGCCCACACTTCCCTGCTCTTTCTTAAAGGGGGGTGTTCAGCAACATTTTTTATGGCAGCTCCAAAAACACAAGTCAGATAAGTTTGGCAGTAAGGTGAAAGTTTCACCTGCCTCCGTCTATGTGTATCTGGCTGGAAGGGTCCAATGTCTCTCCGTCCTTATCACCTCGTCTGAGTCCTCCAGGTGCGGGCTGGGTTATAGGAATCCTAACTGTCACATATTTCACTGAATGCTGTGGGATTTTCCAAACATGTTTATCACGCCTTTTAATAAAACTCTCAGGAAATGTCATCATGTTTTGACAAATAATAACTACCACAGCTCCTGCTACTGATGTTATTATATTAGTGGCAAGGCAAGGCAATTTTATTTGTATAGCCCGTTTTTACGAAGAGTTTTACATGGCATAACAACATCCACTGTCCTTAGACCCTCACATCCACTGAGGAAAAACTCCATAGAAAACCCTTTTAATAGGGAAAAATTGGAGAAACCTCAGGGTGAGCAACAGAGGAGGGACCCTCACCCAGGATGGGCAGACATGCAATAGATGTTGTACAGACAAAAAAATGTTGGAAACATGGAAATGTGAACAAGAGCTGATGGAGGCAGCTTCTGTTCTGGTGTGAGGAAAGGCAGGGAGACCAGGCCAGCTTAACGGGAGTGCTACCCCTAAAGATGTTAAATGTCTGGTGCTACTACAATATTACTACTACTGTACTGGCATGACCTCTGCCACTATTATTAGCTACGTCTGGGAGTGGACTTTGGTCACCTCAGGTTGATTCCTGTTTGTCTATTGGTAGTACGGACCACTGCTGGCAACATTTTATTACCTCTGTTTTCTGGGATAGAAATGGAATTTCCTCCCATAGTTCATCACTTTTGGAAATGTTAATTTGCTTTCCTGCAGAGGGTTGGATGAGAAGATTTGCCCTCGTTTGGTTCATCATAAAACTATAAAATATCATTCTTGCACTTAAGCTGTTGAGCACTGAACAAACAGATCATGATTTATTAATTACAAGGCTTCAGTAGCGCTGGTACTGAGAGTTACACCTTGTCAGCAAGAAAGCAAACAATCATATTTTACAAAATGTCAAAATACTACTTAAAGGGACAACGAGGAGTTTCTATTCGGTTATAAAACAGTCTCACGTTATTGTGGATGAATCTAAGCTACCCACACTTGTTAATGGCTCCATTTTCGATCAATATATCATTTAGTCTCTATCATTAGTTTGTTATTATTAGTGGTCAGACATAGGCAGAGACTGAAATAAGAAAATCGTTAAATGAGTTTTAATACTTTTTATGTGATTTTTTATGTATAAAATTATTTGAATAATCAGTGTACTTTATTGGTACTGAATATGGTAACTTTTTGACTTTAATCCTTGATGAATCAAAAAAAGAAGTCCTCTTCAGCGGTGGATTGAATTCAAAAACATAGGCTTAAGTGTACATGTACATTTGCATGGCAGTCAAGGAAAAAGGATAACAAAGCTTTTAGAGACAAAACTCCTCGTGGTCCCTTTAAAGCATTTCTTGTTTCATCTAACTTTGAATATTGTGCTTTAGTTTTTTTAAAAATTGAAGTCAGAATTTCATTCCACTGTGAGTAAATATTTTTTAATATAACATTTTGATTGAATTAAATTAAAGCCTTTTTTCCCTAATATTTCAAAGTTTGCAAATAATGTCAGAAAGAACAACACAGCCTTAACTTCAGACATAGGCAGAGACTGAAATAAGAAAATCGTTAAATGAGCAGCTTAATACTTTTTATGTGATTTTTTATGTTATAATTATATTATTTGTCCATTTTATAATCAGTGTACTTGTATTGGTACTGATATGGTGATATTTGGCTTTAAGAAAGATAAGCATTTCAAAATAAAAGAATATGCTACTCAGCTTGATTGAATCTCAAAAACATAGGCTTAAGTGTACATGTACATTTGCATGGCAGTCAAGGAAAATAGGATAACAAAGCTAGTAGAGACATATGATACATGCTGAGGGAGAGGGGGGCGGAGGAAAATCTGCCCTGCACGCAAATATTAGGCACCTGAGATAATATAATAAAGGGATTTAAGGTCTATTATTCAGTTTAATTTCTGATGTATTGATTTGCTTTCACCTGTTTTACATATACAGTTAGGATCCTGAGGGTTGACACGATATGACATCATGTGCAACTACGGGAATCACTTGCCGATGTTTCAGGGAAGCTTTTTGTCCACCCTGCTCAACAGGTTTGTCCGAGCGCTCCCTCCTGACTCCGCTTAACAAACCACAGGTGACTGTAAAGTCACATGAACGAACAACAAATGAGGCACAATTAGTTCATGCTTTGATGTTTCAATCAGACCAGCCGAAATATTTAAATACCTTTCAAATTGAAGTGTAAGCACATCAGCGCTGCTGGTTTAACTGCTGTACTTTTCCAATCAATTTTCAATTTCAGATATATAGGCTACTGTATGAACACACACATGTACAGTAGGCTACATTTGTGCTAAAGTTCTAGGTACTAAATACACTTAAGTGGTACAGATCCATGGTTGTGTTAGGTCTGCAAACAAACCATGATTGCACTTTGTTACACTGACCTGCCACGACCCTCCAAATATTTCTTTGTGTACTCTGATAGGTTTATGGGTTTATATTATGTCTGGGCCTGTGGTAATATTTCATTGTGGTGAATTGCTACAGTAAACCATGACCATTTGTAAAGTTAGTAATGTCCTTCCTGTAAACAGAGTTTGAGTTTTTATCATGTTGAGATGTTAGCCCTGGAATAAAATCTAGGTTGTAAATATTGTTTGACCTCTTTTAATGTTTACTCATACTTTATATATCATCGTGTTGTTTTAAGGAGGTCAAATGGCTACTGCTAACTAACATTTGGATTTATTAAGAAACATCTTATCAGGCCACAAATACCTGTGTCAAATGTTTTATTTTAAATATATTTAGAGCTACTTTGTTTACCTTGTATAAGTTAAATTAAATATGTCCGTTGAACTTTTACAATGTTTATTCCCTCTGTGTACTTTATAGGGGAACTCTAAAAACAGGTCATCAGGCCACGACAGGCTCAACACATTCACACAAAGCTCCTGATTTTCCCGCTCACACCTACAGTATGAAAAATTAGAGTTTGTGGTCAACCAGACTTAAACGTCAATTAACTGTTTGACCACACGGTTGTGATTCCAGCTCATTCATAATTTCTTCTGGACTGTATGTTCACCTTTACTACGAGGACAGTTGTTGATGTTGAAGTGAATTGGTTCATTGCTTCAAAAAAAAACAAAAAAACATATGGTTGTTAAACATAAAGCTGTCCTCTACTACCTCTGTTTGTTTTACACCACAGAATCTCTGCTACTTCACTTATTAGAGTTTGTGCGTTTCAGACCTGTGAGCTTTGGGGAAGTCACTCAGCTACAAAACACATGCTGCATATCAACAAAAAGGAACATGCTTCCTCGCAAAAAAACAAATGATGTCACATAATCTACAAAGCTGCCTTGTGATGTAATATTTGTGATTGTCTGTCTATTAACCACAGTGGGCGAGGGGAAACAATGACATTTTTAGATAACAGTTTAATTAGGAAGTTGCTTTAACCATACTGTGTATCCAATAAAGTTTTCAGAGGTAGGGGGACTTTAAGTGCACGATTTTTCATTTACTCAACTATGAGTAAATGCCATGGCAGGCCAAGCATAGTTGATTTGGATAAGTCTGCATGGTAGGTATAGCTGGAGGGATTTGATTTAACACCCATATATAGCTTTTGTAAGCATAGTAGATACATTTAATAAGTAGTTCATAACATGTATTTAACATATTGAATGTTTCCTAATGTAGATACTGGAAAATATAATATAATATGTATAGTATATATAAATTACAACAATTACAACTAAATATATAGTTGTAATTGTATAACATATGGGAGAAATTATATAATTCTGATAAGTTTATGATGCTGCTTCAAAAATGATAAATAGAGGGTTTTAACTTATTGTTACTGCTCAAAGGACAGGTGGCCATAAACACAGTGCTACGTGTTTGATTCCACACATGTAAAGCCGCATGATTATCTTCCATAGCTCTGTACCACTGCTGTGTCCAACGATAAGAAACCACAGATCCACCACAGGTTTTGATTCCATGAACTAAAACTCCACAAGCCAAAAAAAAAAAGAACTCACTCAAACTCTGAACAAAACCTTGTTGTGTAAAATTGACAATGTGTCAAGAAAATAATATTTTTAAACCTAAAATCTTGCTAATGAGCTTGTATTTGTTTCTCACATAATATATTATTTAACAGCTCTTTGTTTTAAATAATCTAAACAGACTTTATTATACCCAGGGACAATAGTGAGAAATACCCTTTATTTAAACCACTCCCCATTTTGTGTAAAAGGGGCATGGCCAAAAATGTGCAAAGATATAAGAGAGGTGAGGTCCAGGTCATCATCACCATCACACAGGTGAGCTTTCGCATTCTTATGTCTCCACTCTCTGTTGCCTGAGGATAATACCGCACCGACCCAGACCCAGGAGTACTTTGGATTTAACAAGGTACAGCTCACTTCTTCATTGTGTTCATTCATTTTGTCTCTGTGTAGTGTCTCTGTGTTGTCGTCATATGATCATCTGCTAGCGTCTGATGGAGTTGGAAAAGTATGCGTGACAGCGTCTTTCACTTCTCTCTTCATGTTGTAATTTTGTTTTCTGGTGTTTCATGACAGTTTTTTCTCTCTCACAGATTGCCCTTCAAGTATGTTGGCAGAAATGGAGACGGTGAGTCTGATACTTTTTTTTATTTTAAACTAGTCTTTTTTAGTCATTTTGTTACGGATTTGGGAACTGATTTTGTTATTTTAACATATCAACCCATGACTTGTAAAAAAAAGTGTTTTGTTTGTCAAACCAGATGTACCCTGCTCTAAAAATATATTTTAACTCTAACTAGGGGAAAAGGTTATTTTTAAGAATAGCAGCTAAACCACATGACGCTGGCATCTGAATGGTACACAAACACTTGCATAAATTTGCTAGTCAAACTAAAACAAACATGGTCACGGTGTTATTGCTGGCTTATTTCCAAGTCACAAACAGTACAATGCAAAGCTAGTGCTCAGGTTAAAGTTCATACTGTATAGTCCACAGCAGCATGTAAATATCACTGATGTCAGTGATGTGTGCAGTTTGACAAAACTATGCTCTATGAAATAATAACAACCATCTTTGTATGCGAGTCATCCGTGCTTTTTAACATCACATGGAAAATAGACGCTCAATAGACGAGTTGAAGCCCATTTAAAATCTTCACATCTCCCGGCGACATCATTCACTGTGCATGTGTGATGCACCACAGCACCACTGTTGCACCACAACAAAACAACAATGGGTTATCCTGAGAGAAAACAGTGGGGTCTGATAAAAACAACACCTCAGGCCATGACTGACACCAGATAAATGCCATCTATCATAGAAACTGTTCCAGGCCCGACAGCATCACTAACAACAGACATGCCAAGGTTAAAACCTGTTAACCATTTGTGACAGCTGTTGTCCTGCTCTGCCTCCGTCAGATGGCCTATGTGACTGAGATCAGGCTGAGTGCGGGTCGGGGGGGCTGGACCGGAGTGGCCCAATCCTCCTGCCCCGAAGTGGACCTGGAGGTCATCGAGGAGTACCTGCAGGAGCATTCACTAGAGGTCCAGCCTGTACACACACCCGCATCCCCTCTGAGCGCCGTGGGCCAACAAACGCACACGCACCAGGCCACCAGGATCATAGGTAGGCGTGACGATGCCGACAGTGTGGGGCATTTGTATATCTCTACAGCTCTTCCCTGACCGTGACCTGTTTCTCTGCAGAGAATAGCTGGTCAGGTCAGCACGCGTACGAGTGGCACTGTGGCTCCCACACCCCCAGCAAGGAGTATGAAGAGCAGGCCCCACCTCTAGCCTGGCCTAGTTCCCATGACAACCAATGGGTGAGTTCAAGAACCTCAGTCTGTTCATAAAGTAGAGTTTAATTACTTCTTTCATCGCTACAACGCTTCACTGTGATGCTGAATTTAAACTAACACGAGAAATTTGATTAGCTTTAAACATGACTTTTGAAGATGGTTACACTTGTGAATGATTAACATTTTATGTGTTTTATACGTCTTTTCTTCAGGGACACATTGCATATTCCTATGAGGCACCTGCGTACATTGACTCAGACTCCCAGTCCAGTAGCTCTCAGTACCAGGAATACCAAGATTCCCCATCACCTTCATCAGACAGAGGAGGCAGAGAGGATGGAGATTCGCTCCCTTTGGCCCCACTGTCAGGTACGATCACGCACACCACATACAAAACAAAACTCGTAAGTGTCCTGTACCTGATCAACACGTAGCCACAGAGTAAAAATATACACAATCTCACACGTACGCACTTGAATGAATCATTGTCACCTCGTATTTGTGTTTACATCCTCTTCCTCCTCAGCAGGAAAGAGGAAGGAGCGTTTGTTCCAGTTCCTGTTCGAGATGCTTCAGACACCATCCATGCGAAGTTGCATCTGGTGGGTCCAGTCCTCCTCTGGCACCTTTCAGTTCTCCTCCCAAAACAAGGAGCGGCTCGCACAACTGTGGGGCAGACGAAAGGGAAATCGCAAGCCCATGACGTATCAGAAGATGGCACGGGCGCTGAGGAACTACTCCCGCACGGGCGAGATTCAGAAGGTGAAGAGGAAGCTCACGTACAGATTCGACGAGAAGACGCTGAGAGGCCTACAAGGAGACTCTAATACACTGTAAGAGGTGTGATGGCAAGAGTACATAAGCAGAGAAATTCAATGGGCTAATGGCTATTCAGAGAAAATTGCTGTGGATGTTGCTTGAATGTCCTTTTGTACTGATGCTGATTTTGACACATGGGAACAAATGAATACTGAGTATTTGAAAAGCCAGATGATGACGCACTGAACTCTCTGTAGTAGCAGAACCATAATGGAGTTTGTGACCTGAAAATGATACTGACATGAAGACACAGACTCCAGGCATACAGTAGGTGATGTGTGAGAAGTCAGCTGGTATTAAAAAGTATGTAAATCTAAAAGGTTGTTGCGTAATCTACTTCATAAGTAGAATTTGAATAATTGTTAAAATAAAGTTATGTTTTTCTATTTTTCTGTTTTGAGGATATCTGCCAGATGTAAGATCATTTTTACAGACTTTAAAATTAGGTGGTGAAACATACTTGTGTTCAAATCTTTTTTTTTTTAAGATTAAATAAATCAGAAAGTCTTGTCCACATATCTCTGTCTGTCTGTGTATCTATTTATCTATCTGTCCATTTACCTATAAGAACAAAGGCATACACTGTAGTGCATATCTGCCAAGCAAATACAGATGTGCTCATAAACTGAAGCAAACATGCACGCATGCACGCACGCACGCACGCACACACACACACACACACACACACACACACACATACAGCCAAAAGTGTATGCAAAGCAAGTATGCACTGAAAAACTGCCGCTCAACACAGCCCTGTTAATCAGTAACATCTAAAAAGTCCCCTCGCACAGAGTAACAAAACACAAACACATACACTGGACACACACACACACACACACACACACACACACACACACACACACACACACACACACACACACACACACAGTAGCTGCAAAGTATTACGTTCTTGTTTGAAAATTAAATTAACTTCAAATTTTCATAGTCAAATAATGAGGTTGTACACATATATGTTTAAACCAAATGACACAGGGACATATTACATTGTATTACAGGAGTACACCATCAGTCCTGACAGTCGGGCACATACAGTGTTTATAGTTCTTGTATTGGTCAATGTCGAAGTTTAACTTTCCACAAAAACTTAATATGACTTGTTTTCTGTTTTATTTTCCTCACTGTGATCTCAACAGCTGTTTAATTAATGTCACATTATAAAATGTGATGCTGAGACATTCACTTACACATGAAAAACAAATCAAACTCATAATAAATGATCCAGATCTGCCCCATAATCTAATGGCTTCTATACCTTTAGTACATTTTGCGTAAAAATAAAAAAAACAAAGGTGAAGATATGACCAGAGGTGGAGATTAAGATTTGGATTGAGCCATTTTTTGCATTTTTGCTTCAGTATTTGCAGTGGTGTCACTATACTGTAGCTTTGTGACTTTCTCCTTTATCTTAGTGAGACTTTCACCTCTTGTTTGAAAAATGTGACATGGCTGGATCAGAAGTCCTCTCCTCTGAAGCTACTGAGCCGCATTTATCACTGTGAGAAAGAGATTTTCACTCAGTGATGGTTTACAGATGGTGTCTCTATGGAGTGCCTGCTGCAGTGAGTGCATGCAGGCGGGAGCGCGTGCGCGTTCGCATATAAAAAAGCATCTGCTTGGGGCTTTTTTTGGTCATTTGAAGCCAAGAGTTGAAAGAAGCAACAGACTATGTGAACAGCAAACTCGGGATTATGTTGGATTTTTCTCTGCCGTGGAATCTGTTGCACTTGTCGTGGAAACCTGCTCGAACTTCATACATCCCTGTGTCCTCCGTGCTCTCCATCCTCTGCCATGGCTGAGTTGAGCTGGGTGATTTACACAGTACTTGAAGTGCTGATTGCTGTGGCCTGTTGCTTTGGCAATGTGTTGGTTGTGTGTGCAGTGTGCGTTGGTATCCGGGATTCCCTTCGGGAGCCGACCTTCTGCTTCCTGGTTTCCTTGGCGGTGGCCGACTTCCTAGTGGGTGTGGCTGCTGTGCCCCTGGCTGTGGTATTGGACGGCTGGGTGAGTCTGACCCCTTACCTGTGCCTGCTTCTCAGCTGTGTGGTGCTCGTGCTGACACAGGCCTCTGTGCTGTCGCTGCTGGCTATCGCCGTGGACCGATACCTGCGGTTACACACACCGCTCAGGTGAGGTGCTCACTTTGAAACACTTGTTTACAGCCAGAAAAGCTATGTGGGTGGCATGTTTCCTTATTCAATTTGTTAAAAAAAATCTCTCATCTTTGGATTCTTTCTGTTTTATCCCTATTCTCAGATACAAAGCCATCGCCACACAGACCAGGACATGGTTGTCTGTGTCTGTGTGCTGGATACTCTCCTGTCTGCTGGGGTTCACACCTCTGTTTGGCTGGCACAACTACACCCCAGCATCTGATTCCACCAATACATCTTCCTCCTCCTTCACCTCTCCGCCCTGCACCTTCCTCTCTGTTATTTCCCTCCCCTTTATGGTCTACTTCAACTTCCTGGGGTGTGTCATGGCGCCCCTGCTGGTCATGACGCTCCTCTACGTCCGAATCTTCTGGAGCCTACAGGGCCGTCTAAAGGAGAGCTGTCCCCAGGCCCAGGCTTCTCTGCTTAGGGAGAAGAGGCTGGCCTGCTCCCTGGCTCTGGTTCTCATTTTGTTTGCCAGCTGCTGGATTCCTCTGCACCTGATGAACTGTCTGCTGCTGTTTCACGGTCCTCAAGCTGTCACGCCAGGGACACTCTATACAGGCAGGTGACTGTAACTTTACTAGTCCTTGCACAGACAGCAGCTTGTTCAGAGACTTGTTTGCATTTCCCCTACACTGTTCTGCATGTTTTGTTTTGTTTTTTATACAGGATGTTATCTCAGTTCACAATACCCACCAGATCTGACTGTGAAAAAAAATCCCATTTTCCAGGTATTCTCCTGTCTCATGCCAATTCAGCCATCAACCCTGTGGTGTATGCCTACCGCATCCCAAAGATCCAGCAGGCCTACAGTCAAATATGGAGGAGATTTCTATTGAGGCTAAACTGTTGCCATGGGGACAAGCGAGTTCGGGGATCAATAACAAGCACAAGCAACCGAGCCAATCGTACGGAGACATGTGGATCAGGAGGGAAGACCACACCCTAACAAAACACCACGGGATTAATTAAAGTGGAGGATGTTTGAGGTTTGACTTCATGGGACGCACACATGAAAATGTGACTGCGTCCAACAACCATTTAAGGTTTTTATAACAGGAAACCTTGTAGTTTGAGAAGCAGTAATCGCAGGCATGTTGCGATAAAATCTTCCCTTGCAGTATTTTGGTTTGAATGAAACCCTGCAGACTCCAGTCCGCCATGGCATTCGGCCGCCCCATCCGTGATCTGCAAACTTTATTTTAGCTCAAAGCTCCTGTCTCCTGTGTCTCCACTAGAGGGTGCCCGACACTAACAAACTCAACAGCTGCTCACGTACAGTACACAAACCATGGCACCATCAGAAGGCAGTACAGTGCATGACAACAGGCGATTTCAAGATCTCATTCACTGATTTTTGGACACCCGATTTGAAGCAAGTACAACTTTATTGAGATGTACATATATTAAAGCAAGTCATGTGACAAGGAGAAAGCATTTCAACACTAACGCTTTGCAGCAGATAATGTACCTGGTCCTTTTTTTTTATGATGTCAAAGAATAAATGTGATGCTCAGTGTTGAGAGTTGGGTACTGATGAGTGTTCAGTGAGCTCCTCAGGGAAGGCAATAGACTGTATAGTTATCACCTGAGCAGGGTGCTATCCCACCCACCAAACTATACAACCTACTACCTCACCCTGACAGAGCCCAAATCAAGCGCACCACGAGTTCACCTGTTCGGGAGCACGACACCGAGTTCTTTTCTGCTCTAGCAAACAAAATAAACAATGCTTGTCACAATGCATTATTTTCATTTGCTGCAAGCATATGTTTTGATTGGACAACATGTTTGCCCATCTGGAGATGACAGTCGGCGAGTGGCTGACTCAGCTGTCTCCTTGGGAAAGACAGTAGATTGTATAGTTATCTCAAAAAGAGGTTAGAGAACCCCACAACTATTCAATCTACTACCTCAGCCCCAAGGACAGCATCCATGTTGCTTCAGCAGCATAGATCCTCAAAGGTAAAACTCCTGCAATGGCACAAAGAAGAAGAGACAGAGAAGGTTATCTTAATTAACTAGTCTTTTCTGTATAATACATGCAAGATCAAACTGAAAGTGTGTATTGATGTAACATTTTTTGACTGTTGTGTTCAAATTCAGTCCCCGTAGAAAGGAGTAAAATCTCATTTTCAGTTTTATCTCTGTGTCTGATTCTTTGTTTTCGTTTAAATCGCTTCCTGGAAATGATTCAAAATCATGACTTATGGCTAAACCTGCTCGTGCTTCATGACAACAAGTCTTGAATTGCCAAGATTTGAAGAAACGTTTACCACGGAAATTTTGCATATTGGCACATCTTCACCGTTTCACCGAGGATGTTTTTTTTTTGGTTTTGTTTTTTTTGGGGTTGTTGTTGTTGCGGAGCTGAACGTCTTAAAGAAATCCGTTCCATTAAAATGAATCAAAGACAAATAATTTAACAGCAAGCAGACATCGGAAAGTGAGAGCACTAATGTGTGAAACCCACCAAACAACTTACTGACTTCCTTAGACTCTGGCATGTGATCGAAAGAGAGAGAGAGAAAAAAAAAACTGCTCGACTCTGTGCCAGGAATTCGTTTCCGTTTTTGCCAAAAACTGAGCTCATTCCAGTGGGCTATCCCTGTGTAGGCTGGCTGCTGCTTCTCAGACGGAGGTACACACACAGATGCCTGCAAATATGGCTTCCACCAGCTGCCTCTGATTGAATACAAGGCTGGGATTCTGCCCCCCAAAACACAACAAGGAAACACAAAATGGCGTCTCGCTCATCGGCCATTTTAGGTCTGCTTAAAAACACTATAAGGTCTACCTTTCAGGTTTTTGCCCGAGACTGCTGTCTCATGATGAAGAAAGAGCCGCTGTTCTATCGAGCGTGATGAAGAATCAATCTTGTGCCAAGCACTGAGACGAAGCCAACAGACCCAGACGACACACTCTATCACGGGCACTGAGTGAGAGAGCAACTCTAACATTTCTTATCAGACAGCTGCAAAGTTCACAAAGGAAAAGCATCACTGAGAACAGAGTGCAAGTGTCTCTCTGTGATCTCCCTTGCAGCATTCATTTAATCAGGAAATGCGTTGTTTATCCTCCAGCCACCGCACTCTTATGGGATAAAGGTTGGGATGGGCCAGCAGGTTAACATGGCAGCGGCTGAAGGGTTAATGAGTGCCAGACTAAATGCCAGACCTAGGCCTCAGATAGACAGAGAAAGGGTTAGGAGGTACACTGCTTGCATAAATTAGCATACAGCCACAACCCCTGAGACTTGGTCCAGACCAGCCCATAGTTAACATGCAGTAGACCCTACTAGCCTGATTACAGAAGACCAGACAGACAGAAGGGGGTGGGGGTGCGTTGGCATGATGCCCAACTCTGCCACCATGCCAGTGACAGATCTACGAGCTCTGTTTGGTCGCCAAGAAACATCCCCTGACTGGATCTGTATTTGGAGGACGAGGGCAACAGACTAATAATGATATAACACAGTGCACTGGGGGAAATGGGTCAAAGTAATGAAGATTTAACAGGACATGTGAGCATGGCCTCGAATGAAGAAAAAAAAAAAAAAGATTTAACATTAATTGCGGGGAATTCTGTGCTTCTGGGTTAATTGCAAAAAATTGCTGCTGTCCCATACCCCGCACAACTCCCGACTGTTTTGGAAACACTGAAATCAGACTCAGTCATGTGAGCTCCACTGGGCGCTGTTGTCTGTGATCGTGGACTTTGTCTATGGCACATAAAAGCGGCACACATGGCTCTGCAGGGGCAAATCATTTTCTCTGTCAACAGCTCCAAAATAAATGTGCCTCAAGCCTGTGGGGCAGCTGAGAGGATCCTGAAGAAAGGACAAGAAAAGGCAGAAATGTGGCCTATTGAGTTAATCTCATCTGTCTATCAGACACTGTGTCTGTGCATCTGTCACAGCAGAATTATGGCTAAATGGTAGTAAATTCACAGTAGCACTATTCTTTGTAAGCCAAGAAACATGGACCTTGTCCTCTCTTGTCCTCTGATAACACCGCTCCGCTGTGACCAACCAGGATATGTTTTTCTGGAGACAATTTCCTGCTCGAGTATGTTAATCTTTCTCTGGGTGACAGTTACAGTTAGCTTCTTTTGGGTTTTCCATAACCTCCTCTCAAGTTGTAGCGCTGAGAATTTCATCTTTAATTAGTTAAAAGCACATTTTGCACTTAATTTGTTGTGTCTGTGCAACATCATCAAATTAATTTTATAATGCTGCCACTATAAAAAAAAAAAAAGTAGGGCATTTAAGGAGATTAGAAGGGAAACACATAATAATAATTAAGACAAGCTGTTATGATCAAACTATACACTAACTAAAAAGAATAAATTCTGTGGAAAAAATGTCAGATAAACTGAGTCGCCAGTATTTATTGGTAAGTTTTACAAACTTCCAACATCAGCCTAAACCTGGCATACTCTCCAAATACACAAAGAGAATAAATGAATAAAGAACCATGCGGAAATCAATTTAAAAAATATATAATTGAAACAATAGGCCTTAGCTTCCTCCCCTCCACTGTGAAAGGATGCAGGATTCGTCGGATTTACTCCTCACCCAATACGCAAACGACGTAAACACACAAATTAATTAGCAAATCCCCAAACACACACAGCACGCTCGGATGCCAACAAAACTCGTCAGAATTTGGAGCAGATTTTCGCAGGAAGCAGCGGCAGGGAAATACCTATTGGATTGCCTGGTCCCTTGGTCCGCGAGACGGGATGAATGCTTGGCACAGACACAACGGAGGTACAGGTACACGATTGGTACAGGTTCTTGTGTGTTTCTCCCTCTCTCTTTCTCTCTCTCTCTCTCTGAGCTCTGAGCCCTGTGCCAAGAATGGCCAGTGTCTGTGTGCCAGGCAGAATTTCAATGAGGGAGGAAGGAGGTGGTGATGGTGGGCAAGGAGGAGGAGGAGCGGTGGGGGAGCTGGAGTTGGCAGAGGAAGTATGCCACACAATAAATGGCAGGATGAAGAATTCCCACAGTCAAAAAGATACAAACGGATGTCTCCTCTTACTCATGTCCAGTCTTACTCCAGAGAAAAACTGTGTCCAGGCAACTGGCAAATGCAAGAAAGAGGGCTTCACATAGCGCTGTGGTTATTTTATGGTACCTGCCTTTTCACCTTCCCCGCTCCCTAAGGAACGCCTGTTTTCCTACATTAAAGGACGAAGGACAGGAGCACAGAGCCTTCTCCGTGCCCACTTGGCATGTTGCCCGCTCTTATGTTCTGTATATCCTCATTAACCAGACGCAAGCACACAGGGCTCATGCTCATATGTACAGACTACTGAACTGAAATACGCTGCCATATGCATGTACTTACATACAACTGCTCGGTGGTAGACACAACACACAACACAACACACACAACAGTTGCCTGAACTGTGAACACAAAAGAAGCTCAGCCTGTCTTATCCTGATTTACTTAATAGTAATTAAATGAAAATACTTCCAGTCCTTTGCCATCGGGCTTCTCCCTTTTGTCAGACAGAGGGCTGCACACACACTAATGTTGGACTTGCAGGCGTAAGAGCTAGGTAAACATACAATGTGTCTGATGAAACGATAGTATGACCCAGATAAGGCAGGAGTATAAGGGGAGCCATTGTATTGACTATCACAGTGTCCAGCAATAATTTCACCCATAGATACCAACACAGAGAAGTGGAGCAAAGTTGAATAATCAGTGCCGAAACATCCGATTTTAGATCCATATACATCTCAGGTTAATTTGTTGTAATGCAATTTTCTGTAGATGAACTGGTTTCAGCTCACTCGACAGAATGTGTCATAATGTGATTTTTTTTTTTAAAGAGAGCAATCATTGGCTATGGCTGGTGTTTTAGTCATGCCCTCCAACTACACAGATGGCCGGTGACCTGCATGAAGAAAATATACATCAAAGGTTTCTTTCCTCCTCTTCATCTACACTCTCCATCCCCTCTGCTCTTTTCTACTTGTCTATGCGTTTGCTAATGTGCTGATGAGATGTGTAGTTACCATGGTTTCAGATGTTTCTTATAGCTCTGATGCCTGGCCTGGCATGTTGCTACACGCCCACATATTGTAGCATTCACTAATGTCACACAGAGCGGGCCATACGTGCACATGCGCACGCATACACATGCGGCATACAGCATACGGGCGCAAACACTTGGAGAGGTATGCCCTTTCAAAGAGGGTGTGCGTGCATATTTTGTGTGCATGTATACAGAGGGGTATGCGTGCAAAGTGGTGTATGTCGGGACGAAACAGCTGCAGCTTCCTGCATGAGAAGAGAAACTTCCTGTTGCCTCGCTGCAAAACGAGGCCGGTCAGCCGAGATATCAACCAATCAGCTATGTTGAGGCTGAATGCAGGAAGTTAGCCTGACTGCCTCTAGGAGAAAAACTCAGAAACATTATGAGGCAACACGATAAGTTCATCTGAGGATAAGAGAGGGGCGGGGACAGAGCTCTCCCACTCCTGCCTCTCTTTCTGTCTCTGTAACCCTTGTTCTCTCTATTTTTCTCCAGCTTCTTCTTTCTCAACATTTTCCTCTCATCACTGTCACATGTCGATTTGCTTAAAAGGAGATTTCTCTGGTTCTTTTTTGTGATATCATTCGTCGCTTGGTGCCAAAGCTGAGTGATTTGAGGTGACAGAGGCTGATGCAGACGAATTGTGAGTAGTTTACCCAAGATTTGTGAGGGGTATGTTGAAAGGGTCTGCCCATATTCACAATTTCTTAAACACGTGGCACGAAGGCGCCATCTTACCACCAACCCTTATTTAGACCAAGATACAGTACTAACAAGAAGCAGTCCTAATAGTGCAGACAATGCGCAGACATTTTAAGCCTCAATTTCCCCTCGAAAAGTAGGTTCAATGATCGAATAGGTTGTTGCTTCTTTTCTATATTCTGATTGGTTTGAATCGCAAGGCACAACATTGATATTTTGCTTTTGTTTTATGTCATTCTGCCCTCGGATGTGTATCTGTGATCAAAATAAACATTGCAATATGAATTGCGTTCTTGTTTTCTCTCTGCTGACAAAGATACGCATCGATCAGATAGAGTCTACCTTTTTTACATTTTTTTTCTTTTTGCGAAGGCAGGTCAGACTAGTGACAGACAATCAACGGCATTACTGATAAAAATGCTGACGAACTACTGAGGCACAAAAGCATCAAAATGCAATTTCTGCTTCACAATTTTCTCAACAGCTCCGTCCGTTTGTTTGACCCTAACGCAGTTTCATTTCTGCCTCTGTCCTCCTCCAGTGTAAAGTATCATTTACAGTAGCTGATGACGCAGTGTGTCCAGACAAACATTACAGTTGCCACCTTTAAACAAACCATCCCACCTCTAGATCACAGATAGAACTAATAAAAACACACCTGTTCCTGTGGTGAAGCAACAATCTTCCTTTTTAACGGAGGCAGAAAGTGCAAACAGTGTGTGAAGCGAATGAGAAACAAAGTCAATATTGCCCTCGTATTTCCTATCATAACGGCTGTGGATGATAAGAAACCCTCCAAGCGCCTCACTTCGTCCTGCGGGTGCAGCTTTTCAACACTGGTCAGCAGCTACACTCATACTGACCTGCACACAACAACAGCTCCCTGGCTCGGTCGACACTCTGAGGTCAGAAAGCGACCAAGAAGGCCTGTCCTTCCTCCTGCCAGTCTACGGAGAGACACCTGTTCAGAAAGCCACAGAAAGACTGTTTACCACCCTGTCAGAGCCTGCTGTCCAAGAGCAGAGAGGGGGAGAGGACGAGGAGGACAGGGAGGGACAGAAAGACACGAGGGAAGGACGGGAAAGGGGATGGTCAGCGGGGAGTCGAGGGGTCCCTCCGAGCTCTAGAAAAGTTTCTCCTGTTATGTCCATCGAGCCAAAATGGCGGCGAGCGGAGTGCGGCGTGGCAACCGACGACGATAGACACGTTTGCAGGAGGAAGACCATGATGAGGACAGAGAGGAGGGCGAGAGGGGCTGGAGGAGAAAGATTACAGGGCAGTGAAAAAGACGGGAAGAGGTGTCGCAGGATAAAAAAGAAAAATACCTGGGAGCCTGTATGTGAGCGGCGGGCTGGGCCGGAGGACTGGAGGAGAAGAGGGCCGTGATGGCGGGAAGAAGGGAAAAGAGAGGAGTAGAGCACACCCTCTGAGAGCTACACCCCCTTCCCACAATCCCCTCCTACTGGCGTGAGTGCGTCTGTCCGTACACAGGGTGACAGAGGGACGTCTGCTCACACACGGCTCTATAACACACACGCACACAGAAAACACACACACACACAAGCCACAGTATCAACCACAGTGTGCACAGGAAAAAAGGAGAACAGCTCCAAAACAGACTTGCGACGGACTCACAGTAACATGCAGTTGCGTACGCTCGAAAATGGAGAGACACACGCGAAACGCACAGTCACAGGACAGTTCAAAACACAAACACACACATAATCAATTCGCCAGCCTTTGTATCGCCCTCTGCTCTGCCCTGTGCTGTGTTTGCCTCGGTCCGCCTGCCCACTTTGGCACTGCTGCCAAGAGGGAAGGAGAGAAAAAGGAGGGGTGGGGTGGGGTGTGGAGGGGGGGGGGGTAGAGACACAGAAAGAGGAAGGGAGGGACATGCTGTAGCGAGAGAGGGGGAACAGAAAGAGGAGGAGTCAGAGAAAAAGAGTTAAGAAAGACAGTGAGACACTGAAAGACAAGAAAAAGAAAAAGAGAAGAAGCGTAAACTGTCGTGAGCAAGAGAGAGGCAAGTGGCACAAAAGCTGCGGGACGGCATGGACGACTTGTAACATCCACGCTGCACCTTTCGCCTCGTACCGAACGGACCATGTGGCGAGGGAGGCAAACAGATCCTGACTCTTCTGCCATGTTGTTTCATCTGACTATATTGTCACAACTAAGCGATTGATCCTTTAAAAAAAAAAAAGCCCACAAGCTAGCTTCATATTCAAACTCTAAACTCTCTTGCAAACTTCTCTCGCCCGAAAGAGGAGTCCTGAGGGACTTACTGTCTTCTTCGACATCTTTATTCTGTCTGCTTTTTCTCTGCGTCTCCCTCCATCCTTCCCTCCATCGGGGATAATATCGGCCCTCCTCGGTGGGAGGGGTTTGAGGGAGTTAAGCTAAATGAATCAATGAGCGAGGAGGGTGGATATCTCAGAGAATGTCACTTTTTTTTTTACATCCTTTGGCATTTTTCCCAGGTCCCCCTTTGATTTCTCACACTAGCAAGAGACTCGAACACCGATGCAGATTCTGGATCAGCGAGCCGTTGCCTCTAGATGACCTCAATCGTTAAGACAGAAAACATAAATCCATCTGTTAGATAGAAATGGCCAACGCTCTCTATATCCTGCTCACGGACCAGTCGCTGGCATTTGAGCGGGTATCCCGAGCGGAGCCAACCAATCAGAGCGCGCCTCTGAGCTGACATCGTTTTCAAAATGTGAAGTGTGACTCTAAAAGACAGGAACAGTTTTTAGCATCCAAATGCAAACGAATACTGCTTCTCCTCCACGGCTCACAACAATTACAGGAAGACCAATAAAAAAAACAAACCTTGTTCTGTCCTTGACAAGGTGATTTTTCGTTGTAGATGCCGTTAATACCTGAGTTACCGAGTCCTCAAACCGAACAGCACACACACACACGCGCTCACACAGGCACACACGCACATTGGGAGGGTGCTGCCAGTCCTCAAACACCCACCACAGAGACAAAACAGACCACAATAGTCCAGATTCGCGGCTCAAACTCCGCATGAGCCTTTTCTCGAAGATAGGACAATGAGCACACACACACAAACACACACGCATTCATACTGTACACAAGCGCGCGAACACACACACACACACACACAGACATACACACATGTGGTGCGAACAATCCGGTTCTTCCATGGAGGCTCAGATTCAGCCAGCAGGTTGGACAGCCCCTCAACCTGACGTCACGTCTCCTTTGTTGTTTATGAATTTATTTCTCTCCTCAGCTGAACTCTCTGAACCCAAAGTCCCCCACCCTCTCCTCTCCTCCCCTCCCGTCCTGTCCTCCAGCCCTACACTTACCCCCTGCCAACGAAGGCGGGCAAATACAGTATGGCTTTAACAAGGAATAAGAAAAGAAAGAGAGACAGGCAGACACCGAGAGGAGAGAGACAGGGAGAGGGAGAGAAAAGAGCTCAGATGTCTATCTCACTTTTTCTTTTCCTCCTTTTCTTCTTCGATCGTTCCCTGTGTCTCTTCCTGCTTGGCTTGTAAAAGTTTCAGCTGCATGGCGGGGCCGGCCTCTTTTGGCAGCCGTCCAACTCTTGACTCTGCTGTCCCCTTGCAAGAGAGAGAGAGAGAGAGAGGGAGGGAGGGAGAGAGAGAGAGAGAGGAGGGGAGGACAAATATAGTCACAGCTCGACTGTACTGTACAGTTGTGGAGGCAGATGTACTCTGAATGCACAGCGACCATTTTTATTTCACACTAGCCCACGCAGGAAGAGAGCAGTTTGTTGCACTCCTTCAAGTATTTATTGTGAGTTTTCAATGAAGCAATGTGCACAGTGGATAATGTGTAAAAAAGAATACAAGCTAATCATTGCTCAGGGTTTCATGCAGAGTTTTAAAAAAAAAAGGCTGAGCCACAGTTGTGTTAGTTATTCTGCTTTTAACTGAGTGTGACAGCTGAATCTGATAACGCTGCGTTTGACTGCTCACACCCAGTTCACACAGGGACACACTGACTTTGTTATTTCTCCTGGTATCGATAACGTGAACAGCTTGGTTGTTCAAACACGCACATGAGAACATTTAATTGTCACTGATTTACACACAGTTACTGAGAAACAGTATCCTGCTCACCTGCTGCTTCGTAAATGTGTATGATTATGGAGCAATTTATTGAGCTAAGTTAAAAAGATTAGGCCTTCATGTCATGGTGACTTCTTACTTATACTTTAAGTAACTCAAAACATTAAAGGGATAGTTCACACAAAATTCAAATTTCACTCATTATCTACTCACCCTCATGTCAACTAAGGGCTGGGAGAATTTTCAGCGTCCTCCGTACCTTCTCGGAGTTACAGGAGGGTCCGCGCAGCAGTATTTGTCCATATGATGGTTGTGAATGGGGCTCACTTTTCTTTGTCCAAAAAGACACACCAAAAAACATCCAAATACCTCCATACTGCTCGTCTGTAATGTCCCTCTTGTATTGAATCCCCGACATGAGAAATTGTTCTGCCGGTTAGTGAACTGAGACACTGGGAGCTTCCGCTACAAATGAGCTTAAAATATAGACTTAGGCTATGTAATTTTTTTCTGAACAATCTTCAATACAAGAGGGACATTGCAGACGAGCAGTATGGAGGTATTTGGATGTTTTTTGGTTTGTCTTTTTGGATGAAGAAAAGTGAGCACCATTCACAACCATTATATGATATGGACAAATACTGCTGCACCGACCCCCCGTAACTCCGAGAAGGCATGGAGGACTCTGAATATTCTCACAGCTCTTAGTTGACATGAGGGTGAGTAGATAATGAGTGAAATTTGAATTTTGGGTGAACTCTCCCTTTAAGTATCTGCACTTTTTGAAGCTCAGTGCTAAAACTGTTCCACCATTTACCTGGTTTATAATGTCAAATCATGCTGTTTTCTCCTGCAATAACATTAAGCTTGTCTGATGTGAAACACTTTATAAAGATATTAAATTAATGGGCCAACAATAGGTCATTAAGGGTAATGATATGCAACAATACTGATATTCTCCACAAGTAACTCATATTTTTTTGCACATGATTTCCGTTAAATTAACCCCATTATCATTAAATCACGTTGTAGCTAAATGGTAGGCCCACTAGCCTATGCTACTAGCTTGCTCGTTTTTTGGACGTGTATTGAAAAAGCATTTTGTATTTGCTAGGTTTTCATAAAATGCCACATTATAAAACAACCACTTAAGCAAAAACAAACCTTTCTAGTCCTTTTATATCAATGTCTTACCTGGGTGTCTTGGCACTGGACATAAAGTGAGTCAAAACAGTCTGGTCCGAGCAATATGCGCACTAAGTTGTGCGAACGTCTCTGTTACAAATTAATTGGGCCTGTGTTGAAGACGGTCGAACCAATATAGGTCCAAACCTTCCCGGCTCTGGATAGTGGGTGTAGCCTATAGGATGTCGCATTACCTGTTTCATCAGTGGATGAATGCCGTGTTTAAGTTAAGTCTAACTGGCTCATGGACAGTAATAGCACAGATTCCGGTTTGTGTCTTGTCAGGTTGAAAAAGACATGCGTGTTTGTTTATTTCAAGAGAGGACAAACAACGACATTCCGGTTAACTATTTATTAAATTGGATCATCAAAGGAATCAGATACAAGAAACTCTCCTGTTCAAGAAATCGCAGGCTTTACATTAATTCTTAATACTTAGTACTGTGTGTGTAATTAATTCTTATTGGTCAAAAACAGGTGGGGAGTGGCTGTGGTTTAGACTTAGCCCTCCCTTCACAGGTTGGTCCCATTTCTGCAGCACACAAACCTCTGGGCCTGAAACACAACAAAGTCCTCCCTACACTGACATCACTTTTCCATCCCAGGTATCTGAGGGGTTAGGGCAGATAATACAGATCATTAAAACTCTTCCTCCTCACAATGCTTCATTCAGCCGGCCACAGGCATCCTCTCCTCCCTTCGGCCTTGGAGATGTTTTGCTTTCACTGTGGCTCTGTGTGCCCTCAGCTTACCTCTGAATGATCAAACAGGTTACTGGTAGGCCTATTTATTCCATTATGAATCAGGCTCAACACAAATCTATGGTTTGCTTACAAGTTTCAGTTGTCTTTAAACTCAATGGGTTGGTCAAAAGTGTAAGACACAATAGGTTAGTTAAAACATGAAACTAAACTTTACTATTACTTAAAGTGAATGCAAAATGCAAAACTTCTCGTGTCCTGGCTCCTTTCTCTCCATGTGTTAACCCTTCGTAACACGGGGCTAATGCTTGACTCCCTCACATTCTTCAACAGGACACAACAGCTCAAATACAGTTCAGAACAACTTACATAAAGGCAAAAGTTTCACCCCACTCAGGATTAATTTGTATTAAATTGGTAAAATGTGTAAGTGCTCAATCTAATAAAACAATCATCAGTGAGATTCAGTGTTGACCAGTAATGTCAAAGTGGAGAATTATGTTCAGTGTTTAGTTCTGATGAGGTAACTGTGTGCAGTTTTGCAGTCTTCAGGGTAGAGACACAGCCTTATCTCATCAGTCAACAATGGTGTTCTGTTTGATTAGTCAGTAGGGCACAATATCAACTTAAGTTATAGGTAAATATTCAATGTTAAGTAATGTTTTTTTTTTTTTTTTTTTTACCTGTTAAACAAGGACCAGTCAATTAATCTATACTGCTAACTTGTAGACATTCATGTTTGGAACATAAAGAATAACTCTTCCTGATAAGGCCCAATGTATGAAGGGTTTATAAGATGAGATTCAATCTCAATAGATCATTTGTTATTATTTTATAAATAAGTTGTAGGCTTGGACCAAGTTTTTAGTTGTGGTTAGTCTTCGATCATATCTGAATATTTTTTTGTATGATTTATCATCAATGAAAAGTTTCTAATATTCAAAGTTTGCAGTCTGTCAGTGCTGATTAGCTATTTGAAATTGATTTTGTTTCTGAATGTCTTTCGGGGGTCAAACTGTCTATTGGGGGAGTCTTACTAACAAGCAAATCAACATTTTCCACAACTTGGAGTGATTCTTAGACGCATTCATATTATGTATTACTATTAATTAATCCCTTTATTCCACCTTATGAACCCCTTAAAGATGGTGTCAGTTGTATTAAAGATTATATCAACAGTCTTTGTTATTTTCCTGTCAGTGGCTCAGGTTAAACTTCTGTCCTGGGCAGTTTTCACTGAGGAAAGATGGGGTACCCCATCTACTGGCAAATTAATGTAAATGCAATTTGTGAGACAGTCTCAATTTCCTCACAAATTATTTTTATTTCACCTACTCTTCTTTATAGGGCTTGCATTATATTTATAGTAGAGACAGTATGGTTTAGCTCTATGGATACGTCACCAATAAGCGTTTTTTATTGCTGATTCCACTTTCTTATAATAGCCCATTTTGAAGTGTTTCTAAACTGTAAATAATAGCTATAAAGGTAGATAGGTATGTTATAAGATATTAATACTTTTGGATTGCCTGGATGTAAAAAACAAAACAAAACAAAAAAACTCCTCCACTAATCATTTATGGATACCCTTTCAATGGACCATTTAAACACTTACCCTCTGGGAAAGGGCTGCAGGACATCTGGACCAAACTCCATTTATGAACTGCTTAATAACATTTACAGCTGCAGGCTTGATGGGCTGATGATGGTACTATTTTATTTTATTTTAAAAGTAACCCATTAAACAGTCGTCTATGCAGTGCTGAGTTGAGTTTTATGAGATAAGCCAAGTCGTTTACACTTAACATTGTATGTGCAAACATGAGTGTTTATAGGCTTTGGACAGTCATGGGTATTTCGTATTTTATCAGTATTACTAAACGGTCAAATCGTCAAACATCAAGTAAACCCATTTGCCTCCAATATAAAGTCAAGCAAAAGTGACGAATAGGTTGGAAAGAAAGAGAGTAATGAAGAAGGAAGGGAGCTCTGGAATGATCATTCAATTTCTTCTTCTTTTTTCCAGCTCGAAGAGCAGCCTCACCCCTCTGGGGGCTTAAAGTAATAATCCTGAGGAGCCTGCCCTCCAGCCAGTTTCTGAGTGAGTGAGACAGGGGTGGAATTTGAAGGATAAGAAAGATAGATCGAGGCTCATTCCCAGTTTATCTTACTTGAACTTAAGATTGATAAAAGAAATTATATAAAAATGAGGGATGGGACCTTTTTAAAATTCATGCCGAAGTCAAGATGCATAGCTGCTATTCTTATTTCTATTATTAGTCACTTTTAAGTGTGTCTATAAGGTGGTAAGACAATGAACTACCTCGAACTACCTGATCTCCACTGATACCACAGACCTCATTGGAGAAGGGGAAGAACTTTGTAGGCAGGTTGAGACATAGACATGTTTGCACATGTCAAAAAGAAACCAGGCAAATCCAACTCATGTTAGTCAGTCTGTTGTCGACTGTATATATTTCACTCTCAGGCAATCCTGCAAGTTGAAAAAGGCATAAAACTACATTATTATCATATTACAATATTATTATCTTGATCTGTTTTGTTTGTTCCAAATATATGGATTGTTTATTTTATCTACATTTACATACAATTTGCACATGAGCAATTTACACTTGATGCAGTGGGAGACTATGGAGTAATTACAAAGTCCTACATCTATTCAATAAGTGCAAGGAGATCAGGCAAAGAGGGGCATTGAAAGTGCATAGTATGTGTTAGTTAGGCATGTTTGGGTGTTAGAGATGTGAGCAGAGGAGATCCTGTCAGAGTACTAGCATTGTTCAACCATCAATGAACCGCAAACAAGACCGGTCTGGACTGTGATTGTATTGTGTGCACGGATGGCAATGCCAGAAGAAATTCCTCGGAGGAACACAGACAATGGAAAGGAGCATAAGCCTGTATGACTAAGCCAAAAATAGGGTTGTGCACCCTAGAAGTAACTCTGAAAGCATTGACTGTTAGAGGGACAAAAAGCCAATAACTGACCCCAAGCATGTCTATTGCAAAGTAGTATAATGCCAAAGGTGTTACTACACCTGAACAGAAACTATTACTGGTTTAGGTATTTCTATCTGAGAGCCTTTATGAGTAATTGAAGTTTACAAGTCTGGCTGCTTGGGCAGATGGGATCCCAGTACCAAAATGTGGACCAGTCCTGTAGCGATGGGATGTGGTAAGAATGTTTGTCCTTGCCATGACACATTGACAGAGTGCCCAGTGACATAGTAGTCAAACAAGAAATTGCTAATCCCGAATTCCCATGTTGGTAAGTACAGATAGCATCAAAATCTGCTTATAGGTCCAACAAGATAAGAAGTGGAGGGCTCAGCTGGACCTCTTGCTGTCCTTGGGGGGTGTCTCACAGGCAACATTTGTTTCAGTGGAGGGATGACTCTTAAAATCTGATCGATTCGAACTGAGGAGGCCAGGTTTCTCCTGACACAGGCCTAAGGCATGAGGTCAGAGCAGAGCAAACTCTGTGGCATCATTGGCCTTTGATAAACAAAATGTGCTAATTGGATGTATAAATTGGTTAGGTCACTCTACTCAAATCATATACTGTATATTCTGAAAAACTGTCACCCACTTTTTCATCAATCAGTGCTGTCACCTATGGTTTCTTAGGCCTGTAATATATCCATGCTTAAAGTACTACTGCCCTCCAGTGGCCTTTTGTGAGGACAGTCCAATAGGATGTCAAAGGATTGATATTTGTCGCCTGACATGGTCAGTCTCGTTCTTCTCTCTGTTTCCAACCACACTAAATTTTGTCTTGTCCCAGCCCATTTTTATACTCAATCACATTTCAACAAATACATTCAGAACCTTAAAGACACTTAGAAGGTGCAGGACCTAAATGGACTTAAACATAATGGAGCGACAATATAGAGTTCACTGACAAGTGTTAATCTGACTCAATGCCAGATGTTAGCCTTTAATCTGTCCCATTAAACAGGAGTCTATTGTTAGAAGTTCAGGGTAATCTTCAGAATAAGAGTGTGTGTCTTGTGACATTTCATCAAGAGGCCATTACATCCCCTTGTACAACAGAATCACTGTTGCATGTCGGTTGCATAAGCAGAGCCTTTTTCTCTAATCACTCTCACCTTGCTTGACCAGCAGCAAATCAAAAGACCCTCCATGACCATGTGTATTTCTATTGATATAGCCTATTAAATGAAATCTACATCCTCTGTGAGGAGAAAACCCAACTAACCTCATCAGTCTTTTACCAACAAAATAAAACATAACAGTATAAAGCACATATTTATTATCAATTGCTAAACATTTAAGGGAGTTTACCTTGGCCTTAGGGAATTGCGAATGAAAAAATTGCTTGTTGCAGCCTTACATCTCCATGCTAGAATGACCTACATACTTAGAATAAGCTACCTTGACACAGTTGCACTGAATCAATTACACAAAAAAATAAATAATTAATCAATTCAATAAACACAACTAAATTTGAGCATAGGCACAATACAAACTGAAATAATACATCTTTAAACAAAGCAAAACAAGCTAAATGTAATTCAAACTTTTACACACCGTCCCTCTACAAGACTTGGGCTATAAGATCAGATAAAATCATTAGCTTATAGGCTATTGCACAAGATTTTTTCAAAATCAAAAACAATACAACCATAGGCTATTGTTTTAGGAGCCTTTGGGGGGTTTTAAGCTTCAGGACAGTTGGCTGCTTTGTACAGTTGATCAACCTTTGACATTGACAAGCATTAATAATATTCCACAATACAATATATTATTAATAAGACTTTGAAATGTATATTTCTGTTTAGGGAACAGCTTCTCTTTATTATATAAATATATTATAGCCTATATTATATAGCCTAATTATTTCATCACCAAACTGTATTAGGATGGGATGAATAGGCCTATCAGTTTTGTTGCATTGTTCATATCTGACCATTTGTTTTTGAGACCGACTTAAAAAGTTTCAGGATCATCGTCCATAAATAACATAAAGTCTAAAAAGTATTGATATCAGTATCAGCCTGTGTGTTTTCAAAGATAACAATAACATCAATATCAGCAGCTTTCCCCCAGCCCCTCTCCTCTTCCCACCAGGAATCTGATGTCATGGGAGGAGTTTGTGTTGGGACCCACAAAACTTTTGCTTGTGCTCGTCTCGACGCCACGCCTCTGTAGCAGCGTTTTCCTCCGCGCGTTGATTTCATACCAAACTCATACTTGGCATTCCGCCTTTTTTTTGTGTGTCAAACACGATCATTATAACTTTATTTTTTACCGAGGAAATACTCACGGGTCAGGGAAGAAAAAGCCGCGGCTGAAAGCAAAGGCGTAAGGAGAAGGAGTGAGTGCCCGGGAGAGCAGGGGCAGGGAAGCCGTTGTAAGGTGAGTGCGCTCCGGGATAGTTTCTTTGTTGTGTGTGCAGCAGCAGCAGCAGCAGCAACTTTCACGCCGCAGCAGTGGCAGCTGCTGCTTCGCTTCGTGTTGTACGCTCGAAGTTTTGGGATTTTTGACATATTTTGCATATTCCCGCTGCCACTATGCTGATTCAGTGCCTCGTGTGTTTAGCGGGGAGTTCCCTTTTTATTTACTAAGCCGCTCGTGCTGCAATTGAAGTGACTTTCTAGGCGTCCCTCGCTGAGTTACTTTGTGGACTTTTTTTCTTTTGAGGTATTATTAGCCCGCAAGCTAACCAGCTAGCATTTCAGCTCGAGTGGGGTTAGCGCTGACCTGTCTGTAACATTGTAACGTACTATATCCACCGAAGGACAGAAAGTAGCATTTCTCGTGACACTTTGAAGTCTTTGTAGAGTTTTTTTTTAACTAGCTTACCGGGCCCAGCAAGATGGAAGTTGTTATTTTTTTGTTTCCACTTGGGAACCAAAGGCAGATTTGCCAACTCACACACAGTTAGCCACACAGTTACCATTGAGTGTGATTTCATTTGCCCCCCCACCCTCCTCCTTTTTTTTCTTTTTTCTTTTTTCTTTTACGTGCTAGCAGATTCATGGGATTCATTTCTCGATATTGTGAAAGTTTCTCTAACATGTGAGACTGGTTTTACGGGTTCAACAGAAGTCAGTGAAGAAATGCATAAATAACACCCTTGTTCTTCCACAACACAATTACTCTGACTGAATTATCAAAGTGGTGAGCTGTGACCTTTTGAGTTCACGTCAAGTTAAGTGCCTAAACAGCCAGATAACTTTGCTGTGGAGTAGTTCACACTGATACTTAGGGTATTCAAATGCAGGGTGAAATCTGAAAGTGCTATGATGAAATCAGGCTTAGTTAATCACAGTGCCACTGCTTTTTTTTTCTTCTTCTTGGAGTAGAAGACAGCCCGTAATGTGCATGTGTCTTGTTGTCAGTGTTTGCTGAGCTCATAGCTTTATTTAGCTCAAAGCTCCAGCCACCAGCCCCTCAGCGCACTAAACACCTGACCTTTTGGCCACTGGGGGCTGTGTTGCAAATGGCAGAGCTGCATCTGACTTGACTGAACTATGTCCTAATTTAACATTTACCATAAGCCTCCTCAGTCACAAAGCCGTGGCTATGACGCCTCGGCTGAAATCACAGTTTCCCTGAATGCTGGCCAAATTGCTCCGGAGTAATCTTACACTCTGTCTGGTTATGCATTTCCCAGCCACTTTATAGCATCACTCATACATCAGTGTAATCCAGTCCTATCAATAGACAAAATGCTCATGCTTCGGTCAAAGTTTCTGAAAGAATCAACTCATCTCGACTTAATGTTTTCTATTCAGGTAATAGGAGTTGCATTGGGCCGCATTAACATGTTATACTGCAATAGAAAAGTGTGTGTTGTGTATGTGTAGGCTATGTTTGTGATGTGGCTACACAACGTTTAAAAGGGATGTGGTCAATTTCATCACTACCACAAACCTCAACAATGTGCCTCGTCAATCAAAAGTTTCAAAACTGAACATTACTGTATTTCATGGGCTTTCTGACTCTGTTGCATTGTACTGAATTACATTGTGTAGCCTATATTATGTACCGCTGAGTACACCAAAGTTTGCTATTTAGCCTACTGTTAATCAGCTGTATCAGTGTTTAGGTTAACTGACGTGATTCAATCAAGTTAACTTAAGGTTTGTTGACACTGGCTTTACTTCGTCATTGGTTGGGGACCCACAGACATGTAAAAAAACAAAACAAGAATAACTGCTAAATCAACTTTCTGCAACTTATTACACTTTTTGTAATTAAGTATTTCCATCTCTGAATATTATAAGGGCACTGACTCCTAACGGTGTGTATAAGTGTCAGCTACAAGGTCAACAGATATTGAATAATAAATAACACTTCAAAATGAAGTAAATCATCCCGCTTTCTCTGACTGAAATATAGTGGTCATGAAATAACAGTGGGTGAACTGTGATTTGCTGATCTTTCAAAAGTCAGGCCAAAGCATATAAAATCATAAAAGCAAAAGAAACGTTGACAGCTTAGTCACCATAAACTCAATAACTCATTGGAAAATAATATAAAGTGTCAGTAAAATGAATTATACACCAAACATCAAAACATAGAGTGAAAATCAGAAAGCACAAAGAACACTGACATCAGTTAGTATCAGTTTTTCCTCCTGTCCTCTGATGGCCTCCCTCTGCTGCTGGTGGAGTTAACATCCAGCAACTACCACTGGTAGAAAGAGGAGGCGCTGGTTTGTCTCAGCCAGTTATTAGGCTCACAGCAATTTGTCAGGTTTTTTGAGAATTGTGGAAAACTAAGATAATCAGTCAGACCACACAACTTTTTAAAAAAAGAACAGTTTTGCCCAAGCTTTGACAGCACGTTGTGGTTGTGTAAAAGGGTTAAAACTTAGCTTTTCTATGTGCTTGTTGAACAGGTGGTTTGATAAAGTTCCTATTACACTTTTGACAGTAATGCCAAGTACAGTAATAATTGTCAGCACAAGTTATTTTTACTTCCCATAGTGTCCATCGCACCCTCTCTGCCCTGTTATGTGGAGCATACAGCCAAGCAACATGAACGCAAACAATACAATATACAATAGATGTGTGGTGATTAATGTTTATAATATAGGATATTGCTGGCTGCTGCTGCAAAAAAAATCAACGTATGGGAAATGATGCATTGATTGCTTACAGTGACTGATCGCGGCGGCCCCAGAGACAACATCTTCTGAGTTGCTGCCATCCCACACAGTACTTTGAAGGCTGACACATTTCCTCCCCTTGAATATCAAAATGTTCTTTTGAGCTTTGCTCTTTCCTAACCATCTCACCAGTGCTCGTCAAATCTCTATGGCAACAGCACAGTCCCGTCAGCAGTGATTGAAACTGGGAAGGCCCTGTGCAGAGAGTGTCCAATAAGCCCACCACAGCAGGGGAAGCTCAGTGACCACACTGATCCTCTGTGGTTCTCCTGTGGCCGGGACCATGTTAGCCACACTCTGGAAAACATTACACACCAAGCAGCACTCATGTTGCATATGTGTGCCTGTCTTTGAGGAGAGTTGGAGCATCTTCAACAATAGCAAAAGAATGTGTAATTTCCTCATGTGGCCTAGGCAGGCAAGGTTGCGGGCTTCTGGGAAGTTCATATGGCTCGAGTGTTGCCTTTGGAGCTTGTTTCTGTAAAACGCTTAGTAGAGTAGAACGATTAACCAGTCGCACCGTCCCTAACTATAGTCAATTTGTCATCTATCATCTTCCATCTACTGGTGTAACCTTAATAGCTAGACCAACTGGAAGTGTCTTCATTGACCTTGGCCAGTGTCTCATACATTTACAACCTCTTAATGTTTTTCCATTTTGTTTGTCAGGTCTTTAACCCTGGATGCCGCAGCTATTAATATACTCTACCCATGGAACCTGTAAACAACTTCAGATGAATCTGATCTCACTCTGGGTTAAGTGTGGAGACATTTGAAGTCCAAGAAATCTGTCACCATTCTCAACAGCCGCAAAGTTAATCCTGGTGCCGTCTGTCCATCAGAGTGTGTGTGATGTAGATTAGTAAAAACAAACTTCAGGGCCACCCTGGAGTTTAATTACTTGCCTTGCATTGGCACTCATGCATATAAAACACATGCTTGTTTTAATTTGTAAGCATAGGATGCCATAATATTCTTCTGTTGTGATTAATTGGTCTCCATTGCTAATACTGATAAAAGGAAAGTTCATTCCTAAAGGTATGATAACAGTAATACATAACATAAAGTTACTTTAGAGCTGCAAGAATCATCATTAACGCTAGATTAACTTTTTGAACAGTGAAGATTTTGAAATGGCCATGGTGCATATGGTACAGCAGGACAGCCTAAACCCAGTGGGTGTGGCCATCAACAAGGCCAGTTCTTGATTTTACTTCTTTGGGAAACCCCTTGTCCCTGTTTCCAGCTTCTAATACTTTGCCATGAATTTTTTTATCCAGTCTTAATTCAAACCATATTTTGTAACTTCAGTCCATGTGCAGTTCATGTCCGTCAGAGCTTATCGATATTATGGCAGTTTTTAACACAGAGTTTCAGCACCCATCGCTGCACACAACACAAATAATTGGAGCATGTTGTTGCTGCCTGAGACTGATAAAACTGTTTACTAAAAACACTGCTGCATTATCAGAGCCTCTCTTTTGAGGATTAGTTGTAACAAAACATTACTTGTAATTAAACAATTCGTCTGGTCAGACTTGATTGGCGGGCTGGAGTGTGCTCAAGGGCTGCCAGTTCGATAGTAGGCTATGTAAGGCTTTAATATTAAGGGCTGGCCTACATGCTATTTTTATTTTTGTATTCATGGAATGGCATAGTGTCACTACTCTGTATTGACCGATATGCAAGTTGAGGTATCGTGATAGCGTGAGGGGGGGAAAAAACTGGCACTGGAACATCTCTCGTCCTGATGCAGTCATACAGGATTATTCTCTGTCTCTGTTCCTCCAAAGAATGTCGTCTGGCGATGCCATCGCTGCACACAAGGCAGTCATGGTGGAACAAGTTACCAGACTCAGACTCAATCAGAGCAGGGACGTCTCTCTCCAACTCTCAAGAATCCCTTGAGTCATCTCTTCCTTGATCGCCTCCTTTATTAATTTCACTTATGCACTGTTGCCCATAAAGTTGGAATCATTTTGTTTTCAGACACATTCCTACTTTTATTCCTATTTATAAACATCAGTATTCACCTTTTACCATGCGCAGTGGTTAGCCTACTGAGTCCCAGTTACCAGTTTTGAGAAGACATACACTTTATCAAGAATAAATCATATATATTGTCACAATCATTTCATGAGAAGAGGTCAAATAAATATTTTATTCCAACTTAATGGGCAACAGTTTGTGTCCAACTAGCACTTTCTGTGTCCTTAAAAGGCATTTATTTACCTGATCTCTTTCCACTTTGTCTTATTTCATCCAAACCAATCACCTATGGTCAATACTGTCAACATTAGTTCAGTGCACCAGGCCACCAAAACAAAACATGTCGACTTTGTGGAACTTCTACAAAGTGTATAAGACTGATATAATGCACACCATTTTCAGTCCTTGCCAAAATGTTGTTGTGGGCGTAGGGGTGTGTATTGTTGAATTTCAGCTGTTGGTTAAGAAATGTAAATGTTTCAAACCACAAAAATCCCTTTTAGTTTATCATTACCAGTGTGCAGACTATACGCTTTAGGATTTGTATATTCTGCTTTAATAGATCCCTTAAACTGGAATGTATTTTTAAAACACCCAGGTGACAGCTGCATTAATTTCTTTAACCCTGCTGATTGCAATTCCTTTTTTGTCTAAATTCATCAGCTATCAAAACAAATACTGCTCTGCTTTCTCATTATGGCGGATATTTTGGTCTAATGCATTTTTAATGTGGAACAAAGCCTTGAAACTGGAGTTCAGAACAAGAATTGTCAGTAGGATTTTTTCTGTTTTTGTTGATGCACCAAATTGAAATTTCTCACTTATTTTTCTTATTATTGGGCGTTCAGGCCTTTAATTGATAGGACAGCTGTAGAGAGACAGGAAATGGGGAGACGGAAAGGAGGAACAACATGCAGCAATGGGCCACCGGTGGGATTGAAATAGGGCTGCTGTGGCGAGGAGTATAACCTCTGCACATGGGGCGCCTGCTCTCCCCAGTGAGCTAAACAACGCCCTGCACAATTTTTATATTTGTATATCATTAATTGCTTTCCATCAGTAACCACCAACCCCCCCGAAAAAGTCATAAAACTGTGACATGTCATCAGAAACATGTCATTGTCCTAAGTTTATATAAAATGCTTTGCAGCACTACAGAGTTATTTGAAATGTATCGTCCTGTGTGTTCAAGGTGTGTTGTGGCCGGAGCCGTCATCATTGCGTCGGAGTGGAGTTGCCGTGGCAGCCCTGACGGGGCGCAGGAGGAGGAAGGCAATGGAGAGGGACTGGCCGATGGCGCAGACCGTGGATTGGACGGTGACCCTGAGGGAGTGTGGAGTACAGACATTGAGCAGAGCTTTCAGGAAGCTCTGGCCATCTACCCTCCCTGCGGCAGGAGGAAGATCATACTTTCTGACGAGGGGAAGATGTATGGTGAGGAGCGCTGTATTTGTTGTCATTCAGCCGTCTTATTATCTCCTTTTGCATCCAGTCTCTTTCCCCAATATCTAATCTAATCCAAAGGCCAAAGTTGAAGTCTATGTGTCTGTAGTGATTGCATGCTAAGATTGAACATGAGGGGAAAAGACAACAAAGTTGTTTGTGAGGAGCTTTGACCAAACGCTGTCTCTCACAGAACAAACGCATATATTTTGCAATAATCACTCACAGTTGCAGAATATTAGGACAATATTTCACTGTATACTTTTTACAGCATATTTCATATTACATGTAATTCCGATTCCACTGTACATATTTGTGGTTATATGGTTACACCACAATTTCAGAAGCAGAAAATAGATTCATGAAGAAATCTAAATGATGAAAAGCCATGTAACATTAAGTTAAGTTGTGTGTACAGTGATACTATTTAGTAAACATAACTTATAAGCACGAGGGCCAATAGTCAATATCCCATCTGTGCACACTCGCTGACTCTTCAATTTCCCAGAATAATAGAGCATTAAACTGAAACTTTATTCCTGATGTTGTTTGGCTCCCCAAGGAGCCACAACAAAGCCCTGTAGTTATCTGCTCTGTGCACTTTGGAAGCCAGTGGTTTATTGATTCATCCTGTAAAGGTCTCTTGGTTTGTACCCCGGTGATCTGTTTGCAGCAATTTTGTGAGAGGTCATCGGGCAGCCAGCCGTGACGGAGCGATTAGACAGTGGGGTCAGTGGAGAGAACAGAAGACCTGACATTTCAGGCCAGGTTAAGTTAAACATATGCAGGCGTTGCTCAGTTGCACAGTATCTGCCAACTGACTGGTTCATATTTGTCTAACCACTACTATAGTGCTTGCGTTCATGAAATGTGACCTTTGTTGTTTTTAGTTGGATCTTTCAGGATGCTGACTTTGAGCAGGGCTTTGATGTATTATGACCATTTCTTCCTCCTTTATTGAAAGGCTTGGCTGGTGCCCAACATTCCTCGCATTTTTCTTATTTTTTTGGCTGAGAGTTGGCATTCCCGCCTGCAGCAGTCTGTGTCGTGCATCTGTGTATGTGTGAGGGTCTGTTGAGAGGCGAACGGGATATGTGATCCCGCGCGACAGAGAGGGAAAGTTTGTTTCAGCATTGCAGGATTTTCTCCTTTTGTGGAAATGTGGGCTCACTCACTGTGTTGACCACCCCCACTTCCCTCTCAATAAACAAGAATAGTCCCACTGGTACACACAGTCACACATTGGAAAGCGAAACTGACACTTAGAACATAATACTCATGCTCCTGTTAACCCACCAGTTTCTAATTTTCAAACCAGTATGTAAGGCGAGGCGACGCCCCCACACTTCAGTCACTGCCTCTGCACACAATCTAGTGGGAAACTTTAAGAAACCCCCTTTTTATTGTTTGAGTTCTTCTTAAATTTGTTGTGATTTGTATAAACGGTTAGTTTGGCTTTAGAAATGCATGGAATGGTTTGGAGCACTCTAATCACCTCAATCAGGTAATCACATCATATATTATAAATCTACTAACATGTTTAACAAGCAGAGTACAGATATTCATAGCAACATTTGAATTACTTTATACTCCACATGTACATTTCTAACTTGTATGCACCCTCCAGTAGCATATCTGCTTCTATTCAGGTGGCAGATGTTACAGAAGCGGTGCTGGCAGTTTGCCAGAGGCCTGTGTACAGACGAATGAATAGAAGTCTTTTTCAAACATGAAGCCAACTCAGAAAAGTTGGCCGTTCCTACTGTTCATGTCTGCAAGTGTTCCATCATGTAGATAGATGTAGATACCGCAGTCAAGCGATTGAAGTTAGTACTGATATGATTTAGCTAGAACAATCAACCACACAGTTTCGCTTCATGCACAAAGAAAAGAAAACATTTCAGCTATTAGGATTATGCAAACCCAGACTATACTTGAATATGAGGATAATATTAATATAATGCTTTAAGACGTTTAAAGCTTTTTCATCAGGCACGAATTGGCCTGTGTATGTAGACTGCTGGACTTGACGTGATTTATTTATTTTGAGCAGTTTTAGTTTGAAGAGTTAAAAAAATAAACAATAGACAACTTGCAATAAATGTTTGCTTATTTAAACCAACACTCACTGTCAATTAGAATAACATATTCAACTTAGAAATAACCCTCCCACTTAAATCAGGCCTGTCGGCATTGAACTTTGTCTCCCTGCTGTCTTCACTCTCAGTCATATGTTACTAGCATGATGTCATCCTGGATTATGGTTTCAAGTATGTGTTTCCAAATTCGGATGATCAGCAGACAGATCACTTGCCCTTGCACTCACTGGTTGACACACATTAAACTGGGGCTACTTGTTTATATGATGATATTGTAGTAATAGTAGTATTTTAATGAAGTAGGTTAGAGAGAGTAGTATTTTAATGAAATAGGTTAGAGAGTGCAGTGAGGGTTTGTTTCAACACCATTTCTGTCTCAGCTGTGTGCAGTGGTGTTGTATGTGGTTTCAATAAATTATAACGGGATTCAAGAATTTCTGTGACATGTGGTGGGAGATTCATGAGCATCACCAACCTATTCTTAGTAAAAATGTAGCTTTAGAATAGTCATGTATTGTTTGTTTTGGTAGATTTTCTAAATGTGTTCACCTCTGAAAATCACACCACATCTAGGCTTTAATCACTTGCCTGTGAGAACTTCACTAAATGACGAAGAACCAATTAAAGACTAAAAAAATAACTCTACCTAATGTGAAAAATAACACATTTAACAACAACCAACCTATATAGCAATCAATAGCAATAGAGCTATCTTTAATAGAATTTTTAAGTCAGAAGAAATTTGCTGAATGGCTATTGTTGTTATGTTTCAAAATTGTTATAAAACTGTGGTCTGCAACTTTTTTCCTAGCTTTTTGATAAATACAGGCTTAGGTGGAAAAAACTCAAGACTTAGTAAATTAAATTTTGGAGGGGTTGTAGTTGAATTTGCCCATTTACTGGCAATATTAATGCAAATTGAGACAAAAACAGGCTCATTCATCTTGAAAAATGCATTTTTGGCACTGGCGCCCTGCTAACCCTGCTGAGAGGATCACACTCTGTATCCCCGAAATGAAATATGTCACTACTAAAATGTTAGGAGTTATATCTTACTGTTTGTCTTGCTGATTTTTTTAGACCCGGTTAAATAAGTCCCCACGTATAGAAAAAGTGCCTGCACTTTATTGTTTACACCCCTTTTTTAAGGACATTTTCATCTCTACTTTCAACAATGAAGCAGATGAGCAAAGGCTTAGTCTGAAAAGTAAGATAAATAGCACTGAACAAAAGTAAGTTCTTGGAATATAATGCTGTATTTCCTAACTTCCCATCTTACCGATATCCTCTCATGTTGAGGTGTAAATTAGGCGCCGTGCAGCAAATCTGTTGAGTTCTTGTGAAAAACCCTTTAGCCTTTTGTGGTGTGGTGCTAGGCTGCAGGAAAGTGCATGTGTCCTGTTTTGGGAATTGGAGCAGACTGCTGTGTCTGAGTCAGCCCCTTTTGTTGATTTTTGGGGAAATCTGTGTTCTGGTAACTTCACAGCGCTGATGTGACTCAGCCTGATGTGACCTAAGTCCCGACAGCATCGCACCACTTCCCAGAAAGCAGGATGGTGATGGTGATGGTGATGATGTTAGAGCACATGTATATGTGAATAATTGATTGAAGTAATGAAATCAGTATGTAAGGTTTACTCAATCACCTTTATCTTGAACTTCTCTTTAGGTCTTTGCAGTGGAGTGAATCAAAGGTTACTCACCAGTTGCTATTGTCGACAAATGGGTCATCAGGTGTGGGCTGGGGACGGGGGAGGCAGAGAGAGAAGGGCTGACCACGCAGTCTGTGCTGACCGCAGTTTGGAAATCTGTTAACTATATGATGACCGCTCCTCTCTTTTCACCCTGAATTCCCATCATTTGTCCATCTGCTTAGGAGCACAGCCAGCAAGCAAGGCAAAATCCAAGTCCAAATTAACACAGGCTGTCCGTAATGGGAATATCATACAGCCACAAAATTGAGAACTTGAACGCTTGTGTCTGTGCGTGTTAGAGACACCTCAGGCTAAGCACAAACTTTCATATTATCCTGGCTTCCTTTCACATGTATTTTGAGGATGGAAAATCTAATTGATTTTCTCTTTCTTTGCACCAAAACTTGATCAGAGAATCCAGTGCAACTCAAAAGTAGATGTGAAAAAGTTAAAATCCTCAATGTCACTGTGGCGGCTTAACTGAAAAACATGGGGGGACTCAAGGTCTTGCCAGGTTTGTTATGATTGTACTTAAGAGGATTAGCATTGTAAGATAGAAACCAAAATAGAGACCGTCTGGTCTGTACTGCTGGACAGTGTAGTGTTTCAGTAGAAGTTAGATCACATTCAGATTATTATTAAAGTATTACAGCACTTGTCATCACTCCCTTCTAGGTTCAGTGAATAAACAAGCTTGATTGCAGCAGTTGATAAGAGAGTGGTGTAATTAAAAGCATGTGGATCTATTTTGTGACTGTACCACAGAAAAATAAAAGCAAGACCAACTCTGGATGCATTCCAGTGAACAGCATATCGGTATCAAACTTGACCTAAATGGCAGCTATCATCATGGTTTTTAACAGCCGTTTTCCTGTTGCCACAGTGGTTACAACTAACTATCTTAGATCATTTCGATAGAAAATTGCACAACTCCGTTTTTGAAAACTGACTCTGTCCAGTTTTAGTTCATCATAAAAATTATAGGGTCTCACACAGTGCAAGTCTTGTTTTGCCAACAAAAGGGGGCCAGCAACAGGGGACTGTTTACTACCAAGTAGGTGTACTGTAATAATGTGGATACTGAGTGAGGACAGGCTGTAACAGAGGGGTGACTGAGTTGTCGGTCACATTTGAGCAGCAGGCATATTCTGTTTCAGTGATCTTTAGGAAAATGTTGATCCTCTGTCTCTGTCTCATCCAATGTACAGTCTGCCCACTGACACCCATGAATTATCACATAAAAGCTAGTATTCAAATAAGGGCCCCAGGCAAAAGCTACATGAACAAATAAAGGACGGTTCTTCTCACTATAACAACTCACATGACAAATTCAGTTTAATGTAGCCTACCACAGCACTAATTCAACAACAGTCATTTCATGCTCACTGCTCTGAGTATCTCTTCTTTTCAAGTGTAACACATATCAAAGGGAATGCCACTTAACCTCTAATGTGTGAGAATCTGTGGAAAGATTTTACTGTTAGGCCAAGTAACATCTGACATGGCTCCTGCTGTACCAATGGAATTAGTGATGTGGACATGGGCATTATTATGAATTTATCAAGACAACAGCAAAATCTGGGGAAAGTTATGGTTTTATGTAAAAGTGGGGGCGGAGGAAATGGGAAATAAAAACCTATCCCCAATAAAGGCCTGGCACTTTGAGCCACTGACACACATAAGGGTCAGTAATAGGAAATGTATGATATACTGGGTGAATAAAGTCAACTTTGTGAAATGGATCACTAATACTTGCAGGTTGTCCCAGCCCTTATCGTTTTTTTTTTTACTCCCTGGCATCTTACCAAAACACATTTGTGCATATTTTGGTTGCAGACAACATTTGTGTGTTTTTAATATAACTGGTCTCACATTTAACTGTTTCAATTCCAGGTCGAAATGAGCTGATAGCTCGCTACATCAAGCTACGAACAGGGAAGACACGCACGCGCAAACAGGTATGTTCAGGTGTTTTTGAAGACATAAGCATTTACATGTGTTTAATATAATGGGATATTACTGGTGTCCACTGATGTTTTCTTTATGTTGTTGTAAATTACTCATTCACCTTGTGAGAAACACAGTTGTACCAAAACTATTTTGCACTATGCACCATTTTATGAATAAGAGCTTTTTGATCTTTTGTCTTGTATTTTTATTTAGAATATAAACCACACATTTGTAACCAGTATAATGACAATACAACTGATTCTGTTCTGTTATTATGGACGATGGCTGTTTAAATTGCAAAAAAATCATCATATGTGTCCAGGTGTCTAGTCACATTCAGGTTCTGGCACGTAAGAGGGTACGAGAATACCAGGCGAGCATCAAGGTGGGTGCCCGCTCTTCCAGCTCTCCCTTCTCTCTGTAGTCACATCGCCTCCTCTTTTCCTTTTCTTTTTTCTTTCTTTTCCCTTTATCCTGTCTTTCTTCAGGTCTCTAGTCACCTGCAAGTCTTGGCCAAGAGAAAGTCTCGTGAGATTCAGTTTAAGCTGAAGGTACACATGCTCACTGCCTTTGCAATGCTAGCCGCTTCGCTCTGCATGCCCCCCCAGATCCAGCTTGACCCACTGAACCAGCAAAGATGTCTCTGTCAGAGCTTATGGCAAGTTCAGACTCCTGTGTCATGGTGTTACAGCACCTACCTGTTAGACCATAGTTGACCTGCACCCCCTGATAAAAGCAACATAGTATATAGCATGGGGCACAGGGAATCTGTGGACATCTAAAGAACTAGTTGGTCTGATTTGTCTAGTTGAACCAACTCTCCTCCCTTTTCACTGCTTAGGCAGCAGAGAACTCTTTTAGATTTTATTATATGATTTTAATCTATTGCTGAATCCAGTTATCTGAACCTAATCTGAATCCTTTCAACCCCCTTAAGGAATTTTATCAAGTGTATTGTTCAGTATTGTGAGCTTAAAATTATTTCAACTCAAAGATGGTGAATCACATTTTTTATATCTAATGCTCACAGTCTGTACCTACAATATGAAAATGAGATGACAAGTTAGTATAACTACTGTATTTAACAAGCTACTGTCTAATAAATTCAGATTAAACTTGTGATCACACATCAGTGTTACAAAGTGATGTGTTTTTTCATAAACTGAATACAAACACCAGCTGCAGAGCTTGTATTAAAGAAGAAGAGGAGGAAGAGAACTGACTGCAATAATTTAATTTACCATTTTTATTGTCTGTTTTGTGAAACAACTTACTTTGTTCTTTCTTATTGGATGAGAGATTCAGTCATATCACAATTTAACTCCTTCAGTTGAATTGGATCAGGTTCCTAGACCCCATCCCTAAATGCATGACATCCATGCTACGTTGTCGTGATGCCACAGTTCCTATACTAACATATAAGGCAGGAGCACTGGAAGGCCTCGATGGAGAAGAAAAAAGCTTATTAACTTAGTTACATGATCATAATATTGTTATGGCGCTGAGATAGTGTTGTGCACCAGGTGTAGCAGTGTCGCAGGCTCAGGCTTTGCAAACTCCTTGTATTATCAGACATTTTCTTTGGTGCGTGCTTGTCAGCTTTACAGGCCTCTTTCATTTGCTTTTTGGCGATATTTGAAGTTGTGTAATATATAATTGGTCATTTTTGTTCAAATGCATGGCAATGGACTATTTTACAGAGTTTATGGCCTAGGGTAGAGTTGCATGAGAATCAGTAGGTGGCATGGTTGACCTAAGCATGTACATGGCTGTAGTAAATGCACATGAAGACCTGCATACACACAAACATGCAAGAAGATTTTAATGAGCCGCTCATTCATGAATTTCAGTTTTCTGATCTCGCTCTTGAACGTTTCCCTCAGTTCTTTGTATCTTTTCTGTTTAAGCACTCTTCTTGTGGTTTTACCATACCCTGTTATAAAGGCTGTTTGTGACATCATTTTTGCACCGAAGGCATTTAATTTGCTGCTCTCTAATTAACATTTGGAGAGGATCAGTTGTTCAGATTTCCAGGTCAGTATTTTATCTGGTATGAATGTCAGCAGTCGGCTTTAAGGCGGCACAGATTAACGGGATGGAACTTCTGCTGCTAATGTAAGAAATGTTTTTGATTTTGAGCTTAGCATGTGGGATGATGTAGGTTTCTACTTTAGTCACTTGTAGCAGCTATGTGCAGCGGGCAAGGTGTTTTCCACGATTGCCCAACAGTGACTCTGTGATCTGCTTTCATTTTGTGTGTGCTGAAGTTAATTAATATCGTGTTTTTTCTGCCATAGGCCATGAACTTGGTAAGTTTTGGTTACACATCTACAGTTTTCTGCTTCAGGCTTAATGCTTTGTGGTGGGCATCACATTACTTCTAGTCCACAGTGCAGTTCCTCTGCCAGACTCAAAAATCCTGCTCATTACTCTTTTGTTTTTAGTGGCTTTAGTAAAATACTGGTGATGGCTCCAGTTAGCTCTCCTAGCCTGCTAGCGCGGTGCCCCTCCTGCTTTGGCATCCCCCTGTATCTGCTTTGCACTCTGTCCTGTCTTCCCTCATTACTGCATCATGTTGAAGTAAGTTGGCTGGCTCGCTGTCTAAACTGGCCTTGAAGTTTTCGCTGACTATGTAATAACCAATTTTTTCTGGCGAGGTTTTTTCAGGACGGAGCTTTTTCATTGTGTGTTACTTTGTTTTTCTCATTCAGGACCAGGTATCCAAAGACAAGGCACTGCAGACGGTAGCCAACCTCTCATCAGCTCAGATTGTGTCTGCGAGTGTAATGAAACCCCAGACTCCCTTCCCTCCACCAGTCAGAGTGAGACACAAACACACAGACAGACACACATCTGTTTTTTTTACCTTCTGGGTAAAAGTCTGAGTAATACTACCCCCTTTCCCTTCTTTCCTTTGTCTAGTTTTGGCCCGGCCCTGTGCCAGGACAGCCTGGACATTCTCAGGAGTAAGTATCACTGGCAGATGACTGCGTTTTGTTTGTGAAACCGGAGAAAGTTTTCCTATTAAGTTGTAACAGTTGCTTATTTTTCAGTGTTTATCTTTCTGTTTACAGCATTAAACCCTTTGCACAGCCACCATACACTACACTACCAGCCCCTGTCCCCGCACCTATCAGTAAGTATGAACACCGGCCAACTGATTTGACCTAATCGTTGTGATGACTGTCGTCATCATTGTGTTGGTTTGAATGTTCGGCAGGTTATGAGCCCCTCCCACCACCTCGCCCTCCAGCTATAGCAGCTCCTGTATGGCAAGACAGAACCATTGCCTCATCAAAACTACGGCTACTGGAGTTCTCTGCTTTTATGGAGACGCAGAGAGACAGAGAAACGGTAAGGACGTTATTTTTTTAATGAAAAATCATCATTGCCTCTACATTTTCCCCTACTCCTGTCTTTCTTACCATTCCTCCTCTCTTCCAACAGTACAAACATCTTTTTGTACACATTGGCCCATCGAACCCAAGCTACAGCGATCCTGTGCTGGAGTCCATCGATGTGAGGCAGATTTATGACAAGTTTTCTGAGAAGAAGGGAGGCCTGAAGGAGCTGTATGAAAAAGGGCCGCATAATGCATTCTTCCTTGTCAAATTCTGGGTCAGTACACAAAACTACAGTTCCCACAGTGACAAGATTATTTTGACCACTGTTTTTTGTCACAGGAATTCAGAAAATTTGACACCGTAGACAGGGAATTTTATTCCATTCATTTGCACCATAGATTTCGAGTGAGTGTTTGTTTACAGTAGGAGGTCATAACCTGCTACACCACATGGGGGAAGCAAAGCTCATGTGATGCTTAAGCAATGGTTTTAACACGAAACAACTTCTTCAGTAGTAGGTGCTTTGATGATGTGACAAGCATGCTGTTTGATCTACACATGCAGAATCACAGAAAATTTAGTAATTTTGAGTGATAAGTGTATTTGGCTACATGCGTGTGTGATCTAGTGCAGTTACTGTAGTAGTCTTTTTTCTTATCATTTTCTACTCTTCTCTTTCCTTTCACATTTACTTTCTGTTTACTTTCCCCCAGGCTGACCTGAGCAGTGACATCGAGGAGGGTTCTGGTGCCTTTTACGGTGTGAGCAGCCAGTACAGTGGAGCAGAAAACATCACAATCAGTGTTTCTACAAAGGTCTGCTCCTTTGGTAAACAGGTAGTGGAGAAAGTTGAGGTGAGAAAATCAGCTCGGTATTTTAAGATACATGAAGTATGTCAGTATGTCGTATCGGGCAATGTCAATATTAATTTTAATTGAGACACACGATTCCTCCCCATCCAGACAGAATATGCACATTTGGAAGGAGGAAAGTACGTGTTTCGCATCCATCGTTCGCCCATGTGTGAATACATGATCAACTTCATCCACAAACTCAAACACCTGCCAGAGAAATACATGATGAACAGTGTACTGGAGAACTTCACCATACTACAGGTGTGTGAGAAAGTTAACTATATGACCATTACAACAAATATTGTGAGATACTTACCATGAAAAGTTGTGATGTAATATCTCCTCCCTCAGAGCATTTCCTCACAGACAGATGTGGGCCACAGCTTTCACTGTAGATATCTTTATTCAGCCAACTTTGAGATTTTGTAAACATTGTTTAGCAGAGATAATGGTCATATATTTTGTCTTTTCCAGTGAGCTAAAAAGTAGCTTAAAAAAAATGGTTGAACCATCTCATCAGATTACACTATTTGGTCAGTTTGTTTGTTTTTTCACTCCACAATATGTCCCTCTTCTCTCGTCTCTTGCTAGGTGGTGTCCAACAGGGAAACTCAGGAGACTCTGCTGTGCATTGCCTTTGTGTTTGAAGTATCCACCAGCGAACACGGAGCACAGTACCATGTTTATCGACTAGTTAACGACTAGCAGCACCTTGCGTGCCTGCAGAGACTCTCCACAGACTTTTTCATGCATAGAGCAAAAAAAAACAACACTATTTCCAGCTCAAACACACACAAACCCCACTCCTCTACTCTAAATGCACTCGTTTTAGCAGACCAACAGTCCCACTGCAGTCACACCCAATGTTTAATGTGTATGCATTTCCAATGCTGCAAACCAGGCCCACGTCTAAGTGAGTGTGCACAATTCTCAATGCCAAGCTCAAATTATTTCAACTTATGGCAGAAATTTTATTCACTGACAAATATATAGAATGAAAACATAAAATAAAAGAAGAATATTGAATGAAGTGTAATCGATGATATTCTTCCGTCATATACAATGAGGTTGAATCTGTGATGCACCAAAAGTAGAGACTAGACAGTTTTTCATGCACACATATTAAATCACAGTTGTGACTGATGTGAGACGAGTTTGAATATAGGTTGGAAAACAAACCATTTAATCAGTGTTAATGTAACTCTGCCACAATAACTTTTTTTTTTCTTCTACAGTTTGTATTGTCTCTGTAAGGTAGGAATTGAATGAGCCTGTAATGGTGTATCTTCTGTCACTGCTTTAAGCGGAGTCGTGATCTTCAGTTTGTTCGATCAAAAACTCTGAAGGATCATATGACACAAAGAATGAGTGTGCCTCTTCTCAGAATATAATGCACTACAATGTAAAGACATACCGGTCGTATTTATATTTGAAACACAGTGTCACAAGTGTATAGAGAGCCATCATTTTAGGTGTTTTTGTTGTCATAAAGGTCTCCAGTGGTACGTGGTGGCGTTGGAAGAAGATTTGTGCTCAAATCTCAAGGAGGTGTTGAAAAGTTTGACTCACTTGCCTTTTGGAAACAACAAAATGGTTCACACACGGTTTCAGATTCAGTTCACACTTGGGTGTCAGCAGCATTTTGAGTGAGAGAATTACCTTTTACTGTTCATTAGACACAATACTGTTTTTACTCCGACTGTGTGGGCTTGCTGCAGTATTTCTACCTCCACGTGAGTTGGGATGAGAATGTGCTTTGGTTCATAAAGCCTTAACCTGAGGAGCACTGATGTATAGGATGTGTACACTACACTTGCAATGGTACTGTTTTATAAGCCAAAACTAGGTAAAAGACTTGTTTTTGTAAAGATGAACTTTGATCTCTTTTGTATTTTACCAGGACAGCTAGAAGTGTTACACTAAACATCATAAATGATGGCTGTTTCAGTTTTTTTCTTTCTTTTTGATGTATGCAAAATGTCTGGTACAGACCACGCTAAAGATACCCATACCACACTTGAGTAGATTTTTGCCTGATAACACTAACATACTATCCAACTGACACTTGCTTTTTTTTTCTTTTGTTCTATGTAATGGTTTTGATTTCTGGTACACATGGCTACCAGTATTTTTTTTTTTAACTTACTTGACGCTATCACGCCCTCTCCTGACGGGATCATGTTAAACCATGTGGAAAGTAAGGATTTGTCTTTTGACCATATATCATGAAAGTAAGAGCCAACTGGCTCGGTTTAAGATAAGATCTTCATTTAATATTCACTGTGTGGTTGGCCAAAAGTGTTTTATTTTATTATTTCTTTCCTATCTGTGTAATCTGGTTGGCTGTGCCTCATCACTCCTTTGGTCAAGGCTGCTCAGTGAATTAAAAATGTGCCTTCATGCTGTACCAATAAAATCACAAGGTGTTTGCAGAATCATGTAGCCTTAAGAGTCTTGATAGTCACATTTAGACTATTTAATCAGACAGGAAATCATACATTTAAAAAAATGTCATTTTTCACTAGAATTTCTAATGCATAATTTTGCAATTTAAGTTCTTGCACAGATACTTTTATTTTGTAGACAATATTTGACATTTGTCTTGCAATGTTATTTGTTATGAGGAAACATTTGTATTTGTACTGCATATTTCTAGCACCAATACCATAAAACTACCGAAACCTAATCTTGATTATTAAATCTTCAGTGAGACCCCACTTCTGTGATCTGAATTTTAAAGTCAAGGTCAAGCTTTTCCTTATTACCCCCAAAAGCAACTAACAACTAAACTAAAATCAATAGGCTATAGCACAGCATTAATATACAATTGAAATCATCAGCACTCAGCATTCATTTAAAACACCACTGGCAACTGTGACAAATTAAGTTTTACATCTATTTGTTCTGCATTTCGCCAGAGTAATTTATCTCACTACGTCGTCACTGTTCACCTCCAAGTTGGATACTATTGATAGTTTAGTTCTCATTTAATCTGCCAGGTGGCGCTGTCGCTTCAATTTTTTACCACTGCTGTATCATGATCAGTTGGAACTTGTGACATAGTACTGTGTGTGTTGGTGTGCGTCAAACTGGCAGTGTGCCCCTTCACTTTATGTGTCACACACCTTATAACATGTCGTCCCTTCAGTTTTGCAACGTTTTCGGTTTTGTGATCACGTAACACCCGTATGTTAGCAAAGATCGTTTGCCAACACAAACGCTGCTGTAACGTGATTAAATACAAGTTCAGTGGAGGTCAACTGTACATACACAAACTCAGTTCATCTTATCCAACATCACGCTTCTGTAGTTCTGTTTCTTCAGTATGTTGACCAAGTTGTAGGCTATGCATCACATCTGTTGGTACAGAAGTCACTGTAGTCTTCTACATTTAAGGTTTTATTCAAGATGTGCAGCATTCATGGAGTGTAACCACGTTTCAGGGAGAAGATAGGCTACTTATTAGAAAACTGACTGATTGACCACATACTATACATACCATTGCAATGCTGTGTATTGAGGGCAGAGGTTGGTAGTTATCAGCAGTAAAGCTTCTGTTATCTCACCTTATGCACAGGTTTGATATATAACTCCACTCTAAGCCTACACAAATGCAACCGATACACCATAGGACACCTGTGGGTGTGTCCATGCCCATAATTCCACCTTTAAGCTCAACATTTCTCAGAATTGTTCATATATAATATATGACATATCTGTTGGCATCCCTCCAAGGTATACATGTTGAGTTTTGAGTGAGTGGTTTTCACAACTTAAAACATGCTCTGGTATTTTCCTGTGTGTGCAAGGCACTGCTTTTTCACATAAACTTTGTCACGTGTGCAATTTTCAACAAAGTGAGGAAAACATCTTCTCAACCAAACTGACAATTTGACCACACTGGCCAAGCAAAGCATGTCAGGTTTAATTTAATATTACTTTTATAACTGCAAACTGTGTTTCAGAGCTTTAGAGTGACACTTGGCATGACACACTGTCCCCAGTTTAATTTTGTCAAGTTTATAAACTCTCACTCTTGGCTCTTTTGTTTAGTCAGAGTTTTATCTGTCTGTGAAGGCTCCACTAACGAAAGCCATGTTGCCAAAACTGTTGAGTGGTGATTGGTGGTGACACACACACACACAAAGCCTTGAGGCAGGGTGTGGTGCTTACTCCTGAGTTCAAGAATTTAACTAATATAGTTAACAGGTTGCCCTTGGCTGTGTTTCAGCTTGAAAAAGTCCAAGTATACAGTATAAGTAAATAGCAAACTCATTCAGGTCATCTTATCGGATAAAACCATACAACCCTGTCCTGGGCCCAAAGTCTTACCTGTATTTAACGTATCTCTGACTCATGAGTCTGTCTTCCTCCCCCTCTTTTTCTCTCTCTTTCTGTCTAGGAGGAATATACCAAGAGGGACTGGATTTATCTGCTCCCACTTTGGCTCACCGTGCGGTCATTATGATTAAGACACAGACAAATACACACTTATCTCATCAGTGCTTTGCTCGCATGACAGGATTTTATTAGCTTGCAGAGTTGAAGTGAAGGGTGTGGTGGGAAAATATCACCTGAAAAAACTTAGCCAAAACAATCCGGTTGTGCAGAGAGCATGGGCTCATATTATCTCCTCCTCTTCCCTTCTCTCTCTGTCTCCACTTTTTTTTTCTCCTTTCATCTCACTCATCCTTTTCCCTCCCTCTCTGACTCCTCGCCTTTTTCTTTGCTGCCTGCCGTCTCAAGTTGACTTCATGCCCTGACCTGTCTCTCCTCTGTGCTCAGCAATTAATCTGATTTTAAAAGTGCAGCCATCTTAAATATAAGAAACCTTTTTTTGTATGATCTAGTGTGATCTATCTTATTGCACTTTTTCTTTCATTAAATACCAAATTAATTCAATATGAATCATAATCATTAAATCATTAGAAAACTCTTACTACTAATAATTTGCTAACTCTAAAATGATAAGACATAACATTTACAAAGTAACAAACTGAGATGATGTGTGATGATGATTTATCTAACTGACTAAAATAAACTAATAAATAAATAAAAACAGTAGGACTTATGTCTTGGAAAATATATTTAGCCTAAATATTTCAGCGAATACTAGGCTAGCACAAGCTGGAGGTTTTTAAAAAAAAAAATCTAATTTATAAAGTCTTAGTTTTTCAACAAAAGCTATAGCTGAATAGCCAACAATTGACTCCTACTGTGTGTAACAAGTGAAGAGATAAAGGTACCAAGTAAAGGTATTAAATATTTCATTATTTTTGCTCTTCTTAAATATGGGAATTGTGGTCCCTTAAATGGTATTTTCACTAGGCTACTGTCATCTTTATTGTATCGTGCCAGGTAGAGGGAAGCAGAAATCATAGCAGACAGTCAAGGCCAGTCGCAGTTGTTGCATTAAACTTGAGCATACAGAGTACACAGTAGTAGACAGTAGTACCCTGTATATCACAAAGTCTATAACCTCCATGTTTGAGTGTGTAGTTAGTTACCAGCCCCTCCTCTCCGCACCTGCACGCCAACAGCTCTCCTGTTCCCACCTCGACGGGGCGCGGTCCCGAGAGGTGGAGCTCACCGCCGCGGCTCTGCTTACACTAAACCCCATCTACATACTCGGCACATCCGCTGCTCTCACTTCACCGAGTCTGGCCGCACTTCACCTCTGGGTCTCTGGGCAGCTTGTTTTTTGTTTTGTTTTTCTATCTCTCTTTTCTAATTAGTGGCGGGAAGTTGGCTTTTATCGACCCGTTCACTACAATAAGGGCACTGATCGGGGAAGATGATGGCTCCGGAGCCGCTGCGTTCAGCGATGACCATCAGAAACGCGGAGGACACGTCGCTCGCGCTGCCCTCCGATGACAAGCTGCGCACGGGACAGCGGCGCGTGCTGGATCAAGTGCACACCATCAAGAGGAGCAAGTCCAAACCCGGGAAGAGCGAGTCCCTCTCTCCTTCAAGTAAGAAAGGAAAAAAACTTTTACAACCTCACAGTTGAAGGGAATAAATGTCAAGTTCACCTCGGTTGTTGCTTGCCATATAGCTCTATAGGATGCTAACAACATGGCTAATAATCTGTGAAAGGCAATTATAAGAGCAGTGTTTCCTGGTAACTTATTAGGCTATTACCAGTTTCTGTGAATATGAAATTATTTTTAAAGACGAAAATATAGCCAAATATTTATGTTTCCAGTCTGAGACAGTAGGAAAAACGAGCAACAGGTGATGAGTTGTAGCCTATAACATGTTTATTGTTTTGTATTTGTATGCCTTCATTGAGAATGTGGCTGCTATAAGAGGTTGGAAGCTCCATTACAGATCACTATACAGTTTGTATCACAGATGTTAAGTGTCACATCTGGGTGCTGTTGAACATCACTATGAGCTGTGTTGGTGTGGGCTCGGCACTGACACACATACACTGGTGAACCTGAGCCAGTCAGAGCTGTTTACTGTGAGGGAGGAACAGCCCATGGGCTTTCAAAAACCCACATACACACGCTCATTTTCCAAATTAGCTACGTTTTAATCTTTCGAAACAACTCTGGTATTTGGCATAAGAGCAAGAGGAATTATAGAGATCCACCAAAACAGAGAAACAAAATGTGTGCAGCTCCTCCTGCAGAGTTAAGATGCACCGTGTGGTGGACAGAGAAAGATATCAGCAGGCTTTATCTCTTGAGTAGACAGTGTGTAGCTATGATATTTTACTGCTTTACTGACACTGTCATTATTTGAAAGGATTGTGAACTTTACGGCTCACATGATAAGACACCTGTGGACTATTAAACACTGGCCTCCATCTGTAACTTGTGCATAACAAGTTGACAAAAACCTGTATGAAAAGTGGAATTGGTTTGTCTTTATGTGTCCACAGGACCAAACTAAGGTTAAGGCCTGGAGGGGAATACTATGCCCATGACAAAAAACACAAAGTAGTAAACACTGAATGATAAGAAAAACAGCCACAAGGTCAGAGTTGCACACACCCCTCAGCATACCCAGCGACTCTAAGCTTTCTTTATTAGACAGGAAAACATGCCGTTGAAACATTAGTCAGAGTTAAAGTCACCAGTGAAACACAAAGATGTTCAGTATCAGCACCCATTCTGTTCCTGTCACAGTGTATTGAGCTGGTGCCATCAAGCCACACAGACAATTTGGGTTTTATGTGAGATATCGACTCTGATGTTTGTGCAGCTCTTGCCGCCACAGTGGAGGCAAACAGATTTTTCTGTGCGGAGGTTGAAGGGTTGAAGGGGAAGGATAGGAATGCTTGGAGGAAAACATAAGGAGAGATTTGGTGCATGCCTCTTGTCAAAAGTCCATCAAGAAGGTCAACAAGGAGAATTCACTCACCAGAATCAGCTTGTTTACCTTTTGTTTAGCACAAGTAGTGAAGTGTGCAGACGGTTCAGCCTTGCCTTGATCAGATGGAACTGCTTTCTATCTTTCTCTATTAAAACTGCCTAAAGCACGGTGTGTTGATTACCTAGAGTAACTGGTTCTGAGACATGTTACTATATGTTACTCTAATAGGGTGGCAGCAGAAGATTCAGATCACTGAAAATCACGGCATATGAATCCGAAACAATCTGCTTGGCGGGACAGAAGGCCGAAAGACGTAAATGTGAGCTGTGTAAGACATAGATGGACTAGACCCATTATGACTCATTTTGAAGAATTCATCATCGCCTCCACAGTTGTTCAGTATGTTCAGTTGGTGAAGATGATTATGGCAGAGTTTTGGCTGTAGTAATCCTGGTGTGTCAACCGTCTATTTGGCCCAACATTTGCAGTGTGCCTCATGAATCATTCAACAAGCCAGACAGGCGGCAAAGGTGTAAAAACTTGCTCCCAGGTAAACAGTGGATTCCCTGAGCTCATGCACAAACTCACTGACATGATGTCATGTCTGTTCCTCTGTATGACTTCAGGGTTGTCCAGCGTACATGTGTGTAAAGATCTTCTAAAAAAAGTATTTATAGATATTTTCTGTTATCGATTTCACTCCCGAATGATTTTATGCACAAAAATATAAAATGATTAACCAATTTAGTCATTAAAATTTAATCTGACAATAAGCATACATTTTAGAATATACTTTACAAAATACACTAAATGGATCTACTTAAACTACAGCAATAACTGGAGGAACACACTTTTAGGTTAAGTTTCATCCTTCAGCTTTGTTTTTGAATGAAAAATAAAAAAAAGATAAATTAATTAATACAATTATAATTACAAGTTAGCAAATTGTTTCCCTGTTTTAAAATGCAGCATCTTTGATTTTAAATTCAGGTATTAATTAATTGAAATCAATAAAACACAATTTCAATCAGTCCGGCTTCATGATAGCACCTTTTTTTCAAGAGCAGAGGAATTTAAGAATAAAAGGTACTGTGGGAAAAAGGAAATAAACCAGATGATGAAATAAAGATAAAATGAAGATAAAATGTTCAAGATTCTATAAAATGTCTTTATATTCGATAAACCATGAAAGCAGATTATTTCCCCAGTGACACAAACTTGGGCCATTCTGATGCTTCTGTACACAATGAGGTTAGATAAGTGTAGATTTTCTAAAAGTAATGTGTAGGCTTAGTATAATGTCAAAGGGAACATGTCTCTGGGAAGCAGAAATCAACATAAATATGTCCACAAACATTTTACGTCTCACTAGTGAAGAGCAAAAGTGAAAAGACATAGTTGCACTATGATGAAACCTGTTGCCCACATGAAGACACCCTCACTTTGTCATGCCAGGTCGAAGCTCTCTGGAGGCTTTATCTTCCTTGATATCAATCAAAAATAGGTGTGTTACCAAGGGCTTTGTTTTTTCAACTTTTTTTTTTCTGTCGCCGCGCCCTATCTTTAATTTGTATTTTCAACTTTTCTCACGTGTTTTCTTTCAACAGGCCCAATGTCACCACTGACGTGTGTCGATTTTGGATCGTTCAAGTTTGCTCCAGCCAAGGCCAATGGCAACTTCAGCCGCACCAGCTCCACCATGTCATCAGGCTTCACCAAAGTGGTAACTGTTTCATCCAGCTTGTAACAGCACCATTTGTTGATGTAGACATAATCAGAGCATAAACCCTTCTCCCTTAAGTAACGACAATAAAATAGTAATGAAAACTAATTGATTGCATAGAAGTAACAGTTTATCATCATCACCTTTTAATCATAAAGACATTAAAAGACAGCCAACCTGCCCATTAGTAACACAGAAGCACATTAGCGAACATGTGAAGTCTTGTTTGTTTGATGCAAACACAAAGACCATAGTGTAAAAAGGACAGGCTGATGTTTTACAATGAGTTATGTTCAGGACCATCTGTTGCATCAGATTGAGAGGTGCTGGTCCTCTGGGCAGAACAAGACTTGTTCTTTCCCACAGTTTCCAGTTTTCAGTCTCAGCTATTCCAACTGGCTCTTGGCTCCAGCTGTAACTATCTGCTGGATCAGGCCAAGTGTTCATCTTTCTTCTTTGAAGAACTTGCACCTGGTTTGACAATACAGTCAAGAATGAGTAAGACTTTATTTTTCATTTGGGCTTAACCTGCAAAAATAATGATAATGAATAAAGACACACTCCCTTATTATTAATATGTAGGTGTTACCGCCAAATGGGAGGATTCACTCAGTCATGTGTCATTTGAAGGGTGTTGTTGGTTTAATGTCATCTTTGTTCAGGATAGTTTTTATAATTGCATGTGCTGTATACATGCACCTACGTAGGATTAAAAGGTATTTGAATTGATTACAGACCATTCTTACAATCTGAGCTCATTTGTTGCTTACACCAGTCGGAAGTTCATGGTTGCCAGATTATAGTCGAGTATCCCCCGTTTCCCAGTCTTTCAATCTCATAAAGCCTTAATAACACTCACATTTGCTAATTAGATCATGGCAGTAACGCAGTGAGGACTTATGATGGCAAGATGCTTTCAGATGGGTAAATATACTGGTAAGGACACTGACAGGGTTCTGTCCTTACTGTGCATACACACGTGCTGTATTTACCTTTTTGTTTATCCATGAAAACAACAAACAATTAGGGTTAATTTATTTTTCACCTTTGTATACTGCATGTGTGTTCCTGTGTGTAGTATGAGTCTGTGTGAATACAATGAATAGTTTACACAACATAGTTTTGTATCTAACAACAAAGGTGTTTGTGTGTGTCTGATTTCCTCATTTCAGATATTGTTTGTGAAAGTCATTCTTAATTTCAGTGTTTTCACAAAGAGTCAGGGCGAGTTCAACTCATTTACAGCACTGGACTAATCCAAATACCACAGAGGATTAATTCTGACTTCACCACTGTGTGTGTGTATGTGTGGGGGTGTGGGTGTGTGTGTGTGTGTGTGTAACTGTGGGTTAGTCTGACCTGACCCACTCACAGTGAGTTGAGGCATGTCTAGGGAGTGTGAAGATGTGTTCTTGCTGATGAATGTTGTTATTCATCGCACATCACTGTATGCACATCCGTCCCCTCCTGCCTCTATAATCTACATGTTGATTCTGTCACCTTATCGAAATTCCACGGGCAAAACTAATTATTGAGTTGCACTGCAGAACTAGTGTCCACAAATCATCAGTCAGCGGATGCACCTCACAGACTGTGTAAAAGTTGGAGTCTGCTTGCTTGTGTGGGCTTGTAGTTGTGTTTTCAGGAAAAAATAATGAATTACCGTAGAATGCATCTGACTAATACAGATAAAACACCACCGAAAAAAGAACAAAAGGGGAAGGAAAAACCCCATGCAAACTCCCCCCCACTCTCCAAAGACAGTAAAAGTACAAACAAATTAATATACAAAATACAATACAATCCTACTGCAGGGCAGATAAAATGTTAAAGTCATTAAACAAGATCAGGAAATAGTTGAGAATATGCCATCCTATAAAAGTGAGTTTTAAGACGTTAATTATAGTGTGAGAAATGAAAACAAATTGCAATTCAATCTATTTAGCAGTGACAGAGTTTTGCTGACATTGAACATTGATAATTAATCACATAAAAGTTCCACTTTTGATGATTTGATCATGTTTGTTTTAATTTTAAGGTTGATTAATAAAGAGGCAATGCGTGTGTCATGTGCACACCCATTGCTTTTCTGTTAGCTCAGCGTTTTCTACGTTACTGTTGGTAGTGCCTTTTTTTTTGCAGCACCCTGCCCTCTTTTAATGACCTAAATTAAATGTATGTCAGAACAGAAGCATCTCACACGTGTTGCTTTTATTTGCTCTGCAGAATTTGCATATTGTTAACGATCAACATAACAAGTATTAACAACTCCAATTACTCACTGTCTGTCAGTTGTTATCAAGTATGTCACCGACAGATCTCTCCTCCATCACGCAGGGCTGACGTGACATGGTCACTAACCAAACAGTTCACTTTGTAATTAAAACAGGGAAGAGAGATGGTATGTGTGTGCGTGTGTTACTGAGACGATATTCCTTCCTTATGATTTGCACGAATCAAAATGTCATCTAATCGGCCGCAGTGATTTACTGTGGGAACATTGTTGCGATCAAGACAAAGAGGAGGCTTTTCCTTTCATTGTTTCGCTGGTGTTCATTTCCTCCTCATTAAAGTTCACCAAACTTATACACCAGTGGTGATGAAATATCACATTTAACTCAAATTTTTCAAATAAACCAATAGAGGACAATTAGGTCAAAAATTGATTTTGAGAGTGACTCATCTTTGAAACAGGGAAGGACATGTTCTGTCATTTTGCTCAATCGATGCCAACTTTCCTTTTGGGTTATTGTGTGGCAAAGCCTGAATAGCGTGTTCTGTACAGACACACAACACGCACACACACAAGGTCAAAAAAGCAAAGTAAACGTGAAAAAATAACGATGCATAATTACAGGAGATTAAATTATTACGTGATATCAGGCTGGGGAACGTTACTGAGTACCGTGTCTAAGTAACACACACAAAGCTCCTCTGTGAGAAACTGCTCAACTGTGCCAGCAGTGCTACAATGAAGCCAGCTCCCAATGAGTCAGTCTCCGATGGCAGATATTACGTTACCTTGGTGTGTGTGTGTGTGTGTGTGTGATTGTTTGGGGCATTCTGCTGCCCTCAACATAAAGTGAGAGAGACGGAAAAAAAAAAGAAGGTATGCAGGTCAAATTCTTGTCTTGGACAGCAGTGGGTGTCTTTGAAAAGTGCTCTTGTAGAAAGAGGGCTACCTACTTTCTTTCTTTCTTTTTTAGCTGTGCTGTTGCTGCAGAGAGGCCCTCAGGTTAAAAACAGTCTTTTAAGCAGATAGGTTACAGCTAAGCTTCATTTTTCCACAACTTGCTGATGTGGATTTCCTACCATGTGTGCATCTCTCAAAATGACCTGGATAAAAGGGTGTGTGAGGCTCTGTAATCATTTTAAAACCAATCATTGTGGGAAAAAAACGTACCGGGAGATAAAATCTTTATTGCAAATAAATCCCTTGACCCACCTATTCTTTCTTTTCTTTTCAGAATACTCAGAAGAGTCGCACTATGTCCACTCGAACTGTGGGGCAGTTCAGCTCGTCCGCCACATGGGACCAGCAAAATCAGGCTTCCACCTGGCCGAAGAGTCCCAACGGGCTGACACCCAGTCGTAGTGACCCTGCCCTGGCTCCTCCATTCTCTCCTCTCCCAGCACCTGTCGCGGTGATCACTCATTTTTTTCATTCTCTTAACTCTGCAGTATGACTACCTAAACATGCTGTGCAAAATGTGTGTAAACATAAAAAACTGCAATAACCCTGCAGTGCCATATTGGTAAAGTGTAAATTGCTCCTTACACAGAAAGCCAAGGGGCAGGCCTTTCAGAGCCAGAACACCCTCCAGACTCGTGCCAATAGAAACAGCACCTACTCCATGGTAAACGGCAGCCAGATGACCAACAGCCAGACACGCATGATGCGGCCGCCCTCTGCCCAGTCTCACACCGAGGGAAAGATGGGGACCATCAAATTAACTACAAAAGCACTACAGCAAACAGCGTGAGTTTACTGGCTCTCAATTCTCACTCATTCTCATTCCCAAACTTTTCCCACAAAAACAAACAACAACTAATAAATCCATGCTGTTTCCTTGAACTTGTAATTGATCAAGTGTCTGATTTCTACTATTTCTCCAGCGTGAACACTGGGATAAACATGTCCGATGTGACCCTGAAAGAGGCCGTAGAGTACCTGTCTCACATCGATGAGAATTATCAGCAGTTTGGAGCAACCTTCATCCAACACACCACCTTCAATGAAGAGCGTGCCAAACAGGAGGTCTGAGCACTCGTACAATGATTTACTGTTTGTGATTCAACTGTGACCACACCCTCCACAAAAGCGCGCTTGCACTCGGCTATTATTGTCACATCACATTTATGTTAGGTTTGTTTTGTGTTGTAGACAGACACACAGCGTAACACTGTGAGAAGACCTACGCGTAACCTGCCTTGAGGGAAAGGGAGGAGGGAGAATTTATCATTGCGTTAGGCTGATCACTGTGATTGCAATTTACACTGCTGTCAATGTGATGCCACGCCCATGAAGTCTCCTCACCCGTTCCCTCACATGTTTCTGTGCCACAGGTTTTACAGCTGGGGGGTATCTCCGCTCTGGTTTCCCTGCTGCGGAGCCCCAATCCTGCAGTGAACCAGGCTGCTGCTGGAGCGCTGAGGAATCTGGTGTTTAAGGATCAGAACAACAAGCTGGAGGTTCAACACTGTAGTGGCATCGCCAAGGCCCTGCAGCTGCTGAAGGAAACTGATTCAACTGAGACTCAGAAGCAAATCACAGGTTGGACACACATAGTGGGGGTGTAACTTTGAGTTGAAAACATCAAATATTGGCCCTAGATCTGTCCCTTCAGGGAGAACCTCACATGCACAGAGCTTCAACATGTGCTTTACAACATGGTTTCCTTTGTTTATTCTCATAGTTTTTAGTTGAACTTTAAGATACCAAAATAAAAGAAGAAAATATCAGCACAGTTTAGATACAAGTTTACACAAGAAACACCACAACTAGATCTTTATCTTCCTCTTTTACTGAGATATTCATGTTCATTTGTTTAAGTCCTATATTCTTGCAAAAGAGACAAATTAAATTGGAAGAAAAAGGCTAATAGAGAGGACAGAGTGTTTCCCAATTCCTATGCAATTATAATGTGAGTTATTAAAGTCAGACAATACCACAGAAGGCATGTGAGAACATTCAGAAATAGAGGTCGAGATAAACCACATTCTGAGGGCTGAGATTAAATCAAAGCTTTACCCGACTGCACCATATTCAGTATAGTGTACAAAAACATTGCTTCCAGCATTTAATGAATTCATCAAAACATTTTCAAAGAAAAAATAATAATTAGTATTGTTCATTTGACTATCGTGTATGATAATGACTTGTGATAATAATGTGTGGTAGATTTTTTTTAATTACTCAAACTTTAAATCTTCTTGTGACACATAGGTCTGCTGTGGAACCTGTCCTCCAGTGACGAGCTGAAGGAGGAGCTCACAGCGACGGCGTTGCCTGCTCTGACTGAGAATGTGGTGATGCCGTTCACCTGCTGGTCAGACAGCAGCACCAACAACAACATCCACCCTGACGTCTTCTACAATGCCACAGGGTGTCTGAGGTGAGAGCTTTTCATTAGGATCACTCTGTACTTTTTAGATGGATGAAATTTAAGAACTATAATCTATCCTCATAATTCCCAATATAGTTTATTAAATGAATCAACAATAAAATACAATAGATAACATACCATATAAGTCCAATGCTTTTCTCTGGTTCTCTAAAATCATGGTTTGGGTATTTCTGCACACCATATCGCCTGATCACCATAATCCAGTTTTTGCTCACAGGGTGTGACAGTGCATGTTACCAGTTGTGGCACATTATTGTCTGGTGCTTATGTTTTTGTGCAACTTTAAATGTATTAAATGATGTGTGCAGGAACCTGAGCTGTGCCAAGCAGAGGGAAAGGCAGGCAATGAGAGGGTGCGATGGTCTCATCGACTCCCTCATGAGTTACGTCCAGTCCTGCGTGGCAGAGGAAAACCCTGATGACAAGGTACAACTTTGAACACACAGTCACAGCAAGATTTTCTGTTTTTGTTTTTCCCCTCATCATTATTGTCATCATTTAAACAGGCCATAACAAATAGAGATGAAACAACAAATTAGTTATATATATAATAAAAATAAATAAAATATTTTGATGATTGAGTTCGGAATTGTTTTCTGGACAAAATAGGTCATTCCAATACTTTAAGGTATGGCGGAATTATGACGGGCCCTTTTCAGTATTTGTAATAAGATAAATCAGTTCATAGCAAAACTAAATACTGATAGCATAGGGAGGAGTTGCCACGAATTGCATCACTGATTTTGAGGATTTCATTATTTATACGGTGGGTACCGTAGCATATTTTTTGTTTGTTTATTAGGTCACACTTTGGTTTTCTGGCTCCTAGCATTGTTATTTCTGTGCACTTTGTCCCCGTCACGCTGAATTAAAGTTGTGTGTGTAGCTGTGGTTGGATTCATGCACGCTGGCTATATATTAGTTAATTTCTGTAAATCAGGGTGTGTTAAGATGAGACGCTAAATATATCACATAAATATAGTACATACAAACTACAAAATACAAATACCCATACATCCCTTTGAACCTATGTATGTGCACAGACTGTACATCCATAAATACATATAGTACATGGTCAAGAGGGTGAATAAATCAGGCTGGTCCAACATGTAGATAATAGTCAGAGCTCATGTCTGATGAAGGGCTGATGCCCGAAACGTCACGTCGTCATGTGTGACAATAAAACTTTGTCACGGGAGCAACACTAGTTGTGCGGTCTTCATTCTTTTTTCAATAGTCAGAGCTCTCACATGAACGTCCAGCTCGTCTGTGGGAGCTTTGGGCGTGGAGCTTAATGTCATGTCTGAGCTGGTGGTGTTTACAGAGGCCACTTTAATGAAGCGGTAAAGTCTTACTGGTGTTGAGTGAGGCTTTTTGTTGTCTGTACCACAGACAGAGAGGATTTGTTTTATTTATTTTGCGTCAGCCCCATCAAGGCAAGGCAAGGCAAGGCAACTGTAACTGGAGATTCTAACTCTTTATTATAAGGCAGGAGGCAAGTGCTGTGCTGTATGACATAAGTAACATTTACAATACACATAGTCATTTCTCTTCTTTAACTAAACCTAGACCAATGAAACTCATTTATTTTCGTCAACAGTTTGTTCTTCCTAACAATTCATCCATTACCTTTTAAATAAAGTTACCAGCTGACCTAGTTAGCTGTTGCCTGATAATGGATAATGTTTTACTCACTGCTTTCATTGTAGCAATTGATGATGATTGGTGATGGGTGGGGTTTTTTTTATTGATTCCCCAAACAAATTGAGTTTTTCTTTATCAAGTAGGTGGAACAGGTAAGAAGTAGACCATGTTTCTTTTATGATTTTCATAATCTTTGTATTAGTTACTATTGCTTTTCATGCTCACTTACATATGTGCATAAATGCAGCATGTAGGTCAGACACTGTGTAGTAGAGTTATCAGTTAATAAGCGCTCTTGTCTTCTTTAGTCCGTGGAGAACTGTGCATGCATCCTCCATAACTTGACCTATCAACTGGAGTCGGAGGCCCCTGAATGCTTCAGCAGCTACTACCCTCAAAAACAGAGTGAGCAGGGGGGCAGGAAAAGCCCCACAGTCGGATGCTTCAGCCCCAAGAGCAGCAAGGCGCAGAAGCAGGTGAGCATCAACCAACGACGTGCCTCCATTTGTGTTTGTGTTGGCTAAATCATGACCGACCCTTTAATGCCTCCATTCTCCCCTCTCCTCCCTCTTCAGCATCTATTCGACATGAAACAGACAATAGACGACAGCACCCCGTCAGGTCAAAAGTGGCTGTGCCATCCCAAAGCCATGCAGACCTATCTGGCTCTGCTGGGCTCATCCCAGAAAGACTCCACTCTGGAGGCCTGCTGCGGTGCCCTGCAGAACCTCACCGCCAGTAAAGGAGTGGTGAGTGAGAAAAAAGGATGATTAGGATTAACTCAGTTTGATTTAGGAGAGGAGAATATCAAGACAGAGGCGGTAGGATTAGTGACTGATCAGTTCTACTCATAAGATGAACTAACTGGTTTTGTGAGAAAGGATATAGGTTTGTCCCCATGATTCAGCGGTTATAAGAGAATCGAACTGGAACTGAGAAAAAGGGAAAGTGTGAGGCATGCATTGTCAGGGATTTACAACGTTAAATCCACTGGATTTCACAATACCGTTATGGCATGATGTCTTCTTCTCTCTCAGTCCTTGCACGTTTTGTCTCTTCTGTTTCAGGGATCTTCTATCATGAGTCAGATTCTGGTTCAGAAGTTGGGTGCGCTGCTGCACTTGCCCCCGATGATCAAGTCACAGAACCCCAGCCTGCAGAAGACCGCCATGTCCCTGCTGAATAACATGTCTCGGGCCGGCGGTGTGCAGACCACCATGGGTGAGAAGAAGCATGAGTTCTGTTGTAGGTGCCAGAATGTCGCTCTAGTCGACACGTATCTGATTTACTTACTTTCCTTCATCCTTCTCTCAACAGCAAAGCAGATTCTGCCTGAGCTCACAGGCCTCCTCTCAGCTGGCCCTCGGGAAATGGGAAAAAGCGACGACACCATAGCGACAGCTTGTAACACAGCACGGACGCTGATGTTAGCGGACAGTGAGATCAGCAAGAAGGCCATCACTAATGAACTGGTGACATCGTTGGCTGACCTCAGTGAGAACGGGTGAGTTTTTACTTTTTCATGACCTCGTGGGAGGTAAACTTAACTACGTCTCACTGAACTGCCTGAAGCATTTTGAGTTGAAGCTGTTAACTGACTTGACTGAAGAGTTTTTAAATGGTCCATAACAATAAATCCGCCATGCTTTGCCTAATAAATCTTGAGGTATTTTTTCACAATAAATGCCTAATAAATCTTGAGGTATTTTTTCACACCGCTAATGTGTTGATGGTTTTATCTGTCTCGAGATCTATGCGACAGCGTGTGGCACTAACATGATAAACATATACAAATCAGTGTCACAGTCTTGCTGTTTCTCTTGATAAAGACTTTGGCACTGATTTTTTAAAATATACCCTTTCACTACTGTGAACATTAGAAACAAAAAATAAATTTACCTCTGCTCTGCTTATGAGAGTCACATATCTTCATACACAGGATGAGTAAAAATGAAAACTGTCTCCATGGCGCCTATAATCCTCTCAAACAAAAAGAGTAATCTAATCTACTGTCAGCAACGGTTATTTAAGCACCAACACAATCCCTCAGTCAACTTTTATCTCAAAGTTTTTGGAATACCCGTCATGTGGGTTTTATCTTAAAGGCCTACATTGCTTATTGTCCTATCATTCATCTCGTTTTTTTGGGGGGGGGTTTTGGTGCCATGTTTGTGTTTTGTCCTAATTTCCTTCATCCCTGTGTCCCAGGTCTTACCCCAAAGGCAGCAAAGCAGCCGGCCTGCTGCTCTACAACTTATGGAACGAGAAGAATTTGCAAGGGGTTGTGAAGAAGGTAAATTAGACAGTGGCGAAGTGCAGAAATGTGTGGTCGACCTTTGAGTTCAGTCCTCAAAAGGCAGACTCTCCGAACCTATTGTTCCTTTGTGTCAAGTTAGAACCTAGCACATGCTCCCACTGCTTTGTGCAAGGAGCAAGAGGAGGGCCGAGCTGAAATGGGTGGGTGTTTGTTATTACTCCTCTGGCTTGCACAGTCACTTTCCCTTCCCCTCCTGCCACACCCAAGCGTTCAGTGAACACAAGAACAGTCACACTGGAATCCGAGCAGACTGGTTTTCAGTGTTCGCTCTCTATCATGGGTGGAGTTACGTGTGGAAATTTGAAAACAGATGAAGAAGAGGTCAAGACAGTGACAGTCAGAGATGGGCAGGGTGGGGAACACGTAGAATGCATGAAGCGTTTTCTTTTTAATGCATGTATGTGAATATGAGCAAGTGTGCTGATCGTATGAGCAGTAATAATGCATGTTATGAAATATGTTGTGCAATTGATGAGGAAAAACAGTGTCTTGGCTCGGAAGGGATTGAAAACACTTGGTTTCCACACAGTCATAATTCACTAATTCACATTCACCTCGAGGGTGTGGAGTATGTGTTTCTGTGTGTGTGTTCATGGCCTTACATCTGTCTGACACTTCCTTTTACTCTTTGCTCCACAGCTGGGATTGGCCAAGTCGCTATTTGTCAATGACAACACCACAGCACTGTACAAGACGATGCAAATTATTGATTGAATATGATGGACAAGCGGCACTGCACAGGCCAGGAGGTAGGATTTGTTTCAGGATGCTTGTAGCTGCATGTACAATATTCAGGATTTAAAGGCTCAATGGGGCCAGAATGAAAAGAATTTGTATTAAAGGGGTTACTTTTTTTTTCTCTTTTCCTCCTTGCACTCAGGTGTGTACTTGCAGGTGGAAACCAGCATGTTAAGACACTGCTGTGGCCACACCCTTGCAACAAGGAGACTAAAACGCTTCATATAATGGCCTCGCTGAAAGATCGAATCTATTAGGAGTCAATCATACAAGATTTTGTATATAACAGAAAAGAAAGTTTCTTATTTCGGTAACCCTGCGGTGTTGAAAGTATTTAATTTGGATATGTTTCTGTCTGTGTACATAAATGGGTGAGTGTGTCTATGACTGGTTAAGTGTGCATATGCTGAAACCTAATTCATGCAGCATTTGAGCTACAATATACAAGTCAAACGGTACTTAAGGCAGTCAGTGATTATTCAGTTTGATGGATGACATTTCTGTCCAAAGTGGCTGCAAAATAACATTTTGGCTGAGACGAGTGATCAGCATAAGATGAAAGTAGAAAGAAAATATATTAGAGGCTAAAAAACAAAATAAGATTTTTGCATTGATACTGTGCACCTCAATAGCAAATAGCGTGCTCTGCAGGTATAAAGTAAATATATATATATATATAATTTTTTTTAAATCAGCTTTTTGATTTCTAATGGGTTTAAGTTAATAGCTTCAATATGGTTTAATAGGGTGAATGTGCCTACACTATGTTAGACTGAGCAAGAGCTCAGTTCAAAACAGAGATTATTTGAGATTTTAGTAAAGAAATGCTAAATTTCTATTGTTTGATGCAGTTTATTGGAATTTTTTAATTTTTTATTTTTTATACTTCACTCTCATCTGTTTCATTAAAAATGAGTAGAGCAGCTGTCGTGCTGCACTAAAATGGCTTGACAGCACACAGCACATACAGAGCTACAGCCAGATAGTTAGCTTATCTTATCTTGGTGTAGCACAAAGACTGGAAACAGGTGGAAGCTGGCCTAACTCCAACTAGCAATTTAGCCCTACTATGTTTGATCAATCTGGACAAAAAGCAAAGAGTAAAAAATACATATATATATATGTTTTTTTTACACCTGGTTTAAACATACAAGCATGTTACCTTTGGTCAGAGTAGAGGCAGGCTACATGTTTCTGGTCTTTGTGCTAAGCTAAGCTCAAATGCTGATTTAGCCTCACATGTAATGTCTCCTCTACCCGAATATACACAGCAAGAAACTAACTTTCCAAAATGTCGACCTGTTTGTTTGTTTTTCGAAGTGTTTGCACCTTGTTCTATCACAACATATTGTCATTAACTTGCTTTGAATAGGTTTTGTTTTATCCTTTGTTCGTTTTTTTGTTGTTGTTTTTCTTTCATATTAAGCAATAGGAATGGAATCGGAGAATAATCAATAACTTGTAACAGCTGGTGCCTATACAGTTCGATTGGCTTTGTGTAAAACCTTATAGGTCAAATATAAAATTCTTAAATAGCTGATGTATGTGCTCTGTCTGCACACAGAGACTCTTGTAAATGGACAGGGGCTGTGTGCTACCTGAAGTTGAGAGGTGCACATTCAGATTCAGACTCAAAATAAAGAGGCCAACTGCAGTCTTGTTGACTGAAATCAGATAGAAAATACTTGTAATATTTCAATCAATCAAATCAAATCGATCATATAACTTTGTTTATCCCAAATTGGGCAATTCAGTTTGCAGTGTCCAGTCAGACAGCACACAAAACAACACAAAAACAAAAGTTATATATTTATATAAAAGTTCAGATACTTAAATACTAGATATCAGAAATCATCACTAAAGCTTACCTACACCCACCTCAACACTACACTGCTGGAGACAGCTTGACACAAGAAGTCAAGCAGAGGTTAATTTGCCTCAGTCAGATGTCAGCATTGCTTTTAATCTGCTTGTGGAGAAATGTATAATTAGGACCATTCCTTGTCATTCAGTTGTAGAATAAATGACACAGATGCATCTAAGAGTTGGCTTTTTTGTAACCAACAGACATTAAGTATACACTTTGTTCATATTTGATATTTACAAAGTATAATCTATTTTGGGAAATGCTGTCCATCATGTGTTCATCATTTCTTAGACTTCTTGAACCAATTAGGGTATTTGCGGTGTTTGTGTATGCATACCGTTCTCTGACTAAGGGAACAGCTATGAAAACAAAACAGTTTGGTGAGATTTAAATCAAAGGCTGATTTTGAATGTGTTTTCTACATGATGCACTGTCTTTACATAAAAAGTATGTTCATTGTTAGTTTCAAGTATTCACAATGGAGTTTCCTTTTCAGCATGATTTAGATTTTGAGTGGTTTCTTTTTCATTCATAAAATGATTCACATGTTATGAAGTAACAGGATAAACAACAGATAAAAGTCCACTGACTTTCCAATATCTCCATGGTTTGTTGACACATAATAAACCACATTACACCACCTCTGACTCATATGATTCTGAAGAAAGATAACTCTTGTAAAACTATTGTGTTCTTCAATTCATGTAAAACACTTTATTGTAAACTAGAAATGTTCTGGGTTTCATTATTATCCAGTTAATGTTAATTCTAATTTTCAAAAAAACACTGCAACTCCACACTAGGATCAGATGTGGGTGTGGGTGTGTAATATGTGTTATAATTAACTGCAATATCTAAATAAATATACATTTCCAGATAAAATTCATGAATCATATCACCACTGACAAAAATGCTTGTTTCATTACAAGCATTTCCAGCGAATTTGCCAGCTCATCAGATCCACGGAAACAACTTCACTGGTATTTGCATTTACCTGTCTGATCAAAACCAAGAATGTTCTCACATAAACCCAACTTGAGATGAATTTCTGACAAATTTGGTGTTGAAATAGGAACATCATTTCCTCATAATAAGTTTTTTCCCCCTAAATTACTGGAAATGATTCATTCTCTTTGTGTACAGTACGTGTAGTATATGTGCATGTGGGTGTTGGTTGGGAGGAGGTTTGGGCGTTGGCCCAAGGAGCATCATGTCAGTCCGAGTCATGTCAGAGCCTGTAACTGAGTTGGAAGATGTTTATTTCCTTCTAGGCTTTAGACCATTGTCTGGTTGTACTTCGTTTACACTGAGATTTGATCGCAAACCAACAAATGCAGCTGCACTGAAAGGTCTGAAAGAAGCAGGAAGCAAGCTGAGATGATTTTATTTACACATTTAAAGACAGAATATCTCATTGAAATGATGGGGAAAATGGAAACAGTAGAGTGAGACAGATAATTGGTTCTAATTTGCACTGCAGGTGGTAGTTAATAGAAACGGGCGGGTCTGGGTGTGGAAGAAAAGACACTTAGCCCTCAGTCTTTGTGGCTGGATCGAGTGCTTATGGTGACACCGCTCATGCAGCATTTCAGCATCTATTTCCTCAGGCCTCTCTTGCTCCTCTTAGATCTGTTGAAAACAAAGAAGGATCATGTCAAGCAAACATCAGGCCGAACTAGTTTGTCCACAAAAAGCAGTTAGAAATCTGCCATTTCCAGATCACAGAACCCTCTCCTCCGGGTTCTGTGACCTGTGAGACACCTGTGAGACACACTCAGGCCTCTGAGAGCTTTCAGTGCGACTTTAACAGGTGTGACAGCTGACCTACCCGCCCTGGCCACCACACCCATATATTCATATATTGTGGTTTTCCCTCAACACAACCATTTAAATGAAAAAAAACTCACACAATTGCAGTAATTTTTTTTTTTTTAAACAGCTCAGTTGCAACTCTATTGTTAGTGTTCCACGCCCGCTGCGCTCTTAGCATGACTTGCACAGCATAATTACAGTTTTTTGTGAACTGGCTGCACAAGTTTACTTAAATCTTTGAATAACAGGCCTGCACATGAATAACACTGGATATTTGTGCAAAATTTGGCAGTCAATAAACAAGTTAGCAGTCCTTCCCTTTTCCCCTCGGGGTGATTTTAGAGGTGAAAATCACGGTGCAAATGCTGCACAGTAACCAAGTGTTGATAGCAAACAGTAGTGGGCTTCTTCATGTTCTGCCAGATACTAATAATTAGACTTACGCATTCTGTGGGTGGTGCATGTGTGAGACAAATGTCAAAGAGGGAAAAAAAAATCTCACGTTTTCTGATGATCGCTGACACGATTCCTCAGCACATTAATCTGGAAAAAAGAAAACATGAAAAAAGTTACTTTCATGATGTCTGTAATTTTTCTGTGTCTTACTTTAATAATCTGAGCTGTGTGTCTTTTCCCCCACACACCTCATATTTCTGTCTGGAGAACTGGTACTGCAGTTCAAACTTCTCAGCCTCCAGCTTGTACATCCACTCCCACAGCTCTGTGGCTTTGTCCCTGAGAGATGAAGAGATATGAGCTTCTGCTGTGTCCAGGAATTGTTGTGATTTCCCTTTTGAATTAATAAAGCAATATTTTCACAGAAATGATGCCTTTTGTTGTATATTTATGTCTCTCCACCTACTTGAGCTTATCCTGGTTCATGTGCTCAATGTCCAGACCTTTGCGTCTTTCATTCAGGATCTTCTTCTTCTTCTCTCTCTCAGTCTGCCGCTTACCGCTGCGTTTCTCTGTCTGTGGGAAGTAATTCGTGCCTTCATGGTCTTTCATTACTTGAACATCTTGGAAATCCCCACACAAAAAAAACCCTCCATTTGCTCACCAGCTTCTGCATATACCCTCCGAAGTGGAGGCTGGTGAGAGTTTTCTTCTTCTTAGCATCATCCTCTGCTTTCCGCTTGGCCTCCTCCTCCTCCTTGCGAGCTCGCTCGTCCTAGAGAAACATGGATCAAGAGTGAAAAAGAGAAATTGTTGAATGCTGGCAGCTGTCATGTACATTACAGCCAGCAGCTGTAATGTTGAGCTCTACCTCAAGGCGCTTCTGCCGCTCTTTCTCTCTTTCACTGCGGATCCTTTGCTGCTCTGCTCGCTCAGAACGGCGTTTATCCTGCAAAGCAACATATTATCCCATTATCACGTATCAGATTTAAACTGACTCAGTAGGTTAAGCCACAGCATATGGAGCTTACAATCCTGTCCTTGAGTTGAATGAGCTCATCTTCTTCCTTCTTTCTGCTCTCAAAGTGAACCTCAATCAAGGTCTGGAGCTCCATCAGGTCCTTCTCCATCCTTTTACGATGTATATCCTATAGACATGGGGATTTGATGTTACATTCGCTTCCACAAAAAAAGGGTACAAGTAATTACATTTGTATGAAGAATTATTTACACATATGAGTCTCTTTCAAACAAGAATTTAATTCAGCACAATATTAACATTGACAAATGTATCCCATCTTATCATCCACATAGTTTATTTGAAATTGTTACTAATAATGGTTATGATTGCGAAATACTATTACCATAGTAATTCTATACAGCATAGAAACCTATGTGTAATAATATAGTAGTTTATTATAGGATAGTCTATTTTATTAATATGAGCTGTATTAATTAGTACTATAATTTACCATATTATGTTATGGTATAATACTTATACTAAGTTGTAAGTAACAGGGGAATCCCATGTTTTGATTCCACTTACATCAAAATCCACCTTCTCTCCATCTGGGATCTTGGGGGGGATGAGGTTTGGCATGATAAATGGCCTGGGGGGAAAAAAACAGACAGTACAATGAGATATAGGGCAGAGTAAAAAAATGTTGAGCAAATCTTCAGTCAGTCTTTATACTGTAACTGGAGATGTCAAAAGATAATGAATACAATTTCCCTTCAAGTCCATTCATGCTTGTCTTTGCCTATACGCTGCAGATGTGGAGAGGCACATTCTGTATATGTATATTTATAGCCTGCCCTACATATATGTTATTTTGTTATTTGAGATGATGGATGGGTCTGTGGTTAAGATGTGAGACATTTTTGCAGTTGAGATATGGAGTAAATGGAGATAACTTTCACAGGATTATTTTGATGCTGAACAGTTGAAGCAACGTAAAAAATAAATAAATAAATAAATAAAAAGTAGACTGATGATTGTCTGACACGCTCTGAACATAAGGCGAGTTATGGTCACTCCTAACACTGCAAAAAAACAATGTATTTCTCAAAAGCTATTGTTTGAATTCAAGAGTTTCTTTTTTCTTTTTCTTGTCTTTTTTTTCTCTTTTTACATAAAGAAGTGGTTTCCCTTCGCAATAGCCTAAATAAATGTGTCTTTGCACATCCATGAGTGTAACTCACTTGAATTTTGGCTTAGCTTCTTCTTCTGTGGACAGAGATAAAAAATAGAAGATATGAGCTTGCTTCCAGACACCCCCCCCCCCCCACACACACACACACACACACACACACACACACACACAGATCTCATATTTATCGTACAAGGAAATGCCAGCAAGTTATGACAGTTTAGTGTGTGTTTATAACAACTGTAACTGGGCTGAAAGTTGATCTCTTTTCAGTTTCTGCTTCTGAGGTTACATCCAATGTGCTGGCACTCATTTTGACAGTAGGTTTCAGAAAGCAATGTTACCCTCGCCTTCCTCGGCTTCCTCTTCTCCATCTGAAACAAAAACAAACAAACAAAATGTTCGAGAGGTTTTTATGAACTTAATGATGCATGTCGAATGACTGTGAAGTTGTATTTTACGACTGAGAAAATGATACGTCAGACTGGATGAGGAGGAAATTGGGCAAGTGTTGGCTTTTATGTGTTTGGGTGAGTGAGTCAACAGTGGAGTACTTCATTAAATAGCACCATGGAGAAATTAAACGATGGGAGACATTGATAATAAGCATTAGGTTTTAAAGCCATGACAACTGTGACCACTGAATGACACTCAGTAGGCATGTATACGTAGGCCTAACAAGCCAAGGTCACAGTGTGAGCTAAATGCTAATGTGTCCTGTGTCAATTTGCACACAACTTAAATGTGAACATGTTTAACTGGTGTAAATGTTAACATGCTAATATTTGCTAATTAGCATAAAACATAGCAACATTACACCTGAGGCTGAAGTTTGCCGGTGTAATACCAAATTAAAGTTACAAGTGTAGCTGTGGAAAAGTCAATATTCACTTTTACTAGTTCACTAGTTTTTGAGAGTTAAAATCCCACAAGGCCAAGGTTCCCAAAATTTAATTTAATTTAATTTGTAGGCTGGCTAGATAGCCCCTTTGCAAACATCAGAACTGCAGGAAATGTGCAAATAAATAGATGAATTAATAAAACATGTGACTAATGCAGTAATAATTACATTTGGAACATAATTTTCCTTGTTAAAGCTTTTTTTTTTGCCCTACATGCAGTAGAGGCAGTGTGCTTTGAAGGTGGGGTATACGTGGACACAAGGCAGTAGCTTATGACCTGATAATTGATGTTTGATTGGCAGTTAGAGTTAGTCGTAGTTAGACTTCAAATTGATACAGTATAAACTTGATTTCAAAGGCTACTTGTTTCACTTTGAATTACACTTCATCATCCTTCCAATTTGCTGAGGACCCCCTAATGTCCCCTTGGTGCCCGGGCCCCCACTTTGACTGGAGGTTGTGTTCACAAACTATTCTAACAAGATTGTGATTGTGTGTGACACATTGGGCAAAAGTCAATAGGGCGTTTGTTGGTTGAAAAGCTCAGATGAGTATGAATCTGACTAACTCTCTGCAGTTTCATGTGACTGACAACAACAGGGAGAGAGAGGAAAAACGCCTAAACACAGCTGATCTGATTAAACGTGACATCAATGAGCCGATTCTGACTAATGATCTGTTAGGACCGGTTGCAATAGGAGACTTTAGGATCTTCTGACAGAGAGACTGATGTGACTAAGACAAGAGACAGTGAGACATTTGAACTTCACTCATACCAAAGTGAAGTGTGGCTGAGATAGCATATCATTACCTGTACGACTGTCTCATGGTTACTGACAAAATAAATTAATCATCATCTCCCTGTTGTCAACACATGACAATGCACTTAAAAACTGCCATGCTGTGACTGACTTAATGTCTGCACTCAGAAACAACAGCCTTGCAACAGTTTTTTTCCATAATTAAGTCCCTCACCTTGTTGTTCACCTGGCTCCTCCTCTGCAGCAGCCGTGTCTTCCTCCTCCGCGGCCTCTGGCACAGAAGGAAGCGGTAAAGAAAACATGCATTTCAGTGAGTTTGACAGTCTCAAGGTGTGATAATGGCTCTATGCCATAATATAATATGCCAAATAATCACTCTTCTGTGGGCGTCACCTGTCATTTTTTAAAGTTTATTTTGCACGGAACGATGGAGGAGAACAGCTGTTAAAGCCAAATCAGTTTATTTTTTCGTTCTCTCTCTCTTTCCCCTTGTTTATGCTTTTTGGAGGTGTATTATGTTACTGAGGATGATGAATGGATACCATGAACTACAGAGGCCAGATCTTATCGCTTCAGACTGAGTACTGGTGAAGTGGTGCTTGTTTGTGCATGTGTGTGTATATTTATGATGACATGACTCTCTCAAATCTAACTTGAAATCATCAAAAGAGAGAAAAAGAGAGAGAGCAAAGCAGTAGATGCAATAGTTGTCCTTATGGAGGACAAAGACTGACCTTTAAAATGAATGGACACACTAGCCATATCTCTTGATTACTGTCCATTTAATTGTATATAATTTCAATTTATTCTACTTTTCCTTTTAGTAACATCTGACTTTCAGCATCTACATGTTGATAAGGTAGGTTGTACTAACCTCACTCCATTCACCAGTGTGCAAAGGTCTGCTTGATGTAAATGATGTCATGAGTGGTTGTATGCTCTGGTGCAGGTGTCCACATACCCACCAGTTTGTTATAGTCAAATCAGTGGCTGTGTGGATCATTACACCCACACAGCCACTGTGGTTAATCTGATCTGAAAAAATGTACACTCTGATCAAAAGCAGAGGGGTTGTGAGTAAGTGAATTAGCACATACCCTAATGTATGAGGAAAATGTGAATGTAAATGGCTCAAATTATGACATATTGAGCTTACTGGGCTTGTTTTGATTCATTGTCTATCCTAAACTGTGCACCAACCATATCATCTTTTCTCCCTAGAAATTATAGAAACATCCTCTATGTATCTATATCTATATGCCTCTATTTGCCCTCCACTGACACAAGTCATCTTGTGGCATTGATTTTGAAAATGTTTATTGGACATTTTCAGCTCATGTATTTCTCATTAATGCTCATATGAACCTTGAGATATCAGAACCTAGAATAATCTGCGAGAACATATAATTTAATCCTCTAAATTAAAATTTTCCCCATAATGCATATACATCATCACACAAAATAATTTCAGATTAAAGGTGAGATAGCTTCCCCAAATGGAAATGGGAAAAAAAGAAAAAGAAAAACTTTTCAGCCCAAGCTCAAGCAGTACCTTCCTCTGCCTCCTCCTCCTGCTCCTCCACCTCCTCCTGCTCCTCCTCTGCCGAGCGAAGCACAGGTCTGGTTAGTGCAGCCAGCCAACTGGCAAAGCAGCCAGCAGCATTCAGACACACACAAAGAAAGACATAAAACACAAACTAATAAAATATGTCTTTCAATGCTTGATGAGATATAGCATGGCCAATTTACCATTAGGGAAATTAGCCATAGCCTTTGTAGTCTAAACACGGCACACCCTGAGTGTCGAGACAAACCGTTCCTACCAGTCCACCTGTCTCCCTGGTGGCTTCTGATGCGACTGAACCATGATTAATTATTTGTAGGTGACACAGAGCTTCACTTGCATGTGTAAGGAGCTAAAACTGTCTTGTAAAGTTACTGTACCTTCAACAGCTTCCTCTTCTGAGTTGGCAGCCAGGGAGACACACAGAAAAGGAATTAACAAATGGAATCACAGCATCAGAAATGTGGGTTTCAGTAAGGTTGATACACACAGCTACTTTTGCAATAATGCCACCAAGAAATTACAAACAAAAGAACAGGATGCAGGAAATCACCATCAGGACCCTGAACAAATAACTTTAACATCCTGTATACTGTATTATCAAAAAAAAAAAAGTTAGTGCAATCTTTGGCTCCGCAAGGAAGTCCCTTAGTTCAAATGCACTTTGTGCTTCATCGTGATAAGGCCCAGATTTTAGGAATTAAGGAAAAAAAACAAGCACCCTTTAATTATGAAGTGCTGTAGCCTGTTTCTCATTTACGTCATTAAATTATAGGGCTTAACAGTCCCAATACTTGCAGCCATGGAAACTGCATGCTGAGTAGACAACCAAACATTTTCATTTACATGAGATACAGCAACCTTTCATTTTAGATCCAGTTATTGTGTGTACCATATTATAGTATCAGGTAACTATATTAAGATCAGTAGATTATGCAAAGAAATCATCAGATCCTTATAAGTCATTGTGTGTTTTAGAGGTGATAGTGAACTTGAGATGAGTCACACGACAAGTTCTTACCTTCCACCACCCTGTGAAATTCAAACAAATGAATAGGTTATTATTCAGAACGCATCTGCAAATGCATAGCATGGCTGTGTCAACTTTGAGGCAGCATGAAGCATGCAAATCCAATTCAATGTAAATAAACTGCATGTCTATACTTGTGCTGTTGTGTGTTTAGGTAAACAGAGCTTTACTTCCATGGTACGCATCATAAATGAAAATGAGCTTCAACCTACTCTTCGTACTCCACTTCCTCGTTGTCTGACATGGCAGCAAACGTTCAGGTGCGCAGCAGTGGATCTGAATGTTAAACAGACGCCTTAATATTCCTTTTCACGTTCTCACCACTTCCTTGCGACAACATTTTTTGTATCTTTTTGCACGCAGAATCTGAGACACTTACCTAGAGATCAGATGGAGCGATGGAGAAAGAGAGCTGATGGAGAGATTGAATGTACAGCAGAGGAGAAGTCCTCTCTCTACCAGGAACGTGAGGTGAGTCTCAGAGGGCAATGAGACTGGCTGTGTAGTGGGAAAAGGGGGCTTTAGGACCCCTTGTTGTGTTATTAATAAACTTTTAGATAGCATGTACTCGTCTTTATCACCATTCCCAAAAAAGGCCGCTGTGTGCACGGCTGCGGGCCACAGTGCCGAAACCATCCAGATAAGTCCACAGTCGCACACTGACAGTGATTCACACACACACTGTGGCACCCAACCATGTATGGCATCCTGCCACTGACAAAACACAGGCATACACCTCTTTATCTTCACTCTCTCTCTTCTAAAGATAAGTCGTGTTCAAATGTATTTTATGTCTACACACTGTCTCTGTGTTGTGTGGTTGAGGAGTTGAAATAAATATTTGGCAGAGATATATAGGAAAATGTTTTATTCCACAGACAGGCAGCATCTTGCCGACAGCACATTACATTACAACACACTTGCCGGGAAAAAAAAAAAAACATTACATTTTGGCAGATTAGACAAAAACACACAATTAAAAACTTGAGGATTCCCACTGCTTTTATTTAATAAACACAAGCTTGAAGACCTTCACCTGTTTAAAGTGCTTGAAAGAAATTACACGTAGTTAAGGCAAACACCTGAAGAGGTTTAAAACAAATATGTCACTGCCGTCTCTCTTTCTGGTCACTTTCCTTTTATTCTCTTTACCTTAAAAAAAGCAGACTCCTCTTTTTCTTTTCTACAGCTACAACTTCAACCCTTTTCTTAGATTTTTCCATCTGTTCCTCATATGTGCTTTGGCAGTGACAAAAAAAAAAAGATGGGGAAAAAAAAGAGCATACAGTATAAAGGCTGAAGACACAATCAGTCAGTCAGTCATGGCATTCATTAATCTCTCAGTTCTCTTCGTCTCCTGTCGCCATCTTCTTCTTTATCCTGCAAATTACCACACAAAAATGACTGCAAGAAATATTTTTTCATTTCATATTTAAATTAACTTTGTCAGAGTTGCTCACAGCTTTCTATCCGCTTCATTTAGATGACATGTCAACTTTTTTCAGAGTGTCCAGGCAAAGACACACCACTGTGTGTTCTCATTTAGCACAGTAATCCTACCTGTTGGACATGTTTCACTTGTGGATTTTCCCAGGGCTGTCTTGAGAGACACTGTTCTCCCCTCTGCTCTCAAACAAGCTCCTCTTGCTGGTGATGTCCACATGTCTCAAGTCCTATAAATAGTAGCGAGAAAAATGCACTTAATACAAAATAAAAATGTACTTATATAACACAGGCAGAAAGGATAATAAATAAATATTCTGTATACATAAAACAGGATGTGCTGATATCTGACAAGCCTCACATTCATTTCTCTTTAAAGACAATGAAAAACAACCTTTGTTTTGCTCTGTTATAACAGAAATCAGTGTCTTTGTAGACTATAGTGTCATGTCACAATTTATCTCAAGTGAAATAACTTGCAACTAAACTTTTGGTTAAAGTGAAGTCAACTAGATATCCTATTAAGGCCTAACTTAATTTTCTACTCATAGTAAGTCAATGTCTGTGTGAACAGATCAGAATATGAACAAGGATAGTCATAGAAAATTAATGTAAAATGTCAAACTAATGGAAAGTGAGGAGAACAAATTAAAAAAGATAGAAGCCATCTTGCTGAGGAGTCCAAGGCATGAGTAACTGAAAGAGTAGTACTGCCCTCTAGCTGCTCCTGCACTTGTTTAAATTGTAACATGACGCAGTTTCAGTAGAAGTGCTGCAATGCAAATAGCCTGATTAATAGGTGACTGTACAGTGGGATTGTGTGATGGTCCAGTTGGGCTGGACTTGTTGAGCCAGCGGTTGATCCGGTCCGACATCCCTGATGCAAAGCTCCTAAACTCCTGGTAAAACCAGAGATGTGAAACCATTAGAGTCCACTCATGCTCACAGTCAGTGCAGAGCTACAAAATCTCTTGTTCGTTTATTTGTTTCATTTTTATTTATTCTATTTTATAGATTTTTTTAATAACTAAATATTAAAGTGCACATGTGCATCAAATACAGGATATAAAGGGAGCAATGAGTTTACCTGTCTGGAAACTCCAGGGCTGGTGGAGGCCGCTTCCTGCTGCTCCTTCTCAAAGAGTCCTCTCTTCCTGGACACCTCGTCCAGCAGGAACAGGGTCCTCTGGGTCACGTCTGGGGATCGCGTTACTTCTGACTTCTGCACATATACAGGAAGTAGAATCCAGAGAATATACCACTTATATTACTGAGAGTCATGATGAGTTATGATGTTTTGTGGTCTGGAATCTGACCTGTGCAGCCTGAGCCAGTCTCTCCATTTTCTCCTGGATGGACCTTGATGAAATCCTCTGCTTGGAGCTGAACAAAACAGTGCATAATGTAAACACACTATCTTGGCCACATTTACTCACTTTTACTGAAATTAAACTAGAAAAGAAACCAGAAATATGTACTCACTTTCTTGTGAAAGATGATGCCTTGTCTTCATCTTCATTTTGGTCCTGATCCAGACCCAAGTATATTTAATATTAGATGCAGTATAAATCATTTATGTGCAATTTAAAAATAGTTTCATAGTCTGTGAATTAGTTCAATATCCAGATGTGATGAAATACAGCAAATCTTACCAAGAGCCCAGTGATAATGATCATTCATATCTTCAGTTTAGCACTTTTCTGTTTTTACATGATTGATTGAAATGCTGTACAACAAAATGGTCATTTATATGTCTCTATTTTTACATCTGGTAAAAGCGAATTGTTATCTTACTGTGTTGGATTCAAACTTCTTGGAGGCCATTCTCACACTTGCACTAAAACAGAATCAAACAATTTGCATTTGACTAACGATGGACCGACACAAAGCAACTCAAAGTAAAAGCACTGATGTTTCCTTACCTCCTCTGCAGCGGTGCACTCCCCTCTTCTTTCTTCCTCATCATCTGTGGAGGACCAACAGCAAGACAAGCATGCATGTTAGGAGACCCAACAGTCTTCCGAGTGTCAGAGGAAGCTCATGACCAGCACAGCGTCCTCTCTTGTGATGCGCCCAGGTGTTAACAATGCAACCAGTCAGCAGTCAGAGCTGGTAAATATTGCTTCAGCTATTAGCATAAGCCAGAAGCTTCAGAGGCTCAAGCAAATCATCCTGCGCTGATACGTCATACAAGATTAAATCGTGTTTTAACAGTCAAATAGGCAACACTTGATGGTGACATTTCCGTGGGAGAGCGTGTATGTGTGTTTGTGTGAGGTTAGGTTGATGTGTTTACCCTGAAAGATATAGTCCTGGAACTCTGTCTGACGAAGGCAGGTTTGGTCGATTGTTCAAAGTCGCCGTTGGAGGAAGAGCCATTCTTGCTGGTCTGAGGTAAAGTAAAATAACTTGAACATCAGAGTTGACTATTCCCAGTCAGAAGAAGATGAGGTGAAGTTCCCCAGAGCATCTCTTCTACACTTCCAGTTTCCATTATGGGGCCAGTATTAGTTTGTAAGGTTGTAGGTACAAAGGGTGTGACTTTCACTCTTCTAACACTGGATGGTGCTGTTGTTTTATTGAATAAATAAGCAGCTGCATCAGCACTTTGCAAGCACTTTGACAAGCAAAACATGAAGCAGCGGTAGTTATGCTGTAAATTATGTCATCTGTGTGTGTATGTGTGTGTTTATTGAACTACCTCCTGTGTGTGTCCGTTCTGAACAGGGCTGTGAGATCCCCTGGGAGTGGGACTCTGGCAGGGCGATGGCCAGTGTTCGCGGGGTGACATGGGGGAAGTCGGAGAGCGAGGACTCTTGGGACTCATGGGACCTTTGTCGAGGGAGATGGACATGGAGCTGCAACAAGAGAGACACAAGTGAACTGAAAGGTCAGTTGAAGATGTGCATGAGAAAGCAGCCAGTGATCCAGGAAAAACTCACAGTAAAGCTGCAGAGTATTAAAGTCTCTACTGTTCCCTGTCCTCCAGTCTGCCTCCGAAATATTGTTCTGTATGATCTTTCTTTCTACTCTTCTGGGGCTATTAAAGGGTTAGTTTTTATATATCAATATATAAAAACACTTTTGAACAGATGATACGATTTAGAGCTCTTCAACAGGTTTACAACATCAACAAACTGACTGAAATTTATATTGTAAGTCATATGAGACAGGCTTGTGATATCTCAAGCCAAGTTCACAGAGGCTCAAAGAAATTCAAGCAACAAACAAGTGAGCCAGGAGGAATCAAAGTTGCATCAAGACATCCTAATTCTTCAAAGCAACAGAATGATCCCACAGAGATCACTGTCTTGTTATCCTGGTGTCTTAGCCAGTGTTTGAACCCGCCAGCTTGCCAGTTAATCATGACAGGACAGAAGTCTGGGATTAAATACTGTGTATACTGTATTTATATGGAAGTATGTACAAAATTTCAAAATACCGTATTTAGCATTTAAAAAGTTGTCATCTGAATCTCAACAAATTTCCCTTATAGACTTGTTTGTGGACACACATTTATGGGCCTTAGTTGATTATTTAAGCACTAAACCATTCACCACTCTCCTACTCTCTCCTCTGCTGCCGCATTTCAGTTTCCTTGTGTGGAATCAATAAACCATATCTTATCGTTAGAAAACGTTTGATCTATATAGGGAATACACTCCCAGGCACTGCCAAGCAAGAAGAACAATAGAAAGTCGTGCTCGTTAACCTGACAAACTTGCGAGCCGGGTTGGATGACGGTTTGGGATCAGGGTCTTTGATCGGCGACTCGCCATTTTCAAGCTAACAAAGAAACAAACAGAGTGGAAACAATCAATATGAGCACACATCGTACAAGCCTTTGTACAGAGCCACCTCAGACACACCTAGCATTACATAACGCTCTACTGTTATGGCCTCATTTGCAGATTCAGTGAATTAGAGCCGCCTGCAAGTGTAATAAAAGATAAAGTTCAAATTATGACCTTAAACTTAGCTTATCAAAGTTTTGCATGCTCTGTTGATTCAGTGGAGGAGTCCAAGTCCAGCAAACTGACAGGTGATGAATATACAAGCAGTCTTTAGCTCCATTTCCTCAAACTGTGTCATCTTTATTTATATAATGTGCTTGTATCAGACAATATAGATGTAACCAATGCTATAGATGCTATGGCATACATCTGTATGTTAGTATCATGCAGCCTCTCTTTATATACTTATTTGCTTATCTAGATAATTCTAACAAACACTGAATATTTCCATCTTGATAGAAAACATCAGAGTGAGATGTCTCCCTGAGGGGACAGGCGGTGGTGGGTTGTTGTTGTTAGACTCTAGAAAAAGATTAACACAGCTCTCTCTGTGTGGGGTAACACTTAACGGTGATTAACCACACTGTTGGTACTGTAGCACTGTGTTGTGACTTGGGGATAGCTTGAGTTCTGAATGAAGGTTTGGTGCCTGCCCACCTGTCTCATGTCTGACAGGAAGATACTATGTCAGTTTTGGCCTTCAAGCAATATCTGTCAGTTAGGCTAAAATATATCTACAACTACTTTTCACAGTCATTCAAGATGAATCCTAAAGAGTTTAGTGACTTCTTGAACTTTGCTCTATCACCAACAGGAAGTTTTCACTTATCCCGTCAGCTTCAATTGTACCGACTTGTTCTTGTTGACACATGATAACTCCACTTTATAAAAGGCAAATTGTATCACGAGGGTAATGAGTGACACCACTCTTACTTGTCTGTTTTTGGAGTTGGTGCTGCTGGTGGTGCTGGTGCTGCTGCTGGGACTGTAGGATGTTGTCTTTTGGGGTGGTTTTGGCTTGGATGTGGTTTTCACAGAGGGCAACGCGCTGCCCTGCTCGTCATCCAAGTCCCCCAGTAACTCTACCCTGGCGCCCCCTCCTCCTTCGCTGCCAGCCTCCGCTTCGTCATCTCCTTCCTCCTTCTGCCGTCTCAGCGTCTCCACGTGTCTCATCCTCCGCTTCTCGTCACGGACTCGCAGCATCTCTACGAAATCCAGCTGCAACTGCTCCACACTGGAAATAAATACAGACATGACCGATATATATTATATGATGGATCATCTCTAGAGGGAGGTGAAAGGACCTGTCTGTCCTGTGTCTGATCAGGTTTCTCCAATGAAAGGCCCTACAGTTCCTTTATGTCTTTGAAGACTGCTTCTGCTCCAGGTACTCAGCTGGAGGTGTGTTTGACAGCCTTTCATACTTTCTATGCATGATATCAGGTTTTTTCCATGCGTTTGAAAAGTATACACATGACACATTCCCGGCGGCAAAAAAAAGTGTAAGAAACCCCCATCTGCACTATCAGAAGAGGATAAATTCTTACATCCCAGCTTCCCTATGGCTCCATTACTGTAGATAGAAACCAGAAACAGAAGAGAGGAGAGAACTACTTGATCATTTATACAGTAGCGACAGAAAACACGATCAGAGAGTCTGCAGATTCTGTTTTACTAAATCGTGAGAATAACCTGCTGAGCCCCTGGGACGTCTCACTTGTGGCGCCTGTCCCAGTGGTGGGGCTGTTGCTGGGGGGGGTCCTGTCACCCGGCGCATCTGGGTCAGCGGTGCTGCTCGAGCTCTTCACCCTCCTCCTCTTCTCCCTCTCCACCTCCTCCTCGTCCTCCATTGTCCACTGGCGTGCCAGGCTGAGGGCAGGGTCAGAATGCACACAGAGAACATATAATAACACATAATGATCGGTGGACGAGAACAGAAAATGAAACAAAGGCGAGGAGACGAGGCCCGGGAATAATGCGGATTCACATGGCAGTCAGTCAGACAATTGGCCCTGCAGAAATGAATCCAACTGAGTTGCTTGTTTTTGTAGTTGAAAAGCAAAGATTAAAGACATAATAACCGTTAAACAAAACCTGCCTTACTTGTTCATCAGCTATTTTATTTGCAAAGTGACAGCTGCCTGTGGAAGCAACTTCAGTCAAATTCTACATATGCATTGTGTGCGTGTGTTAGGTTTATTGCCACAGGTAGTGCAGCAAAGGTGTGCTGTTATTTAGAATTAAGACATTTTGAGTCACCCAGTCATTTCTAAACTTAAACCATGGCTTTTTAGTTTGCTATTCAAACATCACAGCAAAGTTAGAGGTGCCTGTACTAACATTAGTCAAGACAGCAAGAAAAGACCACAGTGTTAAAGAAGGTTAAAGTAGGCTTGTTAAGCTGCTGACTAGATCACACAAAGTCCCTGAGTTGATATCATAAAATCTTAACTGTTTGGAGTGAAGTCAGCTCAGTGAATAAAGTTAAAGCCTTTAATGTCTGACAATGTAACAGCTGCTGAAGGTGTCATCTCTTTGGAAAATTCAAGCAAGACTAAAGAAATGATCTTACCTGGACAAAGCCGACCAGTTTTTCCGACTGATGGACATGTTGGACCAAACAAAACAGAATCAGATAAATAAAGTTTCCAGGTGCACTTCACTCAAAGACAGGAAAAAGCTGAATGACTGGCACTCTGAGGACGGCAGTGAAATAACAGTTCAGCACGACACAAAGCGGTCCACCTTTACCCTGGCGGTGTCACATGACCACAAAGGTAAGCTACCCACCTGAGCGAGAGAGAGAGAGAGAGAGAGAGAGAGAGGGAGGGAGGGAGGGAGGGAGAAAGATAGAGAGAGTTTCTCCTTGTATGGTGGAAGTGTGTTAGCTCTGATAGCTGTGACAGTCACTCCTGTAAAGCCACTTCACCTGATATTGTAACAAATACAACAAAATAGAGTTGGTGTACACAAAACAAGACAGGAAAAAAACAGCTGTTAAAATTTGTTTTATTTTGTTTTTTAAAGTAAAGTTCAGATGAATTGGATTGAGCAAAAGTAAACAGAGAGGTACGTAACAATCCTTTAATGAAAATCTAGCTTTTGTTGCTTTGTTGCACTGGGCAGTGAGTCTCTTTGCAGCGTGAATGAGACTGTTTGCTTCATGTCTGGCCACACCTTTTCCCAAGAGCCCAGTGTGCAGGACTCTGACCCAGACTCACTCCACCTCACCTAACTTTCAACCACAGCTGTACCTGCTGTTTTTTTGTGCGAAGCAATAGGCCACAATAATGAGGGTGAGCTGCTATCATGATAACGATAAAGTGATAAAGTGAAGCACATGATTTCACCTTCCTTTGTGCATGTACAAGTGCAAACACGAGTCTGCTCCAATTATATTTGGAGAAGACTGGCTTATAGCATGTACTATTAAGATGTTATCTTATGGAACCAGTTTGCTTGTCACTCCCTGGCCAAAGAAGCAATGCATGCATATACAGTGTAGTTTCATTAGAAGCACTGGAGGCTGAACTTTGTGTGATTGCCTAATAATATCAGTCTGTGCCCTTACACTGTTGTGATGTGTTACAAAATTTTAAAAAGTGTCACAGAATTGAAATTAGTGTTACACTTTCAGGGAGGACCAAGCAGAATAAACAGAAGTGAAATGGAGCCTCCACTTCCCTCAAACCCATACATGAGGGAGAAATTCAGGTTCTTTGCATCCACAGGGATGAGACGATAAGGAAGCACTTCTCACTGTGCGCTCGCTGTATGAGCATGCAAAACAGACTGAAGCGAAAGAGGACTGTTTTACAGCTGTGGACAGCTGGCGAGGCATACAGTACTGTATCTGCAGAAATGTGCAGCATGTAAGCAAAGGTGCCTCTACGTTATGTTAGAGTAGATGGGCTTTTCTGAAAAACCTTCTCTTTACATTCCTCTAATCCAAAACAATAATCGAGAGTCCTAAAACCTGACTCATGGCTGCATTGGTAGCCATTTGGTCATGGATTTAGTTCATTGACAAATTAACTTTTTGACCTTTTGGCAGCACTGGGCGACATAAAAAAAGATTCACTTCAATTCATCAAGTAGTTAAAATATTTTGGGCTCAACTATAGACCAACACTGACACAAAAGGCAGTGCAGCCATGAATCCTGTAAGATGTTTTTTTATAGCTGTGACAGAACAAAGTCTCTGTTGACCGCAGGCCGGAGAGGCTGAAATCCTGTTTGATTGAATGCTTGCTTAGTCCTCTTGTCAAAGGTGTGTATCCCAGATTGCGAGATACCTCTGGCTAATACCTGGCCCACATATTTGTGTTTCTTCATAGTCAATATGTGTCTGGATCCTCTGACCAAAACTATGTATATGTACTACTGTATGTGCAAAATGTGGACCATCTGTCTATAACAGCTAAAACAAATTTAGAAACAAATATATAATTTTTCTATTTCCCACACTCTTTTTTTATAACCTCACTGCAGCCACTGTTCACTGCACGCACATTTGCTCAGAAAAAAACACTAAGAAATTACATTGAGTTTTATTTATTACAGCAGATGAAGCACACATCCTTTTTTCTTTGCAATGTATAAAACCACACATGCTAATCAAGCAAGAATATCAGATATACAATTTTATCTTACCGTATTCTTAGCTATAATATCATTAAGCCTGCTGAAGTCACCATGCTATCCACATTTGTGTAGATGAGATACAAGCTGCACATTATGACATTTTCCTGCAAACATACAGTACCTGGGGTTCAGGTGTGTTGTCATTTATGAGAACAATAGCCGTTCATGTGCATAGACAGTCACTTTAACACCTTATTAAAGAACAGCAAAAAGGAGAGGGGGGTCTTATCACCTCCATGGCAGGAGCATACCCAAAGCTGAGAGTGTGAGACAGAGATGCAGAAACTGAAAAACTGTTACAAAGCCGATGCAGATGCAGCAGGAGATGACACCAGCCCATCCTCTGTGTTCACTGTGCAGGTCCCTTAGCAGCGTCGAACATCTTCTTCCTTCCCTCCATCCCTGACATGGCTTCCACGTTCTTCCTCCAGTCGCTGTCCTCTACCGGCCTCTTCTGCAGACACACACATTAGATTAGCAGCAGATAGATGCTGGTAATGACAGGCTGAGAACAGCCTTTGTTGCTGTTGTTGTTTTTTGTTCAAAGAGACTGAACTACGCCAGGTGCAGAAGTTCTTATTTTATCTAAACCACAGAGACCCACACTGTCATCTGGGAATTCTCTTTAGAGAGCATCATAGTTGTGTAACTAGTCACGCAGTCACAGCCCCTTATACACCCAAAGACACACACATCTCTGCAAGCACATATACAGATACCACCGTTGTCTTATCTGCACATGCACACATACGCACACACACAGTGACCAGTGAGCAGAACTGGTCACAAAAGCTACTGTTCTGTGTACAATGGGAACATTGTTTTGTGTTTGGTACCGCCTCTCTCACACACACACATATGGTCACCGCCCTGCATTGGCCTGCTGCTCCATATCTCAAACACACCTTTCACACACAGACACACACACAGATTCACAAACACAGACTTTGATGATGATGTCATGTGTGTATCTGTAACAGCTACCTTGCACACTTGCCCTTAGGAAGCTGCACAGCCTGCTTGGGCTGGCTTGATGATGCTGTCTCTCTTTCTTACTCCTGTATGTGTGTGTCTGTGTGTGCGTCTTTTCTCTACACAAACCTTCTCGGTATCCTCTTTCTTGACAGACTTGAGGTTTGCTCTGAGGTCCATGGAGACTTTGTGCTTGGAGCCCAGCAGCGAGCGCAGGATGGCGTCAGCAGACACACGAACACGTCGCAGATTGGGCCTCTTGAATTTCCCCCTGAGATCCAACACCTTGATGTTCAGATCTTTAATCTGGGCCAGGGACAAAAGAAAGAAAGTAAGCGTTTCTCACACTGACAGTTCCTCCGTGTCCTAATCATCAGATCGTGGAGAAAATACCACATACCAACCTCACGTGTGTTGAGCATAACTTTGGCTTCAATGTCATATCGCTCCTCATCCACCACATCTATTTTGGCATGGAGCTCTCTGCACAGATCCTATACAGATACATTAAGGTAGTGAATGAAGACGGGTCCACACTATTGCCTGCAGTATTACTGGTGCTGCAGCTTTCACTGGTTTTGAATAACTGGGAAGTGAGTGAAGGGCAGAATGGGGGAGTGCAAGGTGATGTTACCTGTAGCTGCCCAAGGCTCAGGCCACTGGTGTTCAGAGGAGGAGCTCTCTCTGCCAGATACTTGTGTTTCTCCTCTTCTTTGACAACAACCTCCTGCTCTAGTTCCTCCTTGGCCTTTGCCACCATCAGACTCTGCACAACCATGAATAAGCATGTATATGATCATGTATTACAGTGTGCATTTATCTTGTGAAGCAGTTGTTTATATATGAGATAAAACTTTTAGGTTTATGACTGTTCAGGGTTAAAGAACATCAGGGGACAAACAACAGCTCCATGACCTCTGCTGCTCTCCTGTGGTTAAACATGTGCATTACAAATAAATGTAAAATCATGCTCACCTTCAGCATCAGCTTCCTTGAAGCTGAGATCTTTGGTTTCCTCTGGATGGAGAACACAGTTAAGCTCATTGCAACTGTTAAAGTGTTAATCATCCACTTAATATAGGCTATTTCTTTATTATCAGACAATGTTCTGTAATGATATCAATGACAAACTGAACTTACCTCTTGCCTGTAAAAGAAGGACAGGCAAAAATTTAATGGAGGAAAGACCAACTTTTCAAAATGATGTCTAAACAGTCAAAACAAGAGTTGTGTGTGTTTCTATGTGTGGAAATTAGTTAATGGGCTATAATAAGAACACAAAGCCTGATCACTCACACATGCTCAGGCATCCTGCTGATTGGGTCTCACTGGAGGAGAGACAGAAGAGATTAGAAACAAATACTCAAACACACGCACACAATGAACAGTTGTCAGTGTGTGTTCAACAGCTTTCCAGGGGTAGATCATCTTTCTCTCCTCTCTATGAGCGCTCTCGCAGAATGTGGAGTCATGTAAGCAGGCCAATCAAGGGAAAATCTTCACACTCACTTCCACCCTCTTGCTGCTTAGCACTGTCTTGACACTTAACTGTTGTTTTAATAAGTGTATGTAAATGGTTTTTGTCCTGTATACCACTGCTAGACTTTCCAAAATATTGTTGTATGGGAGGTATGTGAAGCAGCTCAACTAATCTGTGTGTATATTTTATATATGTTATATATTATAGTTTAGATTAAAAGAAATGTATCTGCACTCTGGATTATCTGGACTTTGAATGAACTGGAACACTGAACACCATGTGCTGGAAAAATAGCTGAAAAACAAGCACGGACATCAAAAAAAGATGCTTAAATATATATGCATCTTAAATATGTCCAAAAATATAATGGGTTAAATAGATTAGTTATTAGCTTTAAGTAAATGTTTAAAAGCGTTAAATCATATAACTGAAATATCCTGAAAAATAGTAAATAAAAAAAAGAAAAGAAAAGAAAAAGGAAATGGCATGAAAGTAGGGATAAGTGATTGAAACAAAGCTAGGTGTATAAAATAAATGGTCAAACTCATGAAGTATGGGTAAATGTTACCTTGAATTGAAGAATAAATAGAAGTTTCAGAGCGGTAATACCAAAAAATGAAAATTGTGAAAAATGTGGCTCATTTAAATGGGTACAATGTATGTTTTTAATGACTTCATTCGTCAGTCTCCTCTCCCCCAGCATCAGGCCCTTCTGCCCTTTATCAAATCATCAAGTAATTATCAGTCTCACCTTATCTCACCCTTTCTCTGTTTATACCCCTCTTCCATTTATACGTGTTGGTTTGAATCGTGAATAATGTCACCTAAGACCTCCTAGTATGACGGGGTTACAAACTGCTCCAGCGGATTAGGAAAATTCCTCTCTGATAGCCATCCCTCATCCACCTCTCTCGTCTCTTATCCCCATCTTTCTCCTGAGGATTATCTCAGAGAGAGGAATTTAGAGTGGCCTGTCTCCCCAAATAGACCGGGGGACATCTGATAGACAGCTGTGGAGGCTGATTGTGCTCTGGGGTGCCCAGCCTGGATCAAGGATTTGCTGCCAGTAACCCATGGATGCTTGTGAGCCTCTGTGGTGCAGCCAATTTGGCAGTGCAAAAAAAAAAAAACAGCCAAAGATGCTTTGGAAAGTTCACATCCACCTTGGATTAGAGCTGCTTTGGCTCCAGATTTCAACCAACCGCACTGTCCTCACTTCACATTATTTCACTCACCCACAGTGTTAAGGTTAATGCAGTTCTGGTTTAGGTTCAGTTACAGGGTCAAGTCAAGCTACAAATATAATTACATAAAAAAAAAACTTTATAGATCCCATTAATGTCCTTGTTTAGTGGATTTAAATTACACACACTACTGTACATACACTGATCCCATAAAACACAAGGAACTTGAAGATCTGTTGGAATTAAAAGTGGCTACTTCTCCACTTAATGAACAACTGGAGCCAGAATTGGATGTCTGCAAATGTGATTTTAAAAGGATTTTTAACAACTAAATGTTTGTTCCAGCAAAATCTACACCACACCTGAATAGTTTTGGAAACCACACCATGAAGGAACCTTACCAGTGTCAGAGGCAGGAGAGAGAGAGATGCGACGGCAGCAGAGGCAGGATGGACAGAGCAGAGATGGAGCAAATGATTTGGTCTCAGTCTATTTAACTGCACCACCCATTGTCTCCCTCTCTCTTTCTCTTTTGTTAGTGGAGGCTATTATTAGCCAAGCCCATTTCTCTTACAGTCTAATCTCACTCTGTCCATTCGTCTCTCGCAGATTTGTTATAAACCTTGAGGCCAGCAGCTGGAGCCTGGAGCTTTGACCTTGCACGACAAAGGAGGATGAAGGTGACTCAAACGGTGAACTATGGGGATGTGTAATCCATCGGTTACATTTTTGCAGATGTATCATGTACTATGGTCCTCAGAAGATGAATCGTAGTGAGCCCTGGACTTAAACTTCAGCACCAGCAGCAGGTCAATGTTTTTATCTCAGAAATGAATCATTCTCAAGCGATTAATCCAAAGGATTTGGTGATTATTATACTTTCCCCGATTAGATTAAAAACAAGGAGGCCCTATACAGTAGGTTAAACCGATGGCCTCTACTATAGCTAATTGGCAAATATAGGAAGCTAACAAATATAACATGCCAACACAATGAATTAAGAGTGTTTAACATGGCATTAAGCCTACTTGCTAAACAGCATGTCAGTGTTGTCATTTGAACATATTAACATACTAACTTTAGCATTTCAGTGGTTAAACTTAAAGAGCTGCAAGCATGATGGTAGATTCTTATTTATTCACACCTAAATCTCAAAGGACATATCAAAATGCAAGCCATGCTTGCCTTGCAGAAAAGCCCTAGGGAAAACTGCAACTCACAGGATCAGGTAATATAACTCCAGATGACTGATGTGATTTGTAGACAAACTAATTTCTGAATTAAATGTTGGAGTTAAGCTGCAGTTTATAGTCTACAGCAAAACAACATAAAATTGAGCATTTAAAAAAAACAACACATTTTTTCTGTAAAAGCTGTCCTCAATACTCAATCTTTCTATTTAAACTGGGCAGTACTGTATCATAGTTCATATGGTAACATGTAAGTGCTCTTTTTTTTAAAAAAAAAAGAAAGTATATTTTCTGGCCTTTTTGCCTTTAATTGATAGTATAGTCGACAGAGACAGGAAATGGGGAGGCAGAGAAATGGGGAATGATATGCAGCAAAGGGCCACGGGAGTTGAGATTTGATTCTAGCCTCTGCATATGGGGCGCCTGCTCTACCCTCTAAGCTAAACAGCACCCCACACATGCTCATTTTTAAATGATTAATCCACAAGCACTAGTCAAATTTTTGTCTGCCAATATTTTTGGCATAGACTGTATACCTAAATTATAAGGCATACAATTACAACAAGAATATTGTGAGAAAGTTGCATGCATGGTGCTCAGTTAACTCAGTAGACTATCCTGTTGAAAAAAAACCTTATATTTCACAGTGAAATGATATTTCAAACTCAAATGTGGTCCTAGCACTCACTCACATGCATACACACACACACATTGATGAAATACTGTTGGCTTAGCATTAATGGTGAAGCAAATAGAAGCCTGCACTAAAGACTGAAGGACTGCCAAAAACCTAGATATGCAAACCACTAAAAGGTCTCGCTACTATCAGTGTACAAAAGAAGTCTCCAGTCAGTGTAACAGGAGACACAGACAGACCTCTAGTGGTCAAACACACGTATAGCAGATAGCAGCTCACTTATACGGAAACCCATGAAGAAGAAATATGACTTGTAAAAACATTTTGAAGAGTAGCCTTCATCAAACAAGTTTTCTAGCACTGACAAATAAGTCAGATTAGTGGTGTTCTCTGCAACAGCATCAGTGTCAAAATAAGGCAAACACGAATGCAACTTGGACTGACCTGTGTTCTAACATTTGGTTTATGAAATGGCAGGTGTGTGTTTATCTGCTGAGAAAACCCGATGCCCTGGACAGAGGTTGTGATGTTTAGACAGGGCATCTCACTGAGTAGTGTGAGCACGCAAACGCTTAAGGACACATTGCACATAACCACACAACCAAGCATACACACACACACACACACACACACACTGGCCATCACTGGGTGCCTCTGCTCCTTGTAGCACTCCTGGGCCCTTGCTGACTCATGCGGTGTGGCTTTGGGGTTTTCCACAGCAAGGAGAGAAGCTTCTTCACAATCGGCCCTTTATCCCTGACCTGCACTGAGCTCCACACACACACACACAACAAGCTTGAATGCACAATATATGCTATTCCTCACTAACGAGTGTCCGCTGATGCAGAGACTTTGCTAAATTACATGCTGGGTGTGCACATAAGCTCCTGTAGGTGAATATGTGTGGGTGGATGTTGGTATGCCTCAGGCTCACCAAGCTTCTCATTAGTCCTCCGCGCTGCTCAGAACAAAAGGTGTCCTGGCCACAGTGTGCGTGTGTGTGTCTGTGTGTCTGGGGTGTGTGCATTTTCCAGAGGCTACAACAGCAAGGTTGCACCACAACTGGAAACAGGCAGGCTTAGCAATTAATGGTCTAAATAAACTGCAACTGTCTCTTTAGAAATAAGAAACATTATGTGCTCCCGTGCAGAGAACAGCAGTGCAGAAGTGTTGTACAGAAATAATGAAAATGAAGTGAAAAATATCAGTACCTTGTGTGATACTGAAAAGATTTATTTAATATTGTTAAGCATGTAATACTGTACATGGTTTCAGCAAATATATAGAATATAATAATATGAGCAAAATAATTATTCTTCATGTTCAGCTTTTTAAAAAAAACAAACATGCAGATCTGTTCAGTCTATAACAAAAGTTGATGTTTTTTCCATTAAAATTAAGACTGAAGAAACAAATAACGCCAGTTTCTCCGCAATGTTGGAAAATGCTGAGAAAATTCACCTAATATAAATGACATTTTTTAATCATCAAGGCACAGGTGTAAACAGTGTCCCGGCTCCACAGTCTTTGTCCAGATGGCACAGTCGTTTCATTATGCAATGACCTCCATGTTGACCTTGGTTACTTACTGACAGAAAAAAAAACATATCCATGCTAACAGCATTTCAGATTCCTATGCTTTGATTGACAGTGTGAATAACCTCATAGGAATACGAGCATATCTGCAGCACTTCTTTTCAGTCCATTAATCCATATCCGGTTTTGGCTGTTTGATACATCCCATCATGCTCAGCACCACAGAATCAAGCTGATTTAATGTCTTCTACCCTTCATCACTCTGATTGGTTCACTCCCCAGGAAATAGAAAGGCCTGAAAAAGAAGAGACAGATTTTTAATATTAATTTGTTACTTTATATATTGGACACTGATGGCAGCTGATGGTGTCACTACAAAGTGCATTTGTGGTGAGTTATAACACACTGTTACCACGGCTACTAAGTTAATTTGGGCACTTGACTACTGCAGCGCTCTTAAGGAATCATCGCTGCGGATTCCTGGACTGTGAGCTCATAGTTCAGACTTACACACTCCACTTCATGCACATTTGAGATTTCAGCAGCCAGTTTCAGCACATGACACTGTTGTCACATGATGACAACCTAAATATTGAAAAGCTGATATTGATATATTGGGCAATTGGCTCTGGTCACACACACCACGTGCTCAATCGTCTTCATATCAGTGAAATACATAAGTAGTGACTCTGTGAGTATGTGTGTGTGAGTGTGTGTTTAAAAATACTTGGCTGCCTAGTGAGGGAGAGGCAGGCAGATGTTATTTTGGAGGCTCACATTGCATCGTAATTATGTCCTCAAGTGAGAGTGGGTTTGTGGTGCAGTCAGGGCAGATGACGACCGTTGTAAGGAAACATTGACATGACTTTGACTCAACAGCAAAACATTTTAACGCTGAAGTGCGACTTGTAAATAACCTTTAGCATGACAGCAACTTCAGGCCTGAGGAGCCATGAGCCCCTCTCATCCCCAAGAGCCTGGATGTTGTCATTCCACCCAATCACTGCACCATCTTGTTTCATATTGGCACCCCCCTCAACCACAGAGGGGAGGGGGCGGGGTTACCACTGATGCACTATCTGGAGTTTTTGGGTCTTTGATGGCAAATGGTTGAGAACCTCTGGCAGGGAGAGGTGGGGCAAATGATGCTTTGAGGTACATCTGCTGTACTGTCAATCTCACAACACAGAGTTAATTAAAGTGAAATTGAGATAGCCTTTGCTGCTGAGTGGTGATACACTCTCTCCTCCAAACAGGGCCATTGCACAGTGGAGAAAGGTAATTCGGCATAATTATTCTGCATAAAACTCTTACTAACACTCATAGTAATGCTGCATTAGCATCAAAACAAAGTAGGCTAAATAAAAAATGATGTAGTCTAAGAAAAAAAGTGGAAAAGTCAGGGGCCCCCTTTAGTATTCTTTCAGGGGGCCCATAATTCCTAGCAACGGCCCTGCCTCCAAAGCCCAAAACATAATATTAAAACAGTGAATGAGTTATT